>CM054114.1:76282806-77482806 GCA_028673005.1 Tanypteryx hageni | reverse complement strand
GCTTCCGGGACATCTAGAAAAAATAATAAATTATGGAAATCATTAACGAAGGTTTTTCGTACAATTATTACGCGATTGAAAACTCAGAGACGTTGTCATAGTGTGGCATTTTGAAGCAGAAAATTCACATAAGACCGAATGGCATTCATCGCAATAGCTTCACGAGAAATCTTCCACAAGGTGCTCTCATCTGGTCATAATATTGTTTAACAAAACACTCGGTAAGATAATGAAAAGTTTTGCCATGTTCACTAAAATATTTTACAGCCCTAAGAATAAGTGGAATACCTGCATCCAATTCAGACCATCTGTGATCCATTTAGTTTTACATTATGCGCCTTTTATATTACAGCAACGGAAAAATTCAAATGAATTCATCTATTTTCGTTAGGTAACTATTTCATTCATCTTTTACAGAAGAAAATAGGTTAAATTCACATAGAAAAACCCGCGTACCCTGCGAGTCACATCGACTGGTTATATCACAAACGCGATCCAGAAAAAAATAAACTCGTCAACTATAGCCAAAAGTAAAAAAAATAAAACAGTTACGTATATCGGAAAACGCTCTCAACGGTTTCGAGGAAAAATCGGTCAGTGGCGATAGGGACAGAGCTCTTCATTCGCCATCGCTTTTGATGATTATTTTTTTCGACATTTTCTCTTTTGCAAGACACACCTCGTCCTGGGCGTATAGCATATAACGGGCGAGGTCGAGGATAATCGCCGGGCGCTGGCCTGTTGATAGCCTCGACTGTGATGCATTGCCGCGCGCGCGAACGCCGCCGACGCCATTAAAGCCGAGGCAACAATGTACTTCGCAATCCTTCGGGAGGCAGGAAATAAATCCCGTCATGCCACGCGGGGATAAAAAGGCGCTCGAGGCGAGTGACGTCGTTATCGAAGGCGTTTCGGTACGTATTAACGACACTTTTAACGTTTTTTTCTATCCACGTCAGTTCACGCAACTCAAGCTTCGCGACTCCATGTGCGGTTTTGGACATTTTATGAAAAAAGTCCTCTCGATGAAAATCCCCCAGCTGGCTACATTAACCCTTTTTCGAAAAGGAAAAAAACCAAGGATCACGGCGGTGGTAGCTTATTAAGAGTTCAACTGTTTAGCTTTTCATTTTTTAGTCGATAATACTATCCGAACATTCAAAACAAAATTTTCTTCCAATAATTTAAACGTTATATAATATTTTATATAAAGTTATTAAACATTCTATAAATATTTCTTTAACTGAATTATAATCATTTTCATATAAATACAAATGCGCTAAATAAATTTATTCATAATCGCCAAAATTAGCAGATATGCACAATTTACATCGTGGGAGCATGAAGTTTACGAATCATATATTTGAATTTTCGTATCGGATGGAAAATAAAATCTAAATATATTTTCCCGTATGGGTGAATATGTATTTCTTTAGGCGAAACGGATTAATAGAAAATTTATAGGGGACAATATAAACAGATTTGATACACAGTACTCTGTGACCACCGTGATGAGAAAGCTATGGACACCTAGATGAAGATATAACAGACGAAAAAAAATTAAATTCCACTCGATCGCTGCTCTTCATGCTCCACAGCTCACGAAAAAGTTCCTCCGTAGCACTTGACACTAAATGAAACGTCAGAACGCGAGGAATTTTCAAAGCGAGCGAGAATCGAAGTAATATACGTGAACTTCCAAAGAAATCGAGAATACGTGGAAGAGATAAAACTTTCATATTCAACATAAGAAAGACCCTTAAAATCGAGGCGTCATCAATCATTCCTCTCTGAAAACCTCCCTCTTTTCCTTTCATATGAATAGGAGCACCTTTTTTGACGATATATACTGTTATATACATATATATATATATATATATATATATATATATATATATATATATATATATATATATATATATATCGCGTACCGGTTAATACAAAAGGGGCCTGGTTAATATCTTATATTTCATACCGTAACTGGTAGGCTAATTTGATAAGCGTGCCGTTTAAATTTTTTTAGATAAAAGCACTGTATATATATATATATATATATATATATATATATATATATATATATATGAGATTGTGTGTGTGTGTGTATGAATGTGTATGCTACTCCTCTGGAACCACAAGGAGGAGCCTCTTTCCGCGAATTCTCGAAAATCACACCCGGATGGTGGTGCCATCTAGAGTTAACCCTCATCTCCTCTCTGATCGAGCGGACGCTTTGATTTCCTCGCTGCCTCTGCTGGGATCCTAGAGGCAGGGAGAAAGAGAGAGGTCCAAAACACCACTCAAACTTAAACGTAACATACAATTTGCAATAAAATCGCAAAAATGGAAGTGAAATAACAGAAATTTTAGAGGAATAACGCACAAAACGTTGCTATTTCTTAGGTTTTTGAGCTTCCAAAAGAAGTATATTAAGACATAGAGAGAGGCAGAGGATGGATGGATATAAAAGACGAAAAGAAGAGAAAGAGATAGGTATGTATGTGCCCTTTTCCCCTTGTAAAGCTCGCAGCTCAAGTGTTATGGCTACTTGGGAAACTCGGCGAGAATAACCTAGCTACTCCCACAGTAGAGAAGGGGAGAATGCCATGTAGTCCATCCCTTAAAAATCCATTCTAAAGGCTTCCAGAAGTTAGCAAGGGAGAAAGGGACACGAAGAGGGAGAGAGGAGAAGATGGAGGAAAAAGGGGGAAGGGAAATAAACGAGAAAATGACCGTTGATAAGAGCACTACTGCTCGCTAATATATTTTTATATATATTTTCTCCTTCTTCCAAAGAGTGGCGCGCTTTTCTGTTCTCGACGCCTAGGGAAAGGGAGGAAGAGATGGAAAGAAGATGTGATTGAGAGGACGAAGAGCTTGGAAATGTGGAAAGGTGTGCGAGAAGAGAATAGGGAAAAGGAACATATAGGGAGAAACGGAAGTACATTAGAGGCGAACGGAAGAGAATGGTTTAGTGACGGACGAACATGAACGAGAGAAGAGCGGAACTGCTGATGGAATGAGACAAGGAACGTCAGAAGAAAGGAACGGAAGTAGGAGTTAAAGGAGTTACGGGAGAAGGAACGGAATGACGAAGAAGAGGAGGAATTAAGAGGAGTGCCGCAAACGGTTAATAAAAACGGAGGAACGGCAGGGAATTTTAAGAAGAACCGTGGGAAGAATGGGGTAGAATGGGAGGATAATGCGGGAACTGAAAGGAATGATATGCAAGGGAGAGGTAGAGGAACGACAGAAAGAAACGGAGCAAAAAAAACGTCAAGGAAGGGAGATGGGATAGGAAAGAGGAACAGACGGGTGGAACGGGAGGCATTACGGTGGGAAAGATGAAAATTTAATATCGGTAAGGAAGCGGATGTAGGTGAGCAGTGGTTTGGGGAAAGAATGTCAGGGTTGGGGCTAGAAGGGGGAATTTTGGGCGGATGGGCGCGGGGTAGATGGCGCAGGAATGGGGGCGGGGTGGGGGAGGGAAAAAGTGTCGCTGAGGGCGAGAGATGGCTCTCATTTCACCCTCCATTTCCTCCTCCAGTGAAACGTCGCCAGGAAATCGCCGAAGACGACGAACACTTCGAGAACCCGGGCGGGGAAAAAGATATCTGGGCGTTGGGGAGCGGGCGATAACTCCCGGGATAGCTAGACTACTCGACTCTTTTCTATACGCGGAGACGGCGAACTTGGGAGTTCTCTGCCACTTTGACGATACGATGTGTGCCGAGAGCACGACAAAATAAAGGCCTCCTTTAAAAAAAAAATCCGCTCAGCGTTCGGTACAAGAGTAATTTTTATCTCGCCAATAAACGTATCGCCTATAGGTGAACTGCCAACGTATTTTCTCAAGTGCATAAATGTGCAATAAAATGCGTAGCAGAGATGCTATTGGTTTAACAATAGGATAATCCTTCCTTCGACTGACAATACGCGATCGATCTTTGGTAATATTCTACCTTCTCAATCACTGAAGCAAGATATGCCAATATGAAGATCTTTTTCGTTAAGAAAACGTACCCAACGAGTGCTTAATCAAAATATTAAATCATCAGGTTAGATGACGTTATTATGGTAACGTAACATGAAATTGAAAAGTTAAATATTTGTAACAATAGCAGTAAAAAGAAGAATTTTATATTGCACCATTTATAAATTTAACTATCGATCGAAATTTTCACATATTAATGCTACAATAACAGAAAAGCTTCATTCCACACAATTATGGTTACATTTAGCTAGAGTGTGAGAAAAATGACAGAGGAAAAGTATTTCATTATGACTAATCATTGATGAACAACCCGATATTAATAGATTTGCGATAAAATTAACATTCAAAAATTTTGAAAATATAATGCTTATAATGGATGAGGTACTTAATTAGCACAAAACATCCGAAAAAAGGGAGCACGATAACTTCTCCTAACACATGCTACATGTGTACTTATGTGAGAATTTAAAGCTACATATATTCAGTCAACACCATAATACATTCATAAATTAGCCAATGATAACATTCAGCCTTATATTGAAATCATTTAAGCTATTATTCATCACAGTCTCCAAAAATAGAAAGAAAAATATATCGCGAGCTCGGCGATGAATAATTTGGATAAATATTCAAAGATTTCCAGTGGATGTTTAATGGACCATGTAAAAAGGCGGGATCATTTTATTATTCCGCCCGCCGGACTCGGATCGAAGATCCTCGCACCCATTTCAGCCTCCATCACCTCACAGAGTCTTAAGCTTTGCCTCATGAATGCATCCGACTTTGCGCGCCCTTCTCCCCTGCCACCGCGGAGAATTCTGAAAGCATGGTTTTACGATTTTCATCCACGGTTAAGCAGAGTCGAAGGCGCATGCGACTACGATTGAAGGTAAAGCGGCGAGGCAAGGAGAGAGGGGGAAGGATAGAGAGGGGCAAGGATAGGGGAGGGGAACTAGGGTTTGGAATTAGGAGGAAAGGAGGTATTAGGGAGAGAGGGAGACGGAGGCATAGGGTGGAGGAAGAAAGATAAATGTTAAAGAGAAAGGTTGAAGGTGAGGATAGGAAAAGAATTGGACGTGTTAATGCGGATAGCGTAAGAGGAAAGAATAGGACAAGGAAATGTAAGGGAAAGTTTTAGGAATTCGGTATAGACAGGAATGGAAGAATGACTGTAAAGGAGGAGAAATACTTAAATAAAAGAAAGAAAAAATAGAAATAGTTGATAGTTAACCGATTGGGAGGCAAGACAATCTTGGACTAAGGGTGAAGTGGAAAAATAAAGGAAAGTTGAATAAACGGAGATAGAAAAAGAAAAAGAGAGAGATTAGAGGAGGTTATGGAGGAAAAGATGATGGATGAAAGGAAGAAAGAAAAAGCGCGGAAGAAAGGAAGTGAGGAAGAGTTTGTCTCGTGGAAAAAAGACATTTTAAGGGAGCTCCGAAGCTTTTTCATCTTTTGGAAAAAACATATCGAATACACATCCCTCCAAGCAAAAGTCAAATAGTTCCTAAAGACGGTCGATGAGTTTTTAATAACTTTTATATGAAGTTGCCTACTATATATATAGTGTATATATATATATATATATATATATATATATATATGGATGTCAACAAGGTGTTGGGATGAGGAAACCCAGTTCTCTCTCTGTAGCTGAAGAAGGAGTAGTTCCGAAAGCTTTACGTTTGTGATGTTTCTGTGTTTTTGTGTTATTTTACGTGTGTCGCTTCGACATCCCCGGGGCCTCGCCAACCTGAAGTCGTCTGATTGGTGAGTGCTCACTGGGTTTCCTCATCCCAACACCTTGTTGACATCCATATATTCATTTTACCTTTCCTTTTCCGTAAGTTGTTATATATATATATATATATATATATATATATATATATATATATATATATATATATATCATAACACGAGAGGCAAAATGTACGGATGAGATCAAAACTAGAATAGGAAAAGCAAAAGCGGCTTTCAGGAGAAAGAAACAACTACTTACAGGGAATATAAGGGAAGATATCCGCAAGAAGTTGATAAAATGCTACGTATGGAGTATAGCATTGTATGGGGCAGAAACATGGACGCTAAGGAAAAATGACATCAAATACTTGGAAAGCTTTGAAATGTGGACTTGGAGGAGAATGCTGAAGATAAAATGGACAGATAGGATGAAAAACGATGAAGTGCTACGAAGAATAGGAGAGAAGCGAATGATTATACAGACTATCAGAAAGAGGAAGGCTAACTGGGTTGGACATTACCTGAGGAGAGAGAGTATGATTAAAGACGTGTTAGAAGGAAAACTAGATGGGAAAAGGGAAAGAGGTAGGAAAAGGTTTCAGCTGATAGACGATTTGAAAGGGAAAGAGAGTTATCAAGATATAAAGAGGACAGCGGAAAATAGGAGTATATGGAGAACCAGGTTTAACCATGAATAATCACGGACCTGTCTACGGACAGACTACCTATGATATATATATATATATATATATATATATATATATAGTATACATATGTATGTATGCCATCATCCCTTTTAAAAATTAGCCAAGAAAAATATCTTTCAATTTTGGGATACGAACCTCAAACTCCATAGCCGAACGAGCTAATAATTACATCAAATCATTCGTTAGAACTTCGCTGAATGTAATATATTTAAATAATTAGTTACGTTTGTACGTCACGCTCGACCGAGACGTATTTGCGAATGACTCTAATGCTATTTAACAAACAATCCGAGTAGGTAGAAGATTGTAATCTGGTAGGGATGTTTGCCTCTTATAGGAAAAGCCATTTATGAAAAGAAAATCCTCAAAAAAGATCTGGGTTAGACTCGAGTAGATAACTTCTATTTCCCATAAGATAACACGTAAAAATCGATTTTTGGACTTACAGGCTTTTACTCTTTTGCAAATTAACAACAGAAATAACTGACCTACAATCTTCGAATCTGGAACGTTTTAAAGAGACATTGATATCGTTTCTTATTCTTGTCGTCACAATTCGCCTAGGATTCGAAATCGCTCAAGTTGTACGTTTAAATCATATTTATTGGAAGAATTTAAGCTTTATACGATATGTTTCCTTTTCGACCATATCATTGTTAAAACTCTGGATTGTATTGTCTACTCAAGCATTATACTATAAGCGTCAGGAAAGTGTGATTTGAATGTTATAGTACGTGAAAAAGGAGAGAGAGAAAGAATGAAAAAAGGAGAGAGACAGAGGGGGAGGGATGGGAAGTGAGAGGGAAGGAAACAGAAGGAGGAAGAGATAGAGTGATAATGGTTTTGATTAGGTCGAGATTGATACTAGGAAGTCTATTATTAATATTTTCCACGATACTTGATGCAATGATTGTATTTAGAAATATTGTTTTTGCTTGCCTGCCTTCATTAACTATTCTTTTATATTTATATACAGAGATTTGAATATTACTTTGGGATATTTCACGTGAGTCTTATATCAGTGATGTATTATAGGAACATCCAGTGAACTACGGAGGGAATTATCAAAAGATTATTTTAATGGTTGAAATGTTCTATTGGAGTCTTAATAGGGTGGGATATACCTTTGCCTCAAAATATAAATAGCGATTTATTTACTTTAAAGTGGATGCAAAACGTGATTTCATAAAATTATTTTAAATACTTTTTTCTATTTTTAGCTTAAGATTAAAGACACGCATCTTTTCCAGAAAATGTTCTCAAAGTCCTTCAAATATCCATCAATTCAAATCTCTGTACCTGACTTCATTAACATTATTATTTATTTAGCTTCAAAATGAATGATTATCTTCATTTCAGTTTATTGGCAACAATACTGATGTTTTCTTTCACTATTATTCATTGATTGGGTTTTCCAAGGCAACATACATGTTTATATTTATTTGGGATAATAAGAGAATAATTATGTTGCAATAGATTCTGAATATAACTGTGGTTACACGATAATATTCGCCGTAAATTTTCATGCTTTTTTATATTGTGTATCGTTCAATGTTAGTTTGTTTTGAAATGGCCTGTCGATATCCTCTGTAGCGATATTTTTCATTCGTCTCGTCCAATCGTACGTTTTATCTTCGATTTTGCCAAGACGATGGATCGTAAGAATATGTTCTAAGAGAATCATCGGACTTAGAAATTCATGCAAAATTGATTCAATTTATGAACAAATACATTAAATTTTAAAATTACGATTCTTTGTCACCAGAGTCAGGGCTGTCGCTTCTCGACAGTCAATCAGAATCCGGACAAACTCACGCTTGCTCCATTATACGAGTAGTATGTAGTAGTATGATTTCATTAGAGTAATTATATGAAAAATGAGAAATAGTTTGTGAATATACTACCGTGACAGCCGATAGTAAATAGTTACTGAATTACGTATGAATATACAAGCGCTGAATGAATATAAGTGCTTCAAACAAATTCAGTGTAAATATTTTAAAAAAGGTAACCTAAGTAATTAAAAATTACATTACGTTAATGCATATAAAGTCATTATTTACATAAAAGTTCTTTATAAAAATTATTTTTTTATACTTGTTTCCCAACTACGAATATCCATATTATAGACATTAGAATTTATGTACTGTCCACCATTCCTCATTAAAATTTAAAATTTTCTTAATTTTTAAAAGATAAAACTTTTACTATGTTATTATGGGTCTTTTATTTCAATCAAGAGAATTACGGTGAAAAATACTTTCAGAAACCTTTGTAAAATTTATTGCGAATAACAACGTTATTCGAATGCCAATTTTACGTTAATTAAATCAGAAATTTCGATTAGTTCATATTTATTATCAAATTCATATTTAACGGCTTTTAGCCGAAATATTTTATATTTTTGATTGTTTTCTATCAAATTTGACTTTTTAAAATTCAATTTTCAGTCAAATTACTCGATAATGGTTATCAATAATAGTGCTTAAATGTTAAGGTAATATAATGTAAACAAAAACAATAAAAACGCTAATTTTAACAGAATATTTAGCAAGAAAAATGATGTGTTGAAAGGCTTTGCTCTGGCCTAGAAATTTCTGATAACAAATGGCAAATGTTACACGTAATATTATTTCTTGCCAATTGATTCGAAACGAAAACGTCTCAGGTTCCCATGATTATCATTAGAACTCTTGAGTTAAGTAGTCTTTGAAGTCATCCAGAAAATGAGCTAGTTCAATATCAAAGCTAATTTTTATATAAATTCCTTTCTCATTTTAGAAATCTGTTATTATGACCATTATAACCGCGATAAATATATAAAATCGTACGTTATGTGATGAATAATGCAACAAATATCCTAAAATACGTTACCGATGTTTAAATGACCGAATAAACCATAAAAATGGTTAAATAAACGCACAGCACTGAAGTATCTCATTCAAGAATGTGTACAACACCGATCTTGTTTATCTGTAATGGCTAATCAAAAATTTAAATATCGATACATTGGCTGATAACGGCACTGTAGAGAGTTCCAATAGCTATAAATACGTTTGGAAAACCAAAAACGAATCACCACAGAGGATGGTAGCAGCTCTGCGTTACTAGTTTATTCAACCTTTTTATGTCTACTGAGGCCATCAACATCAGGGGTCCCCAAACTATGGCCCGCGCTCTTTATACGACGACCCTACCCTAATCCATTTCTTTAACCCTAGAATGGTAACGCTATTTTTAGGCACTTATTAGTAACGCTGCGTCATTATGACTCACTTAAGTTTGGAATTAGGAAATACCATTAAAAACTGTTTTAAAATGATTTTTATTAACGTCAAAATGTAGTAAATGTGTAAATTAACAATTAGGGTAAAATGTTTTTGGTGTTCGCCACAGATGGGCTTCTTGCAAAGTATGCAGAGAGTGGAGGTTTTTTTTCTCTTGGCATAATCGCACAAATGACAGTACTTTCTTAATATTTGTCGCTTTGTCGCTTGACGTGCTTCAGGAACCTTTTTTTCCCCCTCTCTTAAGACTTTGCGAATCAAAGCTTTCAGATCATTACATAAGCTTGACAAACTGAGTCTGCTTTTTTGCCACTGGCACGTCGGTCCCTTGTGCAACTCTTGCATAAATTGTAGCCGGTAACAGTGACCGGAGAAAAATAAAGTGTTGCTCCTTTGACAGCAAATAGACAACTAACTAGAGGAAGCACTCCTAGTAGAGAGGAGGGAGAGCGTGTTCGAACACGAACAGCGTTTTCGGAAATGTGTTAGTCAAAGTGGCCCACGTCACCATTCTAGGGTTAAGAGATTCACATTAGTACATTTGCCAGCAGGAGGTGTCTTTAGACATTATTTATGAAATCTGAACGATAATTTTTTGGCAATTAGATGCATATTTGATATCGGCGCATGACACATTACACAATGGAAAAATTTGAATAATAGATATTTGAAATTTACACTGGCCGATCAATCATATGAAAGCTCGCATATTGCCTAAACAGTTTGGTCACCCAAGATCTACATTATCAATTATATGTAATGGCTTTCTGTGCATACATTTTATTTATAAATACAAATGCATATTTATTTTTACAGATATATTTAGTTAATTTTATTTATTCACGAATCCAGTGAGATTGAAGGATTAGTCAATTGTTATCAACTGAGAGGTGAATTCACATTTTCCTTCAGCGAGTACCGAAATAGTATGTGAAAACTACTGTAAAGAACTCATTATCGTTAGGCTCTAACTTCTGGGAAAAACTAATTTAAAGCAGAAGGAAGGAAGGAAATTCAAATCACTTTTTATAATTCTTCTAAACCCTCAATATGTCGTGCGCTGTTTATTAAACCGCACACTTTTCGTTTTCTAAATTTTATAACCTCATATTTAACTAACATTCCATGCCTTATCAATATCTTTCCTTGAGTTCACTATTTATTAACTTATAGTCCTGGGACTCCTTGTGCCAGCACCATTTTTATAGAGGTTTATCCTACTTTGTATTGATAAAAGATCCTTGCTGACATTGGTAGAATCAATAAAAATACGGGATTAAATGGCATATGTTTGCCAATATAGATCAGCAATCTCAAAGTTCAATTGTGGTTTGTAATTTTGGGCGTATCAATAGAAAAATAGAGGACATTCCATAGAGGACGGAGGACAGAGAATCAGAAAACAAGAAATAAAATTGTAAGAATGGTCACCCAAATTCTGGCAGAACGTGGGCTGAAATTACGTTTTGCGTCAGCAACAGTGCCATCTGCTTGGAATTCTTCTGATGACGCTTTGATTGAGCCGCACCAACGTAAAATTGATTTCGAAAAGCTCTTTGTGTGGCAATGATGGAGGATCAATTTCAAAGTAGTTTCACAAATGCAGGGAGTTCTTGAATTGCACACTTATTCATGGTTTAAAACTCCAAGATCTCCACTATTGTACGAAACAAAGTCAACAACGTCATCTGTTATAGTTCCTAAATAATAGAAAAATAAAAATGATTCATGACTCATGCCGATCCGTGTGCGTACGTATTAATACAACTTTGTGAATATATGCACAGATTAAAACGCATGCATATGTGTACATAAAGTTAAAGGGATTTTTGGAGTTAAAGCTACGCATGCGGCAAGCAGCATTACATAGAGATCAAGTAACTGAAAATGGCTCTGCAGCACGAAAAATTTTAATTCCTATTACCGCAAGCGTTACCCCTTTCAACAGCTAATGTATTCTGCTAATTTAATGGCTCTCGTGCGATGCATCCGCTTTATTTCTAGATGTTAGTGCTTGATTAGGTGACCGCATTTCACGGTGAAGCAGTATAATCTACCCTGTGGCCATCTGTATTAAGATTAGATCCTGTTGAAGATGGGAGCTTTCCATGCTGAAAACGCACCATTAAGGATTACGGCCTATGCGCTCGGGCGAAGTGATGGCTTATTCAAGATAAAATCAGACGGCCCATACGCGTTAAGACTACTTGAATTTTACATGTTATTATACCGTAATTATGAATCAAGTGAAGCGTATTGCTGTTTTTCTCAAAACTGATTATATAATTGTAATTTTAGAATATACGGCTAGTGTCTTTATGAAGGTGTGTAGCTAGGTAAAAGATAGGTTGGTTAAATTTTTTATTCAGTAGATGAACTTAATCAACTATAAATGCAATATTAATATCGCATTCTTTAAGATAACACTCAATAACATGAGAGATATCACAGGCCACTCCTCCAACATGACATAAGCAAAAGAAATTTATGAATGTTTTAATAAAATTAGTCTTGCGTGGATTAAATTTTCAAATGGTATGAACAAGTAGCATGGGTAATCCACTCAGTAACTCTGAAACTCATCATCCTCTTTTGGCTATAGAAATTATAATCAAGTAAATGGAACTGCATTCAGGGCCGCGCCAACCCGGGGTGCAAGGGGTGAACGACGCCCGGGCGCCAACTCACTAGGGGCGCCTTCCCATCAAGGTATTCGATATATATGTTATCGGAACAAGAGTCATACGTATTGAATGGGCGATGCATTTCGTCCTCGCATTTAGAACATTTGAGCACCTGTGTGAAAAAATGGTGGAAATACAAGAGTAATAGAAAATATTTCAGGAAAAATTTTCCTTTGAATCCCTACGATGCGCATTGTTCTACGCATCTCTCGGGAAAGGGCGTGATGAAGGCGTTTGAAAATTTGTCTCGTGTGCGGCAGGGGGTGGGTGCTCTATATTCCCTACAATTATTTCTTTCCACGGAAGCCTGCCCTTCTAATTGCTATCTCCGCTCTAGCGAAGACCAGCATCTCGTGGAGGTATTTCTTTCGCTACTGGCCGTCACCAGCAATGGCTTGTCTATAAATTCGTAAAGAGAGGGCTTAAAATTCACAACTAAATTTCAAAAAAGTTTCAAGGAAGCCCATAGAGAATGAAAAAATTAAAAGTGAAAGAGAGATACGCGAGGTGCGCAATCCCACAGCCAATTGTTAGTTCTTCTTTGCTCGCGATTTCATGAAAACGGCCAAGGTTTAGGGACCAGTCCTTTCTTTCCGCACCGCGTAGATGGGAACCTACCTCTACCCTGTACAGAAAACAACGACGCACGCACGATTGAAGAGGTAAAAATGTAATTGTATATTAAGATAAGTAATTCTTGATTGCTGTTTAATATATATGAGAAAGTTTAATCACGGAACTTAAAGTTAACCAGAGAAAAAGAAAAAATAATTTGGCTCATCGTAGGGGTATTCACTCCCTCACCCCTAAATATGCCGCCGTTCACCACTAATTCTTTTGTTGTAAGAATGCAAAACGTATCGTCTCGCTTTTGTATTTTTCCCCTATCCAGTGATGGAAGTCTCAATTGTGTTTTTAAATCGGCTTGTTAGAGGATCGTTTCCATAGGCTTGCCTTCATTATTCCTTCGCCTTCCTGCAATAACATCCATATTCTTATGGGAATAGTACAGAACTGCCCTTAAATCAGTTTTCTTTGCCCTTCCATTGAAGGAATATCTGGTGTGCCTGACGGAAAGTCAGAAAGGAAGATTCTATCCTTCGCATAGAGGAAATTCTGTGAAAAATAATTCCTTTTCTTGGAAGCTGAATAGATCTACTCTCACACACAAGTAATGTGCACCATCCGGAATCTCAGAGCTGTATATTTATCTTTAGCGAAGTTAGGAGGGTTTCATCAGGGATGTCGCGTGAGGTGAGTTTGAGAAGCAACCATCTCAGGTGGCACATGATTTTTTCATGCTTTCTTATCATAAATCGCGCATTTTTCACAACTCAATTTTGGCAACTGAAATTAAATAATTGAAATTAATTTCCTCAATACTGGTTTGTTACAACATATTATCTCGATTATATAGTGAGTAAAATTTAATAGGATGGTACTTGAATTTTTTAAATGGAATCTGTATATTAAAAAGTGTCATTCGGACTATAGATTTAATGACGTTTTAGTAACTGCGAAAGAAATTGAGGAAAATTTTCCGATAATCTATCGATTCGACCTCGAAAGAAAAAAAGTAAATTTGAGGACAAACCCAAGGACGAGGCAATGCAGGATGCTAAACAAAATCACAAAATAAATTTTTAATTTGTCATACTGGATGCAACTGTTGAATCCTTGCAGGAAAGATTCGAATTATTAGAAAGCATTAGTGCTGCATTTAATTCTTTGGGCAAAATAAAAGATTTTCGTGCAGTTAGTAGAAACGGAGAAAAATAAGTGCTGTATGGATCTACATTCTAAATTATCTGATAATATTAGGAAAGAATGTGATATGAAGGCCCTTGATATTTGTTATTAGCTCGATATTACTCAAGAGTTATTTAAAACCATGAATGACAGTTTGTTACGTTCTGGATTATATTTTCATCAATAATTTATTAGGCACGTGTCCCATCATTGCGATTTATCTTCGGATTCTTTTAATCCCGTCCGACATCGATCAAATTTTCAGAATTTACTAAATATGTTCGAATAAAATAATTTTTTGGCTGCAGAGCCTGTGACTACGAACTTTCGATTCGAACCTTCCCTTTTTCCATTTGATTAGCGAATCAACGTTTTCGATTGCTTTCAAGCATGCAGCGAAATGGTTGCAACGCCAAACACCGAAGAATGGATTAAAATAACATGATATTTCATGAATTCTTGCCTAAAATCGTCTTTCTTTACTGTAAATTTAAATAGTTGCCTGTCATGAAAGTGCTCTTAAGAAGATGTAGTAAAGCTGATCATATCGTTCGATTGGCATTGTAATGGAAAGCTATAAGTTAACAAACGTAGCGAAATTAAACAATTTGTTTGAATCAAACAAAACAATATTGATTAATAATTATCACATTGGAAACTACGCTCCAGAACCCGGAGAAAGAACATAACTTCGTTAGTGTTCATGAAGGGAAAGGGCCGGGAGTTGGGGAGGGCGCAGAAGAAATATTTTGCACCCGGGCGCCAAGCATCCTTGGCGCGGCCCTGACTGCATACGGATATTGAATAAATTAATTGCTGATCAAATTCAATATTCTCTTGTTACTACTCTTATCTCGATAATGTAGTGATACATACCACCCATAAAACAAGAATTATGAATCTTATCGATCAATAAGTAACAAATCACAAATTATATGTTTACGAGCTTATTTAAATAAGATATTCTAATAAAAGCGGGCAGATAATAGTCGCAGGCTCATCGGGTATCCTTTTGAAGTTGGTTCTTGGCGTGAGAGACACACAGAAGAATCCTTCAATCACCTTCAGTTGTTATCTTACTAGAGAAATATCGAGCTCGTATTATGGCTAAAAACGAATTCAAAAATAATTTTTTTTTTCAATTTATGGATCTTATTATTTTTACTTTCTCCATATACGAAGTATAGAGAAAGTATTGTTTTAATAAAAAAATCGAACTCGAGATTACAACGGAAATACACGTTTTAAGGTTCCCTGAACACCTTCTGACTAGTTTCGCGATGATGTGTGTATGTCTGTCTGTCAGTCTGTATGTGATAGATTTTTGTGACGCTCTAACTCAAAAACTATTAATCAGGTCAATGCAAAATTTCATATTTAACATTTTTATAAAAGTTAAAAGATCTAATTAGTTTTTGGTAAAAATCGGTCTACCGGAAGTGGGTGTTTACTCTTGTAACTTATCCGTTATTTTGAAATATTTGTTTTAATATTTGGTAAATGTAAAAACGTATTGGAATAAAAGTAGGAAATTTTATTTTCAACAACCTTTGTTTGATACATGTTTCTATATAATGCATTGTTTAAGAGATATCTTTTATTTTTAGCTGCCACCACCACGCTACCTACCGAAGTCTACTATTAACAACTGACGCTTAGTTACGTCTTAGTAACGCTCCTTTATCTTTTCTTAATTGTCAACCGGGAGTAAATATTGACAACGATCCCAGAGCTAACAACATGTAATTTGCCATATAAATATGGAGAAAGTCATCTGTTGCCCACATCAGTCTTTTTAATTTCTTTATATTACATGGAATGAATCGTGCATAAATACACGGTTGGCACAATCTCCCCCTTAGGTTGCGAGTTAAGGAAAAGCTCCATCGTCTGATGTTGTCTCCATCTGGAAGTTTCAATTCTTAACTCGTCGAGATCGCGTTAAATGGATTCCGAACATCTCCCGATATCTCCAGCGTAGGATTTCCATTTCGAACTGGTTTGACGCACTAACTTTCTCTCATCTGACATCAACCCATCCTCGAGACTTTTCCTCCAACTCTGCTCACCTTTCTTCTTTCATGCCAGCCACCCTCGAAACCCTCATCTGCTTAGATTAGGTAAGCTTTTGTACCCGAGACCTCCGGCTATGCATTACTCACCCTCCCCATTTCTCCCATACACACTATCCCCCTCCTCCCAACCCCAACAACAGCTTGAGCCATGTTTCCGGTCTTTTCCATCTTTATTCCCTACTTTCTTCATTCCTTCGAATTTATTTCCCCTTTCTTTTCTCTGCATTTATCTCCCTCCCTCCCTATCTTTCTCAGCTCCTTCTGCCTCCTTGCCGAGGGAAAAGGGAGGACCCTGCCATCCTATTCTCCCTACCCTGCGCTGCAACCTCCATTACATATCAATCGGCAGGGTGGAGGAGAGTAGGTACCTGCCCCCCCCCTTCCAATTGAGTTCTGTCCCAGGACTCTTTATTTATTCAATCCTGATTTCCTTCGCTTTGCCTTCTCTCCCCCTTCCACATCCAAAACGACCCTCCCCC
This sequence comes from Tanypteryx hageni, assembly GCA_028673005.1. Taxonomy (NCBI): domain Eukaryota; kingdom Metazoa; phylum Arthropoda; class Insecta; order Odonata; family Petaluridae; genus Tanypteryx; species Tanypteryx hageni. The sequence goes on along the minus strand of CM054114.1, from coordinate 77,466,094 downwards.
AAACTCCCACCGGGAATCCCACTATCTCTCCCCTTCCCCCTTCTTCCCCCTCTCAGTGTCACCCACTCCTCCCTTCTATTCTCATTGGCCGGAGCTACGCTGTTTTCTCTCTCTCTCTCTCGTCGGGTAGCGCAGCCCTAGCGGAATACTGAGGTACCACCACCATCAAACCGCCACCCTGCACCCACTGTATCACTCCCGCCACCCTCCACTCCAGTCCTTGTCTCCATTTAATGCGGCGGATTCGTATTAAATTGACCGGAAACCGAGCTAACCCCGGAGGCATTTTCTTCATGGCAATGCGTTCTGGTCTGGTATTAGGCTGTAGTCGCATAGGCTTTACACGTGCCTGGTTGGCTACATACTGTGTTTGGCGTGTAGGGGACGAGTGAGTGGGTTGGGCGTTGGGCTGGGTGACGTGGACGATCAATTGGATTAAGGCGAGTTTCTCATCACATAGAAGTTATTTTTCCGTTCCGGTGCTTCCATCGTTCTCTCCCACCCACGCGTTCTCTTTTCTCGCCTAGCATAAAGATGACGTCAGGCAAAGTCCTTTAAATATTAGAGTGGGTTCCGTGCCATTTGTTCTCACCGCTGTTGATGACCCCGAGGCACGTGTTCCAATCGCGTCAGCTATTCGGAACTGACCGAATCTCGCGCATCACGAGATGAGAAAAAAGCTATCTCAGATCAGGTTACCTTCGCCTCCGCTATAAATTTATCTTACCAATCTCAAATGGAACTATAAAAATATCGATATTTACATACGAGTTTGAGTGTTTATTTTTAAATATTTCCAAGGTTTTCTTTTTTATATAAGCTTAATCGAAAGAGGAAAACATAACGAAAATATAAGTGCGACAAAATTTATTATAATAATTTAAAATTAATAGTATTCATGACTAAATTTTATTGAGAAATTGAAAGCTTAGATTAGGCAATTTCTAAAGAAATAAATAAGAAAAACAAAGCTTAATAATTAAGTCAGAATAGCAGCACATTACTTCCGCTGGAATTAAAAAGTTTTTTCTAATCTTTAGTCAAAAGTCATTCATTTTTAAAAAATATGTAAGTATAATTATTTAGATACGGGACCAAAAAATGCTATCGGCATTCACTCATGTATTCATTGACAACATTTTATTCAACAAAAATAAGTAATGGCACCGTGCGACATGACAGTTGGGGAAAGAAAAAGGCATTTTTGAATCAAGAAAGAAAAATAGTCTCTAATAGGGTCTTATTACACGAAACACGAAAAGAAGAAAAAAACGAGCAATTGACATAATTATTCATGGAGGAGCGTTCCCCGGCGTTGAAAAATTCGTTGCCACCGATTCACGGTCAAAGACAGAGCAGCGAATCCATTAAAAAATAATTAAAAAAGAATCGCCCTTCGTATCCATAGGTGAGCGCATAATAAGGCCTTATTAAAAAGAACGATTTGAAAGTTTATTTTTTTATTTGGGTCAATGCGTAGGACTTATTTATTACTCGAACGCTGAGTGCTGCTCTCCGGCATCTCGCGAGATAGGAAGAGACGGAATAAAAGGAATATGAAAAATTTTCCCATTCTACGCGCCAAGGGGGAGAGAGACGCGTCTCGACGATTTGCCAGCCCTGCAGGAGTGGAAAAGTTCAAGACTCTCGTTTGCAGCTGAAGCGGAAGCTGGGAAGAATTAAAAATCATTCACGTAAAAATCCTAAGAATAGTGAGAAAAAAGAGGGGAAAACGGCTGTATGCATTCAGAGGTCTCGAAAAACATACTCTGGCTCCAAGTATTTCGCGAATAGAGGCAGCAATTCATCGTAGTTCGTTACTCGGTATAAGACTTGTATATTTTTACTCCGCACGGTCTTCGACTCATACTCTCTCCCCATCTCTTCCCCCCTCCTCTCTCCTCCCTCCTTTCCCCCTTTTCCTATCTTTCTCTCTCTCTCTTTCGAGGACTACCCGAGTGAATTCCTTCAAAAATAAATTAGAAATTTCTGTTTGCGTGATGAACTTCTCGGGAAAAAAGTTTTATTTCATCTCCTCGCTGAGTACAGCGCGAAACGAGATGATTGAGGGATGAAGTTATTTCACTTTTTTTCCAACTATTCTCTACCCCTTCTCCACTTACCTCCCCCTCTCTTACTACCTACCCTGCAAGAGGTTGGCATTTTTCGCTCCATGTTTCATTCCGGGACACGCTGAAGGAACACTCGAAACTTTTTCCCTCTTCCGAGCCCTTCGCAGATTCCTCTACCATGCTCACCCTTCACCCACGCGCACACAGCCACACACGCACGTGTGCGCGTTTCCTCTTTCATTTCTCGTCTCCCCGTATATTTCTCCCCAGAGACGTACTTTCTCCCTTTCTCCTCTCGACTACTCTCCAAGTAACAGTTCTCCACCTACGCGAAATTCTTTCCCATTCACTTTCACCCACTCTCATTCCTCAAGCGCAAATTTCCCTCTTGCACATTTTCCTTGCATGTGTTTCTTGCATTTCTCCCACACGCATTCTTCTCAACAGCATTTCAGTTATTTCTCAACTCGCACACTCACCTATACAGACACTAGTCACATTCACCTTTCTCCTACCAATATTCCACACATTCCTCTATATTTTCATTCCTCAATATACGCATCACTATACAAGTAGATTCCTTCTATGTATAATCTTCTCATACAAATTCCTCTGATGTACATTCCCTTCATGTTCATTCCTCTGACGAAAATTCTTCTGATATACTTTCTTCCCATGCACATTCCTCCAATGTAGATTCCTTCCACGTACACTCTTATCATCCACACTCTTCACATGTACATTCCTCATGTTCACTCCTTTACTGCACATTCCTTCATACACGTTTCTCTCATGTACATTCCTTCCACACACATCATTCATCCAATTTACATTCCTCCCACACACATTTCTCCAGTCCATTTACCATCATTCCTCCGCCCAAAATATACCCAGGTTTTCCCTCCCAATCAACCCAAACCAACTATTTGCTCCCATTTTCAGACCCTTTATTTGAACCCAGAATCCTCTCTCGCACCAAATTCTCTTCCGCAATCCGCAACCCATATATATTTTTTTACTATGCCACCCCTTTCATTCCTCCCACTCAGTGACCCCCCTCGACTCCTCATTCCCTCCCTCCTCCGATTCTCCTATTCCTCCTCATTTCTCCGCTTTTTTGCTACCATATTTCGGCTCAAAGTCGGGCATTTCCCTCGAGTTCTATCCAAGCCGGGGAGGGAAAAGAAAGGGTTTGAGGAAGAATACGAAGCTTTGTGGGAAACTTTCCCCGGAAGAATTACCGAGAGCAAGCAGGGAGATAGATGGAGAAAGGGAGAAAGATATAGAGTGCGTGTGTTCGCGGGATAAAATATGCCAGGGAGACAGAGAGAGGGAGAAAGGACAAATTTCCACCGTGAAATTTCTCAGAAAGTAGGCAAAATACGAAGACGAAATGAATGAAATGAGAAGTGGCGAGGATGGAATATGTAGACAATAAAAAATATAGATAATGGGAAATAGAGAGAGCGAGTTAGAATGGAGAAGGAAGAGGTAGAGAAGGAGAGAGGGGGATTGTATTTGGGAGAGACGGATGAGAGAGATAGATAAATACACGTCTGTATCTGGTCGATATTGAGAAATATAAGTCTCCTGTTCTATGTAGCTCTTTTTATCCACAAATCACCGTATAAATTCAATATAATACATGTAATAATAATGTAAGTTAAAAGGGAAACAATTTTTTAAGGGAAAAACTGAGGAATAATAAACTAAATGCACCTTTGAAAACGCTCCACTGCAAGAAATCACACAAACAAGAAAACCTGCCCAGCCGACTGATATCAAAACTAAAAAGTTTGAAAGTAATATGAAAATAAAGAATATGCAGTGATGTGCCCATATTAATCAAGACTTATATAAACATCATAATACAAGTATTATTGTGAGCAAAATAAGTAAAGCAAACCTGAAAAAGACTAATTACCTTAGTTAAAAACAAAGCGATTAAGAGCATATTGAAATTATAGGAGCACAAATATATACAAAGTAGAGAGAAGAGAGAGAAAGTTAAGAGAAAGAACGTTAAAAGAGAGATGAGGCAGGTAATGTAAAGATCAAGGAGAGAAGCGAGAGACAAAGAGTATAGGAAGAAAGGAGAGAGAAAGAGTATAGTAAGAAAGGAGAGACCAAGAATGAAATTGGAGAAGAGCGGAAGATAAAGAAGGAGTAGAACGAGTGTAAACAGGAGAAGAGAGAGGATGGAGAAAGTCTACATGGAGAGGATGGATAGAGAGATAGGAGTGAAAGAAATGAAGAACGTTGAAGTAGATAACGGATGAGAGAACGGTATACAGTCAAGTATGGATTATAGTAGAGAATCGCCGGCGAAGGAGGTGAGGAACGGAAGTTTAAAGGAAAGGAATTGGATGATGGTGAAAGGAGGAAATAAGGAAGGTGGAGAGAGAGGGGCGTGTGTGTGAGAGAGAGGCAGGGGTTAGGATAGAATGCAACAGTGGAAGAAATTCGTATTTGCCTCCGACGACCTTTTCGACGTTCCCTATTGTCGCCCCCGCGAAGTCGCGAATGCCATTTTCTGACTCTGGCGTGGAAGGCGGAGAGAGGGGAGGGAGGGGGTGGAGAGGGGAAATGGAGGGGGGAGAGGGGAAAAGGAGGGGGGAGGAGAGGGGAAAGGGAGGGGGAGTAGAGGGGAAGGGGAGGAGAGGGGAATTGGAGGGGGAGGAGAGGGGAATTGGAGGGGGAGGAGAGGGGGAAGGGAGGGAGAGGAGAGGGGGAAGGGAGGGAGAGGAGAGGGGGAAGGGAGGGGCAGGAGAGGGGGAGATCACCGCTTGCAGCAGTCGACACATCCATCGTTGCGATGCGATTTGTAAAAAAAACATAAATAAACACCTCTCGGCTTTCGAAAAAAAATAATACACTTGAATCCCGCTGGCGTGCGCTCCAGAGAATGGCTGCTCTCTTCGAACGGGAATATTATTTCCATCCCGCGCTTATTATTTTCGGATCCGAAGAAATGGAAAATGCGCGCCGGTGATGGAAACGGATTTTTAATTGAGAAGTGAATTTTTGGAAAGTGCGCCCGTTTGGCGGGGTTCGGGGGAATAATGCTGCGATTTCTTTTAAATTTAAAGCTTTGCGAACGGAAAACTGAAATTTATGTAGGCGAAAATCAATGTGTTATAAAGATAATACTTCTTTTAAGAGGAATAATTTATTGTTATATAAAGGATACAAACACGCTTTTGTATAAAGCCTATCTGTCGAATACGGAGTAATAACAACTAAAGAAATTTTAATGCAAATTTTTCGTTATTTTCAAATTGTTTGCTTGCGTCAATTTTTAGGCGATGGAATACTGCAATCTCAGTTAATTCCAAATTCGTATTGAAATGATCTCATGATCCATGTAATCTAAATAATGGTATTTGTGGCTCTTTCATGATGAAGTCTACTCAAGACAACAATAAATGCGTTTTTAGTGCTTTCCGTCATTGCTGAAAAGCACTATTAACTTTGTGATGTCTGTCCGTCCGTCCGTCCGTCCGTACGCATATATCAGGGAAGAACTGGCTTAACCGATTTCAACCAAATTTGGTATATATATATATATATATATATATATATATATATATATAAAACCATATTAATATATTTAAACCGAATCAGCCAAACGGGTACCACAATTACAAATTAAACTCATTCGGTTATTATTGATTTGGAATGAATTGGCTGAACGGATTTCAATTAAATTTTGTATATAAGATTTGTGCAACGTACCGTAATGAAATCAAGATGTTTAAAGCGGAGATAAATAGCAGGGATACCACAATAAAAAGTTAAATAATATTTTTTACGCGTATTATTTGATTATACTACGGGAAATTCGACGAAAGGCATTTCTGTACCACGGGAAACCCGTGTACACTTCTACTTGTTAGTGCTTTTCATCATTGCTGAAAAGTATTATATTCGTGATATTCGTCCGTCCGTAAGCATATATCAGGGAAGAATTGGCTGAACCGATTTCAACAAATTTGGTACATGTAATACATAAGTTATTGACCAAAATGGCATATTTGGACCGGATTGAATGAGCAGAGTTGCCATAATTGCAAAGTTTAACTTTTCGGTAATTGTGGATTTGGAAGGAGCTGGCTCCACCGATTTCAACGAAATTTTGTTTTGAGGTGTGCAACATAGACAACTAAAAAAATGTTTAATGTTGATATGGAAATAAGGGCTGCCACAATAAAAGTAATAGAAAAGTATTTTTAAGTGTTTGTGTTGAATAGTCCAAATCAATTTAACGAAATTTATTGTTTATAATAAACACATATATACTAATCCATAATAGCTTATTTAGATCCCATCAGCCAAACAGTGATGCCACAGTTACAAATGAAACTCTTTCAGTAATAATAGATTTGGAGAGAATTGACTGGACGGATTTCAACTAGATTTTGCATATAAGGTTTGTACAACATGCCATAATGAAATAAAGATGTTTACAGCAGACCTAAAGAGCAGAGATACCACACTAAAAAGTGAAATAATATTTTTAATCGTATTTCTAGAGAACTGACATCATGGATTTTAATCAAAGCTAGTATATATGATCAACATAAATAAATAACCAAAATATTAATGATCAACTTGGTGGACTAAACAGGGCAACCACAATATAAAGGTTAGAATTTTTCTGTAACTATGAATTTGGAAGGTATTGGCTGAACGGATTTCAAAGAAATTTCGTTTGTAGGGCGAGTATAGAATGGGAAAACGAAATGAACACGTTTAGAACGAACCAGAAAATAAGGGCTACCACAATATAAGGAAAAATACTTTTCTGATTTCAAAGCAAATATATTAGTATACGATTACACTACGGGGAATATAACGAAAAGCACTTCTGTACCACGGGAAACCCGTGTACATGCCTACTTGCCTTCATGATGTCCGTTCGTACGTATATATCAGGGAAGAATTGGGTTAACCGATTTCAACCAAATTTGGTACATAGAATATTCACATAAATTAATGAACAAAAGTTGCATTTTGGACTTCATCCGTCCATATAAGGACACAAGACACCATGAAATGTTTTAAGCTTGATGAAAAGCGCTTATATACGTATCTTAACTTTTAGAGGCATTATTATCTAACTAAGCAATCGAAAATTTCAATGCAAATGTATTTGCATCCCAGTACAATGAAGTTATGATAATAATTATATTCGAGTAAATCTTAGCACATCTCTGCCAAATTTACGGAATAACCCAGGAAAAACATCCCAAAAACATACCTAAACATACGCAATATTCGTAAATGCAACAAAATGGGGGTATATTAAAAAAGTAATTTCTACCGCACATATGCGACGGCTTCAGTAAACCCGAAACGCCATTTCCTAGGAAAAAATGTGGACGTCAGGGAAAATGGGGAAGAAAAATCTCCCTCAACGTCCTCCTAATGTGGTTAATAAACCATCCGCAAATGGAAAAACATATTTTCGCATCACACGTGAATTATTTCCAAATAACGTCCAACCAACTGGGCCAACAGTTTATCTCTTGGAGAACGCAGAGAAAAAGAGAGAGAGAGGGAGGAGCGGGTAAGAAGTGGAGGTAGCGAACAAAAAAGTAAGATAAAAAGAGAGAAAGAGTTAAGCGGGAAGAGGGGAGGAGGATGGAGGGGGGTGAGACTGGTTCCTTTCAGGAGCGATAGTGTGGTGAGGATACAGTGACAGAAGAACATCGGGAGACGTAGGATGTTGACGGAGGCGGAAATTTGCCGGGACTCTCGTCTTCAAAGTTGTTGAGGCGTGTTGTAGACGCCTCTTGCCTGGGTTAGCGGAGGGAGGGAGGGAGGGAGTTGGAGGAGAAGGGGTGGAGAGAGGAGCGTGAAGGAGGGAAGAAAAATGGGGAGGCGGTGAGGAGGGGAGGTTGGTAGAAGGACCGAGAGGGGATTATGGGTAAGTAATGGAGGAAGAGGAGAGAACTCGGCCATCCTTTTTGGTCTACTTTTTCTGCTGTCTCCCCCCTTCCATCACTATCTACCCGTCTCTCTATCCCCCTCTCTCTCTCTCCCTTCCCTTCCTTTATCTCTCTCTGTTTTCCAACGTGCGAAGTGAAAGACTCGTGACCTCGCAGATGTCCTCTTCGAGCCCGAGACAACTCACGTACCCATCTTGTATTAACACTTAACATGCGTGAGTTCCTTTGCGTGAAGGACCCATCTCATTGCGAATTTGCCTTTTTAAGTAACTCTAATGAATTCGAATCTTCGGCGTCCTTACTCGAAGGCATTCCCTATTTACGGTTTCCTATTATATGTTGCCTATGTAAGCTTTTCTAGCGTAGGCATAAAGTATATTTACGGTGAAAAAACTAATCATCTTTGCATTCAAGTTTAAAAATTTGGTAATGGTTATTCCGTGTGCTTTACATTAAGGTTAGAAAATTTAAATAGGATAAGTATAGCAATCATAACATCATATTTTCCAATTCAAAATAACTGCGGTTTCGATTAAAAAGGTAGTTTGATAGTATTTTTCCAAATTATGTTACACGATTCATTTTATTAGATTTCCACCGTTTTCATTTTTCACTATCTTTCAAACAGAAGCTAAAGATAACTAATAAAGACCAGCATAGATAGCAATCCCGGCAGCAGTATGTAAACGCGCGGCCTTAGCATTGGGAAGCGAACGAATCTATTTCAGTCACTTCATTCAATTCATGAGCATTAATATAGTTAAAATTCAATGAAATTACATTTTCCGGTTAAAAGTTATTCAGGATTTTATTTCATTTCCATTTTTTTTCAAAAAGCAAATGCTTTTAACTTTTTATAACCATTTTGAGCCTATTCTTTGCAGTGCAATTTTTGAAGTTGCCTTTGACGTAATATTTTAAACTTCCTAGAGATTATTTGCGAAATTAAAATGTGCCATGAACTCATAATTACGTTAGTATGCGGCCTTTTAGAGCGAAAAATAATTCCAATGGAATACTATTTAGCAGTGCTAACATGTCATAATTTTATTTATAGCATAAGAGTGACCATTTTCTATTCCAATCCAATTACGACCAATAATGCATCCGAGCCATTTACGGATATCCTTTTCCTGCACAAAACATCTTGCCCGCTTATAACCATTATTTATTTATTTATGACATATGACCAGTAAAAAAATGAGAAAACAGTTAAAAACACCGTAGTTATATATATATATATATATATATATATATATATATATATATATATATATATATATATATACTAGAAGATTTACCCTGCTTCGCACGGGTTGCCGTTTAAATGAAATATAGAACATTTCATTACTAAAATTTATATACTTTATTCAAAACTTTTCATATTGATTTTTGAAATACAAATTATTTTATCCCAATGCTTTTTTTATAGACAACATTTCTTGTTTTTCCGTCTTGTGCTAAAACATGAAGATTTTGAGCGACCGTGAGTGAAGCTTAAGTCCTTGCGCTATAACAATGCCATTGTCGTCAAGGTATTCATAGTTAAAAATGCAAATTTAGTCCAAATTAATGGGATTAAACTTGAAAGGCGAGCGATTTCGAGTCAAAGACGAAAATAGACAATAAGAATGAGAAACTATGATAATCCTTCTTAAATACTGTGCAGGTACGAAGTTCTTACGTCGACTTGTAGAATTTATATGAGCAAATGAATGAAAGCCTGCACTTACAAAAGTAAATTTTTCGTGTTATTTTACGGGGAATAAATAGAATGCAAATAATTTTTAATGGGAAATCTGTTGGGGAATTTGAACTACCTTTCCCTTGGTGCCGCCAATAATCGTGCCAAGTTTTGTCACGATACATTTGACGGTGTGGATTTGTATAGCATAGAATACATACATCCACACATTTGAAATTATAGTATAGATATGTTTTCCCCCGTACTTATAACAGACGCCAACCTGTATCTTTCACTACCGCGGCGTATTTTTTTTGCCTCGTCGAAGAAATTCGCGAAAAACGGGAAGTCGAGAAGAGTGCTACGGCGTTGGCGAAATATGACGGAATCTTTATTTTTTTCATGAAAAAATGGGAGTAAGGTCGCCCTTATAAAAACGTACGGCTGGAAGTGTTTGTCCTTAACGCGAGTTTCGGGGAAATAGATATCCTGTAATAAATGCGGAATTGAGTAATCACAAAGAGAGGTAGAAAGTTTTGTATTTTCTCTTAGGAAAAGCGGTGCATTCAGCTTTCCCAAAAGGTGAAAAGAGAAATAAATAGGGGAAATAATTGTGTCATCTTTTACATGAGGCATGGCCGCTAAGATGTCCATCTAATCCTTCATTGAAAAACGCCAAGCGGGAAAGAGTGACTCAGTTAATGCGGAAATTGTTAGAAAGTTGAGTAATAAAACATTAAAATGCTGTATAATTCAACAATTTCAAACCTACCATCATAAAATAACTTAAGACCTAAACAATGGTATTTGTATTTTCAGCAGAGAGTTACTAACAATAAGTACACAGAAACAAGCACAAACGTTACGAAATATAGAAGTCATTCCAGTGATATTTAGGAATTGTCGCTATAAACTAAAGCAAGAAATAAAATTTTAACTATTTTAATTTTTTTGCTATAAGTCACATGGTGCGTGCGTGGGTGTGTGATGACCTACTTCGATGACGCCAGTTAGCGCGGGGCCAAGGCTTTTTTAAGTCCGTTCTTTATTCGTACTCGATAACCAGACATAATCAAGATATTTCGCATATACTGTCACCTATGTCAATATTGATCCTAACCTTTGTTTGTTAACGCACTTAAAGCCGAGTTATTTCACGGACTCGAATTTTTTCCAAAAAAGTCCACGCTACATTCACGAAAGAGCCCTTTAACCTCTTCCGTGGATAAATATTTGGATTCTACAAGGCTTTCTAACATTATTGAGTTATCGATGGCCGAAATATGAAGCGTGAAATATAATCGAAAAAACGATTTTTTACGCATAACGGCTGCGGGGAGAGATGTCATTGGCTATCCCTCCCTATCCGTCTAGGAATCGTCATAGCGCCGTATCTATATATGTATATATATATATATATATATATATATATATATATATATATATATATATATATATATACACACACACACACAAAAGTAGTTGGTGCTTGCATTCTGCAAGCATTTCATCTGACCATGATAAACATTAATACTTCAGAGAGAGAGAGAGAGAACATTATTTGAAATTTTTTTTAATTCAAAATATTTGATTAAAACTGCCTTAAATTTGCAATTTTAAGAATATTATACTTTATTCAATGTAAGGTACTAATTCCACACTTTTTTGTCAAATATGAAGTTGTAGCACATCTAGAAGTGAAATAATATTTATTTAATTGTTAAAATTTTAAAAGTTTAATTCAGCCGCAATAACAGTTTGTTTGAGCTTTTCAAATGTTTGTTAGTTTCAGTTCACTGAGTTCTACTTAACTTTAATATTTCAGTTTCCTAGCTTGCCCCCAAGTACCTAAACATTTATCTATTAGTTTAAACTTTAAGAATTTTTAACAGCCAAAAGAAATTAAAATAGCATAATTTCTATATTTTTTATTTCGTTTTTTTACAAATTTTACCAGTAAAAAAAATTTCAGCTTCATAGCACATTCGATAATACATAAACCTCAAAAATATGTTTAAACAATTGCGAATTTTTAGCGGTCGAATTTTTGAACTTTTTTAAAATTTCCTTATTTCTATGTATATTTTGCTACAAAATGATTTTAAAAACTCAAACTTACAGCATATAGTTTCCAAAATAAAAATTATTAAACTTGAATGTTCAGATGGGGTTAAAACAACCCCTTAAAATTAACAATTTTGAAATTTTCGATTTTTATAGTTGGTTTTGAGAAATATTCTATAATCCCGCAAAATTTCAGCTTCCTAAACTTATTAGATTGGTCTACACACTAGGATAACTTTTTCCCATGCTAACTTATGGGAGATATTCCGGGGTATCTGGAGTCGAACCCAGGACACTGTAAGCAAATGTAACAACAATTCCTAATAGATATTGCGGCCATCTAGCAACGTCAAAAATTTCATTTTTCTTGCTTACGGGCAAGTGCCCAAAATTAATTTAAAAAAATGGCGCAATGCTTTTCTTATAGGAAAAAACGTAACTTTCAGGATTTCTGGAGTCGAACTCATGTCGCTTAGGTGAGGTCTCATTTTATCTGTAGGTTTCTCCATCATATCAAAAAAAAACTGAAACATTCAGCTCTCTAGCTGTTGTAGTTTGGGCTGGACATTAGTATCCTCCTATATGTATGTTATATCCTCCTCTGTAAGGAACGTCTATATACTAGTAGAAGGTGCTTGCATGCTGCAAGCATTTCATCTCACCTTGAAAAACATTCATTTTTCAGAAAGATATTTCATCATTACAAATATTCTTTTAATTCTAAAGATTTCACCTCCGCAGCGATTTTCATTTTCCCCAAATGTAAAAATAATAGTTTAAAACAATCCCCAAATGTTACAATTTTAAAAATTTTACACTTTCTCCATTATGGGGTACTAATGATACACAATTTAGCAAAATTTAAAAGTTGTAGCACTTCTAAAAGTCAAATAATATTTTCTAATTGTTTAAATTTAAATAATTTTTAACGGCCGCCGCATGTCATGTATGGTAAAATTGAAATGTTTATTTGTGCAAATTTACTTCTCTGCAAATAATTGAAAATTTTCAGCTTCCTAGCTCATCCCGTAATGTCTAAACAGTTATCTATTGTTTAAAATTTAAGAATTTTTAACTGCCGAACGAAATAAAATATCAAAATTTGTATAATCCCTATTTCGTTTTTTTAAGAATTCTACTTTTTTAAAAAAATTTCAGCTCCGTAGCACATTCGAAAATGCCCAAACCCTGAAAATTTGTTTAAACAATTGCGAATTTTTAGCGGCCGCATTGTTGCACTTTTTCAAGATTTTCGTTTTTTCTAGTTGGTTTTGCACAAAATCCTACCTATGAAAAAAATTTCGAATCTCCAGCTCATCTGGAAATGCCTAAACATTAGTATCCTCCTATATGTTATATCCTCCTCTGTAAGAGTCGTCGATATATAATGATAATGACTAGTAGTTGGTGCTTGCATACTGCAAGCATTTCATCTAACCTTGAAAAACATTAATTTTTCAGACAGACATTTCATCATTACAAATATTCTTTCGATTCTAAAGATTTCACCTCCGCAGCGATTTCCGTTTTTCCCACATGTAAAAACAATAGTTTAAAACAATTCCCAAATGTTGCAATTTTAAAAATTTACACTTTCTTCATTATAAGGTACTAAAGTTACACATTTTAGCCAAATTTTAAAGTTGTAGCACTGCTAGAAGTAAAATAATATTTTTCTAATTTTTTAAATTAAAATAATTTTTAACGGCCGCCGCAATTCATGGTATGGTATGGTATGGTAAAATTGAAATGTTTATTTGTGCAAATTTACTACTTTGTAAATAATTTGAAAATTTCAGCTTCCTAGCTCATCCCGTAGTACCTAAACAGTTATCTATTTGTTTAAACTTTACGAATTTTTTACTGCCAAACAAATTAAAATATCAAAATTTGTATAATCCCTATTTCGTATTTTTAGGAATTCTACTTACAAAAAAAATTTCAACTCCGTAGCACATGCGGTAATACATAAACCTTGAAATTTTTTTAAAACAATTGCGAATTTTTAGCGGCCGCATTGTTGCACTTTTTCAAGATTTTAGTTTCTTTAGTCGGTTTTGCACAAAATCCTATCTATGAAAAAAATTTCGAATCTCCAGCTCATCTGGAATAGCCTAAACATTAGTATCCTCCTATATCCTCCTCCTCCTCCTCTGTAAGAAACGTCTATAAATAATGACTAGTAGTTGGTGCTTGCATACTGCAAGCATTTCATCTCACATTAAAAGAACATTCATTTTTCAGACAGAAATTTCAACATTACAAATAGTCTTTTAATTCTAAAGATTTCATTTCTGCAGCGATTTTCGTTTTTCCCACATGTAAGAATAATAGTTTAAAACAATTTCCAAATGTCGCAATTTAAATTTTTTTACACTTTCTTCATTATATGGTTCTAATGCTACACATTTTAGCCAAATTTTAAAGTTGTAGCACTTCTAGAAATAAAATAATATTTTTCTAATTGTTTAAATTTAAATAATTTTTAACGGCCGCCGCAATACATATATGGTAAAATTGAAATGTTTATTTGTGCAAATTTACTATACTGTAAATAATTGGAAAATTTCAGCTTCCTAGCTCATCCCATAGTACCTAAACAGCTATCTATTTGTTTAAACTTTAAGAATTTTTAACTGCCAAACAAATTAAAATATCAAAATTTGTATACTCTCTATTTCGTTTTTTTAAGAATTCTACTTATAAAAAAAATTTCAACTCCGTGGCACATTCGGAAATATATTAACCTTGAAAATTTGTTTAAACAATTGCGAATTTTTAGCGGCCGCATTGTTGCACTTTTTAAAGATTTTCGCTTTTCTAGTCGGTTTTGCACAAAATTCTACCTATGAAAAAAATTTCGAATCTCCAGCTTATATGGAAGTGCCTAAACATTAGTATCCTCCTGTTATCATTATATATCGACGACTCTTACAGAGGAGGAGGATATAACATACATATAACAGGAGGATACTAATGTTTAGGCACTTCCAGATGTGCTGGAGATTCGAAATTTTTTTCATAGGTAGGATTTTGTGCAAAACCAACTAGAAAAAACGAAAATCTTGAAAAAGTGCAACAATGCGGCCGCTAAAAATTCGCAATTGTTTAAACAAATTTTCAAGGTTTATGTATTTCCGAATGTGCCACGGAGTTGAAATTTTTTTAATAAGTAGAATTCCTTAAAAAACGAAATAGGGATTATACAAATTTTGATACTTTATTTTGTTTGGCAGTTAAAAATTCGTAAAGTTTAAACAAATAGATAACTGTGTAGGTACTACGGTATGAGCTAGGAAGCTGAAATTTTCAAATTATTTACAGAGTAGTAAATTTGCACAAATAAACATTTCAATATTACCATATATGAATTGCGGCGGCCGTTAAAAATTATTTAAATTTAAACAATTAGAAAAATATTATTTTACTTCTAGAGGTACTACAACTTAAAAATTTGGCTAAAATGTGTAGCATCAGTACCCCATAATGGAGAAAGTGTAAAATTTTAAAATTGCAACATTTGGGGATGGTTTTAAACTATTATTTTTACATGTGGGAAAAACGGAAATCGCTGCGGAGGTGAAATTTTTAGAATTAAAAGAATATTTGTAATGATGAAATGTCTGTCTGAAAAATGAATGTTTTTTAATGTTGAGATGAAATGCTTGCAGAATGCAAGCACCAACTACTAGTATGTTATATCCTCCTCTGTAAGGAACGTCTATATAGAATGATACTAGTAGTTGGTGCTTGCATTCTGCAAGCATATCATCTCAACATAAAAAACATTCATTTTTCATATTTCATCATTAAAAATATTTTTTTAATTCTAAATATTTCACCTCCGGAGCGAATTTCGTTTTTCCCTTATGCAAAATAATAGATTAATACAATCCTAAAAATTTGCAATTTTAAGAATTTTATACTTTCTCCATTATGGGGTACTAATGCTACACATTTCTGCCAAATTATAAAGTTGTAGTACTTCTAGAAGTGAAATAATATTTTTCCAATTGTTTAAAATTTAAACATTTTTAACGGTCGCCGCATTATGTTTATGGAGAGTTTCAAAGGTTTATTTGTGCAAATGCACTACTCTGTACATAACTTGAAAATTTCAGCTTCCTAACTCCTCCCGTAATGTCTAAACAGTTATCTATTTGTTTTAACTTTAAGAATTTTTAACTGCCAAACAAAATAACATACCAAAATTTGTATTATCTTTATTTCGTTTTTTTAAGAATTCTACTTATAAAAAAAATTCAACTCCGTAGCTCATGCGGAAATACATAAACCTTGAATTTTTTTTAAACAATTGCGAATTTTTAGCGTCCGCATTGTTGCACTTTTTCACGATTATCGTTTTTTTCTAGTCGGTTTTGCAACAAATTCTACCTAAGAAAAAAAGTTCGAATCTCCAGCTCATCTGGAAGTGCCTAAACATTAGTATCCTCCTATCATAATATATCGTATGTTATATCCTCCTCCTCCTATGTAAGAAACGTCTATATAGAATGATATCATAACAACATTCGTATTATGGTGATCTGGAAAATACAAAGAGTGGTCGTTTTTTTCAAAGGCTAGTTAGAGGAAAGCTAGAAAATACCAATCTTTCATGAGCAGAAAATCGGGAATCTAAAACACCAGTGTGTAAGATACAATGAAAATTATTTTTTTAACGACCTGCTGATTCCCCCTTGTCTGCGCGCAATGGATATCTAAGAAGTAGTGCAATGAATAGGTGGTCAGTTTCATAAGTCTAGAAAGAAAGGTGAATTCCTCAGCATGCTGCAAGCCTATCCCTTAAATTAACGAAATGTAGTCACAATTTGATTCAACAAAAATATCTACATTTTATCTGAATTTGGTTGTGTTTTAAAAAAAATAAAATTTTGCATAAGATTCAGAATACAAACAAATTAACTGAAAGCGTAATTTTGCACAAAAATTTCAAATATAAAAAGGCTTAAATCAATTTTGCCATCTATGTAAAGAAAAAATTGTTTAATCCATACCTATGTTGAAAATTAAGAACATATAGTTAATGTGCTAAATTTTATGCTAAGTCAGAATGAACTTTAATCTTGTTAGCAGTAAAAGTAGGTTGTGTTATTTTCCTCTCAAAAATGCCTAATGTATGAGTTCGCATCTTGATTCTAACTGTTGTAAAAAGAAAATTAAAAATACTCGACACTCGGCCTTGTCATTAGCAAATGCAAAAAATTTATTTCTAAAATCGTAAACGAACATTTACCTGAGATTATCTATTTTATGTGCCATAACCTGCGATTGTTTTTGCTTGTAGGTATTTTAAGTGATTAATTATACCTGGGTGACGGAAATTCCTAGGGTAGTTTGTTATAATAGGGATGTATTATCATAAAAATATCTTCGGGTAAAGAAACTTGAAATTCGCTTCTTTGACTCTAACGGCAAATTTTATTACACATTAAACTAAAAATTGTTCATTAATTTTTCTACGTTTTTGACAAGTATTAATATTGATAATAGTTATTTAACATATAAAATAACATGCTAGAATTCGATTGGCTAACGGGTAAATTAATACATTTTTTAAATATCGCCTAAACATAGAACAGTTACCCAAAGTTTTCATTCTGAAACATATTGCACTAACCATAAAATATATACATGATAAAAGAATGGAATGCTCTTGTATAACATTGCCATAAATGATTTACTTCCCATCAAATATTTCAGATGGTGGCTGTAAAATATCAGATGATTTCAAACAAATTCACACGTTATAATTAATAGAAAATGTATATTAGACGTTATGAAAGACATCAATAAAAGGAAAAAAAACGAAAATTGCTAGCGCTAAAACTTACGGAATCAAATAGAAATGAACACGTCCGAACCACGAGGAAATTTATTCAAAACGAGGAGAGCGAAAATTCCGCAAAAAAATTCATTTATGCATCCGCAAGATTTAAGATTCATCGGCGGAGTAAAAACTACAAAATTTCAGCCGAGCGCCACCTAAGGGGTTAAGGGTCTCATAGAAAGATACCCTGGACTTAAAAGCGACTCCTTAAATATTTAATTAAGGCCCGAGCACTGCATAAGAATAAACTTGGAGAAGTTAATGCACCTAGGAGAGCTCTCATAAATTCACCTCCATATACATTTATGAATATATATAAATACATGTAGGTGGAAAAAAAGGGCGAATGAGACTTCCAAGTTTCTTTTTTCCGAGGGAATGCAAATTTGGAGGAATCGTAGAGATAAGGAAAGATGAGGACGAGGGGAGGTTGCGACGGATAAGCAGCTCTCTAGAATTCACACCTCCTTTATTCTCTGCGGAAGTAAGGAATATCCAGGCGTACAGGCGCATGGGGAGAGGGAGATGGAGGAGAGAGGAGAGGTAGATGGAGGAGAGGAGAGAAGAGAAAAGGTGGCGGTAGCGAGAAGCGAAGAGATCGGCACAAAGTGCCTTCATAGTGCAGGTGCAGCGCATCACCCTCGCAAATATGTCACGAGAGAAATTTCCAAGTCGAAATTTAGTCTCGGCCACCGCGCGGCGCCACCGTCGCCAATATCTCCGCAAGTTACACGTCTGAGCTTCCTTTTTCTCGTCCCCCAAATGCCCCCTCTACGGGTGTCTCCGGCCGAGCTAACCTCGAGCTAAACTCCTATCCCCCTTCGCCTCCTCCCGCATTCTACCGCTCCTGCCTCTACACCACTCCCTCATTTTTTAACTCCCTCGAACTCTGCGCATCCTCCTATACCTCCCTCATCTCCTCCCTCCTCTCTTTCCTCCTCCTCCCCCTCTAATCCCGCATTCCGCCTCTCCCCACTACCCTTTCTCTCACTCCTCACCCACCACGACCTATACTCGACATTGCCAATCGACTTTCGTCGATCTTTATTTCATAGAACTTTTAAAATTTTACTTTGCAACGTGTTAAAACATCAAAAATCAATAAAAATTTTATAAAATTATTTTGTATGAAATAAGGTTTCTTTATCTAAGTTCAAAGAAAATAATATCATAGTGTGATGCTTTGACGACAAAAACAAAAAAGGAAGTTTGACCTATTTGGAGCAATTCTTCTCAGTTCTTGCCATCTTGTATTTAATGTCCTTTAATTTCAACTTGTCTGCAATAGATGGTAGTAAAAGTGCCAATAATGGGTAAAATATACGTCACACTAAGTTCTCAGTAAGTTTTCAATAAAATATAATGTGAAAGAATATTTTAAAAGTACGTTTAAAATTAATGTACATGATAATGTACACCAGGTCTGAAAGGGTTTAGGAACCGTCCTTCTCAATGCTTCGCGCGGAAGTGTACTTGGAATTAACCTCACCTACTAGACAAGGAATTTTCTGCTGTTCTTTCAATGTGAAAGAAGAAAAAGAAGTTTTGCTGCTAAAAAACGAATAAATATGAACATGTTATTTTAGCTAAATTCTCGAAATATCCCAATTTATAAATAATATACTCGTATGTTCAAATTACGCATTTGAGTCATTGTACATTATTTACCATTGAGTTCGATTGCTGTTTTCAACATAACAATTTTACTCCATGACGATTTATTTGGGCTATAAATATCGGGCTAACCTAATCGGCAAACCAAAATTTACAAACTGTATCTCTCCAATCAACATAAAAAGATAAGAAAAATCAGAGGCGCATTTTGTCTATAAAGCAGCCGTCATCAGTGTTGATTCGCTGATCCTAACACAAGTTCTAACGACTGCTTTGTAGTCGAAACGGTTTTCGCAAGCTTTTTATGGCTATTGGAGAGATATATTTAGCCAATTTCGTGAAGATTTGAAAACGAAAGGAACTACTTAAAGGTTGAATCCTTTACAGCCAATGGAGAGGCGAGTTTTGACAGAACAAAATTGTCGTATAAAATATCTAAAATTGACATCATTATTAAAGGCTTGAGTTATACAAATTGCATAGCGCAGAAAATTTGTAACGATACGTGTTGCGTATTTGTATTTATATGCGTATTTGCTGGCATTAATGTATAAACACGCGGTCACAGAAATGCATATTTACAGTAAAACCTCTATAAGACGGCCATTCCAGCCTCTATGAAAAATTGTCACCCTGAAGTGCAACCGCCTTAATTAGATCGGTTTGTCATATTTCTTACATGTTAATGAGAATCGATCAGAGTCCAAAATACTTATGTTCTTTAGCAGATCGGCTCGGCTGATACAGAATTTTTGACTGAATTTAGAGATATAAATACATAGTCATGGCTCGACAGATGCGCAAGGTCGCCAGGACATACAAAAATTTCATCATGGTGTTATTATTATATCCGATTTTAATGATCAATCTTTTTCATACATATACCGATTTTAATGATCAATCTTTTTCATACATATATTAGAGCATCGCATGTTTATTTGAAATATTTCAAACAAAAGCACGTCTCTCACATCATCATATAATTATACATTGATATAAAAATGACGGGATTTGAAATATGTCAGACAATAACTCGGCCGATGAATCAGTGAAGGTAGCGAAGATATTAAACCGTTGAAATTACTCTTCCTTTGGGAGTCTCTCGAAAAAAGTCATCGTGGAAGCCGTGTGGAGGACGTCAATGGATTTTTGTCCCAAAAAACCCTTTTGTGTAGCGGCACTCCACTATCGAGTTGCATTTTTATGCGAGATTCACATTTCCCTGGGGACTGTGTGCGGAGAGAAAAAATAAATTCGAATTTCTCGCTCCGAGGCATTGTGAGAGGTTGCGGAATCGAATAAAATAAAACGAGAAAATATTTGCAAGTTAAGCGTTGCGGTTTTAATGTAGTTTTATTTGTAACCTTACTCGACTGCCGATTCGAAAATGACAGCGACGGAATGTACGATACACTGGCGAACTTTTAGCTCGAGGTAGCAATCCAAAAAAATTAACATTCCGCGACCCGGATGACTTTTTATTCAATTCATTCCAATCGTTCGATTCGACATGCTAATTTTAAGTGAGAACAGTAAATCCTCAATTTAACAAGCAAATCTGTTCAAGGATATTGCGGACGATAAATATTCAGAAAATGTTTATTTTGCCGAAAATAGTCTCTAAAGCTTAAAAAAATGATCCATCGTAAAACATTTGTTTCCGGAAAAAACTCTGCAACTGAGCTTCCATCGAAGAACCGTCGATCTCACGTGCAAAACTTCCATTGCCTTCAATGCGATAGAAATTATTTAAGGTAGCTCTCCTGCAAAAAAATATGTCAGAAACAACCGTCTTTATCTTTCAATCTCGTCCAAGTCACTGGAAAATTTGAACTGAACTGCTGAGGCACGCTACTAGGATGCCTTCATCATGAGAATTATTTGCAATTTTCAATTGTTTTCAAAGATTTTGCCAAATTACGAAGGAAAATTTTTAATTTTACCAAAGAAGCGCATAATATCGGGTATGTATTGTTTTGACAAGGCTGAAATACCATAATGAGGGAGAAAACTTTAAACATTCAATATTCACTCCTAAATGAATTAAAGAGCTCACTTAATGACTTTGGTGAGCCATCGATGAAGACTGCTTAGCAACAGATTTGTCCGTCTGTTCAATCCTTACTGAAGTTATACTTAATATGTAACTAAATATTGCTGGAAGATGAAACTAGGAAAAGGCGAGGGAAGAATTCCAGCACAAGCTTGTGATATTTCTAGTTCTCAATAATTACGTCTTCACGACGCTCTTCCTTTAAGGCGCAATTATGTTTCTCACGAAGTGACTATTGCGCAATATCCCTGTGACCCCGGTTCCCAGATCACTCGCCTAATGACTTGGCGAGTTCCCATCTCGTTGCGCTATATCCTTGTAGTTACCGGCTAACCTCTCAGAGATCATAAAAGACGATGGCCTCTGAAATTGGTGACACATTGCAAATGAAAGAATGTCTTCCCAAGGAGATCTAGTGACTGGAGATTTAACTCGAAGAATAATTAGAACAAGCGGCTCTTGTTTGTTCTGAAGAGGTTGTCTTCATGCAATTCCCATAACTTTATAACGTATTCACATAAAAAAGTTGTTCAAAAATGCTTCACACTCATACACATACATATATACCACCTGCGAAAGACAGCAGTCGAAATAAAATTCCACAAAGGTCAAAAGTTCATTAATACATGTCAAAAATTAATTTAGGTAGAGAGAATAATAAATAATATACTATACATAAAAGCCTACTTCTGTATTTTTGTCCTGGCCTAACCGTTTGTTGTAGCAACGAAAACAAACAAAACATAGAAATATAGCTCATTTGCCTAATATTATAGCTTATTAATTGATGTATTTTGTCATTCGGCAAAATAAAAGATTAAATAAAGCATTATTACTATTACCATTTTAGTATTTAATTTAAACCACTGCTAAGTTGAAATTTCGTTAAAACAAGTATGTTGAATTATATATATTTAAAATATTTACATGTCGGTATAGGGAAAACTTGCTGATTTATATATATTCTTCCTTTGTTTACCTCTTATTCGTATCGATGTTCTTATGAAATACGGTATGTGCAAGGCAAATTAAACGTATCTACTCAACGGAATTCAAAAGTTATACGCTATTTTTTTGAAAGAATACAGGATTTATTTAGGATACTTGTTGTAGCAACGAAAATAAACAAACCCTTGAAACCTCTCCGCATAATTCATTGATGTATTTTGTCATTCGGAAAATAAATGAACGATTACAACATTTAAGATCGAATCGAATAATAAGACTGGGTTTATAAAATTGGAAAATAACAGAATTTTCGTTCCCTTCATACTGACGGGCTAAAATTATAGCATTAAAATAGAAATCATTAACTGAAATAAATTTTACCCAACTTTGTTTGCATGGACATAAAAGAATGGTCATTGCAAAATACTGTAAATTAAAAGAGCATTTACCGTAATTAAATTAATTTTCTTTGCTTCATATATACGGTTAACTGCAGAAAACTGGCCAATTAAATTTATATTTTAAGAATTAAAGAAAATGTATTAAGACTAGATACCTACGTTACAAACGCTTTTTCTTGGATACATGATTTTTCCCAAAGTCGGCTTAATTACACTGCTAATTCTAGAAACAATGAGTGGGGTGATTCTAATGCTGCGAAAGGAAGATGTCAATAGCAATAATAGCGAATACTATCTTCAGCAAATGTTAGTATTTTTTCAGTTTCTTTACAAACATGGCTTGCTATCTCATTTGGTTAAAACACATAACCGGCAAGTTTGAGACCGAGCTTCTACTCACGGTAAAGTTCAATATGCTTTTTCCTTCTCAAACTTCACATTTGTGATCAGCCTTAGGCGGCTCCGCATAAAAACAGTATTTTCCTAACATTTCATCTTGTTTAACCCGTAACCACAGGCATCAGAAATTGACGCGCCAATACAGGCAGGCGGTCTCTCAGACCCCACGCCAAAAATAAATAATTATGTGAGAAGAAACAACATTTTATATAGTTTTCTTATGTTTATATTTGAAATAGGGTCTTGGCGAACAAACACAAAAATATGAACTCTTAGTATGCAATATCTTCTTGGTAAATATGAAAATGAAAATTTTTTAACACAAAAAAGTAAGGCTCTAATTTTTGATAGGTCACTTTTTTTAAATTTCATACAGAAACTTTAGCATTTGCTTTAGTCTTTTGCAGTGGGTTTGTTTAAACACACGGATATAAAAGAATAAAAAAAGAAAAACTTATTAAAAAATGAGGACCCTAAACTTCATCACTTCAGCGCATGCACCTCAAGCGGGTGCTGAACATTTCCAACATATTGAGCTGCTACAAATAAAACATTAGAAGGCAGTTTTTGTTTTCTTTTCCGGACGTGCGACGGTCCAGGATCGTTTAACTGCGACATATCTTCAGAAATTTCGAAACCGTGAAAAAAACTTCCGAAAAAATTACGCGAACACAAGCATGCGGTCTCTCAGACCGGCAACGAAAACTAAACACGCTCTAGTACGCACAGTTCCGATGCTAGAAGGCAACTGCCATACAGTAAACAAAGCCACCTGAAGTATACAAAGGCAAACAAAATCTCAAAGGCGGTGATGATTCACGAACCCTAAATGAGACGATTGAAATTTTCGTGCGGTCTGAGAGACCGCTGCCTGTGGTTACGGGTTAAAAACATTAAATTCCGTTTGAAGAAATCATTTGGCCTAAGCGTTATATTGACGCGCGGAGTTTGTACTCCACTCTCAAATTATTTCAAGTGTAACTTGAGAACTTAATTCGGAAGATATTAAGGCAGAATTGATTATACACATATGTATGTCACGGCTAGTTTCTGAATTCTG
Source organism: Tanypteryx hageni (assembly GCA_028673005.1). Lineage (NCBI taxonomy): Eukaryota > Metazoa > Arthropoda > Insecta > Odonata > Petaluridae > Tanypteryx > Tanypteryx hageni. The sequence goes on along the minus strand of CM054114.1, from coordinate 77,441,997 downwards.
GCTAATGCCTAAATTATTTGTGTTCGTGTGATAAGATGTCGATATGAAATTTTTTGATCATGTCTTTTAAGGAGTAGTTATGATTACGAATTTTAATACAAGGATGTGGATTTGACGTAAAAGAACCCTCCTGGAGGAAACAGAGCGAAGGTGAATTAATTCACAGAGTAGAAACTAAACGAACCTAAACTTCAAAGTTTTCTGCGCGATAGGCCTACTGAAACGGTTACATATTATTTTACAATTAGTTTTCTTGCGAGCAAATGAGATTACCAAAGAATTAATCAACTTAACACTCCGCTATCTGATACACGGCGATAATGACGTTGTGCCCACGACCGAAAAGAGTCTGCTCCTTCCTTCCGAGGTTCGAACCTGTGACATCATTAACTCTAACGGACTTTTTATAATGTTTAGACTGAAACTCATTATGAATATATTAGCATGCAGTTTACGAGGCGGAGGGGTCGACATTCCTGCAGGAAAGGTGGCGGGCGTAATTTACATGCTCCAGATAGCCTTGCATTTATAATCGGAGGTCAGTTCTGAAGGATGACAGTGTTACCAGCTATCCCCAGGCAGAAGCAAGGCTTTTCCGGCTAGTTCAGCTCATTTGACGCCGAGGTGCTTAAACTTGGTTTATAGATGGAGCCGAGGGGGCACGTAGGAAGGTGCGAAAGAGGGAGAGACGCCGCAAGGACGGCGAGGAGTTTGGATTCTGAGGCGAAATGCCTCGGGAAGGAGGCGTGGCGTCCGGCTAATCGGGTGCAAAGTAAGGCTTAGAGGGAATTTATCCGCTACCCGTGCCAAAGGGATCTTAATATAAGCAAGAAATTGACGAAAATGCGTTTTCTAGGAGGGGATGCCCGATGTAGTTGTATTCTGGGCTTAGAAATTCTAGAAGCGGAGCATAAATTTCGGCAAAGGGAACGGAATATTCGATTATCTATCGCCGAGATGTAAAGCGGAAAACGATGTAACTAAGGCAGGTTTTTCACCGATATTTGCATAGGCTATACAAAGAAAAAAAACGAAACAACTTTCTACCGACAATGTAATGTTTTGAGTGATATCAACATAATTAAGGGATAATGTTTCGCATAATTATTATTTAATTTCTGAGTACATAAAAATAAAATATACGGTAATTCAAAATTGACGATTGGGAATTAATCACAATTAATTAATAAAACTTAAAGGACTTCAAGGCGTGGAGCATAGATAATCGTATTACTTCAAAATAGCAATTTGAATGAACAAATCCATGACTCGGTAAAAGTTCATGAATTTCAAATAATTAATGTCAGTTGTCAATTACAAGTTGATTAATGTTTTTCACATAAAACTTCTATAAAGCTGTCTTCTTTGTGCAGAAAAACGAAATATAAAAACATGGTTGACAATGCAGTCAACGATTTACTTGTTACCTACCATAAAAAAATCTGATGTGGCCACCACATGACTTTCTCCATATCTGAAATATTTCTAAAAATTCCAAATAGGTTACATAATAAAAATATTTTAAGAAACTACGAGAAAATTTTAGACTTTACAAAGAACAGAAATAAACTCAAACCATAGCCTTCTGATATTGGATATGGCCACAAAGCTCCAATAATAAAGAAAAGAAAAAGGAGCGTTATTAAGACGTAACTAAGCGCCGATTGTTAACAACAGTCGTCGGTAGATGGCGTGGTGGGGACAGCTAAAAATATAACATATCTCTTAAACAATGCATTATATGGAAAAATGTTTCAAACAAAGGTTGTAGAAAATTTAATTTTCTACAACGTCTTTTACAAACACGTTTACATTTATCAAATATTAAAGCAAATATTTCAAAATAACGGTTGTGACAAGAGTAAACACCCACTTCCGGTTGACCGATTTTTACCAAAAACTAATCAGTTCTTCTGACTTTTATAAAAATGTTAACTATAAAATTTTGCGATGACCTGAATATAGTTTTCGAGTTAGAGAACCCAAAAAAATGCTATCTCGCACCCACGCACACACACATCATCGAGAAAATGGTCAAAACGTGTTCAGGGGACCTAAGAACGTGTATTTCCGTTGAGATGTCTAAGTCGATTTTTTTCATGAAAACAATACTTTCCCCTATACCTATACTACGTATATGGAGAAATTAAGATAAATTACGGTACATATTTCGCTTAAAAAAATCAATGCACTCGCATATGTAGTAACAATGCAAATGCCACGATAAGCAAAAATTTTCGTGGTTAAAAACGAGAAAAAATTCCATTTTTTTTTCGAATTCCAAATAAATTTCTAGGCAAATTCGGACAGAATTTTGAAATTCAAAGAAAATGTTGCTACACTGATTCTCGTTAACTGTATTTTCATGTAATGCCATGCTTCTCCGGAATACGAACCGATGCCACTTTTCGGGTGTTTAAAACAATTCTAGGCACGATGTTTTCAGATTTTCAGATCTCAATTCCAACTGGAATTCTTATTCTTATCGTCACATTTCGCCTACGATTCGAAATCTCTCAAGTTATACGTTTAAATCATATTCGTTGGAAGAATTTAGGTTTTTTACTTTATAGTACAGGGAAAATATTGTTTTCATGAAGAAAATCGATTTCGAGATTTCAACGGAAATGCACATTTTTAGCTCCTCTGATCATGTTTTGACCATTTTCCCGATGATGTCTGTGTGTGTGTGACATCTTTTGTGGGTGCTTTTACTAAAAACCATTAATCAGATCAATGTGAAATTAAATATTTATCATTTTTATGAAAGTCACAAGAACATTAGTTTTTCGTAATAATCGGTCAACCGGAAGTTGGTGTTTACTCTTGTCACATCAGTTTTTTTGAAATATTTGCTTTAATATTTGATATATCTTAAACATACTGGAATGAAAGTTGCAGGAAATTTAATTTTCTACAATCTTTGTTCGCAACTATTTAGAGATATTATTATTAAGAGATATCTTAAAAACCAAATTATTTAATTGCCACCACCACACTACCTACGGACTATTGTTAACAATTGAAGCTTAGTTACATCTTAGTAACGCTCGTTTTATTTTCTTAATTGTTGGAGCTTTGTGGGTATATCCAATATCAGAAGGCTGTGGTTTAAATATACATATTTCTGTTCTTTGTTAGGTATAAAATTTTCTCGCAGTTTCGTCAAATATTTTTTATTATATAACCTATTTGGAATTTTAAGAAATATTTCAGATATGGAGAAAGTCATGTGGTGGCCACATCATATTTTTAAAGATATGTTTCCTTGCCGACAGTGTCATTGGTAAACTGAGACAGGGAGAGAGGGGAGTGATAGGGAAGGAGACAGAAGAAGGGATATATATACATATATATATATATATATATATATATATACATATATATATATATATATATATATATATATATATATATATATATAATGGTTTTGAGGAAGACTATTTCGAATATTTTCAATGGTACTTGATGCAGTAACTGTATTTATAAATATTGTTTTTGTTTGCCAGCCATGATTAACTATTCTTTTATATTTCTACAGAGAGATTTGAATATTACCATGGGATACTTCACCTGAGTCCTATATCAATGATATATTATAGGAACATAAGTGAACTGTGGAGGCAATTATCAAAAGGTTATTTTAATTTTAATTTCATTTCAGTTTATGGGCAACAATGCTGATGTTTTCTTTCACTGTGTTTCATTGATTGGCATTTCCAAGGCAACATGAATGTTTATATTTGCTTGAGATAATAAAAAAATAATTCATGTTGAAATAGAATCTGAACATAACTGTGGTTACACGATAATATTCGTCGTAAATTTTCATACTTTTTTATATTGTGTATCGCTCAATGTTAGTTTGTTTTGAAAAGGCCTGTCGATATCCTCTGTAGCGATAATTTTCATTCGTCTCGTCCAATCGTACGTTTTATCTTCGATTTTGCCAAGACAATGGATCGTAAGAATATGTTCTAAGAGAGTCATCTGACTTAGAAATTCATGCAAAATTGATTCAATTCAGAAACAAATACACTACATTTTTATTTTAAAATTACGATTTCTTGTCTCCTGAGTCAGGGCTGTCGCTTCTCGACAGTCAATCAGAATTCGGACAGACAAACTCACGCTTGCTCCATTATAGTATGATTTCATTAGATTATATTAAAAACGAGAAATAGTATCTGAATATACTCCTGTGACAGCCAATAGTAAATATTTACTGAATTAAGTACAAATATACAAGTGCTGAATGAATATATAAGGGCTTCAAACAAGTTCAGTGTAAATATTTTAAATAATGTTACCTAAGTTATTGAAAATAACATTATGTTAATTTATATATAGTCATTATCTATATAAAAGTTATTTATAAAAATTCATTTTTATTTTATTAGTTGTTACCCTAATGTACCTTTCCAGAAATTTCCTGTAGCAACAACTGTAAACAAACTATTATTGTTGTTCGTAGCAACGGATATAAACAAAGTACGTTTTATTTAGTTCGGACACATGCGTACCGGAAGCATTTACATAAATACGGACGATTATCTAAATTACTATTTTTATGAACGTCTATAACACTTATGTATTTTCGGCTTAGCTATCGAATTAGGCGCAACGTTTCCCCGATGCGATTTTCGTTCTTCTTTTGTTGTTTTTGGAAACGATTTCATGGAGGAACATTTTGTTCGTCCTCACCGGGTTGGGTATTTGGTTAAAGTGTTTTTTGTTCCTCCTTTAAGGAACACTTTTGTTTTGGGAAATTTTTCGAACATTTTGCTAGTCCTCGCCGGGTTGGGTTAAGTTTGTTGACGTGTTTTTCTTTCCTCCTCAAAGGAAATTTTGCTCGGCCATGAATGATCACCAAAAAAAACATATTTTCACTGGTTTCCCCTCATCACTTTAACATTTTTCTCCGCCAATATCCGGAAGACACATTTTATTCCTCAATTTCCGCTGATATTCAGCCATTACTTCTTCCATTCTCTCCATTCAGAAACGATTTATTAAAATCTTTTCCCAACTTTCGAAAATAGGAACAATATGAAATAAACAACAATACCGCGATATGCAATTTAAAATCCTAGCAGAAAACAACAAAAGAAGAACGAACATCGTATTGCGAAAATATGACGCCTAGTTCGATAGCTGTTCCGTATTTTCTTTTAATATCTACCTTATTGTTTCATTTTCGTAAAATCCGTTCGTTGGTAATTTAATTCTTCTGGCATATTTCGATGGAACTGATTGTGAGTGGTCATGAAAATGGCAAATAAATATTAGTATCTCTTTAGAGTAAATGCCAACCAATGGGGATTGGTGTATGACTTTTCATATTTTCATTTTAAAATTCATTAGAATAGAAAGAAACTCAGAATTTAAAATATTCCACAGCCCCTCCATTTAGTTCAAGAATATGTTTTAAACACTCACATTTTACGTTTGTTGAAGATAAATAATGGACTAAGTTAAGACGAGTTCCTCTTTAATTTATTTAATGGCAAGTAATTAAAACTCGCCTCAGAACTGTTATATATTTATTCCTTTAATATTTATTATAAAAGATTTTAGTTCAGAAAAGTAATTTAAAACATTATAAATTGTTTTCCTGATTTTTAATTACACAGGTTTAGGTCATCTGCAAAATTAAAGTGTTTTAAAATTCAAATCTAAACTACTTCTCGACAAGAAAGACAGTGACTGATATTGACAGAAAATGTTTTTCATTGGGAAATCCTTTTCGTAATTTACGATTTCAAAGGGTTTGCTGGTAATACTATTATAAAATTTGAAAGCAAATGACGGACAATAATATTGTTTGTCATAAACGACCAAATGAAAACTGTTGTACATGCGAAGCATATAACAGGCTCTCTAGTTTATATTGATTTTATTTCTCGAACGAATCGGTTGCCAGGATAAACAAATTTTGAAGTAGGAGAGGGGAAGACATTTTGCCTTGGGATAACAATATGAGCTCAAGTTTTGATAATTACATTGCCGTCAAGGCAGTTGTCTTTAAAATGGCAATATTTCTCCAAAATATGTGATTTAAAATTTTAGTTTAAGCGTTTACAAGCTGTAGGCGGAAAAAGATGAATATCATTCTTTATAAATTTTCTTTAAATAGCTCAAATCATTTTTTTACGACCCGCCGATTCACTCTTGCCTACGCGCAATGGGTATCTGAGAGGTAGTGCAATGAATAGCTGGTCAGTTTAAAATTTTTAGGAAGAAAGGTGACTTCCCGTTATTACCAGGAATCGAGCTGAAGATCGGAGATCAGTTTTTTAAATTTTAATTTCCAAAAGAATAAAAGCCTGCACGTACAAGTCAATTTTTATGTGTTACTTTACGAGAAATACAAATAATCCCCAGGAGTCGATTTCTTTGTCTCCATCTTTACTTCTTTGTCTTTTCCTGACTTTCGATCGTCCTGTCATCTTACAGCATAACATCGAACAGTGCATTGTCTATTTCTCCCAGTCGATCGATCTGCCACCTTACAGCAGGACATTAAACTCATAGCCGACAGCGTTCCAACTAACCAACCAGCACTTGTGTATTATTTACACCATGGGAATCAGACATATACGTACCTGCTTTCAGTTTAATTTCACTCAGATACGCGAACATACAAACACGCAAGAGTAAATAATTCCATTTCCAATTTCCTCTTAAAATTATTTAACTCGCTCCGAAGAGCACAATCTATCATTACGGAGCGAAATGAAACCTTCGGTTGAAACCGGATGCGTCCAATTTCGTTTTGGACGAAAATCCTTTCGTCTCCATTCATTTCTTCCCTTTTCTCACCTCATCCGAATTCTGACTCGTCCTTTAAAGGGTAAGAGTGTCCGACAAACCGCCAAGACAGTGATAAACGACGCCCCTTCATTTTCTCCCGCCGACCGCCCTCCCATCTGGCGGAAGGGAGGAGAAGTAACGTAACAAGGGGAACAAGGACTTCACCTCCCGTCTTTCGCGTGTCAATCAGAAAAGGGCGGGAAAAAATAACCGCGCTTTCCGTCTCCCCTAATCTCTACAAGCGACTTCCGAATTTTCACATCCCTCGTCTCTCGCTCATTCTTCCACCTCCTATCTTCCCGTTTTGTATGAAATTTCATCTTCCTCCTCTTCTTTCCGGTGCATTCTTTCTTCTCGCGTCGATTTATCTTTTCTATCTTCCTGCGATTTTCCTCCGCCAATTCTCTCCCGCCACGCCCCCCATTTCAGAATTATGGGGGAAAAAATAAATTATCTTTTTATATGTTTTACTACACACAAACATACATCCGTGCAAACAAACACATAAACATACAGAATCTGATAAAATGTTCCTTCCGCTTAAATTGAAATATCCCATTCTATGTGAATTGATTCTTATACTTTAGTATCAATTTCTTTGATAAATATCAAGATTTTTGAGAGTTTTTTATAATGCGTTAGAGGATTTAAAATTTTTCATTATGACGATTTATATTTTTATTGCTGTGCGAAGTTTCTTCTCGACGTTTTGACGGTTTCTGCATCCCGACATTTAATAATTTGTTAACTTTTTCCTCTCCAAATTGTCATTCGCTCCATAGTTTCCCGTTTCAGTTTCATTCATTTTTCAATCCCCGCTACTTCTCCCTATTCTTCGCTTTCCTTCGACCTCATTAGCCACTTCCCTTTTCTCGCAGTTTCTCCACGGTCCTCATCCCATTTTTGGCATTTTATATTTTCTCACTGTTTCTCACATCGCCCTAGTTCTCCCCCATTCTTTCGTCCCGTTTCCTTTTACTTCATTCCATCCTAATATTTCCGTCCTCTTTTTCCCTCCATTCACTTCCCGAATTCTCTGACACCAACAGATTTCTTTGTTATCTCTCGCCCTAGACGCATTATTTATGGGCACTCATCTCTCAAGGCTTCTTCCCTCCTCCTCCTTCCCCCCTCTCTCTCTCTCCCCATCTTACCTCCTCTCTCCCTTTCTCCTATCATGCAATATGCATCTGCCCGTCAGCTTCTTCCACGGCATATTCTGGGCATGCTGGATATCGTGCCGCTAACGTTTATTTTTCACGCAGACCAGGTCATTATTAACTATAAACCTAGGGAAGTGAGTGAGGGACGTGACGAGGAGAGAAGGTGGCGGAGATAGAGTTGGGGAGGGATGTAAAAAAAAACACGCTCTTCTAGGGCGCATAAATTATTAGAGATGCCTGCCTCAAAAAAAGAAGTATTCCGTGAATTTCTACGTACTTCTCGCGTTAGTTCTAATGGATGGGCGAGAAAAAACGAGGCTCTGAGGACGAAAAATGGCCAAAATTAAAAATTGTATTTACTCTATGCTTTAGGGAAATGTCGCTGGGTAATCCACACTAAGTGTAGTAAAATCTTTGCACACTATACTATAGAATAAAAAAAACAAATTTCGACAAAAAAGGTCTGCAGTATTTTTTACGCTTACTGACTTTAATATAATTTCTACTTGCAGTGAAATATTTTATACGCGTATGAAAATGACATCGATTTTTCGTGCATGTATATTTGATTCAATATTTTTGTTTAGCAATTTTATTCTAAAAAGGCTGTTTTTGTATTGGGCTTGCCGTTCTTGCGTCCGGCTGCACGGACAATATCCCTAAAATTCTAATGCTTAAAGACACCAATTTTTGGTATATATGAGAGCTAAACATTGAAAAAATTTGGTGGTTCTGCTGAGGTGTTATGGAAACAAATAGCTAACAAGTTCACGCTGCTACAAATGTAGGCAACCAGCAATACTTCACATATGTTATTCTTTATTCCGCTGGAAGGATCGCGATAGCTGAAAAAGGCGCATTATTTAATTTACTCAACATTTATTCTCCCACTTGTGTTATAGCTGTTTCATTTAAATTATAATTCATGTTAAAATGCTTTTAAAACACTCTGGAGATTGGCTAAACCGTGGGGAACGGCGTCCATGTAGTGAGACTGCGTAATAAAGAGACAATCTGAAACGATTTCCGAAGTTCTATATTCGACCTGAAATAAAAATTTAACTTACGTTAAAATATGATGACAGTCAATTCACACCTATTAAATTTTATTTCTACTGGATTTACTTGTCATTTTTTAATTTATGCTTTTTGAAAGGAATAAAATCAAATGAAAATTTTAGGCTAGAAGACGGAGTTCCACATTTTAGCTACCCGCGTACTGTTGGGGCCACAGTTTAATTGAAATGTACAGAATATTTTAATGTTGTATTTCAGATACTCATTGTGAGAATTAATTACAGGATAAAGTACAAAAAAACTCTTTAGATGAAGTAACATTCTATCATTTGATACTACATTTTGTGAATCTCATTAGGCCATTTAAGAATGAAGAATTCAGAAACTTGTTATCTAGCTCGTTACATCGTATAAAATCAATATATGGTCCAGTTAACTCCTTTAGTTATTAAAACCCATATTTGAACATATAACATTTCATCAGCAAATATAGCTGTCCCCAGCGTTCATTCACCAATTGTTGATTTTTAATCAAGGAACTAAGTTTTACTATCGACTGAGGACAGCTACTCCATCACTGAACTTAACACGTAATCAACCATATAGAGTGATAACCTTCATCATTTACCCTTTTCGGTTAATTTACGTGAATCTGCTTTGCACCAAATCCAAAAGTTAGGAAACATGCGATCCCAAACGATATCTTCATATTATGTCACTATACAAATTTGCCGACGCGAGGTGTAACACAGCTGAGCCACAAAAACAGCGATGCATTAGGAAAAATCACCGCCTGTGACCAATCACGATACTACCAGATCCATCATTTCCAATACTGATGGCGCGAAACCGACAGCATCATCCTAGAGTTACTCTGTTAAAATGCTTCTATTTTGCGGAAGGATTCGTTTTAACCAGTGGGGGAAAACGCGACGGAAAAATAATCGACCGAGCGAATGGAATCCGCGAGGGAAAAAAAACACTCCGGCACGTAAAGATGATGAAAATAGACTTTTAAGGAAACTCCCGAAAAGAAATTTCATTGCGTCCGATGTCCTCACTCTCCATATCAATATTCCAATGCATTTCTTTATTACTCGGGGGGAACGCCGCAACATCCCCGCCCCCACACTTCGCGGCACTCCCCCTCCCCACACACCCTCAAATTCCATCTTTTCCAGAAACTTCTTTCTCGGAGAAAAAACACATTCCATATCCCTATTCTCCTCCCTCTCCACCCTCTCACTCCCTCCGCTCTCTCTCTCTCCCCCTCTCCTCTATCTTTCTCTACTTCAATTTGATTTATTCAGCGCGTTCGGTCACGGAACAACGCCTTTGGATTGGTTCTCGCGAAAGTACATATGAACTCGGGAATGAAAGGTTTTTTGGGGATGGCTTCCGCTTCATGCTCCCGCCACCACACTGCCGCCGCATCTCCCGTGACCGTGGAGATATTTCTCCTTCTTCCCCTTCCGTCTTCTTTACTCCGCACTTTTCGTCGGTAAAGAGGGTATTGCCCTCGTTTAAGGGAATGCGCGTGAGGCGAATGACAAGGAGAAGCTTTTCTCATCTGAGGTTTTTAAGAGAAAAGCTGCCGATTAGCATTGGCCTGTCTTCTGCCGGTCCGCCTTCAACTATTCCTTTTGATGAGATGAGGTTTTAAATTTTTTCCTAAAAAAATGACGTATTCAGCTCGTGCCAATCGGTAAGAACTTCCGTTTTTAGAGGAAAATGTAAAAATGCAGTCTTCAACCCGTCAACCAATAATTCGGGAAAAATAAGACTTGGTTATTCGACGGATATAACGTGAAATTGACAAGTGAATGGCCGAATTTTGGGGTCCATCGCAAGATGATCTTTTGCAAGGAAGAAGCACTACATTAAAAGTTCTATTAATTGAAATGAGCGTGTCCAGTTGTATTCAGGGTGATTGAAAATATACATAATTAATAATGAGTAAGTAGTAAACGAATTTCGTTACATTTTGGAGTAATGTCTCACACTGTATTTCTAGAATTGTAAAAATTAGGATAATATTATCCGTAAATGACATTTTGAAATTAATATATGGCTAACGGGACAATTATATATATAGCAATCGATTTAAATATTCTAATAATTCCTTTCGTTTTTATGCCTAATACTTAGCTTCGAATGAATTGAAAATACTTGTTCTGATGGTGGTTAAAGTTAAACCGAGAATCGCATATAATAAAATACGATATTTGGCTTAGTTGTACAATTTTCTTCGATAAGATTAATGGCAGAACATAATATCTTCTATATCTTCTTGTAAGACGAAGAAATTCTGCACAACTGTTTGGCCGCGTGGCAACGAAAAGTATTTTCGTATTAAACTTACTTAAACCGACACTTTTAATTTGGCATCCATAAATCTTCCAGGATCTGAGAATTAAAGGGACGCTCCAATAGCTAGAAGAAACTAAAAAAACGAAATTAAAGGTGGCTTTTTGAGCTACCAACGACGAAACCGCAGGAATAGCTGCGAAGACTAACCTGTAGTGAAAGCCAATTGGTTTTCAGTCACAGTTGAGGGTTATTTGGAGAGAAGAGAGAGGGAGAGAGAAGGGGGGAGGGAGAGTAAAGGGGAGGACGCAGGAGAGTAAGGAAAAGATGCAAAACTCAAAGTAGGAGGGCAGTAAAAAAATACGTGTACCTTCCCTTTCTCTTTCCTGGCAACATACTGCGCTGGAAGTCGCAAACAAGCATACGACGAAATAACGAAATGCGAGTATATATGGAAAGACGGAGATTAACTCTTACGCCAGCTGGATTTCTTTCTATCTCGACCATAGTTTCATATTTTGCGAAAAATCCCTTCTCCCTCAGATCCTCCCTGGCAGTCATTATACGAAGATTTCTACCATACCTTTCATTTCCTTTTTCTAGATCCAAGGTAATGCAATTAAATTATGTATACGGACTAAAATGGGAATATTTTTAAAAGCGAGAAGTCTAAGACCGATATGATTTCGGTGGCTTGTATTAATATGCATCCCGATATCCCGTGATCGTGATATTAACATCGAAATAAGTTGAATTTTCAAATATAGGTAGTCCGTATTAATGCAAATCTCATGCTTCGGATAGTCATTTTTCAGCAATATGGATCTCTCCTTGGCGGAGTGAAAATGAAAGAAACCTAAGAACGACGGAAATATTCACGAATTATATCGACCAATCGATTGTTTAGCGTTATCCAAATAATTGATATGAAAAAGGAACTCGTAAACAATTATACCTTCAATGGTCTACTTCCCTCGGCTATTTGGACTAACTCCAAAGCTACAACAAAATCGACAGAATTAACGAATTCATCTTAAAAAAGAATGATTTTTGTAATAACTAAAAATTGTTTCCAAAGAGGCGTTTTGAAGGAGGACATATTTCACGCTAGGCACAGGTTAGTAAACTCTGTATTCATATGGATCCGTTGTGTTGACCATCTTGTACAATTTGCGAATTTCTTGACAAGCAAAGCGTTAATACTTTTTTAGGCTCAATTAAAAGCACGAAGAAAGAAATTCCATGACAAATTAAAATGGCGACAAACACGTATGCCACAAAAAGCCATTTTAAGTTTTAAAGAGAATAGCATATAAGTTACGACGTTTTAATCCATTAAGAGATTCAAAAGAAGGCTTGGAAAGGCACAATGGTCGCTCGTGATGTTTAAAATTGGGCCCGGAATACATTTTTCCGTCGAGTTTATTTTGGAAAAGGAAACCTTGTACGAGAGAAAGAAACACTGTAAACGCGGAGTTGAATACAAGAAACCACAAAAAAGGGCCGATATTTTATTTTTCGTAGAAATGTTAATTACGTTACGGATATCCTATTGCTTCATACATTATTGTTTGAGAGAATTAGTACGCCCGAACGTTTGTTATTTCCTAAAAGGAAAAATCTCTTAAAATATCTTTATTCCGCGTTTGTTTGGCGCAAGAGACGTTTTTCATTATCGTACAGGCTTACATCCTGGCGTTCATATTTAAGGGAATTAATTATCTCGAAAAATAAGAAATTAACTCTCATATTCGCGCAATCAGGGAAAAGCGAGCCTTTTTTATAAATATAAATTGGAAGCTTTTAATGTGTATTATTCGCTTCACTTCGCAGATTTACTCACGCCATTACTTTTATACGTTATGGACCGTCCTCTTAGCGTCTCGACGCTTTTTTCCATGGAAATAATATAAAAAATATTTCGAAAAAAATTCGCGTCTCCCAGCGTAAAGAACCTTTTCTTTTTCAACATATCTCTCTCTCTCTCTCTCTACTTCCCTCGCGCGGGGCGAGAAAGATATTTGTTTTCATCCCGGAGGGTTTATTTAAAAAAAGCATCTTTATTTCAATTAAAATCCTAAGTCCGAGATCCTCGTACAGAGCGGCATTCTTAAGATGGCGCACCCAACATTCAACAACAGCGGCTCCCTAAAGCGTTCCCACCCCCTCCCTCTCTCCATTCCCTTCTCCCCTCATAACACATAAAAGCGACCGTATAATTTTCATGGGTTTATTTTAATTTTTCCTTTCCTCGCAATTTCTCCCGACCGCCGCATATATAAAAAAAGATCCACGTCGGACAGAGGGCATTTTTTTATGCATTTCTTCGCAAAAAAGGGATGGGGGTGTTGGTGGCGGGGGAGAGGGCAGGGAGGGAGGGGGGGTTGCGGACTCTTTTTGCCATTCAGCTTATCTGTCAAAAAACTCCCCCTCTTCCCTCTGCGTGGTCCATCCCGCGCTCCCTTCAAAAAGGAGGTGGATTTATTTTACTCTTCCAAGGATTTCGCTCTCCCATCCCCCTCCTTTAGCCACAAGGATAGCCTCTCTCCATGCGTCTTTTCCTCGCCCCCTATCCCCTTTCCTCGCACACGTTCTTCCTCCCCACTCGTAGCCAACCTCGCTCCTTGTATCCATCGTCTCCACACTCTTCCCCTCTCTACCGTACCGTCTCCCATCTTCCTCTTTCCCTCTCACTCCCTCCCTCTCATCCCCATTGCTATCCCATGTCACGCTCGCCCCATCTTTGTTTTATGCAGCTCTATCCCCTTTCTCACCGCTTCTTTATGACACCTTCCTCCTCCCCTCCCTTTTTCTCCAAAAAATCACCCACTCCATTCAAACAGGCAGTCTTAAAAAATTCTTCACCGCCATTTCGATTTATATTTTCCTTTCTTTTACTCCACCCCTCTCTTTCTCTCTCTCTCTCTCTCTCTCCGTTTCCCTCCCTATCGCTCTCTCTCCTCTGTCCATTCCTGAATTCCCATTCATGCGGTTGTCTTTTGCATCTTATTTCGTATTTTGTCTCCCACTGCCTTGGACGTTACTTTCTCTTTTAGTCTTACTCTCGCCTTTCTCTGTTCTTATTCCTCCCTCTGTCCATCCCTTTGCTTAGTTTTTGCCGTAGTTCTGTTTCTCCCTCTCTCCTTCCTCGTTCTCCCCTTCTCTGCCCCTCCTTTATTTTCTAAAATGTCTGTCTTTCTCTCAACCCTCTCTTTCCCTTCTCTTCCCTTCCATCTCATTCCCTTCATCTTCCCTTTTCCTCCCCCACTCTCATCCGAATTTTCTCTCAACAATGCTCCTCCACTCTCCTTCTCCGTATATCTCTCTCCTCCAGTCTCAATCTACTCCTCTCTTTACGCATCTTCCCATCCCTGTTCTCTCTCTCTCTCCTAATTCCCTCTTCCTCTATCTCCCTCTCCACATATCTCTCGATTCTCCCATTTTCCCTCCCCATCCTCTCTCTCTCTCTCTCCACGCCCTACTCTCGCGACGCGAAATCTCTCGCCACACGATTCTTCAAACCGCACACCGCTTCACATTCATTTGAAAAGGGCTCCCACTCCCCTACGACTTAAGAGACGTGCCACGGCGGCGGCTCTGCTCAGAATGCGGGAAGTGAGACGACGGAGCGTGGATGCGTGTGTGTGTACCTGGAGGAAGGGAGCGGGAGTGGGTGCTGAGAATGACACGAGCAAAGGAATGGAAGAAGGAAAAGATACCAAAAAGGATGGATAGGAGTGGCTTTCCGAACGAAGAGAGAAGAACGGTTTCGAAAGAGGAAAGTCGGAAAAGGAGGAAAATCATTAAAAAAAGAAAGAATGTCTGTGAAAAGGGGGAAAGGCTGGTAGAAATAGTAGGAAAAGAAATGGCGAAAAGAGGAAAAGAAAGAAAAAAAATAGTAAAATGAAATGAAAATGTATCAAATAGCAGGATAAATGTGTAAGGAAGGAACATGTGATACGTGAGGAGGAGTAGGATTGCTTGATAATAAGAATGGAGAGAGAAAACGTCAAAGAGGTCAGAGTGAGAAGAACAAAAACAAAAAAGATTGGAGGAGAATGGAATGAAGGAAAGAGAAACGGAAATGTAATGAAGAATGGGAAAAGTTGGTAGGGAGAAGAAAATTTGCCAAGAGAGAACAAAAGCCTCAGAAGACGAAAAGGGGGCGAGGAGGAAAAGAGAAGCAGAGCTAATTAAAATGTAAAGAAACACGCACGGAAAGAAGTGCATCATAATTTAAATGTCGGTATACTTAGACTTAATAAAGTACCCACGGCAAAAAACATCTACAGAAATGCAAATGAGCGAGCGAACAGACGATGACCAAATGCAGCTCCGTCTCGACTTTTGGGATAAAGGATTGTGTCCAAAAAAATATTAGCTTCTCTAGCCTAGTTGGCAGTTGCCGCCAACAGAGACGAATGGATTTATAGAAAGAACGGAGATATAAGACTCTTTTTGAAAATGCCCAGCTGATATTCGGGGAATAAATGGAAATGGATGAAATGTGGGGTTAGCAGAAAAATGCGCATATACAAAAAATAGGGGAAGCATAGAATAAACAAGATGATCCCAACAGAACATAATGATGCCTACTTTCTATTTGATCATTTATTTAATATTTATATTGGCTTTAATAGCTTTAAAGTCATCGCGTATACGTAGTTCTTTGTGTTCCTATATTTCATAATTTAGCGTAATAAATACTACAAATACATTCGAACTGAATATTAAATTGATCACGCATGTTTGTGCGGCAAAAATAATGCGTGTACGTATGAGAATATACCGAATCTGAGTCCAACAATATTTGTTGCTATGTCAACACTCTCGTAATGAGTGATAAAAACTGCAAAATCGCCAGTAATTTCGTAAAATTCTAAGAAATAGTACAATCGATAAGCAAAGTTCTACGATAAACCTTAGAATCTTCATTCCTTTCCTCAGAGAATAGTACAAAATTCGCATCTATATTACAATTCTAAGATATTTTTATTTGCACGAGAAAATTACCCTGCACGATGGATTTCACATTTCCCGTGTAAATCAAATGGGAAGTAGTTCCTGGAATCAAACCCGGGACTTCAATCTTCGCAACGAAAACTATCCTCAGGATCTCGGCCCATGTAGAAAGAGATTTCCACCAAGTTTCGTGAAAATCGGTTTATTGGTTTTAATGTTAATAGGGGGGACGGTCAGACAGACAGACACAATGACAAAACTATAAGCCTATTTCCATTCTGGAAAGTAGGCAAAAAGGGAAGAGAAAAAGAAGATAGAATATTCATAGACAAGCAACAAAGTAAATACCGGATAATTGCGGAAGGAGAGCAAAGGCATGGAATCCATAAAAACTCGAAAGAAATGAATAACGGAGAGGAAAAGGTGCTAGGAGAAAATTGTGTAAACAGTTAGGAAACGAAAAAAGCAAATGTAGATATTTTATAGGATGCGAAGAAGAGAATGAAAAAGCGAAAAGCATTAATAAAGCGTTAATAAGATTTGAACAAGTCGATAATCCGAAGGGTCTGTACCAAGTTTGTCAGGCCAATCGAAGCTCCGTCATTTTTTAACATCCGAGAGAAATAGATGCATATAAATAGAACTCGAGTAAATGGTCGATCGTTCCTTCGTACTAGAATAATAACGACATGGCAGAGACAAAAATCGCGCAATTTAAAAGGAGCGTGACGGAGATTAGGGAGATGATGCGAAAAAAAACACGAGGAGAATGGGAGAGGAAGAGGAATGGGATAATTTGAGGCAATTGAAGGAAAACAAACAGAGGAGGACAAAGAATAAACAAAGGGTCCACGAGGAACGAGGGAGATGCGTGGAAAGCAGAGATAAAGGTGGCTGGGGGAGGGGATGACGAATGGAAGTGGGAGATCATGATAAGGATGATGGATGAAAGAGAGAGGAGGAAGGAAATGCCGGAATAAGAAGTGAAGGGATCAAGAGAAGAGGAAGATTATAAGAAACGAGGGATGGGGAGAGAAATCCATATATGAGATGAAGAAATGGAGATAAAGAGGGGATAAAATATATGGGGTGGACATGAAGGAAAATAGGAGAGAAAGTAGAGGTAGGCGAAGGAGGACGAAAGGAAGGAGAAAGATAAGAGCTTTAGATAGATAGAAAATGTCTTTATTTGGGAGAGATTTGTACTCTTCTTCCATTTAACCCATTGCCAATTATAAACAATAAGTAACGGAAAAAAAACAAGTAACAATTAAAATACATAAAATAAAATGCTACATAAATACAATACCAATAAACATTGTCCGAAAAACTAAGGATAATTAAGATAATATACCCAAGAAAAACCCCCAATGCAGGAAAACACCCACACAAGAAAAACCTGCTAAACCTACTATTAGCATTATTTAAAGATTAAAAATATCCCAAATATTAGTTACGGTTGTACATAAAAACTTACAAAAACATAAATTCACGTTTACTCATACACATGAGGATAGTTAAATATTTTCGACGACCTGTAAGAGAAAATAATTGCTTGTCAGTTCGAGGTTATGAAGGGGAATGGGGTTGGAGAGGTTTGTGGTACGAGTGTTTGAGGGTTCATACGGATGAAGAGTTTTTCATTTCAGTTGTATTACATTGTACGCAGGCTGTAACAGTGAAGGATCTGTTGTAGATGTCTGTTCTGTGGTCCGCAATCAGAAGTTGATGGCATTCTCTAGCATTACATTTATGAATTGGGTTATGATGATACACTTTTTGGAAAGGAAGGGAGAATGGAAGGAGGGATGGATAAGAGCGAGTGGATAATAGATAGAGGGTACAATGGTAAGATAAAGGGAAAGATTTTGGATAAAATCAGCGTCTTACACATCGCACCAACTTTCGCATTTCGTCTATATAGTAATATCACTGCTCACGCATTTAAGCGAGGAAAATGATTTATTGAAGTCTTTACACGAGCAATAACGCTGCTGATACATTGGAGAGAGCTTGGCGGTAGCTGAGTATAAAAATCGACATGTTATAATATCAATGGACGCTATATAGTTGTAATCTCAAAATTTTGGCACATTTCCGTATTACTATCTACGACATAAAGCTCTACATCTACGTGAACTGCAATAAAATTGCATTAGGAGAATTTTGAGCAAATCGAGAGTTTGTGATAATCGACTAGAATAAACTAAGCTCCATGCGACATAGTTCATTACATTAAGGCTTATAGTCAGTTCGATACCCAATATACTAGTTTAAAATAACTTTTGTTGAAAAGGTAACTCCTATAGTCGCGCACAGACGACATTCTCCGGGCATACGGAGTCACCGAAAAAAAACATATCCAGACTCAAAATCACCTAAAATGTGAAGTGTCCGAGTCGGGCCTTTTCACGACCGCAATTTTTCTCTATGAACTTCTTTTACAAGAACCTAAGAATATGAGGAAAGATGGTATTGAATTGGGAGAAAAAGAGAGGCGAAAGTAGTAAGACACCCGAGTTTCCAGGTTATACGGCTGTTGTCATTCTTCTGTTAGCCATATATTGCGCATATCGGATGGAGTAAGAGGGACGGAAGGAGAGGGTGATAGAAAGCGGAAGTGGCGAGAGAAGGAGAGAGTAAAAACGATGTAAGAAGGAGACGATTGGTAAGACGGATTGATTGATTGAATGTCTTCAGCTGGGAGAAATAAAACGGTTGGCTTGAAAGGAAATAAGAAAAAAACAGAAACGGTACTAGAGTTTGATTAAAAATTTACGGATGGAAAAATGATGAATATGGAAGAGGCATCGCGAGTAATGATAAAATATTGAGGTTGGAAAAATATGAGGCTCAATCTACTTTAAGGCGTTGTTGCGGCATTGTGGGGATTAAAACGAAAGTAAAGGGGATCTTTGACATCGAGTAGGAGCTAAGAGATGGACAAGAAATGGAAGATGTAGGAATTACAGTCGACGGAGGGCCAAATGGGAAAGGATAAACATGGGGAAGAGAGAACGGCGAGGATGGAGAAGAGGAGGTAAAGAAGAGGGAGAGGAAAATTAGGAGGGAAAGAAGAGGGAGAAAGTAGGTAGAGAGGATAGAGAAAAGATTAGAAGAGTGAGGGAGGAATAGAAAAAATAAGAAAAGCGATAGAAGAGGAAGAATTTGACAGGAGGAGAATGAGAAAAAAAACGGATAGAGGAGATGAGGAGGTGAGAGAGAAAAAATGAGAAGTTAGACACGAGAGATGGAGGGATTGAATAGAGAGAGAAAAGATGAAGAATGCGGTAGAGGAGAGAGAACTAACAAGATAGATATAAAATAAACTGTGGGATGAAGTAAAAAGAATAAAGAGGAAAGAAAGTAGAAGTAACGAAGATAGATAAATTGATAATGGTCTTTATTCGGGCGAAATTTGGACCATAAGGCCCATTCTAACATTTAACTTTTTGCCAATATCGTGTATATTATAAAAAAAGTATTACAATAAGCAGTATATGAAAAGACAAATATAAAAAGATATAAGTGAGAACAGATTTAAGTTTGTGGGAAAATCCTAGGTAAAAACGTTTGTTCTTCCTAGTAAAAACCACGCAGAAAAAAAACCCACTGGGAGGGGGTGAAAAACCTGAAAAAATCCTACATGGTGTATATATCACAATAGAAAACTACAACACTATATAGGAAACAGCCAGTACAGTAGGAAAGATCGTAAATATAGCATCGCTACATACCGTCATAAATATACATATAAAGACATTTAAGTAATATCCACATGAAGGAAAGAATAGAAGAAATTTTGCGAAAGAAGAGTGAGATAACAAGAGAAGGAGAAGAGAGGTATGAAGAGGAAGTGAAAGGGAAGATGAGAGGAAGTACAAGGGATGGGGAGAGAGAAAAACGTGGTTTGGCAGGCGAGAAAGAGCGTTGGGAGAGCATGATCAAAATAACATTCTTGCGGGAGGGAGAGAGAGAGAGGTAGGGAAGTGTGTATGAATATTGAAAAGAGAGCTAAGTGATTAGAACGGGCGACGAGAAAGAGGTGAAAAGGATAGAGAGAGGGAAAAGAGAATGGCAAGTTAAGTGAAGGGAGTAAGTGAGAGAAATCGAGACACGAAATTGATTGATTGACTTTTCAGTTTTCAAACCCTTGATCCTTTTCCATTCAGCATTCCCATTGTAGATTGTACTGATGGTCGAAAATGTATGCAAGTGGGTGATATCAATATGTAAGTCACCTTAAGTGAAACGCATGAGACTTAATCCTGCTAGAGAGAAATAATACAGCCTATCTTATAAAACGTTTAAACAATATTTGAACATTACATGTATGGCATTTCGATTACAATTGAATGGATCATTTATCATTATTAGCAACAGCGAAGTTATGATTCAGTTCACTCGTAAACATCAATTGCAACTTCAAGAATAGGCACTTAAAAATAAAAAGATCGATCAAGTACTTATCTCAGGTATCCACAATAGCCACAACAAGGTTACAAATACTATATGCGTATTTCGACAGCAATACAGCAGTCTTTAGTGGTAATTCATAAATAGTACATTAATAGATTCTTGGCATTTTTTCAGCCAAACAGATTTTAATGGATATTTAAATGATAAAATAAAATCAAATTGAAGCTATGGCGCGTAAGACAAACCGCTCGACGTCACAATAACGTATTAAACTGCCATGATGTTTGCTGCTTCTCTCCTCAGATGTTTCGATGTTCGAAGAGCAGGCTGCGAACCGTTCGACTTTTAAAGTAAATCGGTACGCTCTTCGAAGTGGTGTAAATCCCGGGATTAATTCTTCTAAAGAAGCCAAGAATATGTCAGGCAAATGCGTAAAGTAACAATTTAAGAGGCTTACACGTAAACACATGGAAGAAGGGGTAGAGCACAACTTCTTCGCTTTTGCAGTTCTAAGCCAACCGAACGTTTAGCAAATGGTTTTGCGAACGTCGTGTGATAGATGGCGGGGAGAAGCAGAGGAGAAGAAAGGATTAAAGAGAAAGGAAGACAGATTGAAACGCGAAGGGATTAAGAAAATAAATTCTAGGAATAGATTAAATTCAATAACTAATAAGAGAGAAAGGTATAGGTGCTGAGAAAGTACAAAAGAAATGTTAGAAAATGAAATATAGAAGAAACAAATTAAAATAGAAATGATTTTCGAAATTCGGTGAGTATAAATGATAAAGATAACGTAGGGGATAAAAAAATGTCTTCAATTAAGATGCGATGGGAGAACAATTTGAAAACATTGGGTGGAATAGATCATCGTATCCTTTACAGTTCTAGTACATTTTGGTACAATTGCGAAACCAAAAATGTAGAAAAAACGCGAGAAAAATAAAATTTCAGCGTTTGTATTTCATGAAGAAGTAAACACTTTTTTGCAAAAAACTGAAAGATTTTCTTCACCTTAATTATAATGATTTCCCTTGATACTCCGCTTCTAACGCTTATGTTTGTTATATAATTTATCGGATAAACTGCCATACATAGCAATCAATTATGACTGCAAAAATATCAACATTCAACAATGATGTTTGTCGTTCAGATACAAGATAGTAGAGCAAAAAAGCAAACCGGCCACAAATGTAATCAATAAATTTGTCTGATAGGAAATCAGAAAATGAAAAGTCAAATTTAACTTAAAAAATTAAACATTAAAACGCATCCATGTAAATATTTCTAAGAATGAATCTTACATATTTAAACTCACATGTGCCATAGATAAGTCTTGTATATCCATGAAAATGTCGATAAAAATATCCATTTAATATAGAGAGCCTAATGTTGATTCTAATAAAAAAATTAACATCGATGAATAACGATCACGGATAGCTTAAATAGGCATCTATTTTATCTAAACGGTTATTCACTATTGGTATTAATCAAACTAATCAATTGAAAACTTTCTCGGCATAAAGCTTGGTTAGGATAAACAAAAATTTATCTCCTCTTGTATTTCACCAGCACATATACATCTTACCAAAGCAGTGACATTAATACAACTAACTCGGGAAAGAATGAAGTTGTTATAATAGGAGTGAGGGATTATACATCGTACCAAGTTGAGCGCATTACTACAGGGTTAAATCCTTGCTACGCTTTCCTTACCCTCCGTAGAAAGATATTTATCCTGCCCTCGGAGAAGAGAGAGAAAACAAGAAAGAGGAAAAGAGGAAAAGGGGAACGCCGGAAAAGAGGAAGTAAAACGGGAAAGGGGCGAATATACGGGGAAGATGGCCGTACGAGCAATATATATGGGACAGCGTTAAAGAGAACGGAACATGTAGGTGGGTGGGGTGGATTGTGGGTTGGAATCCAGGAAAGAGGAAGAGGGAGGCGAAGGAGGAGTAGCGGAGGGGTAGGTTGGGTTGGAAGGTAGGTGGGAATGGAGGAGGAGGTGGGGTTGGAGCGGAAGGTTGGGTTGGAGAGGCAGATGGGGTTGGAGGGGGAGATGGAGTTAGAGGGGGAGGTGGGATTGGATTGGGAGGTGGGATTGGAGCGGGAGGTGGGGTTGGAGGGGCAGGTGGGGTTGTAGGGAGAAGTGGGGTTGTAGGGGGAGGTGGGTTTGGATAGGAGGTGGGGTTGGAGGGGAGGTGGGGTTGGATGGGAAGGTGGGGTTGGATGGGAAGGTGGGGTTGGAGCGGGTGGTGGGGTTGGAGGGGAAGGTGGAGTTGTAGGAGGAAGTGGGGCTGGAGGGGGAGGTGGGGTTGGAGGGGGAGATGGGGTTGGAGAGGGAGGTGGGGTTGGAGGGGGATGTGGGGTTGGAGAGGGAGGTGGAGATGGAGGGGGAGGTGGGGTTGGAGGTGGAGGTGGGGTTGGAGGTGGGGTTGGAGGTGGGATTGGAGCGGGAGGTGGGGTTGTAGGGGGAAGTGGGGTTTTGAGGAGGTGGGGTTTTGAGGTGGAGGTGGGGTTGTGGGGGAGGTGCATTTGGACGGGGAGGGGGGGTTGGAGCGGGAGGTGGGGTTGGGGAGAGGTGGAGCTGGGGGAGAGGTGGGGTTGGAGGAGGGGTAACTCCAGCGGTGGAGAATTTCGAAGTGGGTTTGGCGCTGGGGATGGGAAGTGGCGAAGAGTGGGCGAGGTTGGGGAGGATAGGCGCTCGCGGTGGGGAACGTGAAGGGAAGATTGAACAAATGACTGACGAGAAGGTTTGATTGGTTGAGCGTAAAAGGAAAGCGGGGAGCGCGTGCGGTAAAAGGAATCTGGAGAGATGGATGCCGCGGGAGAAAGAAACTGAAGCCAATATGCGTTAGTGGCTCCTGGCTGAGATGGAAATAATGGAACAAAAGGTAGATCAAATAAATCCTTGCTGCGTAGAGAAACGTTTACGCTAAAAAAATTCTTACTCACTTGGCTGTTTGCTTACATCGTGCGGAAATATTTTAAGAATCCAATTTTTATTTACAGTTGAGCTCGAGTTAAAGGTATCGTTTCATATTTATTCGCGCTATTTTTCTCCCAGCGGCGAACGGTTCAACGGTACTCGATGTTATCCTAACGGTTAAAGAAAAATGTGATTGTGGAAAAATGTAATAGAAATCTTAACCAGATTTATGAATATATTTTATAAATGTATTTGCGTTTTTAATATGAACTATGACTTCAAGTTAACCTATAATTCTTCGATCAAACTTTCGGTAAATAATTGCTTTGAATTTAATATTGAAATGCATCAACAATATTTATTTATCAGCAGAAAAAAATTTGGTCCAAGGAAATATTAGAAAGATTAGCTAATAAACGCATAAACTAATTATAATATTTATTCCATCAATAATACTCAATGTTTTGATTGTACGCTATTAATCTACAGACACACACACACATTAGCTAAATTATCTTTCAGTTTATAGTAATGCGTTTCGTATTTTCGTATTCGTTTATGGATTTTCGAGATGAAAAAATGGAAAAAGAAATAAAATATGCAGTGCATGAAATATGAATTTTAAAATCTCCCTCAACATAGCATAAGTCCATAATCTGAGAAATTTTTAAGGAGAGAGACTTTAATGTCACAGCTTTATTATAGTATCACGAGATACACATCAGTTTTTATGGTAAAGCAGCCCATGGTAATGTTTCATAATAAATTTTTCAAAGATTTGTAAAATAAAAAAATTAAAATAGAAGTTGTTGAATAAAGATATAAATTTATTTTATGTGTTATTTTATAGGTAGAAATTAGCTATTGTGGAAACTATAGTAATGAACGACAGAAAATTATACAAAACTTTTATAAAATTGGAAACAAATAACAACATGAAGTAACTCAAACTAAAGAATAATTGTTATTCTCAGATCAAACTATAAAGTATCATTTTTAGTAATAAATTGAATTAAAAATGTAACCGCTATTTAATTATCATCATCGCCTTCTGATGCGTTGCTGTTATATGGTTTTTGACTCGCTCTCTCACTCAAAGTTATTTAAATTTGGATCCAAAATCCATTGTGGACGGCCATGAGACAGTCGCATAAAGCTTTGCTGATGTTTTTTTTGTTTACGGCTATTGAAACGTAAATATGAAAGTGTGCCGCGACTATTTCAGAAGATTAATCACAATAAAATAGTTTTTTATTGAATGTCGAATTTTAATATAAGTTATAACAGTCTTTTGAATTTCAAAAGAAATCCAAAGAATTCCTTCTTAACAGAAGCGACAAAAATGGAAAAAATGCCCAACATTAATCTGAAACTTTATATGATAAGCAACAATAATGAATGAAATGAGAAAAGAATTTAATTTTCATGCGTACTCAATTGTTCAGAGAGGCGTCATTTTGGAGAAAACAAATACTTTCTAAATGACCAGAAGAAAGAATTTTAACTATTTTAATGCTTTGAGGATCTTCTTAATTTTATAAACCATGAAATGGATTTATCTTTCGATGTCTGAGGAATGTTTTAAAAGTACAAAACTGGGGAAATTGCATATTTTTGCAGATATTCGCAGCCTGTCCGATACGAAATAACATTATCGAACAGATGGTGCTATTAATCCCAAGATGTCCGTAACAGATTAACAAAACAGTAATAAGCAAAACTGAAATACTAGAAATATGGGAATCCCAAAGTATTGAGAGAATCAATTTTTTTCCTAGTGCATCGAGGAAACTTCCAGGAAAGCAAATATATGTTGGAGGCAAAAAAAGAGGGAAGAGATGAAACGCAAAAAAATTTAAATATACGAGAAAGGCAAAAAAAAAATTGTAGGGGAAACATCCTTTAAGGGTGGGTAGGAGAGGAAAACGAGAACGAAGCGGGATGGAGGTGGGCGAGGGGAAGAGCGACACGGGACAATTTCATAAGATCTCGAATATATGCAAGGGAGAGAAAGAACGGGTGGAGTGGAGGCGTGGCGGGGAGAATGAAGAATAAAATAACAGAAAATAGGGAATTTTTTGGAGGAATTCCGTAAATATAAAAGAGAAGGGGGAGGGCGGGAGGAGGAGACCGAGGGGAACTGCTTAAAGTGATTTCTTTATTAAAGAGAGGAATCCACGGGCGTGGTTCCCATATCTCCTACTGCTGGGGAATCCGAAAGTTTTTCTCTTCATTTTTCAGGCCTTATCATGTCGCGTGATACATCGACAGGGTGTCTACTACGCTGGAAGTTGAGAAGGAAATGGATGCTGAAGCGGTCGGGGAGACAAGGGAGGTATGACAGGACAACGGGGGTATAGTGTTAATGAAGATATGACATTTCGGGTGTGTAGCCGGAGATTTCACTTTCTTCTTGAAGGGAAATATTACCGAAAGACACATTGTGAAAAATGAACTCTGAAAACAGAAGGAATGATTTCGCGTCCCATATTTTGCTGTTATG
This sequence comes from Tanypteryx hageni, assembly GCA_028673005.1. Lineage (NCBI taxonomy): Eukaryota > Metazoa > Arthropoda > Insecta > Odonata > Petaluridae > Tanypteryx > Tanypteryx hageni. Next base: position 77,415,887 of record CM054114.1, on the reverse strand, counting down.
AAAAAATATGTATGAGAAGAAGGCATAAGTTTTGGAAAAATTGAAATTTGAAAATATGTTAGTTTTTTGGCCACGATTCCGTTCAAGGTTAAAGCGAGATTAAAAAGCAAGAATTGGTATGTTCTCGCGATGAAGAATATGGCAATAAAAATTCCTTTCGCTACATTTAATTGCGTTGTGTATTAAGTAAGAACGATCCATTTGATCCTAAGACCTATTCGTGCATCTAGTCCCTCATAAATGATTTAATCTAATGTTTAATTTCACTTTAAGTCATTTGCTTAAATTTTAATAAGCTGAGATTAATCCAGTTAAACAAAAAGCGACAATGCAAATATTACCCCATAGTTTGTGTATGAATTAATTTAAATGGTAATTGATTTTAATAAGAACTTTCCTTCTTTCGAAGATATTTCGCTTTTAGAACATTAACTATAGTAGAAATTCCACTTAAAAAACAGCGGACCCGATTTTATATTACTCGATATAAAAGAGAACGAACACATGATTTTCACATTTTTTATTGTTTTACATGCGAGTACTTCTAAAAAACCTTAAATTTTCTCATTTCCTGGGAATTTTAAAGAGTGAAATTACACGATTTCCCATTTTCCCGAAGATCGACGAGCTCCACAGATATTTTTTTAAGGATTCCAAATGTTGCTCCTTTTATATTCTCATACCGCCAACCTCTTGTCCCAATCTTCCCCTTCTGTTACGAAATATGGCGCCGAGGATATGACGCACGGAGGAGTCACCGAAACGGAATGGCGAGAGACTTCCGGTTTCGGCGCTAAGGGGGACATATCTCAACCACACACACACACTAGCGCCGGGGGCTGCGAGAGGCCGCCTCGAGAACTACTTTTATGAGAATTGGAATTTTTTGTGAAGCTATCCTTTAGGTTAGCGAGAAAGAACTTGCATGCCGACGACCCCCTTTCGTTGGAAATTTTTCGCAACAATGGCTCGTGGGCATGGACCTTTTGCGCTAAAAAGTTGGGACTTATTTTAAAAATCCATGTCATGTTACGTGCGTTTTTTGAGAATTTCAAATGAGATACAACTCCATTAAGTTTTAATTTCGATGTCGGATTAATTAATGCTTCATAATTGACGCGTTTCATTGTTTTCAGCAAAAAGCCAACGCACAAAAGATTTATTTTGTATTTCTTATAATTCCGCATAATGGGGATAATTAAGGTAAATATCACATAAATGATGAATGTTATGGCAAGCAGACGGAAAATTACATTTACATGTCGTCAACTGGTTTACTGTACCATTAGATCGAATTATGCATACTAACATGCTTTAATAATATTTTCTATACCACTGTTTAAGCTTCGTCAATCGAAAAGAAAAGGATAAACTTTTCTCAATCCAAAAAACAATGTAAATTGGTATCTCTTGAAACAACTTTTCGAAAGCCATTATGACGTTGAAGCATATGACTAAAAATCATTAAAAGCTAATATAATTACCGATAGTATTATGATTTCGGTGTATATTTAAATACAATAAATCACGAAACTCCCGTTTTTAAGTCACAAAAACATGGCCTAGATGTTTTCTTAATCCTGAATAAGTCATTTAAGTTCTGTATTGATAAAAGTTGGCAACCATTGACGGTTTTAGGTTTAATTATTTTAAAAATCAATTATAAACGACGTTGATTTATTTTCTATATCAGGGATCGGCAACCTTAACTGCACGGCCGGCCACATTCGCCGTTATGAATGCTCCGGAGGGCCGCAGTGGAAGGCAAGAAAGCCTCGCCGAGCCGGATGGGTGAATACATCAAAAGATATCTAGAGTTTCAGTAGTCCCACATAAACGAAAATCAAGTCTATATATTTTACTAGCTCCGAAATTTCACCAGAAAAGGTTATAATACCACCATTTCACTATCAAACATGAAACTGCCCACGTGCGATTTTCCTGGTCACTTTCATTACAGCTTCGCGGGCCGAATAAAGTGCCCTCGAGGGCCGCGTGTGGTCCGCGGACCGTGGGTTGCCGACTCCTGTTCTATATAGTCCAGGTTATTTTATGATGGTTCCCAACGAAATGACCTCTATCAATTAAATCGGTCTGATTGCTGCCAAATGTCATAAATAAGTTATCCTATTATTCTTAGCCATTTGTTTATGCACTTATATAAAGCCACGCAGAATAACAAGTAGAGCTGTAGATTTAGGCCAAATTTAACTAAAATAATACTCTTTAAGTTTTTTAATTTCTTTCAATATAAATTCAAATGATTCCGGGCCTCTTTCCTTGGGACTTTACCAACCCGGCGATCATAAAAAATTCGCGTCACCCACGAACGAATCCAACTTTTATCAAAATCGCGTGCATTTGGGTTAGGGGAGGGGCGGGGGAAGCCGAGGGAGGGCGAAACGGAACTCAATTTGAATTTAAAACGAAATTAGAAACGCCGTCAAAAAAGTAACAAGACAGTAACGGAGTCACAGCATTTGCCCTTCGAACAGATCCTTTTCACTCGATTCGCATCGCAATACTTTATGCCGTACACACCCTTTACCCAACTAGGCCAGAGAAAAAGAAACATGACAAAAAAATCCAACTTATCTGGCTCTCCACTCGAGTTCGCCCGTGTTTTTTCTCCTTTCTCATTTTTTCCCACACACATACAAACACACACACACACGCAAAGCTAAAGAGCGGAGAAGAAATCTACGTCCTGTGGCGGGGCGCAAAACGAAAAAAAAATCCGGCCAAAGAAAAAAAAGACGGAGTCATACGTCTCTCCGACGACTTCTGAACAACCAATCACGGACGACGACCGGGTCTCCCTCTCTCGGTGAAAAAATATATAACTATTATCCGACAAAGTGAGTTATTTTTCTCATTCCTCCACCGAAATCCCCTCGCTCACCGACAATACAAGATAAAAATTTATAAAAAATAAAATACAAAAGAAATAACAAAGCAAGACACGAGAGAGTGAGGGGGAAAGAAAATAAGAATGACAAGCAAAAACGCTGAAGGGGGAGAAAGAAGAAAAGAAGAAGATCGAATCTATGGCACGTAGTGGGCGGGGTGAAATGCAACGAATAAAGAAAATCCTGAGGAAAGGAGGAGAGGAAGGGAGAAAGTGAGGAGGGCTATTGGGTGGATTTCGGAGGAGAGCCGACGAGATAGGGACAGCGGCTGAAAAAAGGACAGATTATTTCTCTTTTTTCGTCCTTTTAAAATGCCGATCGGAAAATACGTCTCCACGGTCTTGCTGGATTCGAGGACAAAAGGTTCCAGGCTCTGACATTTGGATAAGGGAAGAGGGTGTTGCACTGCCGAGAGTAAGATAATAGAGTGGGGAGGAGATGGAAGGGGCGTGCCCGTCGGAGGAATTCGCAAGGAGAAATAAATAAAAAAATGCCGAGATTGGGGAGCGCAGTTCCCTGGGATTTGGAACGAGAAGAAATCCAGAAAGGCGAGCGTGTAAGATGTACGAGGGGTTTGATGTGACGAGGAGGGTGGGAAAAGGAGAGCGACTTCACTTAAGGGCAGCGTTGAAATGAAATCGCATTGGAAGAAGTGCTCTGAAGAACGAACGGAGTTATAAGTATACATCTGAGATGATTTTTTTGTAGAGATAACGAGGGTATTGCGGGTGTAAATGCGGTGGAACAAACCGAATTTCTCCGTTCGGCCAATCAGGAGATAGTGAAAGGTCAGAAGAGTATTAAAAAGAATCAAATTGAAAAGTACATAACAAATGGGTAGTTTGTAGAGTAATATCGTATAATAATTAGACGTGGACTGTATTTTAATTTAGTTCTGCCGTTAATAGTCTGCTAAGGCTTCGGTTTTGGAATTGTTCCAAGATACACAATCGGCGCATTTTAAATACAAACAGTTTATCATAAAGAAGAAAAGACCACGTACTTCAAGTAGATGAAGTAATTATATTTTAGGAATTATGGTTAAGCAAATCGAAAATTCAATATAAAGGAATTCACTGCAGTATCTCAAATATACGATTTTCAGATTTCATCGCTCCGTTTTCATACTTAGCATTTTAACATAGTTACGACCTATGTGGACATATGAAAGCGAAAGCTGCTCTTACAGGCACCCATAATGACCGCACAGTCCCTTTAAAGCGTCTCGCCCAGTAGTTAGAATGCGTTACAACATATTGAGTAGCGGCAAACACACACATTGACTTTACTCAAGTTTGCTACAAAACAACAGATTTATGTGAAGCAGCCCCTCTGCGTAACAGCGCCACTCGTGATCGAACTGGGTTCTAACCCCCGCGGAGGTCTTTTTTATCTCCTTTTTGGACGGTCGATTTAACCAATCCCAGGTTCTTCTTTTCCCACAGCGATAGAATTTGTCCTTTTTAGAAGGCTCCACCGTCGGAACCGGGCGAAATTGATTACCTAGGAAGAGAGGACACGATGGTAGGATTCGCGGGAACTAAAAGTACCGTAGGGATAGAGTGATGCCGCGAAAAAGAACGCTGACGAAGGTACTTATCCCGCATTCCCCGTGCCGTGTGCGGTCAATTTGGCCCGAGGACCGGGACCATCCTTCAGAGATTGGGTGACTAACCCTCTCCTATCTTCCTTCCTCCGTCTCCTTCACACAATTCTATCATCCTTCCGTTCTCTATCTCGAGAACCGAGCCATTTGTAACTGCACGGCAAACTATTATTCAGAGGGTTTTAAATGTCGCTTTTTCGTTTTTTAAAGGTTTATTGTGAATAAGTGTAATGGGGACGGAAAAGAAGAATTTCAAATGCTCGGAAACCTTCCTAGAATTATTGAATATGATATGCGTAAAATTTGATATGCATAGGTTTTCAAAAATTATGAATACCTAGATAAAATTGATTAGTTTATCCAAAGTTAGGTATCATATGAATATCCTTAAACTCTTTGGCCTTCAAAATAGATTGAATCTTCAGGGTGTAGAAGTTTCAAACCAAACTTAATCAAACGTAAATACGCTGGATTAATAGTGAATACTTATTCTTCGTTCTGATTATGAAGCACTACAGAATATATTTAACTAATTTGGAATTTGCTCATCGCCTGAGATTAAAATTGTAGTACAATTTCTTGCATAACATTCCCAGAGCTAAAAATGATCCCAAGAGATGATTTGAGTAGCAAAGGTTATGCATAAAAACTCACAAGTTACTTTCTCAGATTGAGAATTTTAATATAATGCAGAAAAAACTTCTAAAAGTCTGGATGATTCCAGAATGAACGCATGTCTGACGTTTTTGTTTTTGTAGTAACCACATCACGACCGCGATCTTCTGATAGGATTTTCAACTTGAACGTTCACGCTAGCAATTCGCCTTGGAAGTTTATCAATAAATCATATTGTGCTTCCTTTCCCTACAACTGCATCTAAGAACGCAACGGAAATGCGACAAACTTTGGTCTCCAGGAAGAAGTGTGAGAACGCGACGGCTACTAGAATCCTTGGAGGATACGGAATGGTCATGCCTCTCGAACGGGAAGGACAACGCTGCCATCTAGGTTACTAGAACGACTCCATCCCGGCGAAATAAAAATGCCATAGGAATAGAGACATCTGTTAAAAAATTTTCATCTTTAAAAAAATTGAGAAGAGACTCACAAGGGTTCTAGCTTAGTTTTGGACTGAGAAATGTAAAATGGAGAGCGAGAGAAACATTTAAAAATTAAATTAAAATAATTTGTTCCACAAGTGAAATGACATGGAACTCCGCTCCCCGGTTATAACGCGGGTTTTCGGGGTGGGCTCTGACCAGCGTAATAAGACAGCCGAGCTATAACCGATGATTACAATAATTCTCTAATTATTCTCTAATTTATTAATACTCTAATCGACTAAAAACTCAAACTAATTTTGTCACTGTTGAGCAAGATAAACTTCGCTGTGCGCGCAATATTTTTGAACGACAAAAATGGAAATTGGCGTAAAATGAAGTGAGCAGCAAAGAAGAAGCTATGTGGGACACATATTTAAGTCGTGAGCGGCCGCGAACGCACGCAGGTTAGAGGGAAAGTGACCGATCACACAAAGCGCTTAATACTCACGTATGTACAGTCAATCTAAATTAATCACAGAGGACAGTTCCGTCTGCAAAACTCGCTCAACAATGTGAAGATTCACGAATACACAAAAACAGTCGCCAAAAAAGACAACTGGCACAGATAAGTTCTCACGTCACGGATCTATTTATTCCGTTGGCAGTGACAAACCTTACACAAGTATTCAACGCTCGATACTAACTGGAGTGACTAAAACACACATTTCGCAACATGCATGTTTTTCTCAGCATTTCTTTCAATTAAGTGGGGAGGAAGAAAGACCCGCGGTATATCCGATCCGCGGTATAGCTGACAGCGTTATAACGGGGGAGCGGTGTATCAGAATGCCATTTTTTTTAATTATAACGAGATTATGCAATAATAACGTTATATTTTTAAATGTGCGCTCGTTAAACTTTCTTGTAAGTATTTCAAACCTGGTAATAATCTAGGAAGACTTACGATTGGATCAGAAGCTCGCCCTACCTTCGTTTTAAGGAGAGGAAAGAGGTTAGCCAACTTATTTTTACATTCATGGCAGTTTTTTCGTAATCCGTTAATCTTGGAAACTTAACGTTTACCTCATATTATAATTCTCTGGAATTTTCCCAGGTAATAATACAGCAAATTTCCTTCAACGAGAGTAATTCTACTGGCAAATTCTGTTTAGATTCACTTCTAGCTGATTAATTAATTGTTCAAATCACTTCTTGATCCCTATGGCGTCACCACAGCACTAGAGCTGATACTTTTCTTCGGATATGAATATTCTCTATAAGTATGCTCAAAGTTATTACTGCCACATAGGTCAGAAAATAAGTCTTTATTATTCGTCAGACAACTAAGAAAGGAATCAGTATTCCAACTGTACAATAACAGTTGTCATTCAGAATTGCCTGTTTCTTGCGAGTGCATAGTTTTTCTCCTTTCGATACATTCACTTATTAGAAGGAAAGAAACCTTGTACTTACATTGTATCTCTAGAGTCCACGTGTCTTCCAAAGGCTCGGAAGAAAGAATTGGATTCTCGGATTTACACGTCAAAAACTTCCCAGCATCTTCCTTGGTGGCCACCATTGACAGCGTGCTCGTTGTAGTGTTCCCATCACTCGAAGTCTGAGTAAAACAAGAGAATAAAAAGTTGTTAATAAGAAATCAGTATGTGATTTGAAATAAGAGGACCTCAGATCATTCTCTAAAAGCATTTCTAGACATGCAATTGATGAAAAACTTGTTTAATAATAAGAATAAGGTTTTTATAGTGCGGTAATGTACCGTAAATAAAAGTGTATATAGTCTTTTATGATAACATTTCATGACTGCTGTCTATTGCATATTTATACCTATATTCCCGCGCTCTGAAAGTGCTATCTTATTAGGAGAGATAAACAAGATGATACAAATGAAAGTTATGATGCCTAATTTGCACATAATTATTTAAAATTAAATGTGGTGCAACAATTACTTATATTGGTTTTAATAGATTTAAAATCACCGCGGATGGGTTGATCTTTGGGTTCCCAAGTTTTATAATTTAGTGTTATAAAATATTACAAATACATTCGAAAGAAAAACTAAGTTTTTCACGTGTGTTTGTGTGGCTAAAATAACGCGTGTATGTGTCACGGTAAATGTGTACATTTTCCGGTTAATGCGCATATTTACCACCAAGTTCGGTAAATGCTAGTATAAGATACTTTTACCGATTGGATTGGGGAAATGTACACATTCGTTTGCCAAAATTACCTAAATAAGAGAAAATTTGCCTGTTGGTGTGCCGTTATCATAAAAAAATCTTATCTTTGTCTACTCGTAGAGTATCGCATATATGTAGTATGTCTTTTCTCACACAGGAAGAAATATATTCAAATGATATATCGAATTCTTCAATATTGTACAAATATTATTAAACGCTAACGAAAAATAGGTTACATTAATGGATAATGTTATCTTTGGTGGAGGTGGCACTCCATATTTATATGAAAAAATAGAGTTATCTCATGAAAATTCATTATACTTAAAAACGATTTAATAAATGACGTAATGAAGAAGATGCATGACATAAACGGAGTGATCCAAGGCCTCAACTTCCGTTTGAGAAATTCCAATTAAAACTTACAATACAATACAATAAAAATGTCAAATACTAAATTTTTTGCTGATCCCAGGGGCATATTGGGCCGTCGGCGCGTAATCATAATATAACCGATGGTACCTCCGGTCAACACCGTAGCTAGGGCGGGGCAAGAGGGGCATCTGCCCCGGGCGTAACTAAAGCAGGGGCACAAACACTGATAAAGGCAAGTTGTGTATGTCAGAAGGGCAGGGGAGATTTCACTACTATATTTGCTGCAGACATTAAGCATAGCAGAAACTATAAATTTCGATGATGCTAATAATGAGCTTGCTGCATTAAAATCACATAGAATAACTCATTAATATTAAAATATTTATACTTTCTGTATTTAAATTATGTATGTGTGTAATTATGTATGTAAGTATTTTTATAATTATGTAATTTATAGTATGAAATAGTTGATTTTTATTTATTAATTGTACGCCATAAGTCCATATAGGTATTAGAGAATTTTTTATGGAGAATGCGCATATTTGGTAGTTTTCCCCGTGTGCTAAAATAGCTAGTTACAGCGCCGCCTCTGGTAAAGGAGCCTCTTTTTCGTATCCTACATTTATTAGATTCCCTGGGTCATTATTGTCATGTCGCTGTATTAGCCAGTGGCACATTTTATTTCTTATTCCATTTTGTGGCGTGCCAACCAAAATCGTTCCGCGTGCCACCCTTGGCACGCGTGCCATAGGTTCGCCATCACCGACCTAGAGACACTGGTAAATGTGGATCAACGTCGCAACGCAGTCCACAAAATGGCAGAGTCGCGAACATCTGTTGCATTTTAGAAGTATAATAAATGTGCGTTGTCCGGTAAATGTGTAAATTTCCTGGTAAATGTGTAAATTTCCTGGTAAATGTGTACAACTAATTACACTAAATTTGAACATGAAAGAAAATTGTACTCGGTCCCACCGGGTTGGGTAAGTTAGTCGAAGTGTTTTTGTTTCCTCCTCACGTTCACTCTGTTTCCCCCTCGGGTTGAGAAGCGTTCATCTTAATATATACCAGTGGAGCCGAACCCTAGATGATTTTTGTTATAAATTAACGTGATTATTAAAGTGTAGCATTTATCATTCTTACTTATTTCCACATTTACCAAGACAAATCGGTAAAAGTGCAAATGCACGGATAATACGTATTTTTGGTAACTTAAACTTACATTTACCGAGCTTGGTGGTAAATGTGCACATTTACTGGTAAATGCACTCATTTCTCGATTACGTACATTTACCGTAACATATTTACTAGATCAGACTTGGCCAAACCGCGGCTCTCTTAAATTTCCAGAGCAGGAGCGTGTCAACGTTTTTCTCTACAGGACACAATGACTCGATACGTATTTGGGATGATTAATAGACATGCATTATATCCACAGTGCTTCGGATACAGGTTTTACTCTTCGTAAATTTATGAGCGCAGAATGTCATGTGGCTGGGATTCATCGCATGCGGCTCCGACGGTAAGTATGTTTGTCCACATTTGTACTAGACAACTAGACTATGCCGAGTCCGAGTCTATCAATAGTCGCTGCAATGGCGAAACTCGAAGAAATGCAATCGATAAGAAACACTCTACGATAAAAATTCAAAAATCCATTCCATTCCTCAGAGAACAGTACAAATTCCTCTCTAGTATTACAATTATAAGATATTTTAATGTGCAAGAGAATGTTACCCTCCACAATGAATTTCAGGTGGAATCAAATGGGAAAGATAGTTTCTGGAATCGAACCCGGGACATCAATTTTCGCAAAAAAAACTATCTTCGGGAGCTCGGTCCATGTATCAATATATTTTCACCAAGTGTCATGAAAATCGGTCAATTGGTCCAAAGGTTAATAAAGGAGACAGACAGACGGAAACAACGAAGAAACTATAAGCCTATTTACATTCTAGAAAGTAGGCTACAACTTTAACATAATGAAAATTGTACTGATTACAGCAAAACCTGAATGATAGAAAATGTCAGTTTTCTATAAATATAAAGCATTTCGAGAAAACAAATTAAATGTAAAAACATTATAAAAAATATAAGGCACATTTAAAATTATATTTAACGTGTTGGATCTTAAGGTGGCAGTACAATCAATAAAGGATAGAGAAACAAAAGAGAAAAAGTATATTAGAAAAATAATTTCTGTAAAAATAAAACAAGTTATTTAATTCAATCCTCAATACCTAAAGATGTTTAAATTACTTTGAATTTCGTAATGAAATTTAATTGTAATTTCCCTAATTAGATTTTTCTTTGTCATCTTATACAATAATTGATAGTAGCAATATCAGAATAGCCGCATCCTTCATTAAGATCTTGGTGGAAATTCTAAAAACGCCCTGCATGCAATATAAAAACAAAGCTCATTGCTCTAGTAGACGAATGTGTGCAATTCAAATACTTTTTCAATTTCGTAAGGATTTATGTCAGTTGGGGAGAGGAGTTATTGCAGTGTATTTGAAACTTGTTCATTTTAAGGTAACGGAGAATCTCTTAGAAAACAGCTCTTCTTAAACGAATGATTTAAGGGAATGGTCACTCACTAAATTGCAACAAATATACATTTAAAATTAATGCAAAAATATTCTCAGCATTTCTACATACATGGGGCAATGTCGCATAATTTTGACAGCTATATACGGTGTCTGATAAATTTTTTTTAATGTATTATAAAGATAACTATATTCAAAATACAATGTTTGAATGAACTTGTTTTAATATATATAATATAATTTATTATTTTTCGTTTTACCTACTTTAACTCTCAGACTACCAAGGGGGTAAGAGTATTACCCCAGGAGGTAATTTTTTAATATTTTCCTTAAAATTTTTTCTGATTTTAATCCTTCTATGTAATTGTTTTGTTATGTATGAAGAGCATAATTACGTTAAAATAACAAAGTATCTAAAAATTGCTCAGAAATATCGAAAATAACAGAGTTACCCTTATTGTTATTACTCGAAACAGTATTCCCCATCAAATAAAATTAAAAAATTCGGCCTAAAGAGCCTGAAATAGCATTAATATACCTGTTTGCCTTTTTATAAGTCTATTGTTATGTTCTAAATGTCGTACTTGCTATCACAGTTGAATAGCGGGTGTTGAATCTGCAGAATACGTATCGTATGGAAACAACAGAAAAATAGTCAATAGTAATTTAGAATGTCTTACATTGCATTATACATTACATATTACAATACATTTATTATGCAGGCAGAGAGGTAGCCAAACTATTAGTGTTTGCTGCTAACCACAGAGGCAACGGCTCAAATTCGGCAGGGCCTTCTCATGCGCGTCCAGACCAACCAACCAACTCATAAATAACCAATGAAACTTTCAATGAAAAACACATATGGTTTGATAATGTATTAATATATTGTAATGTATTTTATTTTATGTATCAAGTAAACTACAAAAATAATATTATTTTCAGACATTTTTTTTATTAACAACATAATTGTTTAAATAAAAATATTTTTCAGTATGGGTAGTTGAAATTACTTCAAATTACTAACAAATTAAAGTAATCACCAATTTTGATGCAAAATGTTTAGTTACGATAGAAATTTCGTGGGTTAATTGAGTTACCCCCTTGGTAGGATTGACGTGCAAAATATGTACCTTGGTAGTCTGAGGGCTAAAGGCAAACAGACATTTAGAAATGAAAACTGTATATTAGATTCTAAAATACAATGACCTCTAAAAATGGAGCGAGAGAGAAAAAATTAATCTTAATTGAAGAACTACAAAACAATATTAATTAAATTAAAACAAAAATATGCCATTATTAGAAGCAACCAATATTGCTATACATTTACTAAAGTCATCGGATAATAAAATAAATAAAGTATAGCTTTTTATAAAATTAATATCATTTGACAAGCATAAAACAGATGGAATGTTGATACAACTGCTCTTTATACATATCATGTGAAATTCATCGTAACTAATTGATTGGTTTTCGTCCCAGCCTCGCAATTGCCCACCTTGACTCAAAATTAATTTATGGGAATATATTACGAATCAGCGCAACCTACTGTTTCCGTATTCTTTCACATCCAGAGATAAATCAACGGAAACCATTCAAGTTTTTATTTTTTTTCCGGGAAAACGAATTCTCGGGGGGAGAGAGAGAGGGAAAAAAAAACAGATCATTAAGCGAATCCCATTTCTCAAATGTGTCATTAGGTGGATGCGAAGAGTGGAAACTTTCTTCTCCGATAGCGGGAATGGAGATTCCAGTTCAAATGGTTTTATCACAATAAAAATTCAAGGACTACACTTGATGACGCTCTCCGACAAACACTCTGTTCTTGGATATATCTCTTTAAAACATTCGCAGCAACGATCATTCTGCTCCTTGGGCTGATTTTTTTCACCACAAAAATTTTTATTTCGCTGTCTATATGAATATAATCAAGATACACACCATACTTGACATAGTTTTTTTAATGTAAAAAAACCCGTCTTTCTCTCTGAACAATGAGGTACTTTCATAAAGTGGACATTTAGTATTTTATATATTAGTTACTAATAACTAACTTTATGAAGTCATATTAATCCTCCAGGACTCGCGCGGGTTTTTCAAACACGAGTACTCGCGCGGGGTAGATCTTAACCCCATTTGTATTACATTGAAAATGCATGCCAAATTTAGTTTATTCGTAAACAAAAAATTACATATATATATATATATATATATATATATATATATATATATATACATAATTGAATATAAACAAAACAGATAATTTTTAAGCATATTTAATAATACTATTTTGAAATAAAAATTGACAAAACTTAAGTCAATATTTCTATAATGTCTAAAAAAAGAGCGTACATTTTTGGAATGCGAAAACACAATACAAAATGAAATTTGGTAAAAATGGTTAAATTACAATTACTTTTTAATATAAGTAAATAATAAATACATAAAGTTTATAAAAGTACAATTGTAACAATTTTACTATTTTGTCAGATGTTTCATACACATCTATTTTTCTCATGATGTCTCATAATTTTTCACAGATGCCTCAGAATTTTTTTAAAGATGTCTCATACACAATCACAAAGAATAACTTAATTAACGTGAGACATTTAGTGTATAAAAATTTAATTATTTACTATCAATAATATTGCATATGGAGAGAGAAAGCGAAAAGCTCGTAGTTTTTTTCCTCACCTCGGAAATTATGGGCATCGGTTAAAATTTGTTGAGTGAGAAACAGAAACGTGAAAATTACAGTCAATTGTTGCATTTAAAAACTAATTCACCTATACAGCAACAATATTTTACACGCAAGGGCCTAGATGTTCGTCTCAAATTGCTGTGCGTCTAAGAAAAAGCTTCCTTACTAAAAAACGGTTGACGCAATACTAGACATTTTTTCCTAAAAACCTTCCACACACGTGTCATTCCAGCTACTGAAAAGGAGACAGCAAAAAACAAACGGGAGGGAAACCACCATAAAATGTGAGGGGTGGGGTAGAAATCTACCCCGCGCGAGTACCGGAGGGTTAATAACATAGTGGTATTAAATGTAGGGTTTGAAAAAATAATTAATGAAGCAGAATAAGGTATCTAATAGGAAATGAAATAATATAGGAATTTATTATTTTTGCCGTCAATATTACGTTACCAAATTGAGATTTATGTAAGTGAATGAGTATTACATTTTAATATAAAGTAATGTATAAAATTTGATTTTAACAACTAATAACATGTAACATTTAAAAAACTTATACAAATGGGCGTTTAACGAGACTAAACGACTGTGATCAGTAAGAAAAGATTCTGCTGATAAATAATGATCCATAGAATTAGTTTTAAGCAAACTATATAGATGTCTATCGCTTATTCGATTCTGTACGGCATCATCCGTCATTTTGCCGTTATAACAAACTCTAGGAATTGAAACACGAGAATCATTCCGTGCATCTGTGAATATTAGCACGCTAGGACAAAGGGCTGTTAAGGCTAGCAGTGGCAATTCCCAAAGAGCAGAATTTCAAACTGTGTTTTGGTAATTATCATACATGGCTGCCTCTTATCCAAGAACTTCAAGCGACTGCAGTACATGCATTCTATACGCACCATAAGACCGTTCAGGATAAAAGGCTGCACCGATAGAATACGAAGCACTGAAGAAGGTGAGTCGAGGCATTTTCGACTTCAGCATTGAAGCTAACAATGAAAATCGTCTGAAAACAAAGGTGTTGCGCTGCATCCTCGTTTGTTGGTCCGAAAACAACAAAAATTAATCTCGAAAATTGATTTTCGAAAAAAGCAGCCAAGACAACTGTAAACGATGGAACTGGAAATAAAAAAGTCTCATATTGAGGTTATGACATCAGGATTCAAGCCAACAAATCGAATATGATTAAATGTAAAACAGTAACGATAGAATTCGTGTATTAAATGACAATATTTTGCAATTCTTGCTCTCTTTACCTTTATGAGTCGAGCTTGGTAAATCATCCCTTATGTGCTTTTTCAATGGGTAAAATGATAGGAATATAACTCAGAGAGAAGTATTACAGAATGGCGATGGGACATTTATATATTTTTGCCTTAATTAAATCTGTACCGTATTTCAACGAAGGTCCAAGAAAATGAGTGAATTCTGTTTTAAAAAAATATCGGCCTACGATTTGCGTTTTATCGCTCTTTAAAAGTCAAGCATCTCCGCGGTAATCCTCTGGATGTATAAAACAAATGAGGAAAGAATTGCAGAGCGAATTATATAAAGTGATTTTTTTCTTTTTTTTACTTTCTCATACATATATGTGGTATATCGAGAAATTATTGTAATCTTGAAAAAATTCGACTTCGAGATTTTGATGGAAATACATGTTTGCCGATAGAATTGTCTCTGAAAAATATGCAATGTTATGCTTGGCATTTTCTCGAATTTTTATCTCCGAAATTATAAGTCATAATTACATAATCTCGTAGATTTTTTGTAGTAAATGTTGTCCTCCATTCAAATAAATTATCAAGTCTATACCTCACAGGTCACATAAGAGTACGGGAGAGAAAAATGTGGTATTTTATTGTTACTTGACGAATGCCATTTAACGAGATACGAGTATAAGTTTATTTAAGTTCTTATATAATGTGAAAGTTCTAATTGACGGATGCATTTCAAAATCACAATTGGGAGATAAATGTTAATAAGGATCACTCCTACTTAATTAAAATCCGTCAGGTGGTTTTGGAGATGAACATTACGACAGACGGACGAGACGTGCACATAAGGCGTTCCGCTGATACAGCTTCACTGGTAAAGAACGTCTAAAACAGCAATTTTGTCCCTCTTTTTTGGACTAAAAACAATTGATTGCTCTTACTCGAAACGGAATTGAATTCTGTTTCAAAGATATAAACCTCATTATTTCAGTTACAGAACCGTTTACGTCCAGAGCTCCTATCTTAATTTTAAATTTAAAATTTAAAAATACAATTTTTTTAATGCCGGATATTATGCTTTTCTTCTGAGTTGGAATTAAAAAAAGGGTTGAAAAAGACATATATTACACCTCAGTAGCTCATTTTAAACAGCCAAATTTTTATCCTAAATAGCAATCATATATACCCCATTGTTCCTGAAAATTTGGCCTCTCCAAGTTGCAGGAGGAAAGAGCTATTAATCAAATTGACGGATGGACGAACTAACCTAGTACAGAAGCGATTATAAAAATAACGCTAAAATTAACGTCTTTCCTGCTGCTTTATAGAATTATCCGTTTCAAATCACGTAGCACACAAAAATGTCTCTCGCACTAGCCCCTTATAATTGAACAGGCGAACAAAGTGTATTTTAATTGAATGAATTTAGTTTCGACGAAATCGGGTTTAAAGATGCTTCAGTTACCAACCTATAAAACTAAAAAATGACGACATGTATTGTTTGAAAAAAACAGCCACGAAATATCGTTCTAAAACTCTTGTTTCGTAAAGCAAAGGTTAGACAAAACGCCCTAGCTTCGTTTCAGTAGAAAAAAGAATTTTTATAATTTCCGTTCACCGCTATAACCGAAATCCACATTTTTACTTTGTTCGAACTGATTCGGAATCGCCTTCGCTAAAAATAAAATTTTTTAACCACCCTGAATGAAAAACGGAAAACTTTTTGATAAACCCTTAAAATGTCCGTAGGCTTTAATGCGAGTCGGAAAGCGGCGCCTACGCGGGAACCACTCCGCTCCGTGCATTGTCTATTCATAAGTCGTCACTCGTGATAGCCAGATGATCGCAACAGTTAACGTCCAGGAGTTTTCAAAGGGGGAAAACGCGGTCAAATACCCCTTCCCCCTACCGACACACACGCATCAACGCGCACACACTCACGCACCGAATACAGCATTCGTCGCTGCATTCCCGCCACCGTAAAAGCTTGCGTCATAAAATTCTCTTTCGACGTCGGAACTGGGAACGGGATACACAATCCAGGTTGATTAAAATGACAGCACTCGCGGGAGGAGGGTTTTTGGGGAAACACAAGCGCCTAATTGTAGGCTATGATTTAGTGAGAAATCTGATGCGAAGGGCTGTAATCGTGAAAGTGAGCCGCGCAAACGAATGGTCCCCTTTTAATTCCGAGCGAGAACGAGCTCGGGTTATTGCCGGAGGAGAAAAAAACGAAATTATTCGAATCACGAAACGACAGAGTAGATTTACTGCCTTTGTTGCCTTTTATAAGTTGGTAAAAAGAATATAAAAAACATTTAATCTAATGTAAAATGCTGGGAATTTGCTTGCTCCATCTTTTGAAATTCCATTACACCAGCGGCAATAATAGGATTTTTGAAGAGATTTCATTTCTCCAAAGAGATTCAAATTTTCACATTATTTTTAAGCTTCTTCTTCGTAAACGGTGCTAATTATAGCTTCAACTAGAGAGCCCAGAATATGAATTGCTTTTAATACCCTTCGTAAGTTTATTCTATTTCCAAGAAGTGACAGTAAAAATCATACTTGCGATCATAAACAAAGGCGAGGCAGTCAAAGCTACCGAGTTCATCATTCAGCTCATTTAACTGTAGAACAGTGCTAAATATATTTAAGATGATTCAAACCTTAGCATAATAAAAGGAAAAAATAATGAAACTTTTTTGAGCATTATTAATTTTTAAAAACCAAATTAATGCATAGTCTAATATATTAACTTTGTAGTGTAGCTGCGCACGTGCAATTTTACACCGGTGCAGAGGTGGTAAAATCATAATAGATGAGAATCTGAAGCTTGGCAGGCAGGTATGTAGATATAAACACGAAAGCATCATGTAAATCAGAAAACCTTTAAATGAGAAATAGTTACGAAGTTATGAATTTTTTATGTAAAAATATTCCCATGGAAAATGAACTGGGTCGCTATCAATATCCTTAAAATAATTTTTTATGTTAGAATTAAGAAACTTGAAACTTGGTCATTTGTAAAGCCAAAAGAACAATTTTTTTCTCGTCGAGTGAAACCGAAGCCATGCCGAATTAGCCTAAAAACTCGTTTAATGCAGGAAAAAACGGGAATTTTTCAAGTTTTAACAATGAGAAATACTGATACCGTGGAAATGAATTCAGTCCTTTTAAATGGTGTAATGATTTCAAATGGGAAATTAGAAAGGAGTGAGAGGCCACGACAAAAGCATGTGCATGCTCGCGGCATCTAACCAATGGGCTGAAGTTTTGTACCATTTCTTCTTTTCGAGCTTTTCTCAAACGCCTCTGGGTTCGAACCAAGAGACAATTCATTGAACTGGCGCTTAAAACATTCTCCGGGCTCTCGAAATTTTACTATGGGTCGTATTTTCATGCACTCGTTGACTATTTTGTTTCAAAAGCCGTCCGCTGCCCGGATAATTTTTTGAACGACAGATCAAAATCGTATTAGAGCTAGGGAGAGAAAAATGTTTTTTTTTTGCAATTGTTGTTCATCAAAGCAGTCTTCTTCGCAATCGATGTATACAAAAGAGCAGTACTCTATATTCATTTTCGTAAGAACTTATAAAAATCTCTGCCACATGTTTTTCATTATTTCTCTCTTTTTTGTCTTTTCTGGGAAGTAGAAATACAACGGGCAGACGCTTAGTAATGCTTTCATATGGAAAATGGGAGAGAGAGAGACAGCGACAGAAAGAATAAAAAATCGTAACTGCTACCGTCAAATGACGAAACGAAAAGAAAATGGAACGCTATTTTTTGCGATTTTTAATATGATTCCATTATTTTAATATTAAAAATTTCAATAAACTTCTTTTGATTTTAATAAACAACGAATAATAAATATTAAGCGTTTATTTAGTTAGCAAATACAGCCTTGTTGACACAAACGAGCAAGAAGAAAGACGGAAAGCTTTTAATCGTGTGAATTGGCTTTTGAAAAAATTGCCAACTTAGCCGATCATCTATTACCCGAAATTGTACGGGTTTAATTAATTGTTATTTTGAACGATTCGTTTATTTATATTTACGTAGTAATTTCTGCTTGGCAGAGGCGCAACTTTCCTGTACGGATTGCGACGGCATTTATAATCAAGAATCATCAAGGTGAAACCCTTAGCAATGTCGGTGTATATCCGAAAGGTCATATTCTTACACATGGTCAACTTTAAGTTAGTACGGTTTCAAACAGCAAAACAAGAAATGTTGCCTTCCGGGAAGTATTGCCGAGTTGAAAATTTAATTCAAATTTATTTATTTCCAATTGTCAATAAATTCATAAAAGACACCATGGATTGTCAATTTGATATTACTGTACTCAAGGCGTAGAACAAAACTGATTAGAAGATCTGCATCAACAACAATGATAACATAAGGATTCTTTACTTCGTGGAATGTTACACAATATGATTTCTTCGTGCGCCACTGAATATTTTTTAAAAAGAAATCGAGGATTCTAAGCCAAACGTCTCCCACTGACAAAACACGAAAATCGTGGATTTTTTGCACAAATTTTGAAATGATCATCAATCTAAAGCAGAACACTCTCTATCGATGGTGTATGCATCAATAATAATAGCAATCACGCAAGAGGAGTGAGGGATAGAGAATGAGAGGTGGTGATCAGTACGTACAGAAGAAAAGAAATGTAATCACTGATAACTGTCGAAAACTGATTTAAGGTAAAAACGTTGATATTAATATATGAAGTGAGTGTGTAACAATGCTGATTACTAAAAGTTACCACTCGCTGTCAGAAGAAAACAAGATGATCCAAAGAGAACCTATGATGCCTACTTTCTGTTTAATCATTTATTTAATATTTATATTGGCTTTAATAGCTTTAAAATCATCATTTGTGTTTCCAAATTTTATAATTTAGCGTTATAAAATACTACAAATTCATTCTAACGGAATATTAAATTGATCACGCGTATTTGTGCGGCAAAAATAACGCGTGTACGTATTAGAATATACCGAATCTGAGTCCAACAATAGTTGTTGCTATGGCAACACTCTCGTAATGAGTGATAAAAACTGCAAAATCGTCAGTGCTTACACGGAATTCCATGAAATAAAATCGATAACCAAAGTTCTACAATAGAATTAGAATCTTCATTCTTCTCCCTAGAGAATAGTACAAAACTCGCTCCAGTATTACAAATGTAAGATATTTTAATGTGTAAGAGAAAATTACCCTGCACGATGGGTTTCAGATTTCCCATGTAAATCAAATGGGAAGGATATTTTCTGGAATCGAACCAGGGACTTCAATATTCGCAACAAAAACTATCCTCGGGAGCTCGGCCGATGTAGCCAGAGATTTACATCAAGTTCATGAAAATCGGTCAATTGGTTCAAAGGTTAATAAGGGAGACAGACACAACGAAGAAACTATAAGCCTATTTACATTCTGAAAAGTAGGCTAAAGATGTCTGAAATACGAAGCTAGCTGTGGAATTTTTCCCCTTAAACCTGAGATGTACTTATCATAGATAAATATCAAGGTCTGACAATATAAAAATCTAAAAACTCCCTTCCATGACTAGCGTGGATTGATGACCTGCAAAAATTATTATTATGTAGCTCCTCTCACATCTCCTATTACTTAATTACAAACGACGTGCAACAGGTAGACGTGATGCTATTAAGTGTGCCAAATTCCTCGTATCTATTGCAATTATTATTCTATTAAAGTTGGCAGATGTCTTGTCATCCGGCGTGAGCATTATGCTCTCAATACTACCCAAAGCCTCCTCAACTGATGAGAGCATGATTCTATTAAGGTTGGCGAATGTTTCATCATCCAAATTTCAAAGAACGCTGTAAAGAACCGACTATTTATACTAAATATTAGATAAAAATTTAATTGAATGGATTATTAAAAGCGGAGTGATTTTTGCATCAAAAACTTATAATTTACCAATGATTACTTTGAAATATTTTAAGTCAACCACGCGTTCATTAAGAAAACGAGGAGCGATTTTGTATGCATTGTCTTAAAATTTTATTCCATAATCGACTGAAAGTTTTATATATGCACAGGAAATACTTGGGACTCGTTTTGCAGCGATGGGGTGGCGAACATTTGTTTTTTCCTCCGTCTATTCTGTGTATATTTATGCAAGTTATACACGGAAAAAGTATGGTCTGTGCCAGGCGGAAATTGGGGGAGAAGATTGAATTTAAAATTCACTCTAAATAGTTTTACTGACAATATTATATCCCAAGCTATGAGCTTATGTTTTACAAGATTAAATCATTTTACTACGCGACAAAAATCTATTGGAGTCGTTCGAAATAAATGTTTTATTTTTACACGCCTTCAAATAATGAGAACTGAAATTAAAACGAATGATTTGAACTTCTACTTAACTCAATTTGAATTTTAAACAATTTCCACGTTTATTTTCATCATTAACACAAAATCTGGAAGAAAAATTAGTATTCAGGTAACATGATCTATTTATCCATAGCAAAGCTGAATTACTGTATACCTGGCGGGAAAGAGCCATAAAAATGAACGTCTGAAAACGTTGACGTAGATATCCACGGAACAGAATAGTTGTCAACAAGCGAAAGGGATGTTTAAGCTAGAAAGACGTGTACGAGAAGAAATGTGATCAAATAACAGAAGCAAGAAAGAGAGTAGACAAGCTATGAAGGGCTGAATATTGGGCGGGAGAAGAAATAAGTATTACAGTTTGCAGAAGTATGGAGGAGAAAAAGCGGAATTTAATCGTGATCAAGAATTACATCTGACGGAGGATTTTGGAATTTTTAATTTATCAGTGCAAAGTGAGAGAAAAGGGGGACAAGGATAACGACATTTCCAGGCCATCGTTAAGGGATACAAAGGGAGACGTGCTTTGGGCGATCACAGTCTCCACCGAAGAAACGCAATCTTTTTGACAGTTGGCTCTTCATACCAACTGCTCTGAAGTGTTCGATCGAATATTATGACGGTGTGAAGTGCTTTACATCGAGATGCCGCGTTTTGCGATATGCCTCGCACGTAGTCGCATGCTCGTAAAGGCCGTGTATTCAGGAACAAACGTCGATGCAACACGGGAATTATTGATTTCTCAGAAATGTTATCGAGACATCAGAGCGTATAAATGGCCCAAAAGTGCTACTTAGATGATATTCTATTATCTTTCCGACTACGGTGTTTGGAAATTCTGCAATAAAGCAGCATTTACATATAAAAGGAACATTTGTGTTATATATTCTGAGCCGGCCGGGAACGTGGCGGCCGGGAACGTGGGTGTTATCACGAGGGACGGCCTATATTTGTGGTAAAACTACTTACCAAGCCAACGAAGAGAGAGAGACATATATTCCGAGGAATCATGCGGGGTAAAGAGATAAAGACTGCCATCACATTTCTTGCACATTGAATTGCAACCTTAGTCGAAAATTTCTAAATGTAACGGAAACACGCAAACAATGAAAATTGTCATATTATTTTTATCCACTATTTTGAAATGCCCAGATATTGATCAAGTAAGCTGCATATCCATCGAAAGATTCCCTGCTTTCTACCACCCAAATATAGTTTGCATTTACCCTGCACATGCATAAAACCAGAGTAAATACGTAAACTCCATTTCGTATATTGAAACGTTTCATGTATTAATTCATTGATATACCGCGAAATTGTAGGTGGTTCACTATAGCGATTAAAAGTATAGCGAAATAGATAGAAGCGATTTTGAAAAAGATCAGATTGTTGTCAGCAGCCTTTTATTATTCGAATGTCGAGATTATTTGGAAAGTCTTGAAAATCGAATCAATTAATTTCGTGAGTTAAAGATAATCATATTGGCAAAGAGTGCGTCAAATTTTCTTGTCGTGTATCGATTCAAAGTTAATATACAAAATAAATATGATCCATAAAATTTCTAATATGGTGGAGATTTTTATTCGCTCACATGTATAATTTTCCAGCGTTGAATAACTGTTGCCAGATAAAGAAAGGGACAGGAATAAGGAAACAGCATGCACGATGAAGCGCTACAACGTTTCCGCGAAACATGCATAAAACAGCTCGAAACACGGCAATAATATCACAAATCCTTCATCGAAAACCGAAGTCAAATCCTTTGAAAAGAGAGCCCAGTAGATGGATCCGCCGCACGTTCGACAGGATGTAAAGAGAAGATAAGGAGGAATTGGAGTGGGGAAAAATTCTAATAACATACGTTTATTGGATGTTTATGACCCGATCCAGCCTTTTTGTAGTCCCAGGCGCGGAAGGGGAGAAAGAACGGTAAAAAAACGAGCGGGTCCTCCATTTCTTACGCGATAGACGGAACAACTTAGTTGGCAGGATCGGTTCTTTATGAGTAGGCGTGGAAGAAAAACCTTCCTCTATTGGTGCCCAACGTGAATCCTCGAGCGCATCTAAAAAAAACCTCTTATCAGGACCTCGTTGGAGAGAGGATGAGGGAGAAAAATATGGCGAACGCATCAATCCATTATATTGGCTGTAATTCAAGCGGTTTTTTTTTCTTTAAAAAAAAAGAACACCCTGATAAACAAAGGAGAATTTTTTTCGAATTGAATAATGGTCCTTATCGAACATTGCAAGAGATGGAGATGATCGGTTTTTGCGAAAAAGGAGGAGAGAAGGCGGCAGTGAGAGGTTTTTTGTGGCGTATATAAACGTAGATGTTTTCTCTGGCAGAGGGAAATAAAATGGCGAATACGAGGATGTTCTTGTACGCAGCGTACGATACTTAACGGCCAGAGTGAAAGAGAAAGAAGAGATAGGGAAGAGAGGGAGAGGAGAGGGAGGAGGAAAAGAGAGCTGAGAGAGGGGGAGGATAAAGAGAGGAGGGAATGAGAAGAGAGAGAAAAGAGTGAGAGATAGAAAAGAATATAAAGAGGCAAGAAAGAAGTGATAATGTAGGGAAAGAGGTGAGAGGGAAGAGTAAAGGAGAAATATATGTAGATGACCGAGAGGGAGGAGAGAGAGGGAGAGGAAAGAAGGGAGAGAGGGAGAGGTAGGAGAGAGGGAGAGGTAGGGAGAGGGAGAGGTAGGGAGAGGGAGAGGTAGGGAGAGGGAGAGGTAGGAGAGAGGGAGAGGTAGGAGGGGAGAGAGAGAGGTAGGAGAGGGAGAGGTAGGAGAGAGAGAGAGGTAGGAGAGAGGGAGAGGTAGGAGAGAGGGAGAGGTAGGAGAGAGGGAGAGGTAGGAGAGAGGGAGATGTAGGAGAGAAGGAGAGGTAGAGAAGAGAGGATGTAGAGAAGAGAGGTTGAAGAGAGAGAGAGAGAGAGAGAGAGAGAGAGAGGGAGGGATGGAGATGAGAGAGAAGAGACGGAGAATATATGGGTAGAATTGCGAGAGAGAGAAGAGATATGAAAGTTCAAATGATTTGGCAGCTATGTTGATAGTGCTCGGTTTTGTATCTCAACAACCCTCTTCCCCTCTCCTACTCACTCAGACCTTCCTCGACCTCCCCCTATTCTCCCTCCCTCCCATCCACTCCTCCCTAACTCCCCCCTCTCCACATCTCCCCCTCTTTTCGCATCACACCGCTGCAGTCCATCCCTTGGCCTTTTCCGCTTAGCAGGATAAGCGTATCCGGATGGGATCTGTACAGTTGCTTTTTCACGCTTGGCTGAGCTCGCAAGTATTGCTTCGGTCGAAATTGCTCGCAGCCGAAATGGAAAAAATGAACACCACAAAAAACGCGAAGAAGGGAATGGTATCGATCAAAAGCGACTTTAGAAAGAACAATGCAGTTGATCCAAAAATAATCCACTATGCACGAATTTCGAAACGCACCAGCACACAGACAACACGCGCTGCATAAACGCAGATGCACGGGTGTAAAACAAACGACGGCAGAAAATAGTCGAATGATGGAAACTGCGAGGAAAATTAAACTTCATTCTCAACGGACAAGGCTAAAAACACATAGCTGGCGGATGATACATAAGAGTGCGAAAGGATAAGCTAAAAATTTAACGGTTAAACGATTGCGTGACCAATGGCGCACAATCCAGGAGCATTCAGCCTACGGTTCGCAACAGTATTTTATGTGGTCCACGAAGCTTTGATTTAGATACGGTCGGTGAAATTTAACAAAGGTAATATTTTAATTAAATCTGCTGCCATAAAACCTTGCGATCCGAAGTTTTAATGCTTGAAAATGATTGAGATTTAATTTTCATTATTATAATCACATTTGATCTCATGAGTAAGGTTCTAACACTCATACGGCCCATTGAGGCACTCGTGATGGCCGCATAAAAACATTTCCCACCGCCGTTGCAATCAAACTAAAATAAATTCTACCAACTCTAACTTTTTGAAGCACAGGATATTCCTTTAAAATAAATGTTTCGAACATTCCTTTCATTAAGAGGCAAGGAGGAGGAATTTTGAGGAATAGGAGGAGGGGGAGGAAGGGAAGGCGGCGTTGAAACAAATGGAGCGCGAGAAATCGCTGACGTCATCCCATCGTTCAGGCTCTTCTCCCCGAAACGATCTAAGAATGGGCGCGGCGCGTTTCCTTGTAGAACTATTCTCATCCATTCCTCGTCGTCCTTCGTCATCTCCGATCGCAGCGCCACTCAACGGTCGTTTAAAAAACCTGGATGAGATTTCAATTGATCGAGTCTATTAAATGATATAGACGACTATCAGGTATTTGAAACGTAACAATGAACACTTAAAGTGCCAAGTAATCGCTGTCACAAGTAATCCAATGACTGTTGATTGAAATTAGGGATGAAACAGAATTGTAAATCCATGAATTTTCACTGAAGACTAATGGTTTATTATAATTTAAGCGCGCATACGGCTTATTGGCTTCAATGCAGTTAATTCTGTCATATTAAAAAAACTGAAACCTAATATGGCCCGAGAGAGGATTTCATGCGGCCCGCAAAGCTATACTAAAGATCGACCCGTATTCAAGATAATTTCGTAATTGTCAACTAAAATTACGGTAACATGTATAGTATAGTGAACATTTTTGCATTTAACTTTCAATTCTATAATACCAAAAACTATTTACGTTACTTCTGATTTAAATTGTTTTGTGTTTCCGCAATGCACATCCAGCTCATATTTAATTCCGCGGAAACATTTAAGGATAAAAATGCGGCCCGCTATGAAAAAAGACCTACCCCTGCATTGAGATAAAAGTGGTACCGTTGAACCAATGTAATTCTATTTTAATATCATCAATGCAAATTTAAGGAAGCGTTCCATGTAAATTAACTGCATCATAAAATCTGAAAATTGTCTTCACTAAAGCGTAATATATATTGCTTATACAAAGTGTTTCTGCTAATGAAATTAATATCTACCTATTATTTTTACCGATGAAAAATATATCAATTCATAACATTACAGTTTTAGTTTCATAGCTTCTACAATAAGTTAATAATTTTTATGGTATATATATTATTTATAATTAATGTTACAAACAATTCGTTAAAAATATAATTAATTTTATCATTCATCTAGAAAAACTACAAGGCTAAATAAATTATGCGAACAAAAATGCATTTGTTTCAATATGTTCGCTTCAACTGCACCGAAAAATTATTTTTGGATTTATTCTCGTAAAAAGTATCAGACACAAGGTATTTGTATCTCGATGGGCTAACGAACAGCGTATTTCACGCCAATTTTTCGAATTGATTGGAAAATGTCGAGGAAATATAAGCGACATAAAAGAAAATACTTGCTAATAATAGGGAACGGCTCCCTACGCTTCGAAAAAGAAATTTCCAGTTTAACCAGCAGATTCGAGGAGTTTCGTTGGTTTATTTTATGTCAATAATTTGATCATTAGTTTCCTTTGCATTCACTTCCTATTTTCTAATTAGAGGAAGAACTAAAAAGAATCCAGCTAAAACGGATTGGCGAGATTAACGAGGAAAAGCCACGTCGCAGTGTTTTCTCGTTCTTTCATTTTTCTTTGTACTTCAGGCAGAGGTAATTTGACCTTACGAAATGCAAGGAATTTCTTTCAAAATGCGAACTATTTCCTCTTTTTGAAATCTCGTTATCTCTGTCCTCTTAATTACCACCGATGAAAAAAAACCATTTCGCCTTTGATTCCGAACAACCGCCTATTGGGTAGTATTTAAAAAAATATCGATTTATTCTATCATGCGAGTAGAAATTCGAACGAATTGTTGCCAATTTTAATTTCGCAAAAAAAGCTTTATTATGCAGTGGTGAGTATTAACTTTAGCCTAATTACCAAGACACTAAACTTAGAAAATATCTAATAGCCTAAAACGAACGTGCGTGGAAAATTGAATTGGCAAATTAAGTTTCGATATATCCATTTACTTTCGAGATTTTTCAAGATTTGGCTATAATACGTTAACTTCAACTTCAGATTTATATATCAAGAAACGCGATAAATAGCCTTCTCCAAAGAAACAATTTTAAAATGTGACTAAGAAAAGTGACCAAATACACTTCCATAATAACCGAGCTTTTTTACCCAATTTTTTAAATTGAAAATATATGTTCGACTATGATTAAAGACATTCTAGAAAGTGACGCAAATGAGATATATTACCGTTTCTAAATAAGTAGTTACCTCATTGTTGGCCGGCAGGTAGTTTATTTCGATAATAATTCCGCATGTGCTCGCCACTAATTGAAATAGGTTCTTTCAAAATTTTGTTCATATTCAATATATAACGCGTACTTTCCAAATGTCATTAACCAAGTGAGGAAGAAGAAGTGGAACGCTTGGTAAGACGATGTATAGTCTTCGGTAGCCGTGAGGGCCTACCACGAACCAGAGAAAATCCAACTCTTGGCGGTAATGTTATTCGTATAATTATATTTAAATTTATGCCGTTATAATTGTTTAAATTTAATGTTTTTTGTCTTATGTCAATCTGGCTACATATATGAATGACTGCTTTGTGTGTTTACATACGTTGCCATTCAGCCAACGTGCAACGGCAAGTTCAATAATAACAAAAGTAAGTACAAATTTAATTTAAAATATACTTTAATTTTGTTTATTCATTTATTCTCGCGTTTTAAATTATTTTATAATTTCAATAATTGTTATTTCGTCCACTAGTACAATAGTGAGACCAAATGGAAATATCTTTGTATGACATTTAGTAATAAAGAAACAATATATTTAGAAGTGTGTGTGAGTTAGTGCTCATATAAATAGTTGACGACTTAAAGGAGGTCTTTGAGAATATAATGAAAGAGAGAAAGAAGAAAGGCGGACCGAAGAAAATTTAACCCTAGGAAACCATCCGAAATATTGTCTCCGCTGAAATTTCCAACCCGAGGAAAAAATAATTAGGAGTTTTAATCTTTTCCATTCACGAACGTACGACTCAGAAAAAAATTGAATCAAACTAAATGAAAATTTTAAGCGAATTACGAAAACTATGAAAGAACGAAACATAAAAATGCTCGAGTCGTGTCTTTAATGGAAAGTACGACAAGAAAACTTTTTTCTCCCTCATTTTATCCGAAAACGTTTTGAATGCTCGAGAAGAAATTCTCTCGGGTCCTTTTCCATGTACTGGCACTCATTAAAAACGAAAAACAGCAGAATTAGTTAAAATATTTAATAGTAAGCACATTATCGCATCTATGACAACGTGGAAATGTGCATGGTGTAAAAGGTGTTAGGTGCTATTATGGAGACAAGACCTTACTGTAGGATCTTAAGACTTAAGTAAGATATTGGAAAGTTGCTTCGAGTTACGAAAATAGTTCGTTACCGAATAAACTCGCGTCAAAATGAAAAGAAATCTTTTCAAACCCTAGATGAAGTCGGATTTCGTAAGAGGAT
Source organism: Tanypteryx hageni (assembly GCA_028673005.1). Classification (NCBI taxonomy): domain Eukaryota; kingdom Metazoa; phylum Arthropoda; class Insecta; order Odonata; family Petaluridae; genus Tanypteryx; species Tanypteryx hageni. The sequence goes on along the minus strand of CM054114.1, from coordinate 77,387,454 downwards.
ATAATGCCATGGACCAGAATACGTCAGGGAAAAATAGACATGCGAGTTTCACTAAATAATTACTTTGAAAAAGCCTCTCCATAACAAATTCATCGGTTTTAACTATTTCCGAGAAAAAAATTAAAAGAGAGCTACAGAAATCGGCATCATCAGTCCAACTTCATGAGAAAATATGTCCATTTTTAACTGAAAACAGAGTGAGGTTAGAAGATACTACCTCCAAAACCACCCGCGCAAGCACTATAGGAAGTATTCAAAGCATTTGGCTTTAAGGATAAAGATGCGAATGTGAAAATAATGTAAACAGTAATGGAGTCCTTAGCACTTTGCTGATAACAATACACTCATTTCAAGAAATTAAGAGCAATATCATGAACGAAAAGGGGAATAGGAGATGACATGCAGAAGCACTATACTTGAATCTCAACAACTTCTTATCATGTACAATACCTCCACTAACTAAAAGAATAAATCAGCGGAGTATATGGATCAACTGATCATCACAGACATTTCTCTCTCTTTAAGAAAACAGAGGAGTGAGATGGGATCGGGAGCATTTGGATGAAATGCAACCATTATCGAACAAAACATCTCGGTTTTCCTCAAAAGAAAATTTCCTTCTACTCGGTTTAGCTTTCGGGTATCAAACGTACCTTGAACGCTACAATAACCTAGAGTCTGCCTACAACGAATAAGATCACTGAGAGGTACATGTTAGGAACTGCATGAGGAAACCGTATAAGGAATGCAATTTTATAAAAGCAAGCATGAGTCTCTCAAGAAGACTACGCATCGCAGTGCCCTAGTTAGGATGGAATGAGACAGCTAGCTGCTCGACTAAATGCACCACAAATATAATTTTTGCAACCTTTCACACCTACACAACCAGTAGATTTCGCAAGTTAATCTCACACCCTTCTTTTGTAGTGTTTTCCTGCTGAACGTTATATTAATCCTTTGTTATGCCCAAAATGACCCAATATTTTCTTTTCCTTTCCGTATTTACTCTACACGATACATTTTACTCTATTTATCTGATGTTACGGCATTTTATTCCCTCATTAACAATGAGTTTGCCAACCGTGTATTCAGGAGCATACTCATCATTTTTGCTGCAATGATTTTCCTTAAATCTGAATAAATTTAATTAATTTTGATAGAATAATATCTATAATTACTGTTTAAGCTTAATTCAGAAAATTTAATTTCGTATTCAATTTTTTATAGTAGCGGGGAATGGCGTAATGGTGAGCTTATAAAAACCGATGTTAAGACGCACTAAATTTATTTCGGCAAAATCAAACAGAAGAGAAATTAAAGTTACGTTAAATTCATGAAGTCAGTGCTGTTTACACATAGACTAAACACGCGCTTATTTCCTCCGGGACATGTCATTTCCTCCTCCGTCAGCATTGCTTGAGAGTAATATATTGTGAGAAATATTAAATGAGAAATAGCATCTTCATTTTTGATCATCAAGAACATACACCATCCTTCCCTGTTTTTTTCACCTTAGGATAGTGGTAGCGAGTCTATGCGGGTCATGAGGCGCTGTTAGGGAGAATGCGGGTCCAGGCTTTATTTTATTTTTATTTATTTGTTATATTTAGAGTTAGGTGGTATTTATTTTAGTTTCATAAATAAAAATATTTATGGGGGTAAAGATGCTCATGTTTACTCTTTACCACTTTCCTTTACCTTTCCCTTTATAACCCTTGTAGTTGGGTTTCCCCAACCTCCTATTTCACATAAGCCCAGGGTTTTACCAACCACGGTATTTCCGAGGAACATAACCCCCGTGGTTGGCGAGGGACTATTGTATCTTGTCCATAAAAAGATTTGAAGGAAGAAGGGACAATATAGACTCGATCTCTATGTAATTAAAGGACATTATCTATTTGCACAAAATTTTCTGTCATTTTAAATTTCCGGTCTCTAGGTATGGGAAGGCAAGCAATGACCTTTTTACTTTAGTATTTTTTAAGTGATGCTATTTTCTTAAATTGAATCGTATAATCGGAAAATATTTTCTACCATCTCATTACATTTTTACATCGACACCATCAAAGATAATATTCTATTACTCTACGAAAACGTGTTGAATTCTACCGTATTTAGAAATATTACTTTTTAACTCCTGCGCTTTTATTCGAACAACGCCAAGTTAAAAACACAATGCCGTGTAGGAGGTTTTGTTCCGCCTAGGCAAAACTTTCGATGAATGCAGAAAAGTTTTGTCACCCACGCCTTGACTTTACTAATGGAAATCAAAAAACAACCAGACCAAGTCTATGGAGGAAACTCGCAGAAATATGAAAGATATCCGTTTCAATTACGGCTCAAGGTTTTCACGGGCAATGAGATACGGTAATAATGACATTTTTTTACAGTTAGCATTTGTTGACTTGAAAACTCATAAAAAAACTGAGGCGAGAGCAAGACCGTGAAAGAAAGACGAAAGAATAGACAAATTTTTCTCAGCCATAGTAGTCTCACAATAATATTTTCCTAGTGACAAATTATGTGATGGCGAAAGGAAGTAAGATACAGATTTAATTTAGTCTATTTTTGGGTTAAATATTTAAATCACTCTTATCATCGAACATTTACGTTAAGATCAAAATTTCACAAACATTTTTGAGTCAAACGTCATTTATAAAATATTTTGGAATTTCATGTTATCCGGTGAATCTATTGCCTAACACCTCCGAATATATTTATCTCTTAGTTCCTCTAGTCATCTTTTCCAATATAATTCCTTCATACTTCAGGTTCCCATACTTATTTCTTGGCATGATAAGGATTAGAAGCAATTGGATAAACAGCTATATCGAATGTTACATTTTAAAGTTAGATATAAAGAGTAATTATCATTTCTATGCAAATACATATTTAAAGTTCTGATAATTATGAAACGTTTCGCCAATGAATTCTAAAGAAGACCTAAAATATTCAGTCAGGCAGTTGTCATCAACAATTTTAAATGATTAGCGCAAATGAACAAATAAAAAAATAACGAGAACTTCGTTACATATTAAATGCTAAGCTTAGCTTAGAACTATCATTTCTCTAAAGTGCTGGGACCTCCGGAATAGAGGAAAAACTATCTTCTGTTAAAGCATTTCTAGAGAGGATCTCTTTCGGTATACAATCCAAGGAGGCATAAAAACATATTAGGCTCACACTTCATCTAAGCCTAAAAATTTTTATCCGTTTAAAGATCCCTCCCTTCCTCAGAAAATATAAATTTCATGAAAATAAGAAAGAATCGGAAAACAAGGGAAGCCGTTTTCAAGATTTAATATTCAGCGAAGGCCAAAACAAATTATTGCATGCAGATGAGAGAAGCTCTCTTTTTCGGGAGAGAGGAGTAGGAGGGAAGAGGAGGAGGAAGATGGAAGGAAATGGGCAGGAGTAGGATATGGAGAGGGAGAGGGGGTGGAGGGGGGGGGGGGGAGCGAGAGGATATTATAACGCAAGAGAGAGAGAAAAAGAGGGGAAAGGTAACTGGAAAAAAGTCAGCCAAGGAAAATACGAGGGGAAGGAAATAGCGTAGGCAGTAAAAAAACTGCTTTCGTCTTCAAAAATATTACTTTAAAAAGTCTTCGAAAAATTCCCTCCGGTATAATTTCTTTTTTGTCGAATTAATTAACTATGCCATTCATTTCTCCGCGATTTCGGTCGGAAATTATTATACCCTCAATTTCCTTCCTCGTTATTTACGAATTAATCGGAGTTGGGAGATTTCGGTCCAACTATTACGCTAAATTAGAAAAACCCTACAAGTGACGACGGAGGCCTTATGAATAAAGAGAATAACGCGCAATATGAATTGAGAATTGTTTTATTCGAAGAGTTTCAAGAGGCATAATAAGAGGCGAAACTTCGTAGATTTCAGCCGTTTCGCAAAAATATCGTTCGGAACGTTCCTTTTATTAAAACACTTCTAAGGATATATATATCACGGTAGCATTTATAACAAACATGGTTTTGAAATAGTTTTTTCCGAGACCTGGTTTTACATAATCGCCACATTTGATTTAGATCAATCTTTATTTTTAAACATTATGAGGTTTTTTAATGGCGATTCGTTTGTCACGTTCTTCTTTGAGGGGTTTACGAAAAGACTTAATTATCATTTTGTAAGTGTTGCAATATTCGATTGCTTCTTTTCTTAAACTAGGTTTTAGTTGGGTTCAATATCAAGTTGAACTTTTATCAACTCTGAGAAAAAGATATTATATAGGAAATTCAAATTCCGGCGTTTTCTTCATAGACTTTAACAATCTCTCAGTTAAATATTAATCTAAATGTTATGCTGCAAGTATTAAAAATCCAGAACCTTTAATACAATGAGGAAAATCATCCGAACGAATAGTTTTGTTAAAATTATGTGTAACGCGTACATAATCTCGCAATTTCAGGATTATGTGTCGTTTAAATTACGTGCTCTTTTCCTAGGCCCTAACAAACTTCCTTTTCAGACTATTTCGCGGAATCATTAAGATAATTTAAAATGATAATAACAATATAAAAATTAATTTTTATAAATAACTTTTATTTAGATAATGACTTTATATGCATTATCGTAATTTTATTTTCAATTATTTCTCGTTTTCTATACAATCTAATGAAATCGTACTATAATTGAGCATGCGTGAGTTTGTGTCTGGATTCTGATTGACTGTCGAGAATAGAATCTGGCGACAAGGAATCGTAATTTAAAATAAAAATTTGATTTACATTAGAAGCCCTCTTTACCGACCTTCGCTTAACCGACTCGCCGGATTAACCGACGTTTTACGCCCCTAGGTCTGAAAACTGAAATCCACAGTTAAGTGAGACATTTAAAATAAAAACGACTACTTTAAAACAGTTTAAACCATTCCTTTCATTACGCATCAATGTAACGAGTTGTCCCTTGCGCTAAAATGTTTCTCATTACATAGTAATCCAGTCTAGTACGCATCAGCTGTCAGTTGTCCACTGTGGTCTGTTGTCAGTTGTCAAACATACTAGTCAAGTTTATTGTTATTTTAGTTACGATAATTAATCAATATTAAATTACGTATATATATATTATATTTATATATATTATATATTTAAAATACAGACTGTGTATCTGTACTTTTCTATTGGTTCTTCGCTTTAACCGACCTTTTGATTAACCGACTAACTGCTGGTCCCAACCGCGATGGATAACAAGGCTTCTACTGTATTTGTTTCTGAGTTGAACCAATGTTGCATGAATTTCTAAGTCAGATGTCACTCTTAGAACAGTGGTTCTCAACCTTTTGCATCTTGCGTCCCACCCACCATTCTGTCAAAATACCTAGGTCCCACCAACCATTTTGTCGATAAACCTTGGTCCCGCAATGATAAAAACAAAACCCATCTTTTCCAAGATGTGGATTTTTTTGTCAAGTGCATTTCAGAACCATATTAATCCTTATGGACATTTTTAAAAACTTAAATATTGGAGTTATTTTTTTGAGTAAAAGCTATACATTAATTACAGTCGAAATTTCGCGTCCCGCTTAAACGACCTTCGCGTTCCACTAGTGCAGGGGTGGGCAAACTGCGGCCCGCGAGGGCATTTTATGTGGCCCGCGATGCCATTATGAAAGCGAACCGTAATATAAAATAGAGATAATTTCATATTTGTAGTTTAAATTAATGCCGGAAAATCTTCTCCAGTGATGTTATGGGGATAACATATTATTTATTATTGATTTTCACTAACAGGATCCCTCGCATTACTTACGATGTGAACCCTAACGTGGCCCGCCGAAGCATTTCCATCTGTTTATGCGGCCCGCCTAAGAAGCTGCAACTGTTAATGCGGCCCGCCACGTAAAAAGTTTGCCCACCCCTGCACTAGTGGGACGGGTCCCACCGGTTGAAAAACATTGTCGTAGAACATATCATTACGATCCATCGTCTTCGCAAAATCGAAGATAAAACGTACGATTGGAGGAGAGGAATGAAAATTACCGCTGCAGATGATTTCCAAAGGTCATCTCAAAACAATCTAACACTAAACGATACACAATATAAAAAAGGATGAAAGCTCACGGCAGACATTATCGTGTAGACAGTTATATTCAGAATTGATCGCAATATAAATTATTTTTTATTATCTCAAATAAATATAAACATTTGTTGTTTTGGAAGTGCCAATCAATGAATAACAGTGATAGAAAACATTAGTATTGTTTCCAATAAACAGAAATGAAGATAATTTATTTTGCACGTTAAATAAATAATTACGAATATACGAAAATATTTAATAACATTCTTTTAATAAGTACCTTCCAAGTTCATTGAATAATATTTCTTATGACTTAAAGAAATGTTCAAATCGATTAGAATTGCTAAGGATAAGTTGCTAAAACAAATTCGGTTCTTAACAGTTCACTGAATAATATTTCGTACGACTTAAAGAGGAGTAGGTATTTCGAAGAAGTGTTAAAATCTATGAGAGTTGACAATAATAACCTGCTAAAACAAAATTAGTTCTCAAACTTATCAAAAGATGGCAGATAATATGTTGCGTTTACATTAAAATGGAACAGGGAATTAAATCTTACTAGCAACCCGTTGCAGCTACGCTTTCACCTTATTTGTATCAATCTCACCACATCATTCTAGAGGTACCCGCGAAAAATTTTGCTGTCTGTCAGAAGCGTGTGCGCTAAAAAATTACCTTAGAGAGGAAAATAATGAAACATAGTCTACCCCTGGGCATTTTTTAATTTTCTGCGATTACACAGCAATGTATTAGAGTAATGCCGTCGTCACAATGTCACAGTTACTCAACGTTAGTCAAATCACGGTATATTGAAAGGCAAAAAATTTAAAATTCTACCTTACCTTATTTCCAATGATTATCATTGCACACTTTATTATAGAGAAACTCACAAACAATCACTGTCTTTCAAGTGTCCACAACGACTACTTTTAACAAAAAGCTGACCTCACAATGTCACACAGCTACTCGATCTTACAAGTTAGTCTTATATCACTGTATATTCAAAAGGAAAAAATTTAAAATTCTCCCTTACCTTATTTCAAATGTTTATTACTGCTCACTTCATTAAATATGAACTCGCAAATAAACACGTTTCCTCAAGTATCGGAAAATGACTGCAATTAACTTCTTATAGGGCCTACTACGAATAATAATTGCGAATATCTGTAATTGTTGGAGATAAAATAGCTGCATTTTTGAATTTCATCAGGTCTCCATAGGTATGATTAGCATTTACAAACACCTGTTATTGTTGGATACAAAATATCTGCATTTGTTGTATTACAAACATTTTGCTAAGTAAATAAAAAATATGAATGTTAAAATGTCATCTTAGATAAGAAAATAATGATATACAGCAATTATTTTCAAAGTTTTGTGTTAATAATGCTTTAAAATTGTTTTATGCAATGTTCTTCATATATAATTAATTCAAAAATTTATTTAATTTTTTACTCTAGATTGATACCAACACAACTTTATTGTAATTCACAGCGTGTTATTTTTCATTTATTAATAATAGCCCATATTCTCCTTATCATCAAATTGTAAACTGGTGCGTAGGCCTATTTGCGTAAATAAACATTAAATACGTAGAATATAACGATTTTACTTACGAAAAAGATAATATTCTAGTATTGAAATAAGGAAAGAAGATTTATTTCTTTTGGTCAATCATTTAAACCGCCCTCAGTCCACACGCAGTTTACTGATTAATAATCTGCAATTGTTTATGTTGCGGCCTATTAAGTTTGACGTTGCTAAAACAATAATTTATTTATATTTATAGCAGGCAAGTTCATATAAAACTTATCAAAAAGAACCACGAAGGAAGTAGACAGGGATAACTCGGATGTAAACATTAGGTATAAAACGAAAAAAAAGCCTGAAAATGACTGCAGAAAATAGAAAGATTTTTTGTCGTTGTAACACGTGAAAAAATAATTGATAGCCTCTTAATCCTCAGAATAAACTTATTTTCAGTTTTCTATTTTTACCGAAAAATTAACGTTTTTGCTAGTAATTATTAAAACACAGTAAAACCTCGATTATCCGACCCATGTTTATTCGACTTTCGGTTTAACCGACCAAAAAATAGTTGAGCTGGCTAACCATAGTGGTCGAAAAGCATATACGTATCGGTTGCATCCACCGAAAGTTGGTTCACGCGATAGATCCTCGGGAGTCGGTTCACTCGAGAGATCGCTCGACAGATGATTCACGAGGGAGATCATTACCGCCAATTATTTAATCTAGTAAAATAAAATTTTGATTAAATATTAGTTAAATGCCTTCTAATTGTTAAATAAAACAAGTTTCACAGTTTACATAAGGTTTTTTTTTTAATTTAGAAGAAAATCTCTCGGAATGAACTTCTTATGTGGTGGCAAACCTACTGACAGTTGATCCACTAGGGAGACAACTGATTATATAGGTTTAATATTTTTCTTAATAATATTTTACTGTACTATATTTTATTAGGGTGGTCTTTAAAGGAAACATAGCCTTATGAAATGGTCCTGCCTGTGTGTGTGTCCCCTACTAACAACTTTTGCACCAATGGACCGATTTTCATGACACTTGGCATGAGGCTCGTGTTGCCAGGGTCCACCTCCGGGAAATATTTTATTTGGCGAATATTGAAGTCCCGGGTTCGATTTCAGGAAGGTTTTTTCCTTATTTGCTATACATAGGAAATCTCAAATTCATCGTGCAGAGATGTATTCTTTAATACATTAAAATATCTCATAATTATGATATTGGAGCGATGTTTGTACTATTCCATGGGAAAAAGAATGTAAATTCTAATCATTATTACCGAATTTTTTTAATTGATCGTATTTTCTTTAATTTATACTAAAACAGTGTTTCGCGTTTTAAATCGCATTTTAAGGGGTTGTTGCCATGGAGAACATTATTACCGCACTCGGCTGAGTATAGACGACTAAACAAATAGGATATTTTCTTTTCCGCTTGACTACTCTTCAGCAATGGATCGTTGATCGAGACATATTAGCGTATAAACAGTAAAATTTATTAAATACGTTTATTTAAAAAAATAAATGCAAAATATAATGGCAGAAAGAGATTTTGATATTGGTTAAATATTTTTAACCTGATAATGCTTTATTAATATGTTTTCCAATTTTTCTAAATCATTGATAAACTATGAATTACAAGTGGTATTTATGGTATGACCATTCCTTGGAATGACTAACACATACTGAAACATGTCCAGTCAACATAAGTAATCAATTCGGGACGTAAACTTTGCGAAACCAGCCTGCATTAGTTCTGGTTTGGACTTCTTGTTTTAAATTTTACTGTCAATTGGCCTGAGCTGTACGTTAAATATATAAATACATAATGTTCCTAAATGAGCATTGTTTCCATTATTAACGAATTATTCGACGCTTCGATTTATCCGACAGCTCTTCCCCCATATTAGTCTGATAATCGAGGTGTTACAGTACTGAAATGAAATATAAATAGCATTTACTAATCTCATGATGATAGCAGTTAATTATCTCAAATCTTTTAATGCCTTCGCTTATTCTGTTTATTCGGAAATTGGACAATCTTGCATTGGCTGTCAATCACATTAACTGATTACATATATTTATCCTATCTCTAGATTCATTTAAACATTTTAATAACAAACATGCGTGTTCATTGTTTTAGATAGTTACGAAAATGCTCCATTTTAAAGAAAAAGACTTTATTAAAACGTTTTTAAAGACGCCACGTAATTTTTGGGCACTACATCACGACAATCTTCGTGAGACGAAAGAAAGGGTTTTTGAAAATAATTTCAAATTTTCTCTTTATCTTTTATTCGTTAGCAACCCTCTTTTAGGCTCCGATTAAAAGGATACGTGACCGATAAAAGGATAAACAGTAAAAATTTCTTCTAATATCATGACGGCGAAGTCCCGCGCACGAATAACTCCATCCAAATTCACGAGTGAATGTTAATGGAGTCGGTACGGAATGAAAAAAAGTGCTAACTAGTTTATCCGCCTCGAAAGTGTCGTATTTAATTAATCGCATAGCACGCGTCGCCTGCAGATGAAAATTTATCGCGGTAAAAGTCAGGACGAATAGCCCCAATTAGTGTTTTTATTTTCTCCGGGCTGAAAGAGGGGGAGGAGAGAGAACGGTGGGGGGGGGGGGGGTCAGGAAAGGGTAGGAATTGGAGCAATCAGCGGAATTAATAGAAATAGAACGAAAAATAAACAAAAAAGTGGGGAAACTTCCATCGGGAACATATCGGTCGAAATGAATAACTGGTGCGTAGCTCGGAAATTCCCGTCGCCCAGTATGACCTCTTGGGGCGATCGGCAGAAATAAAAACTCGCCACGTCGCAGTCTACCGTGCATGAAGGGTGGGGAGACGCCGTATAAATAAAAGGAAACAGCTCGGATTATTTGACTAAAAACGTAGCGAACCCGATGAGGAAAAAATTCTTTTTTGCAGTAGGGACGATATTTAAATCAAACCGCATTCTAGTCGAAAACCCTTTCGGATATTTCGTTCCACTTCCAGCGCGTCCATTTGTTATTGCTCTATTTTTATTGATACTGAACTGTGGGTGCAGCGGATAACCAGACAGCTAGACAGCTCGCGAAATAATATGCAGTTTCGCTCACTATTCGTTTTTGTCCGGTTTCCCAAAACACCCCAGGATTCGACTCCTGCTTTTTTAGTCCAAATTGCGAGGTATTTGTAGAAATTGGTTGAGATATTAATAAATAAACGGATTGACAAAAATTTCCACAACATCACTGGCGCTGGCAACTACGGCCATTTTTCGAGTTAAGAACAATATTTTATGTGATTTTTCTGCATTTTCTGTTCCATTGAATTTTTATTTATTTATTTTTTCGTTCGGTGTAATTCTTTTATGTCCGTGTCGCGACAGAAAATCAAATTAGTCAAAATTGATCAATTTCGCGAAAATTGTTGACATAACATTTCATCTGGCTAATCGTGGAAATTGCACGGTAATGTAAATTAACGTTAAAAACTCATATTGGCGAAATATATTTAATTTTACAATTATAATTTATTTCATAAAAAACTTAATGCAATTACGAGATCTGGGGATTAGAAGAGTTGCTATTGGTATAAAAATTAATGATTTAAATTTTTGCTCAAGTAAAGGTTTGCATCACAAATCCTTTCAGTTTTCCATTATTATTCTCGTTGTATTGATATATTCTACTATGTTATCTTCACAAATATATTAATAGGAATAACTCAAGACGAAAGAGAAAGTTTACATTTGACAATGTAGTAGTATTCTCTTGCAACTTAACTGTAAAATAACCACAGGTATTCCCAAAAATAAATTTAATGGGATACAAATCATAAATATTTCATTCGGATTACAGGCCACTAGAATATGTTTTCATTTACCGAAAGTAACAATAATAAGAATAAATCCGTATTCGAGACCTACAACAATTTTCATCTTTCAAGTTTTAATATTTATCACCGTATTATGATTTGGAACTGCACCCGCCAATTAGAACTTCCACTTTTCATAAGCATTTAAATAAACTTATACTCGAATCTCGTCAAATGGAATCCGTCAAGCAACAAACACCATATTTTTCTCTCCATATCTCTTATTTGCTCTGCAAGATAGCGATTGAAAATTTATTCGGATATGGGACCACATTTACCACAAAACGTTCGCAAGTCTTACAGATTCAGAGAGAAATTTTAGAGAAAACTTCCAAACATATTATGTTTGCATCGATCGCCACGACGACCTTAGCGCCAAACTACAGTTAAAAAAAGACATTTTCTCTCCCAAGCTCTTATAATCTCTCTAAATAATTCTCTTTAAATAATGAGCCAAGAAATCCGGTCACTCTCAACTAATATGAACTATTTATGACCGACTGTAATGCTTCTATTAACAAACTTTCCGAATAAGAAGAAGATTGAAATTTGGTAAGATTGTTTGATTCTTATATTAAAACCTATTTACGAAAAAAAAACAAATATGATCAGGGCTCGATTCCAGTAGATAATTTATGTTTCATATAAGTTAACAGATAAAAATCGATTTTTCGTCTTACAGGCTTTTACTCTTTTGCAAATTAAAATTAGAAAGACTAGACCTACGATCCTCCGGCCTAAACAGTTTTAAAGAAAAATAAATAACGTTTCTTATTCTTATTTTCACATTTTGCCTACGATTTGAAATCTTTCGAGTAATACGTTTAAATCATATTTATTGGGAAAATTTAAGCTTTTTAACGATATGTTGCCTTGCAGACCGTGTCATTGTAAAACCTCGAGAATATATTGTCGTATCAAACTTTATACTATATGCGTACTATATAGGTAAGGAAAGCGTTCTTTGAATGCTTTAATAGGAGATAAAGAGAAGGAGAGGAAGAAAAAAGAAGAGAAAAAAGAGGAGAAAGAGGGAGTGAGAGAGAAGAGAGAGAGAGGGAGGGAGGGAGACAGAAGAAGGGAGAGGGGGAAATATTTAGATAATGTTCCTTATTAGGGCAAGATTGAGACTAGGAAATCTATATTTAGAGGAATAGAGTGAGGAAGAGAGAGATAAAGGGAGCAGAGTGGGAGGGAAACAGAGCAGGGAGAGAGGGAGTAATAGATAGACAATGGTCTTTACTAAGGCAATATTGAGACTAGGAAGTCTTTTTTTCCAGTGAAGGAGAGAGGGGGAGAGGGAGTAGGAATGGGAGGGAGGAGGAATGGGAGGGAGGAGGAATGGGAGGGAAGAGAATAGAAGAGAGGGAGAAAGAAAAGGAGGAAATGGGAAGTGGCTTAAATGTAATACTTAATCCTTGCAAACCCGTCATATTAGGTGGGCAATTACGCTAGTAATAATAATAAAGAACGTCCACGATGTATCTGTGTATTCCATATGTAGAATACATATACTTTTCCTTCCTACCTACGCTGAGGATGAAGAATTGAACACAACCGCTGCAAAGAATGATTACGTGTTTCTTCGAGCAGGGTATTCAAATGCGGGATAATAGAACTGGTACGACCTGTTTCGCATTCGAGCGCGATACAGTAATTCCACGCAAATGGACGTACCTTAATTTCCGAACGAGGACAACGCTAAGACAAATCTCCCATGAGGAGCAGTGAAAACATAATTACCGTAATGCACGACGCGCAATTCATCGAATCCCTTCAGCAGAGGCTTAATTATCCCGAAATAGTTTTTAGACACCCGGAATTCCTCTTGGCGAACTGTGTGAGGAAGAGAAGAGGTGTAAAATATTGCTCCATCCGAAATAGTTTCATCGGTTCTCACCAGAGGGATGTAGCATCAGAAGGAAATATATATATATATATAGATCAGAGGATTAGGATGGGCTAATAATGAACCATTAGTATCGTACGGAAAGAATGTTTTCGTAGGGAGGCGCTTCTCAGTGGGAACATACACGCACCGAGAGATAGATAGAGAGAAAGGGAGATGGTGGAGGTTGTCCCTTACTGTTCCGACCCTTAAGAGGAATGTGATTCCGATGGCCAAAGGGTGTGTGGAATGGGGGTCATATACCCTCATTCCCCCTGCGCAGGATCGGCAGGGAAAGGGTTGGAGAAGGAAGGATTGGGGAAGGGTTAGAGTCGCCTATAAATCTGAATTTATGGGTAATTTATTCCAAATTCCTTCCCTCGCCATACTCCGATGCCTTTCCATTCACCGTTTTGTTCAGAATACAAAAAATGCGGGGAAGAGGAAGAGACCGCCTTGGCTCCCTCCTCAAAAACTCCTACCCGCCTCTTTCTGCATCTTTCCCCTTCTTCCTCGTTCCCCTCCAAAACTTTTACTCGTTTTCGCCCTTTTCCCTTCCCTTTCGCTACATTCCCCACTTTCTCTCTCCTCACCACTTCGCATTTTATTATTTCGTCTCCCGTTCCCATTATTCCAACTCCTCCTCCTCCTCCCTCCATCTCCTACTCTCACTCTCATTCCGACTCATACTCCTATTTTCCTCTCGTCCCGTATACGTTAGGAAAGGTTCTTTGGAGAGCATTTTTATCGCGACGGAAGATTAGTTTCATCACCTACTTCGACGCCTCTCTTAAGTGTTGTGTTTTTCCCCCGAAAAAGAGGCAAGTTCATTTGAGACGGTTTCCTCTCATTCTTCGTTACTCGCAGCATTCTCCTTCACCCTCTTACATCCGTTTCCTTCCCGCTTCCGTCATTCCGCTGGCGATTTATTACCGTGTTTCATTTTAAAACGCGCGTTTATGCTCTCGCGGGATTGGTTCGGAGGAGTTACAATGGCGATCGGTCGTTATGGTCGAAGAGATAGGGCAGAGAGACGATTTTTGCGAAGGTTCTTCTCCGAACCATTTTCGTTCGAGCAGTTCCGAATTACCGATTGCGTTCTCCCGAGTCTGTTACGTCCACGGCTCGAGGCGAAATGCGTGCTAGGGCAAGGCGAAGAGACAAAAATGGCAATGCAAGTCTCTTTAGTAGGTCACTCGCAATATATATATTTTTTAAAGAGGAAGGCCTGGAAATTATACTTAGAAATGATCCTTATGTAAAATATGTTGCGAGGTGCGACTGCAATTCTTTGATGTTTCAAGTTTTTGGCATCGTTCTAAACTTAAAATTAAGGTTTCTACGAGTAATTTAAGTTGCTATTTTACGTATGTAGTACGAGTTATGGATTTATTCCATCATTTATCGCCAAATCTAATACAATTGAAACTTTTAACTTTATTTCAATGCAACTGAATATTTCAGGCTGAAAAAGCCATGAAAAGGATCAGTCAAACTTTTCTAGTACTTGATGTTTACATATTTTTGATATTTCTTTTCCGTATTCATCAAATATAATGAATACAATACTATGTATATAGAATTTTTAATCTGATAATTTGAATAAAAACTGAGAGAAAAAAATCTTATATCGATTTACGACTTTAATTAATTTTTGGATGGTCAGATCAAATTGAACATTTTTTTATACTAGAACAAAATGTCTCCTGCTTTGTTTGTTGCACGTGTATTGATCAAAAAAAATAATTTGTCCTATAAATAAGTTTACCCTGGCGGAATCCTATTTTGATAAATGCAAGAAGTTTTGCAGGCATAAAAGAATCATTCAACCCGCCATAGCAAAAATTCGGCATTATTATTGTAAGAATTACAAAAGCGGAAAAGTTAATTGAAGGTTTGTCGATGAAATTGAAGTATCTTTTTTATTAAAAATGAATTACGAGATTAAAATTCAAATAATAGATCGCCGATAAGAGACCTGATGCCATGGCAACAGTCTCAAGCAATAACTAAGCCATACAAAAGCAATTTCCATTCTCATAAGATCAAGGGTAAAAGGCCACCTGTTCGTCTTCAATTTTCTGCATCCATAAACCTTTCAGTAGTCGAAAGATAGTGTCAGAATTATGATAATACCTCTTCCATGAATCAAACATTATATTCTCATCTATATGTGGGAGCTAACCATTCTTCACACTCGGGATTCAATCCAAGACTTTTTTCTGATAAAGATTTTCATCGGACCAGGTCAGGTAAAGTCGCCTCAGGTTACCGGTCATAAAATCAAATAAATTTATTTAGAACGAAATCTGTAAAATAAGGGAATCCTACAGTGGAATAGTTAGATATTAATTCTGAAAAGGGCTTTCAAATGCTAGTTAAGTTTCCTAAATCAAAAGACACAGGCGATCAGGATGAAAATTAATAAGAGAAAAACAGGTGATGAAGTTTTCCAAGTACGGGGATATCCAAGTGAAGGCTACATTGGATGGGGAAAGTCTGTAACAGATAGAATATTTTACTTATTTAAGTAGCTAATGGAAGGAAGAACTACGAAAGAGATCAGGACAAAGACAGAAAGATCAAAGGAGGCATTTATGAGACGGTGTTGTTGTCCGGGAGTCGGAATAAAGATATTAAAAAGAGGTTAGTGGAAACCCTGATATGGAGTGCAGCCTTATATAGATGCGAGATATGGACAATGAGAAAAGAAGATTTGAGCAGATTAGAGGCGTTTGAGATGTGGGCAGGGAGTAGAATAGAGAAAATTAGTTGGACAGAGAGAAAAACGAATAAGTATTGAATACAGTAGATGAAGCAAGTACCTAAATCTAATATATAAAAGGCAAAAATCAAAGATCCCCTTCTAACCAAAATATCTCCGGAGAAACCAACCGATTTTAATCAATCTTTTTTTTAGGCGACAGGGCAGGCCCCTAAGTAGGGTTGGATACCACTCTTAACCCTTTAAACTCTCGCGCAGCATGGCCCTGGTGAGAAATCCGTTGCTGTCTGTCTGTCTGTAACTATGTTCCCTTATAACTCGAGAATGGCTGAACCGATTTGCACCATTCTTTCACTAATTTGTTTAGCATAACAAGGAACAGATTTACGTAAAAAATACAGAATATACAACGTGTTTATGGCAAATAGCATATTTTCCTATAGTGTAAATACGTTTCACGTACAAAAAACATATGAAAATACAGTCTGATCGAAAGTTATGACATTTTTTCAAGAACCCTTTTATGAAACAAAATACTTCCCTGTAGGTAAGTTTTAGAATCATCGCTTTGTATGTCTAGCGCGCAGGCGGTGCGAGGGTATATAAGATTGTGCAATCCCGAATCTCACCCGTGCAAAGCCGGGTCCACACAGCTAGTTAGAGTAATAAGGGGCATACAGAAGTAATAGGTGGGTCAAAATTTGAAAGTAAACGGTTTAATGAAAGAAGTCATAGAAGGAAGAATATAAACGTAAGAAGAGGAAAGGTACTATAGATGCATTAAAAGAAGAAATCGCATATGATAAATTGCGGAAAAAGTCTTTGCATAGTACAGATTTGGTTTGAAGCGCCTAAAACCTACTGATAGGTATAATTACAATTTATAGTGGAATAAACGAACCTTCTTTAATAGGAGGAAAAATATTGTACAAAATTGGTCATATCTATGAGATGCGTCTCAGTTGGATGTTATACACTAACACATCGGTAGAATATATATATAATTAAAGATTATAAATAAAATATTTCGAGAATATTTTTCCGTGGCACGATGTTTTTCAAATATTTAGAGCGTGTCATACTTAAACATCCGGAAATACCGACATTATGTTGCTATCGCACTAGAGGGCGAAATAATCCTCGAAACTTAATGCTGTCGAAAGATTTTCTTCTCTTTCTTTTTCTACACATCTTTAAAATTAGCATTTATCCTCTCATAAGCAACATAACATTTAATGATTTAAATGGGTACTAGGGGTAGAAAATTAAATCCAGCTACATTTTCCGACCTTTTTCTAGTAGAATATACGTCTCATATCACATTCATTTCTCTGCCAACTAATGGTTTGCCGACCGACTACAACTTGAATATATAGAGGGATATCTGAATGAGGAACACTCGTAAGGATAAAATTGATGAATAGTGTGATACTTATTTTCGTTATCTCGCTGTGTTTATTGTGACCAAGATTTTGTTTAAACTTCAAAATAACGTGAAAATTTGGTGAATATATGAACAGATGCAAAATTAACATCCCAGTTATACAAAAATTTTCATGTAAGAATACGTCATATTTTTGCGTTAAAAACTAATTTGTGGACCGATTCGACGCGCATTCAAAAGAAATTACGGCAGTAAAAGAAAATTCCGCTCTTTTAGGCATTCGTTGTTTCAAGTCTCGAACTCCTATGATCAATCAAAGTAATTTAAAAATGCTAATGATTATCAAGCTACACTTATCACCGTGTTAATCAAATGAAGAAAATAAACGCTTCTATAATCGAATCCATCAGTTCACTATAGACAGTGAACAGCTTATAATTTAAAAGGGAGAATACCAAGTAATTCTTGATAATTTAATCAAATGAAAAAAAGGAATGAATAGTTTTTGAGTTATATGCAGTTTTCGTCACTTGATTAGGCTACCGTCAATATATGGCTTTAAATACATAGAGAGAAAAATTGCATTTTTATACGTGTCAACTGAAGTATTATTATATATAATGCATGCATTTCATCTACAAATTATGTCAGTTTAATTATAAACTAGCAGTTGCCCGTCGATAAATCGACTGGCTGGTTAAAATGAATTATTGTCTTGATAGTTAGCCATCTGTCACATCAACATGAAAGTCAGCGACTGCAAGGTTTATTTCCTTTTAGTAATGTACGCTTGGAGTGTTACATTATTTCCTACAGCGGCGCCACCTTAACATCAACCACTACAACTACGTCGAGCAGGGCTTAGCCGGTCACAAAAAAACCTAAATATCTCGCCAACTGTTTGAACGATTTCAATTTTATAATTTTACTGCAAATCTGCAGGTCGAGACGTTTAATTTGATTTATCACACGTTAAGGTGGCAGTTACCTTCGCTTTAAAAATTTCATTTTTTTACGATATTAATATATAAAAGGTGTGAAATCAGTAACGTGAGAAATATTACCGAAATAATAAGTATCTATATTACCTTCCGCAATATAACGTGTAATGATTATTTTTTCGATTCATTACTGAAGATGTGTTGCTGATATAACTAAATTATTAAAGACAGGGCATTGTGCTGAGAAGTTGGCCGTTAAACATTTAATCTCAGGGCTGAAAGATGCTGTGATAACTGCTATGATTAAAAAGATAAAGTTGGAAGACCTCATGAAAACTTTTTTTAATTTTCGCCTGCCATATTGAAACAAAATGGCTTCCATTTAAGATATTTGAAATTTATATTTCGAAAATGGTAGGTCTGAGAAAAAAAAATATGGACAAAAAATGTGTCCTAAGAGCAATCACGAAAAATAATTTTCAACTTAGCGACGCTACAAGCGAGGCTCACAGCGCCAAATTTTTGGAGAAAGTGAAGCAAGAGGAGGGCGTGGTTGATTCGCGTAGTGCGAATGGGCAGGGCCTCTAACATAAATGTATGATGTAAAATTGCTGTTGTCGGCCATTTGTTTTCTGACTCTCAGGATGTCTGATTTTGGTTATGATCTTTCATCATACGAGTTGTCGGTGCTTGCATACTGAAAGCGTTCATAAAATCTCCATACACCAAGATATAAACTCATTAATAAACCAACGCGACAGCATTTGAACTACACAGAGCCCATTTATATAAGATAATAGTTTAAATTTTATGCGAAATTAAGGCATCTATCCGGAATTTCTGTTCTCTGGCAATCGGCCTCGCGTTCAAATTTTCCAATATCAATTTTCATGGCTCATTGTCAGATCGCATTTTTTAAGCAATAACTATAACCATCACTAAGACAATAGCTTATATGTTACACTAAAATTTATGTAAAAATTAGGATATTTTGAGTGTTAGGATTATGGTTTTATCATCTGTGCCTTTTAGTACGCATCTCGATAAAAAATTAATTTAAAATTATCACGTAATCATATGTTTACGTCCTTGGCTGAAATCTAATGGATCATAATGCAGTATAAGCAGTAAATCAATGCTTTTGTAGTATGGAAAAGCAATTCCAATTGAAACGCACTGGAGTCTTTGCTATGCTAGTTCATATTTTACATTGTTGAAGACCGCAAAAATGTTGATATTTTTATGATTAAAATAAAATTTTTACGAAATATTCAGCATGGATTAGAATTCTGTCTTCAATAACAATAAACTTCATTCTTTTTTCCACAGAATTGTGCAAGTATAACCCTCGTATCTTAATCGTAAATAATTTTAAAAAGCAATTTTATATAGCTCTGCACCATTTTCAATGCTTTTCGTATGGGTGTTTAAAATTGAACACTGGGGTACAAAACACCCTTTAAAAATCACATATTCAAGATTTTTGGATTTTTCCAGAGATTGTTAACAATGTTTTATATTCATGCCAAATTTAATCTCTGTTGCACTTCTAGAAGTACCTTAGGATTTATATATCTATAATAATATAGCTACTTGTGCCTCACTCACTCACTGACACAAAACTATAAGGTACATCTAGAAGGGATATAAATCTTAAATTTGGTATGTTGGTAGGGCGAGTAACACACCCGACGAGAAAAATCAAAAATTGCAAAATAAATTTGTAATTAAGGGGTCTTTTTAACCCCAATGTTTCATTTCAATATCTCATAAGAAATGCATGGGATTCAGTGCAAGACTTTCTAAAAATACATTTTAAAATTACTTTAAATTGAGATACTAATTAGGGAAAAACTGTTGCCTATCTGAAAGAACGTAATTTTTTATTATTTTCTATTTTTTTAATTGAATGAACATCAAGTTTATTTTGATAATAATATAGTTAACTTATTCTAATTTTTAATATCATGCATATTATGAAAACATCATCACCAATATTTTCTTCCGATAATATGTAAGATTTTACTCTATCCAAAACACTAATTGCATCACGACTATGATTGAGGGTATCATAGATAATTTCAATACTCGCGTACTACTGAAAGCACAAACATGACGATAAAATTTGGGTTATCGACTCTAGGAAGGAGAGAATAGGTTTGTTTTTCTCCAGGGCTGTAAGGAATCACAAATGGAGAACCAAGCCTGATAGCAGTTATGGTAAAACGTGAAAAGTATTTTAATGTTGTGTTTCGTAGTTTTTCTAGAAATTTGAACTCTTTTCAATTGTTAAATATAATGGCCTCATATCTAATTCACGATTGCTTTTATCCAAATATGTTCTTAAGGCATGATAGCATAATCTAAAAAGAAAATATCCTAATTTTTCAATAATTTTTAATGTATAGGATATTAATGATGATTATTCTTATTGCTCATGAAGTGCGATCTGAGTCACGAAACTTGAAATACGAAATCTTGGACACGAGTCGATTACCAGAGAACTTGGAAATTACAGATAGTTGCCTTAATTTCACGGAAAATTGTAAATATACTGCTATTACTCATGGAATTTATTATCTAATACATATAGGCTTCACGTGACTGAGGTGATGTTGCCCTAGAGATCGCGTTGGTTTATTTACGAGTTTAGATCTTGGTGTGTGGTGATTTTTTGAAGCGCTTGCAGTTTGCAAGCACCGACTACTCATATATATATATATATATATATATATATATATATATATATATATATATATATATATATATATATTCTATATATGTAAGAAGCAACTATTTTTAATGATGGAGCGGAAGCAAGTTGAAGCAAAATCGTGATCGTTTCCCTTTTAATGTATCTGATGGTAATTTATTTAAAAATTTTATATTTAATAAAATCAGATACTAGTTAAAAAGTAGCTAAATGCATGTGCAAGGATAGCATTGTTACGTCTTTTGTTTTAGCATTTAATCACTTAAATATATATGTAAATCTAGATATTCGACAATGGGTAATTCCTGAGAGGCAACTTTTATGAAATTAGAAAAACTTGATATTAAAAAACCGGACTATTTAATCTTTTAATTCCGGAGCAATTACAGAGTAAACTAATTTTTACGCAAGGGAGTTTAAATAATATCAGGCACTTTTCCCCAGCACTCTTAGGAGCGTCACTCTCTCGTTCGCCCTAATCGGCTATAAATTCCTTTTCCTCTCTTACGATAAAGCTCGAGCACCATAACCTGATAAAAAAATATCAATTCCTTATATACGCAATATCGATCTGGAACGCATCCTTTTTTTCATCTCTGTCCCCGGGCCATATGGATTGTGTTTTAGCCTATCTACGCCGAGTCAACAAATAGCGCTGTTGTCCCTATATTTTTCTCCGTTATACCACCTCCCTCCACCTCTTTTCCTCCATTCCTCCCTCCCTCTTTCGCTCTCTCTCTCTCTTCCAATTTTTCCTCTCCTCCACTCCACTCCTCCTCTTCCGCTTTTTTGTTATTCAGTATTGTGTACGCTCCCCCAGAAAGTCGATTTTTATCGTCTTTTGTTTTTTTTTCCTCCTTTCAGTCTCGGAACGAAATATTCGCATCCCTTTATTCGATTTTTAGTTTTTTTTCCGAGAATTTTTTCCTCCGCTCAACCTCCCCCCCCTCTCTCGCGCAATTACCGGGCCGATATCATTTCTCCCATGCCCTTCATCTCTTTTCCTCTCTCTTTCCCTTCTCCTTCCTCAACTCCCTCCCCCCCCCCCTCTCTCTCTCTCTCTCTCTCTCCCTCGCCAACAGTTTTCACGCTCCATTCTCGAACACTGCACCATTCTTTCATGTCGATGTCCCAGCCTCTGGGGGGTTGGATTCTCAGCCCTACGCCCTTCTATGGGGCTTATCCTCTTTTCTTCCCCTTCTTCCTATCCCCCTCCGTCCTCATTCCGTCTCCTTTCACTCGTTCCACTCCCTCTCCCCGCCGCCACCGGCCTGTGCGACCTTCCGAGTCATTGCTGCCACGCTCGTGGGGATAAATCGCCGATCATTGATTCGGTAGCGAGAGTTTGCGTGTGTGTACGTGTGATGGGGAGGGGGTAAGTGTGAATACGTGTGTTATTCTCGCTCGGAGTTCGTCGTTAACTGCTCCTTTCTCTCTATTCTTACAATCTATTTTGACGACTCCCTTTCAGTTTCACTCGCTCAAAACTCTACAAATGTGTATCGACAGATATCTTCGTTTTTACGGTTGACTCCAGGTTTTTTTGTTTTAATACACTTCAAAGTCTTTTCTCCATTGATTATTTTAGCTGTGCAGTTTTGTACACGGTACATATGCCAGAAAACTTCTATGCAAATAAATGCATGCATGGTTAAGCAATATTGAGGGAAGAAAGTGTTGAATAGCGGTGATTGATATGAGGTCCCGCTGCGTGTTTGTGTGTGTACGTGCGCGCTACTTCGTTATTTTTCACCCTTTTGCACATACGCCGTTTCAAAACATCTTAAATTACATTTTAAAATTTTTTATCTATACTCGTATATATATATAATATTTTTTGTTTAATATTCATAAAAATAGGATAAACCACCTCACCGTAAAACAACTGTTAAATAAATATATCTGTGTATATAAAATAAAGTTTTTATACAAACGATTCTTTTTGAGTTCCACCAAGTATTATCTTGCAACATCGACTATAAACTGCAAAACAATTATAGGATACTGTTACTGAAGTGAAACGATGCCTCTCCAAAAGTCGTCAAACGTTACAAAACCAGACACGAATTTCGCCTATAATGGCTGCTTGTTAGCCGCCATGAGCATCTGGTTTTATAATCTTTTTATTTCTTTTGGAGAAGCATCATATCACTTGGACAATTCAGCCATAGAGAAGATCTCGATAATTCTCTTTTGAATACAATAGGGTTAATTGCACGCCTTTCTGCGCCTGGGAAAAGGCAGACGGTGGCCACAACACATCGAGTCAGCTCCGAAACCATCGTTGGGGTGTGAGTGGAACGTGTTAATTAATCAGCCTTTAGGTTACTTTTCAACGAAATTTATGTGCAATGATTTTTTTAGCCAATACATTACAGTAATGTGCTTTTTAGGATATTATTGTAAAAATAATGAGTAAATTAAGTCAAATGGTTTTTTTGCTGGAACGTTCGGTGCCTTTAACAGGCGGCTCCTATGGCAAATGCCACCTTCGCCATACTCTCTCTCTATATACATATATAGGGTTATAGTAAATGTATTGAGGATCTTTAATCTATTGCCTACCCAATTGCTCCATTAATCAAGGTTCCCCAGACTGTGGCCCACGGGCCATATTTGACCCGCGCATTGATTTCATCCGGCCCCTATTTTTAATATAGGCATGTGATACATTATATAATAATAAATCACATTTTAATGATCGCTTGTGGCCCGCACAGTGGTATATAAAGTCTCATGAGGCGTTTTAACGAAAAGTTTGGCCAACTTTGCTAAAGATTATCGATTTCAGTTCAAGTTTTGAATAACTACAGATTTTAACTTGTTACTAGTAGTTGCCCGTCGATAAATAGACTGGTTTGTTTGATTATATTATTTTGGTAGTTAGCCTTCTGCCACATTACCATGAAGCTCAGCGACTGCAAGGTTTATTTCCTTTTACTAATGTCCACTATGAGCGCCACCTTATCATCGCCCGTTATTTCCTACATCGACTAATGTCCGCAAGCAGCGCCACCTTGACATCAACCATTGCAACTACGTCGATCAGACCTTAGCCGGTCACAAAAAACCTCAATATCTCAACAACGGTACGACCAATTTCAATTTTATAATTTTCCTGCAAATCTACAGGTCTAGACGTTAAATTTGATGCATCGCACGTTAAGGTGGCTGTTATCTTCGCTTTAAAAACCTCATCTTATTACTTTAATAATAATAAGATACCGTCAATTATTATGAGGTCTTGTGAACGCATATAGGGGAGGTCGTTTACATCCGTCCGTCCATCATCCCGTTCATTCGCATGATAAAACTCGGGAACCGCTGGACGTATTTTGATGAAATTTAGAATTAGGAAGTTCTACTAAAATTGGTCGACTGATTCCAATTATGGTTAAAATCGGACAAATATTACGACCACTTTACGTGAAGATCTACATGTAGTTTATAATGTTCATCTGTTTCAACTCTGGAATCGCTGGACGTATTTTGATGAAATTGGGGAAATTTAGGCTTTACTAAAATTGGGAGAACGATTCCATTTTTGGTTTAAATCGGACAATAAATACGATCACTTTACTTGAAGACCTACATGTAGTATACCACGCACCTGTTTTAATCCGGGAACCGCAGGATGAATTTGGTGAAATTTGGTATTGGGCTGTTTTACTAAAATGTTTTGATCTCAAAGACCGCATTTGGAAACTCTGTGTACTACGTCATGGAGTACACCTTTCCATACTTGTCTAGTTAACCTACAGATAAATTGACTGCCGTCCGATTAAATTTTGTAAATATAACCTATTATATCTAATACTAAAACCTTTAGGTCAATATTATGTGTAAGTAAGTAGATAATGTTGTATTTTACACAAGTTCAAGAAAAGAGAAATAAATCTGTCATATTAACATATAATATGCACTTAATATCATAAATGTGATGAAAAAATATACTTTATCAAAGTTTAACTAATTAACCTCAGAACGCCTTAATGCTCTGCAGTAATTTAGAAGCATTGGAGTTGAGCTGGATTAATGGGTACGCTAATATTTTAATAGTTTAACACAATAAAGCTAGAAAAACTATAGATAAAGTTAGAGCATGAAGAAAAGACTAATTTCATGGCTTAACTAGTCGGAAATCTTAATCTATCGGGTGCCTAGGTAAACAATGGAATTACGAATTTTGTAATATAACGGTAACATAAACTTCTGCTATCAATATAAGTATTTCAATTCTTCATATATTGATGTGTTAAGATTTAACCTATTTCGGTGCTTTCTTGGTATTATAGATTTTGAGTTAGGAAGTTTTTCAAATAAAGGCATTTTTCATATTTTCCCCCGGTTATCATCTTATCTGTTCCTTTTTTCGATTGTAGAAGTCTTTCTATTCACTCGTCCTCTAACCCACCTTCCTCCTCCTGCAACCTCTTTCTCTCCCCTCTTCCTTCCATCCCATCCTACAAATTCCTCCTCCTCCCCTTCGATATTTCTTCTAGTTATGAGACCGCACGCATGAAGCGCCGGCGCCCTCTAACTTCTCCGGGGCGAAGGGGAAACAAAAGAGGGACGCTAAGCGAGAGAACTACTTTTCGACGTATCTCCGATAACGATCGCGAGGGGGAAAAATATTTCCCGTCATTCTCGTTTCCGCATCGTTTGGCACCCGAGAGGAGGGAAGGAGGAAATGAGAGAGAGGAAAGGGGAAAAAGAGAGGAGTGAAAGGGGAAAGAGATAGGATGGGAAGGGGAAACAGAAAGATAGGAGGGAAAGGGGAAAGACAAAAATAGGAGGGGAAGGGGAAAAAGAGAGGAGGGAAAGGGGAAAAGAGAGGAGGGGAAGGGTAAAAAAAGATAAGGGAGGGAAGGGGAAAGAGAGAGAGGAGGGGAATGGAAAAACGAGGAGGGGAAAGACAGAGTAGTGGAAAGAGAGATGAGAGGAAGAGAGGAGTAGAAATAGAGGATGGGAAAGAGAGGAGTGGAAAGAGAGGAGTGAAAAGAGAGCGGTGAAAGAGAGAGTAGGGGAAAGAGAAAGAGGAGGGGAAAGAGAAAGAGGAGGGGAAAGAGAGAGAGATGAGGAGAAAGAGGGGAGTGGAGAAAGAAAGGAGTGGAGAAAGAGAGGAGTGGAAAGAGAGAGGAGGGGAAAGGGAGAGGAGTGAAAAGAGAGAGGAGGGGAAAGAGAGAGGAGGGGAAAGGGAGAGGAGTGAAAAGAGAGAGGAGGGGAAAGGGAGAGGAGGGGGAAGAGAGGAGGAGAAGGGGAAATAAAGGGGGTGGGGAAAGACGGAGGAGGGAAAGAGAGAGGAAGGGAAAGAGATAGGAGGGGAATGGGAAAGAGAGAAAGGAGGACGGGGAGGAAAAAACGAAGATACGATGGCCGTAATCATCTTTTTTTTATTACGCGCTTTATTATCATTCGCCGAGAATAAATTTCCACTTAATTCCGCATCAAGCGGGACATTCGCCGTGGGCGGAATATGCTGATTGATTGATTTTCCTTTCTCTCATCCTCCATGGCTGTCCCTCCTTTTTGTCAATCGAACCCCTCCTCCCATCGCACATTTTCCCTCCCTCCCATAATCTCTCCCTATCCTCCCCCTTTATCCAGCATTCGACAAACTGGACGACGGCTACTGGTTGAAAAAAAATCATCGTCAGAGAGACGAATGGACCAAAAAAAGGGTACATATCCCAGCTCTCGTCGGGCTTTGAACCTGCGACCTCATTGTTTGGTGACAGATAAGCTCCCCTCTCCCTTTCTTACACCCCAATCCCCTTTCCGATCGCGGTGGCAAACCAGCAGAAGGAGGTGGGGGATCGGTAGGGTGAGAGGGAGGACACAGGGTAACGCAAGAGTCAAAACAAATAACGGGGACGCTTTCGGAATCTATGCAAACATCAAGATGTGTGTGCGTGCGTGTTTGTGTGTGTGTGAGACTCCTCGTTCCTTCATCCCCTTTTCTATATTCCTTTGTGGAGTGTCGCGGGATAGCTAATCGTGGCCCACAGTGTATCAGAAATATAATGCAAACATGAGGGAGAGGAGGAGGGATTGACAGAGGGGGGAAGGTGATAGAGGGAGAAAGAAGGAGAAAGGGAGGGAGAGGATAGACTGCGTGCTTACATATCTACCATTTTTGAATACCCAAGGGGAATTTTAGAGCTTGGCTCTGATTCGGATTTGAATACTTGTAACTTTTGGGCTGGGTAAACAAACAAATGATGCACGGAGTTGACATGCTCGAATAGGGCAGCGGGTTGCGTTTTCAAACAGTTTCTAGTCTCGCGATCACGTTTTTCGTATTAGGGAGAAGATAAACTTCGGCGTAGGGACATAACACGACGACCCTGTAGGGGAAATGGTGTTTGCTTGGTTGCCGGAAAACAAATTTTGGTTAATGAAGAATGTTAAGCAGATATAGAATATTAGAGAGATATTACCCCGATGTATAAAACGGAAAGCTCTAATGCTATTTGATACAATAAAGAGGAACATATCTTCCTCAATATTTTTTAAGTAAAACTAACGTTCTCTTTTTAAAATAAGGACAAATGCAAAATACGAAGGAATAGTTATTTGTTATTTTATTTGAAATTTGAGTAAAGTATTTCAAAATCACCCGTATACGTATATTAGGGGTTTCCATGAAATTAAACATCACTCTAACGCAACTAGGCAGGAGAAATGAAAATTTCTATAATTATAACCTGGAGTTTATAAACTGATACAAATTTACTTATTAATGCGAAAAAGATGTAATAAACAGCAGTAATCTTTAAAATAATATAACATAATGAATACCGCAAGACATCATAGTTATGGTCAAATTAGGACACAATGCAAAAAATCGGAAGAATATTAAAAATTAATATTAAAAGGCATTTTGCAATCAAATTAACTTTAATTACAAGTTAGTTGTTGCTCCTTTTGCCTTTTCTCTGCAAAATGGGCGTTCCCTTCATCCATAACAAAAGTATCACACTTCTCAATGCCTTAGACTCCAATCTATCTCCTTTCCTGCCTCCTCTTTTCATCTCCCTCTCTCTCTCTCTCTTCTAAAACTCCCTCCTGACCTATTCTTCCTTCGTACCGTTGTCCAACCCTGTCAACCCATTCCAACCAAAGTCCACCATTTACCCTTTCCTACCTGAAATATCTTATTTTTCCCTATCTATCACCTTACCAACCTCTTACATCCCTTCTCTTCTT
This sequence comes from Tanypteryx hageni, assembly GCA_028673005.1. Lineage (NCBI taxonomy): Eukaryota > Metazoa > Arthropoda > Insecta > Odonata > Petaluridae > Tanypteryx > Tanypteryx hageni. The sequence goes on along the minus strand of CM054114.1, from coordinate 77,359,153 downwards.
CGCCAAAAGTATTTTCCTTCCTCCATTTCTTCATCCCTCACCCTCTCACTCCACATATTTTTCGCCCCATATCTCCATCTATCCTTCCGGTCAAACCAATTTCACCCCCTCCAGCATTCTCCTCCCGCCCCACATTCCTCTGATCGAATACTTCAATCGCTCCACTCTCCTTTCTTCCCCTCATATCTTACCCTAACCCTGTTTACTTCTCTCGACGTTCGAACCGATTGGAGATTGAGAGGTCGGCGTCATCTGATGGGGACATTAATTTCGATGAAATGGCCCGCGTCTCGGACATTCGAAAGGAGTTCTTCCACCCCTCCTTCATCCTCTTTTCTTAGCAAACCCAAACTCCTTAATCGTTCCTCCATCCAGAATTTTTTCAATCCAGCCCCTTCTCTCCAATACCACTCACCGTCCTTTATTTTTACGGAATGACCTTACACGGCTTTCTTTACCCCACCCCTGAAGCTTCACTCCGCTGCTCCAACCATGACCTCTAATATTATACCTCCTCTTCTTTTAACATAGGGTTACCTCGCCTAACCTCAGACCCAAGAAGGCCGAAAGTCTTCCATTGTTGTTCCTCTCAAAACGTATGGCTGTCTTTGACGCGGTGCGGTTCAGGTCTACCGGCGTGATGTCCCCCTTCATCTCTCAGTCCATCCCTCTTTCTCTCCTTATCTCTCTCTCCTCCCTCTTTTTACAGGTTAAGTGTTCACTATTTCATTTTTTGTTACCCGGAGCAAATAGCGACCGAAGATTACGTCGGAAGGATTCCAGGGAGGAATAGGAAGGGGTTGGATAGATCTCGTCCGCCGCCAGAAAATATACGGAATATATATTATGCCCTCCTCAATTGGAAAATAGGTGGAAAAAACGGGTTCACAGAATTTGGGCTTAGGGTGGGTGGGGGAGAAGTAGAGGGGGGGTGATGCAGCGTCCTCTGATTTATGCGACTTGCTCAAAGCTCTCTATGATACACGAGTTTCTCCGCGAATAATATCTTTTCATTTCAAGGCGTATGTCCTAGACGCTGGAGGTTTATGTGTTGCCGCTGGTCTCCCATTCCAGCCAGAGGTAGAAAAAAAAACAAATATCCTTTTAGGGAAAAAATTCCCGAGGAAAAATTCGTCCACGGGATTTAGATTATTTTGAAGTCGATTATTATATTTGGACTAATGTATCACTGATAAATTTATTGAACTTAAAATTTTCAATCGCTACTTGGTAACCACATTTAGTTTGGTTCTGTCTCATTTCTCCGCATAATATTATAATCGAAGTACTTAGCATTTATTTACTAAAATAGTTCGGGGAAATTACAAGAATAATCAGGGAATTTTACAGGTAGGAATACATTCCAAACTGGTATTACAACATAAAAATTTTATAGAAATAGCGAATGCGAATAAATTCGATAGAACGTTTTGTTTACTATCCAAATTTATTTTTATATTAAAAATTCCTAGATAAAGCCGGTTTATTTATTGTTGGTGAGCAATCAGAATTTTTCGTTGAGAAGCGATAGGCAGCAGTACATAGGTAACTAAGTTACTATTATATAAAAAAATGTAACACCTTTTACAAAAAATGAATAAATAAATTCTGATGATAGTACACACCCAAACAACCGGTTTTCTAATTCATTCGAGGTACCGAAGTATAATGCGTGCGAGTTTGCAGGAAATGACTCCCTAATTTCTCCTAGTGAGGATGACATCGTGGACGTCGAAATTTGCATTCAGGATAGTAAATACTGGTCTAGTGTCTGATTTTCTGTGTCTGTGTGACCCTATCGCGGAACCACTTAGTGCAAACTCGCACACATAATACTTCGGTCCGTGGAATGAATTAGTTTTTCGTAAACCGGATAAGTGTGTGTATGTGTGTAGCATTTATTTATTCATATTTTTATTTTTACATTGAACTAATATTTATTTTTAAGTTCACGCGTTCATTTTGCATTAATTTATCGATTTTACTTAAATTTCACGCTTTTCCTACGCATCCATTTAAGACCCGTTACAGCTATGTAAAAACTATGAATATTTTTCACTTTTTATTATTAAAAAATTTCTCTCATGACAGCGTTTGCTTTGATGTTTACACAATATTCAAACGCTTTGGATTACCAGATAAGCTCATTTTTACGATTATTTTAGAACATTGTATTGGTTTCTGCTTGAAAGTGTATATCAGAATACATAAGTGGATGGTTCAATTAAATTAGTGTTTCATTCAAGGTTATCGTATTATGTTACCAAATATTATTAGGTGTTAGAGTTGTAAAAATGTAAATGTTTTCACATAATGAAGGCCTTTACGCAATGATGGTTGGAGATGCGTTGTTTTTATAGCACAACTAACTCATACTTCCTTTTTCTATCACAATATGTTACTCTTCGACCTGGAGAATGGCAAATATATGCCGCCATCTATATTTAAAGAATCTTGTTAATGTCAAGAGTAGCCAGCGGAATGAATCGATTTCCGATGGAATGAGTGGAATTTGTTCCTTACCGTTTCCTTTGTCCTCTCCAGACGCTGTCCATTCTTCCACCACGTCACGCTCGCAGGCGGTCGGGATCCTGACGACTGGCAGAGAAGGTCGTAGCGCCGTCCCGCCGAAAGAGGCTGGCTAGCGCCCAAAACACGGACATCAAGCGGCCGAACTAAATAAGGATGAAAGATATTATATAATGCATAATTTTAATAAAATTCTAAAGTTAAGAGAGAATATATTTCTCGCTATTCCGCGAAAACACTTTTGACGAGAGATTTATTTTTTGTATCCTCAATCTTATGCAACCCGCACATCGCGCAAGAATAGAGATTAACATGACTCGCTCGCATTTGATGCAGCGAACCACTCCACTCCTTGCGTTCGATAGGAAATGGTATATTTTTTCTTTCATGGGTCACGAGTCGGGCAGCAATAGAAGTTGTGGGTGCCAAGGTGGGCCGCATCATGCCTCGGCTTCGGATGGATCTTATGGGTGGAAATCAATAATTAACAAAGTTTTAGCGCCATGATTTTCACCGGTTTTCCGGTCATACTTTTAACCAACTAATATGAAACTTTCCACGTTAAATTTGCCGGTATGCTTTTATAATGGCACCGCGAGCCACATAAATTGCACCTGATGTGGCCCGCCGGCCGTAGTTTACACAAACCATCAGTCTAGTTTATTGATTCTAATTCTGCGAATTATAGGGTTGGGAGGAAACATGATATTTCCTACGATAGTTGGAAATCGATCTTGAGGATTATTTTTAGCAAAGCGTCTCATTGAAAAAGAAAAGGAAAATATTTTTGGTGCAGATGGACGATCCGGTGTCTCCATACGAAAGCGATATTTTTTTATCCAATCTTCGCTCTACTGGGAAAAACCTACCGGCAGAAAATTGCGTTTTATACGTCAGATGAGAAAATATTGTGTGTCTTTGGATGACTATGAATAGAAGTACTCTCCGAGAGCAAGTGTGAACATTTAAAAATCTCTTCGAGGACTGAATCAAGATAGTTTATTAGGATAAAGAGAATTAGTGAAATTAAAAAAGAATTAATTTGAACGTTTTTCAATTTTAATCCAGAAGAAAGAATGACGTCGTTACTGCGAGTCATAGGATGTTTATTACATTCAAGAATAATACATCTCGAGGTTAAATATTTCACGATGGGCGAAAATGTTAAAAGAGACCGATAAAGGTATATTATTGCAGGGTAAAAATACGGCTATACATCCGTTGTAAACATTACACTACAATTACTACTCCATCTTAGGAAATGCAAATATTTAAACTATCATTATAAAAAGTTCTAGTGCGAGTGATAAGAAGCGGTGAATAATCAACACTTTGAAATGATTAACACGCTTTTGCCGACATTAATTGCATAAATACGCATAAAAGTATTCATAAGCATACAAAAATATACCCAAAAAATTATGATTAAGCTAATTTAACTCCGACCAATAGTAAAAGAAACGAGGGTTATCCTCCTACAAGCGGGACTAATAGCTATAAAGAAGGTATCAGTGCCTCCAACCTCAACTTCCCTAAGTGATAAAAAACAAGGCCTTCAAACGGGATAAGAGGATTTCCTCTAACGCCGTTATTTAAAGATAACGTTGACCTCGAGAAAATATAGAACCGCGAGGTCAGAACTTGAGCGGGAAGGAAAATTTGCGATAAGAGCCGTTCTCTTCCTTTTCCCATTCAGCCTCGTGAAGGATTAAGGGGCAGAACAAAACAAACAAAATTGTCGAAATAATTCATGGAGAGTTATTATTCGCGAAACCGTAATGGAGCAGGGAGTTTCGCGGGCTGAATAAACCCCTCTGAATATACCGCGCGAATTATATAGTGCCGCTCATTAATTTCCACTTCTTCCGCGGATGAGGAGGAGAGGGGTACAGGGAGAGAAGGGTAGGGGGTGAGAGGCGGAGGCGTTTGATCCCGGCTAACCAGAGGGGCAGCGGAGTTATATTATACCCGTATGAAAAAGAAAGGATGCTCCCGCCAGCAGCGCTCCGTAAAAACAACGGGGAATGGAGAGGCTCGGACGCTGCAGGTGGCGCCCCTGGCGAGAGCCGTGAACATTAAGGGACGCCGCGGTGCAGAGAGAAGAGAAATTAACACGCAGACGTTTGCGTATGCGTGCATGCCCTGTGCTGGTGTAGGTGAGAGATGCATAATTCCATATTGATAAGAGAGGTAGAGAGAGAGTCCAGCAGGCTTTATCCAAGGACCAAAGTGTGTGCAGGTTGAAGGTACATATATGTATATATATGGGAATTTCATTTCATGCTGTTTAAAGCCTTTCCCCGGCACAAACCGTCCAACCCAGCTCGACTAAAAGACTCCGGCGTGCAATAAAAACTCCTTTCAGAGGGAAAAAGAGAGGGCCGAAAAAAATGACTGACGAAAAAAACGGAATGCTGGCGAGAAAAAGAAAAATGCGAGGATCTAAATTGGTGTCTCCGCAGTTTGAATATTTCATAAACTGTTCGCGCCGAAGCAATTACGACGGAGTGATTTTAGCGGGATTAAGTCTTCTCTTTAAAAAAAGTCAGCGAACAAATCGGGGAAAAAATTTAAGACTATGGGACTTTTTTCAAGGCATATAAAATGGCATTCACGTTCATATTTGCCGAAACTCATTTTTTTTAAAAGCTCGTGAAATTAAACATCGGCGGGATTAATACGAAGACTTTTTAAGGGCTTGCAATTACCGTCGCCGAATAGCTTATTTATGTAAGTGATTAAGGGAGACGGACTCCTTTCATGAGTCATTAGATATTTATAAAATAATTCCGAGTCTCATAAAAATAAATAATTTCTTGAAATTGCTGTATTTTAAGAAATTACAGTGTAATTTTATTTGGTATCAAAGACTGTATGGCGTTAAATGTGATATAAAATTCAGTTGGTGGAATTATATTCACTGTATAACTTAGAAAAAAAACTCATTGGTTTAATTTCGGTAATTTTGTATAATAAACTAAGTTTCTAATATCTAACATCCAATTACTCCTAGGAAATAATTAGAGCACACTTGTTCTTTTGTGATAGTACTCGCAATTACTGAATGACGCAAAATGATAATGAGCATTTAGTCAGTTTTCTAGCAAATCTACATATTTTCACTATAGCATGATATATATATATATATATATCATGGCTGTAGGAACGCGCATGCGTACTGCAGCAGGTTAGACGTTGTAACCTGATAATTTCTGCTTTCCCGATAGATGGACTTACGATGTACGAGCAAAATTAAAATAATTTATATTTTGAATTTCATTAAGAAATGTAAATTTATAGAAAATTATTTTCGGTTCAATATTTTGCGTAACACTTGGGCAATTAATGCGGAACACCGGTAGAAAAACACTGCAGTAAAGTGTTGCATTATAACTATTATTGAAACAGTAAACAAGATAAAACTCGTCTTTTATTTAATTTCTCGAAAAATGTAAATGTCGTTGGAAGTCACGTTTCTACCTAAAAATTTTAAACTGACCAGCAATTCACTGCACTACCTCTCAGATACCCATTGAGCGTATGCCAGAGGGAATCAGCAGGTCGTAAATATATATATCATCATCATCGGTAGTCAGTCCGTAGACTGGTCCGTGATTATTCATGGTTAAACCTGGTTCTCCATATACTTCTATTTTCTGCTGTCCTCTTCATATCTTGATAACTCTCTTAATATATATATATATATATATATATATATATATAATTTGACCAAATTACATTATGTATTTTTTAGCTTATGTGCCTTTTTGTAATTTGAATTTCATGCTTAAAAACATAAGCAAATGTTAGAGCAATGTAGCGTATAAAACGTTTTACCGTTTATGAAAGCCACGAATTCCGTTTTCAAAGATTTACCGCTGGTCTGAAAGCAACAGCTGGATTAAGCGAAAGCTATTTGTTAAGGCGCGTCTTATTTATGATCTATTTTCCAAAGCGCAATTGAAAGGATTACATCGTTTTAATCAATCAAAAGAGAGAGAGAGACGGCGCTTTAATACCAATAAGTACCACAAGTAATATCCTTGGTCACAGACAGGGTTGCCAGAATTCCGGGACTACTGTGCGGGACATTTTACTCTATCGTTGAAGAAGGGCATAGGTTCTATAATTTGTGTTCGTGTGTTGTACGTGTCTCTTCGACGCCCCAAGCAGCCTGCCAACTCTGTCCCCAACTTGGTAAGTGTCCGCTGAGCTTCCTTCAGCACCTTGTTGCCACCCTCATCACACCGTGAGATAACATTCTGTTAAAATCTTATTGTAACAAAGTAATCTCACTGCTACTCTGAGCTTAGGTGACGCTGGCTCAGGATTTGAAGCGCTTCTCTCCTGGCCTCCTTCCTGGAGTGATGCCAAGGAATCTTTTCCCTATGGGAAAGAATAACGCCGGACAAGAGGTGACGCCGAGTTTGTCCAAACAGACCAGCTGTCCTTCCAATGGACCAACCAACGCCTCAAACCAGGCTCCGAAGAGTTCGACCTCCAAGTCCTTGGATGCCAACTCTTCGAGCAACAAAAACGGCCCTTTTCAGGGCAAGATTGACTCTGCTGCGATCGAGGTTTTCGGCACTTCTCAGTGCCCTCAGCCTGCGCAACCGACTTCTTCTGAGCCTTCTAACGCTCCACTGCCTACAGCTGAGACCGCCTTTCGTCAGGTTGACCCGAGGAGGCGTTCAGCACCATTTCTTACTGCTGAAGAAGCAGTCCTGAAGCGCCAGCGGACCGCTGCCGTAGAATCATCTACAAGCATTCCCACCAGCAACCGCTACGCGCCGCTGATGCAGGACGACCAGCAGCCTTTGGAGATTGGCGAGTCGAGCCCTGCTGCAGCTAACTCAGCGGAGGCGATGGAAACAACGGCCGCGACTGCCCGTACACCAGCTAGACGACCATCTTTGATGGTTTACGACATCTGCTCTTTGCGCTCCCTTCGAGATCTCCTCCGCGCCAACGTGAAGGACCAGGGATTCCAGCTTTCCCAAACCAGGGAGAAAGGAGCCATCCGGATTACCCTCCGGGACATCGTGGCCTACAGGGAGGCAAAAGACCTGCTACTCAAACACAAGGCCCAGATTTCTTCCAGGAACGTGGAGGATGAGCGAACTACCAGCTTCATTCTTCACGGTCTTGACGCGGAGGATGATCCGCAAGAAATATTTGCCGACCTTGACAGCATGGGCATTCTGGTGAAGACGGTCCGTAATCTCCACGGGTCCTCCAGGCCTCCTACAGCGGGCCAGCAGACAACCAGGCGCCCTCCTTCTAACCTCTTTGTCGCTTCGGTGGTTCTTACCCCGGAATGGCCCATCAAGCGGCTAACTGGCATACGCTACATCGGGAATGTCAGGGCGAGAGTTCGGCTATACAAACATCAAAGGCCCCAGGTCTGCTACAACTGCAGCCGAGTTGGCCACTCTTCCCTCCGCTGCACCGCTGCCTCCAGGTGCTATAAATGTGCGGAACCACACCCGGGACTATCCTGCACCAAGCCGCTTGACTTGCCGTGCAAATGCTGCAACTGCGGAGGAGCCCATAACGCCTTCGATACTTCCTGTCCGCTGATGCAGAGGGAGCTGGCTCTTAAACAGGGGAGACAGCAGGCAACCACCAGCAGTGAGACTTCTCAACCACGTCCAGCTGCCCACACTCCATCCCTTGGAACGCAGAATGCGTGGGGAAGAGGCAATGCCGTGAGAGGACAACAGAAGCAGAGACGTACGCAAAGGCAGAGGCTCTCCGTTCCACCGGCCCCCGCATTAGACGCGGGATCATTTCCAGTCCTGCCGCTACAACAGCCGTCTCGTCAGGAGACCCCGGAAGAGCTACGAGTTCCTCTTCTCAAACTTCGCCAGCGCCGGCAGGAGCTACGTGCTTCTTCGACGGCTCCACTGCCTGCCAACTCTGGACAGGCTACCACAACAGGGCTACTTGAGGCAATTCAGTCTCTTACCACAGCAACCATGGCAATGCAGCAGCAATTGCAACAACAGTCGGCGCTGATACAGGGCCTCCTAACTCACCTGACGGCGTTCCTTCACGTTCAACCGTAAGGCGAGGAAACCGAGTACAGCATTCGCCTCCTGGAACGCAGGAGGGGACGTCCGCGGGAAATCTCCTGAGCTACTGGGATTTCTGAAGAAGCATGGCATTGCTGCTGCCCTGCTCCAAGAAACCCACCTTCTCCCCGCTACGAAATGGACCATCCCTGGCTGCAAGATATTTCGACAGGATCGGCCAGTCCCGCCGCGTGCCAGAGGATCTGGTGGCACTGCGATTGTTGTCCGCGACTACCTGGACGCATCGGAAATTCCACTCCCGCCGCTTCAGTCTGCTGAGGCCACGGCTGTTCTGCTGCGAACCGAAAAAGGACTCCTGACGCTGGTATCCTGTTACATCTCACCATCTCGCACGTTCTATCCGGAGGACCTTGATGCTCTTGCCAAGCTAGGATATCCTATTCTGCTGGCAGGAGATTTCAACGCCAAGCATCCCTCCTGGAACTCCAGGAATGAGGACAGCCGCGGCCGACGAATTCGCACCTGGGCAGATGATTCTGGCTTCAGCATTGTGGGGCCTCTGCAGCCAACCCACTTCGCTGCGGGCGACGGATCGGAGAACGTGTTGGATTTCTACATCGCCAGCGGTCTTCGGACTTCCATCCACGTCTCCTCCCTGACGGCTCTCCGCAGCGACCACAATCCTGTAGTTGCTTACCTGGGCGTTCGTCCGCTTATCCTGCCAGAAGGTACCTTTCAGGACTTCAGGAGTGCCAGATGGGATGACTTCCGCCGTATTTTAACCGACAGCCTGCCGGAGCAGCCCCCGATCATCACCACTGGAGAGGAAGCTGATGACTGCGCACGGTTGCTTACGGCCAAAATCACTACTGCTGCCGCGGAGACCATCCCTCGTCGAAATCGCAAGGCTCCCTCCTACATGGAACTCCCAGCGGACATTAGGCAATTGATAACCGCCAAAAATCGAGTCCGTCGCCGCTATCAGTCGACCGGAGCCCCGGAATACCGCTGCCAATTACGCCGCATGGAGAGAGAGATTCAGCGAGTCATCCGCGATTATCGACGTGAGGCCTGGAACACCAAACTTGCTTCACTCACCATTGAAGATGGCTCCATCTGGCGCATGGCAAAGGCACTCAGGATGGATCAACCGTACGACCCTCCACTGCAGCGAGGCAATGTCACTGCCATTACTCCTGATGGCAAAGCAGAGCTCATGGCGACCTACCTGGAGACGGTGTTCCAGAATGCAGTGTCGGACAGGGATCTTCCACCAACTGCCATGGCCACTGATGACGTTTCCTCCCCGATCATCACCTCTGCAGACGTTGGGGCAGCACTTCCATCGCTCCGGCTGAAAAAGGCTCCGGGCCCGGACAACGTAAAGAACGAGGTCCTAAGGCAGATACCGCAAGCCTTTGGAACTTGGCTTGCCTTACTCTTCACCGCCTGCCTTCGTCTGGGACACTTTCCATCCATCTGGAAAAAGGCCAGCGTAGTCTGCATCCCCAAAGGAAAGGCCTCCCGGGATCCAGCCAAATATCGCCCCATCTCCCTACTTGATGGAATGGGGAAGCTGTTTGAGCGCTTGCTGCTCCCGCACATCACTCAGTTCCTGGAAGCCAACCACATCCTTCCTATCCAGCAATTTGGCTTTCGAGAAGAGCACGCCACCACGCATCAGCTCGCCAGAGTTTGTAACTTTATTACAGAGGCATTTAACAACAAGCAGCACGTGGCGGCTGCTCTTTTTGATATAACAAAGGCCTTTGACAGGATGTGGCACGCGGGACTACTCTGCAAACTCCGTGACTTTGGCTTTCCATCCTGGCAACAAAGGATAATTGGCAGCTACCTCAGCGGAAGGACCTTTTCCGTCAGATGGCACGGCACGGACTCAACCCCACATCCCATAACATCTGGCGTACCGCAGGGCTCCGTTCTTGGTCCCAGCCTATACAACATCTACACGTCGGACCTTCCAGTCGACCTTGGATGGAACACCATCGTGGCCCTTTACGCCGACGACGCTGCTCTACTCTGCAAGTCATGGAGCAAGTCTAAGGCTGCTGAGTACCTCCAACGCTCTACGGATATTCTCCTGGATTGGTTCCAGGCGGCCAAACTGGAGGTGAACCCACGGAAAACGCAGACCATAATCTTTTCCGTCTCCCCGCTGCCGGATCCGGATGGTATACTCATCGGCGACCAGCAAGCAGACTGGATGGAAAACGTTACGTACCTGGGTGTAACACTGGATAGGAGGCTCTCCTTTGAAAGGCATGCCAGACGTGTGGCACATCGGGCCCTTGGCACCAGGATTGGGCTTTCTCCGCTTCTTAGGAACGCCAACATTCCGCTGCGGAGAAGACTACACATCTACAGGGCAATAATTCTTCCTGCCTTGCTCTACGCCTCACCAGCCTGGAGTGGACGCATCACATCTGCCGGCTACTACCACCTTCTTACAGCAGAGCGTGCCTGCTTGCGCGCCATTACCAGGAGAAGACGAACACTAAAGGACGTCTACGAATGGCTGTCCCTCCCGTCCATGCGGGAAACCATGAAGAAGCAGGCCGTACGGTTCTGGAATAAAACAGCAGGCAAGCAAGCAGAGCACCTACGAGTGATTTCAGAAGCGTTCCCGCAGCCTTGGGATCGCCATAAGAGACCGCGCTCTTCCACGGGCGCAGACGAGGACCTCCCCCCGAATAAGAGGAGGAAATAGGGCCAAGAATGGCCCAAATGCTCACCCATGAGCAACCAATCACCAATACAATCATCGCTTAGGTGTCACCATCGGTGAACAGTTGTGCGATAAGCTACCTCGGCATCCACAAGCTGAGATATGCAACTCACTAGTCTGGCCCTCATCACTACCTTTTCTTTTCCTTAAGTTTATATATATGTATATAACATAATATTATATATATATATATATATATATATATATATATATATATATATATATATATACAAGTAGAAGGTTGCATTCTGCAAGCGTATCATTTCACCTTGAAAAAACATTCATTTTTCAGACAGATATTTCATCATTACAAATATTTTTTAAATCTAAAGATTTCACCTCCGCAGCGATTTTCGTTTTTCCCTTATGTAAAAATAATAGCTTAAAACAATCCCCAAACGTTGCAATTTTAAGAATTTTATACTTTCTCCATTATGGGGTATTAATGCTACACATTTCTGCCAAATTTTAAAGTGAAATAATATTTTTGTAATTGTTTAAATTTTAAACATTTTTAACGGACGCCGCAATATATTTACAGAAAGATTCAAATGTTTATTTGTACAAATGCACTACTCGGTAAATAACTTGAAAATTTCAGCTTCCTAGCTCATCCCGTAGTACCAAAACAGTTATCTGTTTGTTTAAACGGCACAATTTGCCATATTATTACTGTGCTGTTTTTCTTTACGCCTTTATAAATGCAGAACAAAAGCAAATGGCGTCATGCGTCTACAGAGCTCTATAGTCAATTTTAAACTTACCTTGCTGGTAATGTCACTAGAAGGATTATCTATGGTGGCGTTTCTCACTGCTACGCAAAACAACAGATTAGAAAAATACAAAGCGTCCAAAAAAATCTGAATAAAATAATTATATCTCATCACTGGTAAAAATCAAAACGACATCTGGTTTAATTAATCGAACTTTCGTTATTTTAATCAACGTCGAGCTCAATCGTAAATTCAACAGTCGCCTCTCATTGTCAGTCTATATAGTTGAGGGCATTACGACCATCAATTAACACAATTTGAGTTCCTGGTTGGAGGGGAATTTTCAATAATGCTCGTCTCGGACTCTTTTAACGCGCACTGTTATTCAACGTTGATGATTAAACGCCCGACCTTTCCGTCTCCCTTTCCCCCATCTCAACAATGGCCACCGTTGGCAGATTAAAATATGAATACATAAACGTGTAGCTTTCTCGTCCCGCAATAGGCACATTAATTCGCCGTTCACTCCAAAATATGTTCAGCGCCATCCGACGGGGATGGCTTGGCAACAATGGCTCCGACCGCTCTCCGCCAATGGGGTTTTTCCTCTCGCGCGCGGAGAGACGCAGCGCCGCCCGGCGGGGAAATTTTCAGCGGCAATTACTATTGGTTTATTTTTGGCGAAAATCAGTCACAATCGGCGGAGAGATTTGACCGGGCGGAATAAAAGTCCCTCTTTCTCACCCGTCCGCGGCATTCCGGCACAGATGTTTTGATGAGATAGCACAATGGGATTCGGGTCGCCATGGCGACGCGAATGAGGTTTAATCTATGGGTTGACCGTCCGTTTTGTCGTTTTTCTCCTTCCGAGTAGAGCAAAACTTTTTGTTTCGAATCTTCGCGTTGCGGTGACACGAAATAAAGGCAGGAAAATTAAAAAAATGGAAACGCACGGGATTCGAGCGATAGGGTCGATCGAGACTTCCAATAGAGGTTTGTTGAAGAGAAATAAATAAAGCGATCGAACCAAAAGATAAGGAAATTTGCAAGAAAATGAAATGCGCTAATTCTAAGGCGTTTGCTCCATTGATGCGTTCCTGCATGCACGTTTTCAGTCTACTTTCCAGAATGGAAATAGGCTTATAGTTTTGTCGTTATGTCAATCTGTCTATCCGTCCCCCCTATTAACTTTTGCATCAATGCACCGATTTTCATGACATTTAGTGGAAATATCTACTGGAGCCGAGTTCCTGAGGATAGCTTTTTTTGCGAATATTGAAAGTCCCGGGTTCGATTCCAGGAACTATCCTTCCCATTTTATTTACATGGAAAATCTGAAAACTGCCGTGCACGGTCATTTTCTCTTGCACATTAAAATATCTTATAATTGTAATATCGGTGCCGGATTTGTACTATTCTCTGAGGAAAAGAATGGAAGTTCTAATTTCTATCGTAGACCTTTGCATATAAATCGTATTTCTTCGAATTTTGCGTAAATACTACCATTTTTGCAGTTTTTATCACTCATTACGAGAGTGTTGCCATGACAACGACTATTGTTGGGCTCAGATTCGGTCTATTCTAATACATACACGCGTTATTTTTTCCGCACAAATACGCGTGATGAATTTAATATTCAGTTCAAAGGTGTTTGTAATATTTTATAATGATAAATTATATAATTTGAGAACACAGAGAGGGACATATCCACGGTGGTTTTAAAGATATTAAAGCGAATATATGTAAGTATTAAATACATGATTAAATGGGAAGTAGACATCTAAATTTCCTTTTGGATCATCTTGTTATATCTATAAAAACCAGTGACCCATCTGAAATACACTGCATGCTCGTAATTTCGGATGAAACGGCAAAATGGGATGATAACTAATTATTTACGCATATTATATTTTCACAAATAGAATTGTTTTAACCTTTGGGACTATAGTCGTTTAAGTGCGTATATGAACTTTAGCATAAATACGTATGAACTCGAGTTCAGATATGACAAACTGTGACAACCGCACGACCGCCGAATATCCCGTTTTTCTCTGCATGGTGATTCGGCTGCCGGTGGGTCGTATTCCCATACATTTTCCAACTATCAGTTTTATTTGGATGTGCAGGTTAAAAAAAAATAAACTATTACTTTCTCTTAACGTCTGTACATCAATTGATGAGTTATATGCTTGATTTTAGGCGAAAATATATTGACTACTACAGCATAAATGAGCAAATATCTTTACATTTACATATGTAACTGTATTTATGATTTGTATTCATTAAATGAATTTAACCTTATTTAAAAACAAATATAATGAGCAAGGCCGAACATGCCGTGAAACAGAACGAAAGCATAAGCAGTTTTTTAAATTAATTCTCAGAAAAATAAGAACCTTTTCCTTTCGATCTGATAAAATATATCACATGATATGTCCCACCAAAAATATTTATCAACCCACTGTCCCAAACCGAGCCATAAATCACCTCGCTCGAATTTTTCTCAAGTTGAAAAGATTCAATCAAATCGCGCGTGAAACACCAGAGATCTCCCGAAGAACCGAAATGTGACGCAGTAATTCACGGAAACAGCCGCATTTTCCTCGGAGCACGCAGTCTGTAAAGTATTTCCGCTTCCAAGGAGGAAAACGGCAAAGGAGTAAAGGAATGGGTGAAAGAGGGAGGAGGAGGAAAGGAAAGACAGGGAAAGAGAGAGTGAGAGATATAGGGAAAGAGAGAGAGAGAGAGGAGTAAGGCTTTCGAGGGACCTTCCGGTGAAGGATGACCAGCGCCAAATTTTCCTCTCCGACCCTAGTCAAACGGATTGCCAGATACACAGTCGTGGACGGGCGGGCAAAGGAGCTACCGATCGAATTCCTTTAGGAGATAAGAGAAAGAGCCTCCGAGGAGAGACGGAAGAGAGAGTGAGAGAGAAAAGCGGAGAAGAAGAGGGAGGAAGTGGGAGAATGGGGAAAGAGGAAGGGAAAGTGACATGGGTCATTAATCAAGTGGGGAAGCGGAGGACTTGAAATGAAGGACCACCCAACTTACCCAACCCTTTCCCACGTTCTTACCTCCCCTCCCAAGCTCTCTCTCTCTCTCACTCTAAGAAGTATTGTGGTGCGAGTGAGGAGGAAAGTGAGGGAAGAGAGAAAGAGAGAGAGAGAAGTGGATAGGGCGTGAGGACATGAGTTGCAGGATCTAAAAGTGAAGAGAAAGAAAGATTGCCGAGAGGAATGAGAGAATGAGAAGGATACAGGTTGGATGATACGGAGGGAAAAGGAGCGAGAGAGAGAGAGAGATAAAAGAGGTTGGTAGAAATAAGGAAGAACCAGAATAAATTAGAATAAAAAAGATGGAGGATTAAGTGAATGAATGTGGAAATCGCAAAAATAAAAGTAAAGAACGGAGATACAGATAGGGAGGAAAAGGAAATAAAATTACGAAAGATATACAGACAGAATCGAAATAGAAGAATATAGTGATATAGTGATGAAAAATGGTGTAATGCAAGTAAGGTAAGTGAATAAGAGAGAGAGAGAGAGAAAGTTTACTGAGAAATATAAAAGATAGTAATATGGCAGAGTTAGTGGACAGCCGTAAAAGTCAGAGTAATCATGGATACTACAAGTAATGCGATTTAATGGTAGTGGAGAATTGAAGGTTGAGAAAGAACAAGAAGACTGGAGTTGAAGGAACGACGTAAAAATTGACGATCGAGAGAGGGAGGGATATCGAAACAAACGATAGCATAGGTAAAAAGAGAATGAGGAAGAAGGTTGGTAGGGGTGGGAGAGGCGTAGGAGAGGAAGATGTTTACAGTGCGAAGAGAGGAAGTAGTGGGAGGGTGGGGAAAGGGGAGGGAGAGGTGGAGAGGATGGACGGAAGGCGGAGATGAGGGAGGTTGTGGGGAAGGTAGAGAGATGGAAAGCGAACGCAAGTGGAAGTTAGATGGGCGTTGTCAGTTAGAGGCGTTAAGAGTCCCCGAGGTGAGAGAAAGAGAGGGAAGAGGGATAGAAGAGCTGAACATGCCCTTATTGATAATGGTATTTATTTAATTTTCAAGAAGTAACCGGCGATGCGGCAGAACTTCTGCTCGCGGCGTACTAATGAATATTAATGGCGGTATCCCTCGGATAACGTTTTAAGAAAACAAGCAACGTTTAGTTTGTCGGACGAGTTGTTCCAGCTTGACCAATTTTACGCTTTACTGTGTTGGCTTTTTGCCCATATATGTAGTTTATGAATGACGCGTGAGGAGTAAAAATATTATGAAATAAAATAAATAGATTTTAATATCTTGTTATTTAATGTACTTTAAGCGATGGAATAAAGTGATCCGAAGATTCTATGCAGACAGGCATAAGCTGTAAAGTTGGGATTAATTTCGAAACGAGAAGAAGTCTGCTATGACGGGGAATCGAACCCGGGTCTCCCACTTGCCGGGCGGATATTCTACCACTGATATATCGTAGCAGATCAATTTTCTCGTTTGTGAAAGTGGATGTTTTCATGGTTGGGACGTAACTAGCCAAGCTAGTATCAAACTGCCCCAACGGATGTCCTCGAAGAGATACATCGAAGAAAACTCCTCCCTCTCAAATGGCAGACTTTTTTCTCTTTTCAAAATTATTCCCAACTTTATAGCTTATGCCTGTCTGCATAGGATCTTCGGATCACTTTATTTCATCAATTTCTTTCTTGGCAATCTCACCATTAGAGAGGTTGGAGTTTTCTTCGGTGTATCTCTTCTAGGACATCCGTTGGGGCAGTTTGATACTAGCTTGGCTAGTTCCGTCCCAACCATGAAAACATCCACTTTTAGAAACGAGAAAATTGATCAGCTACGATAGATCAGTGGTAGAATATCCGCCCGGCAAGTGGAAAACCCAGGTTCGATTCCTGGTCATAGCAGACTTTTTTTCGTTTCAAAATTATTCCCTACTTTAAGCGAGATAATTTCCGAGTTACGGTGACATAAAAACAAATTCAAAATTTCATGGAAATTAACAAGATATAGCATTAACTTATTACGTCTTATAAAACATCTTTTTATAATGTTCTTCGTCCATGTGATGTAAGGTCTGATTAATTTTATAAGAAAACATTTAGACAAAATGAAATTGTTGGTCAAAGAAAAACTCTAAATTATATTTATATATACAATATTCACACACACAAACATGGGGAGTAACCAGAATATTGTTCCTGACACTTCAAAATTGACGCTATCCGAAAAAACACAATTTGAAAATCGTCTGGTACGTGTGCTCTTTTCTGTTCGGATTGCTTAAGAAGAATCTTGGAAGTCAGCATTTCACAAGTAACAACAATGTTGTTGTAGCCACTGCAGACTGGTACACGAGGGCACATATGTACATAAATCAGAGAGGCAACTCCGTCTGACGGCTAGCTTCGCTCGCCCATTATTTTCAAAATAATCAAATAATTTTTCATGAGTTCAAGAAATATTTTAAATAGAAAATACATTTTCTTTACACGATGTATACCAATAAATAAAATGAGTGCCATATTTTTTTAAATTAATAAGAGTATTTCGTGCTTTCGGACTATGACGCCATAATGTTTACACGTGTTAAGCAGAAACCAACGATATTACAATGTAGTCTATTAATGCCCATTAAAAACATGAAATCAATGTAATTATGATATACACTAGTCTACTAGTCAGAAATATACAGGACTAAAAAAACCCCAATTTCTACAGGTAAAAGGTATTATTTAAATAATAAAATTAAAATAACTTCATCGAATTATTATGTTATAAAATCGCAAAAAGTAGATATCTTTCTTCTCCTTTCATCATTTAATATCTAAAACGGGATTATTTTATTCCTCTTTTAAATCTCTCCTTTTTTATTTAAAAGCGTCACAACATTAAAAACAATGGACTTGTTCCCATGGTACAGAATTTTTCATTGTTAAATTTTGAAAATTTTCCGTCTTCTTCAGCACAGAACCCTTTTTAAGCTGATTCGGCAAGGATTCGGGTTATCTATTAGAAAAAATTATGCTTAGCTTTTTCGCCTGTACAACTGTGCAAGTCTCAACTTCATATCAAACTTATAATTAGATTAATAAATCAATTTTATGGACATAAATGGTAACGGGATGGGAGGAAAGTTATTATTTTGAAGAATTTATTACTTCATGACAATTCCACAGTCCAAGGTATTGAGATTTTTCTTGGCATTTTTGCGTAGTATATTCCCACCGGATGACGAGGCATTTGGAGAGCTTGCAAGAATCATACTCTCGCCGCATCATCATGTCAAGTTTAAGATACTATGTAGCACTTTTAGAAGTAACTTAAGTTATATATATATATATATATATATATATATATATATATATATATATATATATATATATATATATATATATATTAAAGCAGTTTTTTCTACAAAGAATGATTCTCCCAACAGATTTATCATTCCGAAACCTTCTCACAATTCGAGATTAGAGGAGACAACTCTTCGGAAATCGGATAACGCGATTTATTTCTGGCTTCTCATTCGATTTGCTCAGCCCCGCCAATTTTCTCTCTCCCACAAATAACCGTTAGCCAATCAATCTACGCCCTTTCATCCCTTCGCGAATGAATACTTTGGTGGCGTCGGCATAAAAGCTACACCCATCCTTCTACGCTTAAGAGGATTATTGCTGTGATATATCGGGCTAAGTCCTGTTTCTCTGCAAACAACGGCCAATAGAAAAAGATACCATTGAAACATTTTGATATCTCTCGTAATTTATTTAAGATAAAACGAATAACCTGCTGGCGGAAGGTTTTTACCAATACCATACTCTGAAACACTTTCATGAAAAATGCAATTCCATCAATTAATATCGACTTACAAAATCATTCATATCATGCGATTCTTTTTCACAAAATCGCGTCACTTTCAACCAAATAGAGTTAAAAGCTAATGGAAATTTGCTCAAATTCATTTAATAATAAGTCTCGAGGCAATAAACTCAACTTTTATTATGAATTAATATTATAAAATACGTGCAGAAGTTTCAACTTTGTGGCTATGCTGTTATTCTTAAAGCACATTAAAACACATCATGAAGTTACTAGTCTCAACCAACGATCTATTAAACAACTTGAAGTATATTTTCCTAATCAATTAAAAAAACGCGAGTAGTCATATTATATAAACAATTTATGTTATTTTCTCTCTAATTTTTCCGATGATCAACGTTAATTTTATGATAATGGTAGTCTTACTAAAACGATCATAGATAAATCTTTTATTGAAAGAAATAACTTATAATTTTGATTGGAAATGGTTCTACATATATAAGGATACGCAGTTATGCATCTTTTCTTTCTTGAATTTATTGAAATACTAGTAACACTTAAAAGCAGTATCCGCTTGCTTATAAATTTTATAAAATAAATAGATTTCTTAAGGGAACGTTCGTCACACTTTGAGGCAGGAGAGGAGGAGCAGTATTTTTCTGAGGAAATTTATACTTTACGTATATTGTTTTGACAAATAATAAAATTATTTTCGAAATTTTTTTTGACAGAATTAGATAAGAAGTAAGTTCATTTTTAAATATTTAATAGTTTAAATTAAGATAATGCCTCTTCAAATACAATCTTGGCGGTCGTTGTGTCAGGATAGTTTTCAAGAGCAAAACGTAGATTGCCTCGTTTAGTTACTCTGGACGCGGCGACATAAACTGCCCATGACAAAAAACATTTCATTCCAACTCTTTCCCGAGTTTGGCCTTGAGACTTGTTGATGGTGATCCCAAACGCCGCTCTCACTGGAAACTGACGTCTTGTCCACTCAAAAGGAAAATCGGTGTCGGTAGGTTGAAGAGTGATACGTGGAATTAAAGAAATTGAAAAGCATTGGACTCGTTTCCATGGTACTTAATATTTTTCATTGTTAGAAAACTGAAAAAATACCCTTGTTTTCTGATTAAAGACACATTTTTACACCGTTTCGTCTCGGATTCGTATTGTCTTAAAAAAAATCCAACTACATTCTTACATCCAGAGAACGGTTTATGTCCCGACTTCGTATCTTAGTTGTAACTAATTTAAAAAAGCAAATTTATAAAGCCCTGCGCCGTTTTCAATGCTTTTCATATGGGTGTTTAAAATTGGACATCGGGGTCAAAAACATCCCTTAAATATAAATTTTTCTGGAGTTTCGGATTTGTTTCCGAGTTTGTACCCCATGACTATCTTCCATCCAAATTTTAGCTGTGTAGCAGTTCTAGAAGTACCTTTTTTTAGGTTTCAATCCTGTATTTTGAAGTGTTACGTGGCGGAGAAAGTTTTACAATTTATTATATAGATTAACGCAGGTGAAATAGAACCACGGAATTTTTAATCGTGTAATTTCTTATTATTCTGCATTCATGTTTTATTTATAGGTGTGCATTATTAAAATGGTATCTTCCACAATGTGTGCGCTTTTCAAGTGGCATTATTAAAATCACATCATAACAAACTCAAAATATTTTGGGTACGATTAGGTAATAAAAATCAACCTACTTAATATATATTCATTTCAAAGTGGATGGTCGAAATTCAGGGAAATAGGATGCAAATGGAGGGATCTTAGGATGAAACATAGAGACGACCTTTATTTGATCTGTAATTGAAACTGCTCGGTAAGATTCCTTTCCGAGCTCTGCTAGAAACAAAAAAATTATATAAAATAAGGAAATACGATGAATTTATTCAAGTGGGCCTATTAGGTAGGTAAAGGGAGAAAGAGAGAAGGAGAGAGAGAGGAAAGGAAGTCTGAGTAGCGCTTTCCTCTCGCCAGGTTAGTAAGTCCCCCTTCTCATCAGACCACTCAGCTTTCACGCCTGCTCCGAACGAATAATCTCTCCGAATTGATATGCAAATCTTTCACCTCACCGAATTGCTCCTAATAGCCCCGGCAGCCCGAGGGTACGTCTGAGGTAGTAAGCGGAGGGAAGGCGCATGGGATGATCCGCAGAGTTCTGAATGCGGAGATGGAGAAGGATTCAGTTCCGATGAGGAAGAACTCTTCCCTCTACTAAAACGCATACGTACATATATATGTGCGCATACATAAATATATAAATACACACACAAACGCATACATACATATCCTACGATAGATTAAAGCTGTGGGGTTATAAAATGGCAAAGAAATAGTTCCGAGCACTCGAGTTCTGTCTTTACGGGATTATGAGATGTACTTCCAGACATGGTCACCATCCCACGCTAGGTTTTTTACGACAACCTCCCAGTACATCTTTCTAGCAAAGGATAGGGACATTTCTTTCCCTTCAACTGCAGTCGCTGAATGGGTTGTGTGGGTCAGTTAAATAGACTGTGGGCGTTTGGAGATAGGATTCTTTATGAGCTATACTGCAGTGTTTCTCAAACTGTGGGCCGCGGCCCCCTAGGAGGCCGCAAAATCATTTTGGATGCAAGGTGAAATGTCAAAAAATAAAGTTTTCACGAATAATAAAATGTTATCAGTGAAAAACGTTGTGATAAATATTATAAATGGTTAAATTAAATGAAGAAATTTACAATAAAGTTTCTTATTTTTACTATTTTAAATTCAAAGGGGGCCGCACGATAGTCAAGGGGGCCGCATGATAGTCAAAGGGGCCGCGACAATTGAAAGTTTGAGAACCACTGAGCCATAGAACAACGGACAAGTCGGCACGAATCGCAAATGAGACAACGTTATAGCTGAATGCTTGACATTTACCTGTTCACACTGTATGAATTTGGCAACATTTAAGCGAATCGGGAATCACAATTTGAGCAGACGATAGAACGGGCACAGTGATTATTATCAGCACATTTTCTCCGAAAAATAGAGAGCTGAAGACATTTGCTCGACTCTCTTTCAACCGTTCGATACATGACGGGAAAATGAGATATATATTCTCAGCGAGTCTCTAAATCCCCATTAAATAGCTAAAGCATTAGTAGTTTTTTTCGACCTTTAACCGTTTTTAAGAGACCCAATTGATTTGAATCTATAACAGCCGTCCGTATGCTATGGCATGAGGAGTTAATGTTGCATGCATTTCATCCGCTCTGTAGCGCAACTAATACAATCCGCTGATGTCAGCGCGTGCGTTTGATGGTTTTGATAAGTAACGACTAAAATTTGAATATGGCTTCCAAATATATCTAAACACAATACTTTTAAAATGATTTCTGCACAAGAGGTATTTTGTACCTAAATTTTTTTCATAATTAGGCCAATAATATTTTCATTGAGCTAATTTGGAGGATTGCAGTACTTGGAGAAACATTTTCGATAATATAATTGGCAACCTTTGTGTTTGCGTATTCTGCGGGATATAAACGGTTTTTTGGGAAGAGGGAGAGAAATATAAATTTTAAACATTTTATCTAGAAGTAATGGGTCTTGGGATTGTTATAACTAAGAAAGAATTCAGAATCATATGGTGAACAATTTTCATTCGGGAGGATTTCATCAGAACCCCTACTTTCCAGTCGTAGAAATTCTAGATTCGATCTTGAATTTCTCAAGTTTCCTCTCAAGAATACAAATGATATTTCCAAAGAAATCTCAAACAATTTCACGGTCTTGGTGTGTCAGATGAATACGAGGTAATTACATTGATGAATCGCGAAGCATATGCAAGTATTGAGATCTTTGCTTCATCAAATTTTGGGAATGGATTCCAGAGAAACTACTTCCAATGAATTAATAGCAGCTCCATTTCAGGTAAGTTTCGAGAAGTTTTAATAGTAAACATGAATTTTGATATATCGTTGGTAGCTCACAATAACTTTGGCTAAGATTATTTAATGAATTTTGATGCTCAAGATGAAGTTCAAATTTAGTCAAGACCATTAAAGTCAATACTTTTCTATAGAAGTTGTCATTCGAAACTTTGAAATTTCATTCACATTATTTCATAAAATCAACAAAATATGGCACATTTTTAGCCAGCACGCAGAAGAGATCATCTTAAACATTTCATGCAGTAATAAAGTGACGAGATTTATAATTAAAATGCAAAGTTGAGCAATTGAAACGAACGTATTTTATATCCCCCACATACTCAATTATATCTTTTGCTATGCTAGCGGAAAATGTTTATGTGAAATACTAGCAAAAAGCAATTAAGTTTATTCTATTGAAGAATGAAGGTATCAATGAATTCAATTATGAATTCTAGTTTCAAATACGCCTGAAAGAAAATAAACTTAAAATCTTAAATTTAGTAGTTGTTTTATTATCGAGTAGCTACTAATAATTGTGTTCCGGCAGAAGAATTATACGTATTTTCCATAATTTGTATCTTAGAGGCCATAACTGCACAAATGCTCTTTTTTAATTGTGAATAAAATAGTAACAGCAAAGATGGCTCATTTTCACGGCGACATGCTGCAAAAGAGCTCTTCGTCCAATAAAAGAAAAAAACTAATCGTTTGAGGAAAAAGAAGTCTTTATGATGGCTTGGATATCGCGCCTCGACTCCATTCCCGCTTAGAGAACAAAAGGGTTTTACATATCTTCACCTGAGGCAGGTAAAGGATCGAACGAGGACGGATATACAGCGCGAGGTTTCTGGAGCCGATATTTAAAAACGAAAAAAAAGGTACGAAGCATGGAGGCGGAAAAACGACCGAACCCCCACCCCCGTTTCCACATCGGTACGCGTCATCTGCAAAAACAATGGAGCATAACGATGCGTCTGGATAGGTCCCCGCGGGCTTAACGTCGAGGAAAGAATGGAGACGAAGAGAGTTTTAGGTGTAGATATGCAGTTCTGAGAATGGCGAGAAAGAGGTGAACGGAGGGAGGGAGATAGGAGGGGAGGGAGATAGGAGGGGAGGGAGATAGGAGGGGAGGGAGAAGAGAAGCAAAGAGTGTCTTAATTCAACAGCGGACTCGCTAACGAGTTGGCCGCCAAGGCATAACTTCGCGTGCACACACATACTGTGCCAAAGCTGGCAAGAATGAGGAGGCAGTGCTGTGAGAGAATGCTCCAGATTTTGCTCGCCTCGGAGAAGGGGCGAGTTAAGAAGTCCGACCTCAGGGCCGAGCTCCTGACGAGACTCCATCTCTCACACCTACTCCAATCTCAACTCCTACTACGCCCTCGCTAGTCCCTTTCTTACATCATCCTCCTCAAATTTCTCCCTCATTACATTATACAGGGAATCATTCCAGGGGGCCGAGGAAATACGTGCGCCAGACGGCCATATTTATGGCACCTCAAACAACTCGGAATGCGAGTCTTTTGTTCTATACTCCTACCCTTTCTCTCTCTCTCACGCTACCTCCTCCCTTATTCCTACTCTCCCTCTCTCTCTCTACTTCCTATATCTCCCTTCCCTTCTTCCCCTCCGTCTTATCCAGTCGTCCGAAAAAAACGTTATATCTTTCTTTCTTTCCTTCACCTGACGCCTACCCACCCCATTTCTTTCTCTCAGCTCTCTTCCGAATAGCAAACTTCCCTCTTTCTCTCTCCCCCTTTCCATCCAATCCCCATTCCCTGCTTAGGAACGCTCTGTATATGTAAATATTTATTTTTTCTTCATCTCTCTTCCTTCCACTTTGAAGCATTCTCCCACTCATGCGACCATTAGCAGAGCAAGAGCTCTTCTAATGCATCACCGTAGAGAGAGTGAGTGAGAAAGGCAAACGATAGAGAAAGGAAATAGAGAAGCGGAGAGAGAGAACTGCGTAGCACAAACAGTTTCAATTCAATCAACAGAGCGCCACTGCAATAAACTTGAGGCATTGGGTCGTCGCTGCGACTTACGTCTGATCTGCGAAAAACGTAAGACGATTCGAGCGAAGTCATGAAATATTCAGCTGTTTCCAAATGAATTACGCCGCGCATCACCTTCATGTTCCCGAGTGCGTTATCGAAACGTCGGAATACGACAGTATTATGACCCGGCTGGAAGCCCGAGAAAACTTCTTTGCATCAATTTGCCGGGAAAGTCTGAGATATTTCTAATACTACGTGTGTTTCCGCGAAGCTGCTTCGTTTGAACGATGCGCGGTGTGAAACTCGAGTTAATCATATTCATAATAAACGCTAAAGTAACTGTGGCCAATGAGAAAGCGCCTTAAAGAAGTGGGGGAAAATTGTGTAAGGGCGTAATATTTTAATTTGTATTCTGAAATTGCAGGAAAATAAAGAGAGAAAGAATTTATCATTGAAACACGATTCGTTCCTGTTTTTAATATAGTAAATTTACTTCTATTTATCTCAGAGCTCGATCAATTAAATTTTGTCATTATGTTATTCAGCTTAAACAACTTAAAAAAGATTTTAATTATCCAATACGACTTTTACATTCCCTTTAAATTATTTACCTTATTTTCAATTACTGCTCAAGCCAGTCGTTTCATGCGATTTATAAATTAACGATTTAAAAATTATTTATTTGAAATATTTTATTTGACTGGTTGATCCTTGCTTTAGGCTTATGAAAATAAGTACTCTTTAAAATCAACATCCAATAGATTTAAATTACAATTTTTGCTTTTGAATTAGTTTAACTTTTATTATTTCAAAGGATTAAAATGTAAATTATTTCAACGATTCGACATTCAGCCAATATTAATTACGCATTGAAAATTATATAAAAATATAAAATAATGTTAGGTGATACGATATAGCCAACTACACAAAAATAATTTAATTACAACTTAACTGTGGAAAAGTACATAAACTCGAGTATTTTTAAAATTGAAGGAAAATAAGTAATCAATTTAACAGGTTAACTACTAAAATAATGAGCTATAGGTACGATTCTTAATTAAACTGTATTCGCTAAAGATTTGTTTATAATACGTATCACCACAAAAACAGGACATTACGCAAGCTTCGGAGAAGTTGGAATTATCCGTGGTATAGAATTTCCGCAGATCAATATGTAAAACGCGCTATTAGCAAAGTACAGCTCAATTTGTCAGAGAACATGGTCCTAACAGACAAAACCACTGCCTGTTCCCTGTCGTTGCCGGAAGGCACATAAACCTACAGGCCACTGTGCGCGATACTAGGTCCCTGGCGTGGTTTAATCTCCCGTAAACCTAGTATTATTTCCCCGTTCCTTCCTCCTTTTTTCCTTTACCTCTTGGCGTGTACGTGTGTGGTGTGTGGTTGCTTAGTAGGTCCCTGTCGCGGTCTTACTGACTCACAAACCTTCTAGCAACGGTATGTTTTTTTGGGTCCCTGGCGCAGAGTAATTTCTCGCAAACCCAGCCCCGGTTCCTTTTCCACCTTTAGGATTAGTGCTTGCGCGTTTGAGTGAGTGAATGTGTGAGTGACATCAGGTCCCTGGCGTGGAGTAACAACCCCAAAACCTGTAAGTTTATATTTTTTTTGTCTTTTGAATTTTCCTGCCTTTCCTCCTTCCCCCCTTTATTTCTTCGTGTGTCTCTAATTAATTATAGAAATTCAAATTTGTGCGACATTTACGCTACACTTTATCAGAGCAGAAGGAAACCGCACATTTTATCAGCCTATCGGTATCCAATATTATGTGCAACAACACGTAAATAATCACAAATGTTTATAGTTTGATCCCAATCAGCAACAACTCGCCTCAAACTTTCTGCACTGTCCCGATATTTTCTCAGCTGATGCGGTGGTTCCTGACCGCCGGTGTACTGTTCTAAGCGTAGTTTGTTCAGGCTCTGTTCTTTCTTGATTCCAGAAATGAACTACCAGATACTACGGTGACTTCCATCGATTTGTTGCTGGAACGCCCACAGTGCCATCCTTCAATATTATTGTTAGTTTTTGGCAGTCCCTGAAGCACGCTTTCGTAACAGTTCCATACTATTTCATGCATATAGATTGGATGACTTTGACCCAAACGTCGATCCGGACGGCTAATCTACGTGTCCTCAAAGTAATCAATAACTGATTGTGTTTCTTCGGGAAAAACGTTACTGTTGCATAGAATGTCAAAAGAGCACACTACCTCTGCTGTGGGAACAAAAGCTAGAGCCGGAGGCATACGAAGCTTTAAAGAAAATTCAGCGTCATTCTCATAAAATTCCTTTAAACCGTTTGCTTGTCTTCTACGCAAAATACACTGGCAAAAATGGAAGAATAATCCACGATGATTAGCAAGAGGAAACACATTCTTTACTGCATTTATCATTGCCGTTTAAAAGACTGAAAAATGAAATAGGGTTAGAAGCTGGATCGAATTCTTAAATTTTTTCAAAAGACTGGTATATGTTTCTTTCTTCTTGTCTGGTAGAAGAGCATACAGTAAAGGCATGGAGTTGTTAGCTTCAAAACCATGGATGGTATAAAGCTACTGAAATAGTGGCGGTACAGCCTTTAAGGTACCATCAGCATACCAATGTTTGGAACGACCAAGAAAATTTAAAATTTTCCTAGTGGAAAATATTAAAATGCGGTCGTCTAGAGGTCCAGAATCATACAGAAGAAACTCTTCTTGAAGCACAATATTGTGACGGGAAATTGGAATAGCTGGTCCAGCATATTCTTTCTTACAAACATTTCTGATAGTACGTTTAATGTTCGGTACAGAGGGTAGTTTCGCAGCAGCAGCTTGACTGAGAAGAAAACACTCTGTAGATTGGTGTTTCACGAGTGTCTTTTGCCTTTTCACGGATAACTGCCATTTTACTGTCTGCTTCTACGTGACCAGCATCCCCTAAATGGTTATGTTTGCACCTGTTGCTAAAAATAATTTCAGCTTTTGTTATAACTCTCGCTCTGCACTTTGTAGTTTGAAAATGTTCACACTTCCAGTAAATTTTTTCTTCAACTTGCTTGTCTTTGTAAAATAAATGTCTATCAAGTAGCAGTTTACGTTTACCTTTCTCACTCAAAACCAAATTCACCACCATAACGATAACCTTCCGCTCAAAATTTATTTTAAAACTGAAATGAATTATAAGGTTTTAATATAAGTGAAGTCGTATTTTTACATTGTTATCAGTTAAATTAAATTTTTAAAAATCGTATCACAATTTTAATTTCCAATAAAAAAAATTTGTGGAAATTTCAGTTGTGATACATTTGAATTATTTAATTAAACTAGGGAGCCTGTGACGCTTGCTGTCACATTAAGTTGATTTTGATTTAAAAAATTAACAATAATATTACAATGCAGTACCTAGAGGACTTCAAAGAAAATCCTGTTTTTTTAATACCAATTTTTACGTTCTCCTTTAGGCGTTCATCATCCATTCTTTCTTGAGCAAATTATCAACAGGTTTTTATTTAATATTTATTATAAACCTCTATTGTAATTTAGAATAAGTTTAATTTAAATTTTCGTTAATTTATTCTATTTTTTATTTTCTGAGCGATACGATAAGTGAAATTAAGTGACCTTATTAAGTTATTATAAACTTCTTTCTTCATAACATAACAGAAAAAAGTAAGCAAACAAAATGACGTGATATCGTCAAGGGGCTCGCGAGTAAACTTAATATTACTGCACGCGCAATTGAGGTGACCATGGTCAATGACAATTCTCATTGTTGAAAAATTGCGTTTTTCATATCGTACTTAAAAGTAGTCTAAACGTATTTTTTTTTTGAAAAAATTGTCATTTGAAGAATTGATTTTCGAAGAATTGATCTTCCAAGAATTGATTTTCAAGAATTTGTCTGCTCCCGTAACAACATTATTTCAACTATGTTAAATCATAAAATATTATCAGCACTTTGCTTAATAATAAAAGTTATGGATTATGACATTGCGTACATTATATTAATGTCGTAACATAAGATGGCAATATTGTGATATCGTCTTTTAAGTTAACTATTACCTTATAAAGTTTAAATGCGCCATTAAAATGAGTACTTATATCGCCGTGATATCAATTAATTTTCGGGCAATCCTGGCCCAAAATATTGCAATATATCATTAATATTGATAATTTCTCATCTTTAAGTACTTTATCAACACAATTTTTCATGCGTGAATGTACCATGAAATATTATGAGTTTTGCTTAATTCAAAAGCTGTTTAGATATCACATATGTATAGGATCATATTCGTTTCTCTAGACCGGTGCTTTTCAACTTCTTTCGGCCGCGGAACACTTTTGCAAACCAACATTTTTCGTGGAACCCCATTATCTTTAAAAACAGTAATATATCTATGCACAAGTGAACAAATTAAATTCGCGTTGCTGTTACTCGACATGCGCGGACTATGATTTATTTATTATTCCTAGTAATTTAAAAAATAATTACAAAATCATACAAATTTTCAACTAACATTTTCAGAACCACTGAGATCCCTTTGCGGAAACTCAGGGTTCTGCAGAATCCTGTTTGAAAACCACTGCTCTAAACAGTGTACATTATAGTTAGACGCAAATGACATCATACGATGTTATAGCATTTAAATATTCGATTGATTCAAATTCGACTGATACAGTTGACAAAAACTGGCATCGATCTTGTGGAGGAGATCAAATTTTATTAAAAAACAGTAATATTAACTATTATGCTTTAAGAATAGGTATAAAATGAATTTTATTATTATTCAAAAATGAATCCTGAGGCTTATGATCTTGTACGTCAATAATATAATCTTCACCGAGCAACGCTCGAGCTAAAAAAATTGCAGCATTTCAATTTTTATCTAGAGCGTCAAAACAAAGCGAATCACTCTCCATGCATTATTACCCCCAGATAGCAAACAAAGCGGAGCCACTATCGCACCTTCGAAGCATAATGACAATAAAATGAAGTAGAATATAATAATAAGGGCATCTTTCAGTGCGAATAATGATCACCAAATTACTTAAAAAAAAACAAAACGTGAGAAAATGGCGTCTAAATTCACTTCCGAGTGAAGGAATAATAAAAGCAAATGGCAGTGATTACAGCTGTCGACGCACACCATTTATCTCCGGGTTAATTAGAACCTTAAAAGAGGAACTGAGATTTTTCGAGATGGGAACAATAACGAAATTATCTTGGATAACAAAGGAATGAGACCTTTTAATTCTGGGCTTCATTTTCTCCCATGTATTCTTCACTCTTTCGCGCAAAAGTTTCAGTCAAAAAAATATAAATAACCAGCTCGAAAAGCTCATTCTAGCAACGGCGGAACTTTCCCAACTAGCAAAAGAAGAGACCCCGAAGTAGTCGGGGGCGACAGAAGAGAAGGGAGTGAGGCGGAGAACAGATGAGAAGAGACGGGGGGAGAGAATGCCTTCAAGAAACAATTTCCTAGATAAGAGATACAAGGAAGCTGTCTATTCACCAAATTACTCGCTATCTTTTCAGACTAGATTACTTTAGGAGGTGCAGTTCTCTCGAGTGAGAGGGAGGGAGAGAGGTAGAAAGGGAAGGAGCTGAAAGGATAGACGACTCCTGTTATGTGATGCGCCACTCTCGGATTGGAATGTGGTCTCGCACTTGTAATCAGAGAAGGAAGTGGGAATGTCGTCAGGGTGATATAATATAAACAAATAAAGCCGTGGGATTGAAAACAAAAAGTTTTCTTTTCAGATGGAAATAGGCGTCCAAATGGATGGTCTGAGTCGAACAGTCATAATTGGCGTTTTGATGACATTTCTTTAGCTATAGCGCTGTTGGTGTAAGAACTCTTCCAATGAAAAGAACATGTACGATATACCTAATTTTCGAGTTTGGATGCCACTTTAACGATGATTCTATCTGAATTTTCCAAAGGAACTATAAAATGTGGATAAATTAAAAAAATAACCGCGTCATCAACCCTATACAATTTGCTTGGTTATATGACGTGTAATGCTCGACTGTGGCGCCACTCTTTAAGAACCGTTATAAAAGAGCGGTAGAAACCAGAACTATTTATGACTGACAGTAGGTAAAATATTGAAATTTGATAGAAATGTTTTATTCTTGTAGTGAAAGAAAAATCCGAAAATAAATCTCCAAAAAAGGCGAAAGTTTTTTCTTTTTCATAAGATAACACGTAAATCAATTTAGCGACGTACAACCTTTCATTCTTTTGCTCATAAAAATTAGAAAAATAGACCTTTGATCAACAAATCTCGACTATTTTAAAGACAAATTAACATGTTTTCCTATTCTTATCGTCGATTGTCTCCCTTAGTCCGAAGGCGCTCGAATGTAACTTTTAAACGACTTATTTATGGCAAAATTTAGCGATTTCACGGGTATTTGCCCAGAGTCCTCTATATCACGCACGGCCACTCACTAAGTCGAGTCATCGCATACACTTCCACTATGAGGTTTCATCCGGCAGGCACCTTTAGTCATCGCTCTCGTTTCTTCCTTATGGATGAAATGGGCGTAACCTCTATTTTTCTTAAAAAATAGAAGACATCAGCGCATTCCTTTGTTGAAAAATGATTATATATAAATTCAGCATGAAATACGATGCATATACTAAGTAACAGTACCATCAAAGCGGTCATAAGGCGATGACAATTATCAAAATATACAATTAGGAAACGGAATCGGAAAGCTTATGTTTTGCGAAAAGACATAAGCCGTCAAGATAAATGGCAGCTGATTTGGCGGAGGTCTAATCTTTTCCTAAAACATTTTAATTTCCTAACACTAAAAGTAATACATGTAATAATGTAAGAATATTTGGTCGAGTGAATAAAAATCAAGCAAACAGTAAAAGCAAAAGCATTTGCTAAAAGCATAAGCAAATGCTAAAAGAATTTGCTTCATATTGAGTGAATAAAAGTTTTCTTTTGTTTATAAGCATTTACTACTCAGTTTTAAGCAAATACTTAAATTTTACGGGAAAAAACTCTTTGCAACTCCTCCTTCACTTGTTTTTGTTTATATTTAAAGTTTTACTTTGTTGAATTTCAAACTAAAACCATAAATATATTAGGTAATATTAAGTTAATTAATAATTTTTAAAAGTATTTCTTTTATAACTGAATTCGATAATATCACAAATCATGGGTGCCTTTTTATTCAATTAGTAATAGTAATTTTATCCAGTCATTTGCCTTTATAGTGATTTTGGACGCCTCAAATTTTACTGCCATACATACAGTTATGCATTGTACTTGGTGATCTTCCTCGACTCCTATTTGAAATCCGGAATCACTTACGTATCTTAAAAATATTTCTATCTTCTGTTTGGAAGACAGTGCTTCGCCACGTCTATCTTGATATTCTCCGACTAACAGATTTGAAATATAGGTACTTAACATTTTCTTCAGAGAAACGATATCAATTTTTATAACCGTTGGTTGTTGAAACTTTTCTCGCATTTTTTAACCTTTCATGTCACCATAAATTACCATATTTATATTTAGGACCAATTAACATGAAAATAGAGTACTTAGAAGTATCTTAGCAAGCTCTTTACCTCACATGAAAAGTTTAGGCATATGCTTAAAGCATTAAGCAAAAGCTCAGTTTTACTCACCTAATTTTAAGCAAATGCTTTAGAAAAATCCTAAAAATAAGCAATGATATTTTTTTATTCACCACAAATTAAGCATTTGCTTAAAAAGTGATAGAAATCTTAAGCATAAGCATTTCCTTATTTTTTATTCACTCGACCCACTATTAGGAACACTTGTTCCAGTAGGGAATATTTACATTCGTTTAAAAATACGCGCTATGCAAAACTGTTTCTTCAATTCATTGTCAGCCTAAACTTATTTAGTGAAGTTTTAACCCTATGTGATATCCATGAAAAAAAGGTTAAGCGAAGATAGGTCATTCGGTATTTAAGAATCACATTTGCCTCTGTAATAGAGACAAAGAGTATTTATATTCAAAAGGGAAATCCACTCTAAATTTGAATTACCTTTTAAAGATAGTACTGATGAGAATATCCCTAGATTTACTTCACCAAAATATGAATGCATGGAAGTTGCTTTTGAACCTGATTGAGCAGTAACTTGTGCTAAACTTAAAGTGACCATATTTTTAAAACCTCAATGCCAGAATAAATAACCTTTTGGTCTTAAAGGTCGTTTAGATTAACTTTATTCCACGTAAACATTAAACTTAACCATGGTCTAAATTTTCCACTTGTCCCTTCGACACATTTGCAACCATTTAGATCTTCTCTGAGGATTTCTCGGAAAAATGAATAGCCGAAACCCTTTCTTCGTAGAATTAGTGCAATTGGGTGCACAGCAGCCTTCCATATTATTTTGCAAATAATACTGTAAGTTCGTGCGATATTTCTCAAAAACCTACCCTCGCACACACTCCGCAACCGCAACAATGGCGTCCAATTGACTAAACATGGCAGATTGCGATGACTTGACTTAGTGAGTGACCGTGTGTGATATAGGAGACTCTAAATTTGCCTTGCCAACCATGCCATGCCATTGTCGAAATTGAAACCACATTATTGCCTCAATTCTGATATGAGTAAAGGCCGATTCACCCTATATGTCACGTCTCTGTCTCCGAAACGTCAACAATTCCTTCTGTGTATTTAGATGGAGGTATTCACACTATACGTTCCGTCACAGTTTCTCTGGAGGAATATTTTTACGGGACGGTGCAGGTCGAAACGTGTCGAATGCTCTCCGTTTTTGATAGTTGCTACCAAGATTTATTTCGAAAATTCAATTTAATTTACGAAACTAATAGATAGTAGCAAGAAGTAAATTCCGAATAGTAACTTTAATAGACAAAACATTGAAACTGTTCAAAGTATGTAAACTAATTACATTGCAGTGATAAATAAATTACCGAAGTTAATATTGAAAATAAATAATGAATTTCATTCTTACATCAATCACTTATCAATGTCATTCACATTTTCCGATCATTATCCCACACTATGTGCCTCTCATATACGTTAAATAATCGCACTTTCTGTACTCGAGTTAAAACAATGTTCTTTTTCAGTTTCAGTGAACTTGATTGTGTTTTTAACTTTTATTGGAATAAAATCGAAATTTAATATTGTGCTTAGCGATAATCAAATAAAACTTCAATGTATATTATCTTTATTAATATCATGTAATATTTTGACTGAAAAGGTGACGTTCCGTGTCGAAACATCAATGTACATTGTGAAAACTGGTGAAAAATGACGTGTCGAATCGGAGACGTTACGTATAGTGTGAATCGGCCTTAATATATACGTAAATATATCCCTTCCCGTCATATTGACGGTAAAGTAGTAACTAGGGTTGAATGTCGTTAATGAAAACGTACGAAACTGCTGACGACGATTGTTCTTAAAAAGTTTGAAACGATTGATTTCTCAGAAGAAATAAAAAATGCTAAATGCAAATATAAGTTCAATGCTTTAGATTATCATTATAAACTATCGTATTGCCCGTCATATGACTGAATAATATTATTCCCTCCCTCCCTCTCGCTGTCCCTCTCTCTCGCTGTCCCTCTCTCTCTGCCACTCTTTTCTCCCATCCCCCCTCTCTCATTCCCTACTGTCCCAATTCATAGCCCTTTTTCTCCGTCTCCCTCTTTATCTCTCTCCTCCAGTCCTTTTCTAATTCTATACCTCCCTTACTCTCTATGTACCTTCCATTATTCCATTCCCTCCGATCTCCCTACCCACATCCCCTCTCTCTTACTCTATATCTTTATAGTCATTTATGTAAACAAAAGTATCCAAACTAAATCCGTTCAATTAGAATTACGTAATTTCGCGAAAAATCCTACGATAATTTAAGGCAATCTGTGCACTCGTATGCGGTTTTGTTTTCAGTACGTTTTCTTAGAAGAAAAAACGTGCTGCCGTCATTCTGTCTGTCCGTGGACAATTATTATTTTGTTTTAAGGGATTCGGAAAATTCATTTTGAATACTTATGGATTTATGAATTTTCCACCGATTGGTTTTCCTCGGTAGCTCATAGCTTTTTCACTTGATGGCTTCAAATTCGGAAAATTCAATACTGTGAAATTGTATTGTTGTCCAACTTTTGAAGCTACATGAGTGAAGTTTTCGTGAATGGGAAAGTTTAGAACCTACATTCCAACCGTGAGGGCTGACCCCTCCCCAACGGTGGAGACAAACCAGAACCTTTTGCAGAAATATTGAACATCAGTTCCTTGAACTCTCTTATTTTCCAAATATGGTTTAAATAAAAACTTTTAAATATATAAAATTTTATCCAGTATTTCATGGCAGCGAAGTTATGGCGCCAAAAAAAAACATAATTTTAGCCATTATCAGACGAGTAAAATCCGATGTGAAATCGACCTCATTCCGCCGAAACAATTCGGAGCAGTTATTTAGAACCCACCTAGACTTTCGTAAAAGCCGCGTAAAATGTTTTCTCACCATGACCTATAATCGTTCCCTAGCAGTTTAAAACCACTAGGTCATAATTGCAGGTAAAAATATTCTTACTCTCTCTACATGCATTTTAGAAAAATACTGCCGTAGAGGTTCTATGGCATAAACCTAATTCACCATTCAACGCAACTAAACATCCATTCCATATGATTACAGCTGTACTGATAAGTTACATATAGTAACTGACAATCGTCATTAAAGAATAAACCTGCGCTATTAACCATATATTTTCATTAAGCAAAAAACTAAGGTAGACTGAAGAACTTGGATCTCCATCACCAAATTTCGCCATAATCACCTGCTGTATGAAATTAGCCAAGTTTTCTTAGCACATCGTTGGAAGGGCAAATATTTTCGCAGCAAGCTATTGGTACTTATTAACGTCGTCTTTAGTCTGATTCCACCAAGACTTTGACACGAGACGGAAACTATGATTTTCCTTTTATAATGGTGCAGCATTCTGGAAAAGCAGTCTCATATTTGCAGATGAGATGGAAGGCATTGAAGCACAAACATTTCCCCGGCAGGTCTCCAGAGAATTAAGCCTCCCCGCAGAGAGTGTAACGCGCAAATTCCATTTGTTCTCATTGCTCCTCTCTCAAGGAAACCTCAAAAGTTTCGCCGCGAAGAGCTTGTTAATTTCGTTTCATTAATATTCTGACACGAAAAAGTTTCACAGCACCATAGCGTGGCTCCAACTGTCTTTCTTTTTACAGGAAAGCAAATGATAAAATATATTTCATTCTCCACCAGCGCAGCAGAAAACACACACAGCTCGAAAAGCGTAAGGCTGTAACTTGAGTTTTAATGTGCAGACCCGAAAATATATGCGAACTATTCTGTGGACACATACATATATGAAATTATACCTGCTTACGTGCTTAGTCTCTAAGCAGTTAGAGTAAAAAATAATGAGGCAGTTGATAGAGAAAACTGGAAGAGTCTAGGGGAGGCCTTCGTCCGTCAATGGATTGAAAAAAGCTGATGATGACGATTATATATATATATATGCATGTACATATGTATGTATGCATGCGTGTGTGTGTAAACATTTCTGTGATTTAGCCTAATGCTTCCATATTTTAGTTCTATCAATCTAATTATTAGCTTTTATTACTGCGGTTGATAATAATGCATTTGCACAGTACTTTTCGAAGATGTTAACAATGATGAAATTTTTGCAGTGCGTGGATTGAAGTTATCACGTGAAGCTCTCAGAAGGTGCTAATAAAAGTTCGATAAAAGTAATGTATTTCATAAATGCAAAATTTACCCTTCAATTTTCGCAATATATTTTCCGGAACTCTCATACAATTAATTATTCTTTGATAGAGTAAATTATATTCGAGCTTCAACGTGTTATTAAAATGTAATATAATTTTACCCACGTGTCACCAAATTCCTTCTTGTATGTATTAAGCACTATGAAGTTTGGCCTAATAATATAGCCATATGCATATGAGTTGAAACGGAGTGAAAAAGACTTGTTCATCATAAAGTGATCTGGAAGGAAAATGACACATCTTTTACAGCGCCTGAATAATGAGCTAGTCGGGCGAACATTTTCTGTACAAAAGAAAGGCCCAGAACGGAAAATTGCGCGAACGTGTGTGCGACAGCGCATTGGAAACGCAAATGCATCATGACTTTTCAATGGAAGTTTTTTTTCGAGGAAGTAATACTACACCACCTAGGAATAGAATTACAAACTGAGTATATTAACATTCGAAATGAGGTGAGCAGGAGAAGGCGCGAAGCCGAGAATTTCTTTAATGTTCCCGATGCTTTTAAAATCTCTTTCGATACGTTTTTATAACTTATCAAAACGTCATTGTCGAAATATTACGCTCAACTTATTTTACCTTTTGCTCAATTAAAACGTTAACTGAAGGAGTTTCCTGTTCTTTAGAATAATTTGGCGGTAAATCCAGGTTCTGCATCGGAAAACTTTCAAATCTATAAACTTGTTTCTAAAGCGAAGCCTTGACCTAAATGTAAAATAGGTAATGCTGGAATTTACTAATAAAATATTCGACTCATTCACGTTTTAGAAAACACACTGTTAATAAAATCCATGTGAAATTACATCATAAATCCGGATTAATTATTGGTTTGCACATTTATATTATGCAAATTTATATTAGTTAGGGTAAAAAGGTAAATTTAATAATTACCATTCAAGGGAATTACGAGGTTCGACATCCTAGAAAATTTGCTTGCATATAACGGGGTTTATGTGACACACTTTGTAGATACGTGCGTTTTCGTCCAAACTGCGGCCATATTTGACATTTTTGAAGTTAATGAATTATAGAAGCACAATAAATTCTACACTTTCAGGTCTAAAATCAATCCAACAATTTTCTCGGCTACAACTCTATAGAAGGGAATTCGGTGATTCCAGAAGATAAAACGCCGCTAGTAGTCTTGCATAACAGTGGTCCGAATATGTGGCGAACAGACCACTGTCATGTGGGCACCAAAGTAAATTTATTTATTGCATAAAAGCCAAGGGTTTTCAACATAAAATAATTTATTTGTTTTTGTTCATATTAAGCTGAGGTCATGTGCAGTAAAAATGTTAAATTGAGATTTAGGGTTCAATGTCACTATATAGTTTTCTTATCAAGCTGACTATGTGCCTTTAGTTCATAACCAAGTATCATTATTAGCCTGGGTTTCAAAGTGAGGCCATCGGAAAAATATTCTCCGAGGACCACCGTTCCTGCTACAAAGAAAGATAAACTCCAACTGATCGGCGTGAACGAGATCGATAGCCCAACCAACCTCATGTAGCGTGCCAATTTAAAAACGTGTCTACGACAATTCAGAAGAAGAATACGAGATTTTAAAAAAATCAAAGAAACATTTGAGTCTCGATGACTTGGTCAACTAACACTTTTGATGGCTGAAAAGGGAAAAAAATCGAACAAATCTGAAAACACCGACGCAGCGGATTTCGTTTTCATAGCCGATGGCGGACGTCTCAGGAGATTAAAGGATAAGGAGCTAAGGAAATAGGAGCTGTATGCCCTCCGCTATAGGCAATAGGGACAGCTTTCGATAAGGGGTCGACCTTTACTATCCTTCCATGTATATGTAAGGAGTGCCGCAAGTGATGGCGCTCCAACAGAGATTAATTTGGGATTAAAGGTAGTAATAAATAAGACGGGGAAGCGGGCAGTCGTGGTTAAGTTAGGACCGCAAAGGGTAATTGTGCGCCTTCTGAATACGAACGTTTTATTTTTACGCTGTGACGGACGGGAGCCTCAAGAAGAGTGGTTTCATTCTATTTACGGTGGGTTTTTACCCCATGTTACTTTGGATGTTTTTATCGGTTAAAAGATGTGCAGGCATATTTGCGCTGTTAAAACACGACATTTATATGTACTACATATATCGAATAGGAAGTTACCCTTCTTCCTCAACTTTTGAAGCTGACCAGCTATTCATTGCACTGCCTCTCAGATACCCATAACGCGTAGTCCAGAGGGAATCAGCAGGTAGGAAAAATGACATTTTATAGTAAATTAGCATTTTAGCTCCTTCGTAGGAGAAAAAGCACGTCCTGAAGTATCGCAAAAGAAGAGAAATTAGGCATAAAGCGGAAATAATATCAAGATCCACGCCTAAGAAAGAACTACTACCGTTTAAAAAACTTACTTATTTAATATGAATTATACCAAATTTCACAGAAAATTATAGAGCTAAATTAATTGCTAAGAAGTGGAATTCAAAGCCGTTTAATCTCTTTTTATAGCATAAATATCCAATTATTAAAAAAAATTCTCGTTTTTCTTGAGGGCCTAAATGAGAAAAAACTTTCACTAGTCTCATCATGTAACAAATACACTTTTTGGAAGATAGAACTTTCGACTTCATCCAAAGCTAATTTTCTTATTCCCCGACACGATAAATTTTAGTTAGTTTTCACTATTTTGAGTAACATAATTTTATTACACTTTGTGTCTTATTATTTATTTAAAAAAATTTTACATAAAATATTTCACAATTCATGCATGAAATTGGGGCTGGTTGATACTAGCTTGGCTAGCACGGACCCAACTAAGAAAAACACCCGCGTTCAGAAACAGGAAAGATTATCTGCTAAGGTAGTTCA
Organism: Tanypteryx hageni; assembly: GCA_028673005.1. Taxonomy (NCBI): domain Eukaryota; kingdom Metazoa; phylum Arthropoda; class Insecta; order Odonata; family Petaluridae; genus Tanypteryx; species Tanypteryx hageni. Next base: position 77,319,741 of record CM054114.1, on the reverse strand, counting down.
GTGGTAGAATATCCGCCCGGCAAGTGGAAGACCCGGGTTCGATTCCCGGTCATAGCAGATTTTTTTCTGTTTCAAAGTTATTCCCATGAAATTAGGTGTTTACTCGTAAAACGGACAGCATTGATTAACATATGCATATTGTTTTAGTCCCAAATTCTGACCATCGCCATGCATTGTCATCTTGGCGCGCATTTCCTTCCGTGTCATCCTACTACGATCGTATAATGAGCAATAGAGCGTTCTTAATTCCTGGGCACTAACAGAATGAAGAGTACCGGGAAAGAGGGATGGAAAAATGAAGAATGAAGTTGACGAAAAAATTACAGGTGCAGTTCTGCTGACTTGAGGGACTCGCCGAAGAGAGTGCCTCGCCGCCGACTAGAAATTCCGTTGTTGACAAGTCGGACGCTTTTAAGAGCATATCGCGGTCTATCGCGGTCTTTAGCGGCCCTCGGATTACACGAGCCTCTTATTCTACGCCCATTATTACCTTCTACCATTCCGTTCCCTCCCCGCTCCTACGGCGACCGCCACCGCACATCCCCCTCCTCCCATCCTTTACCGTGGAAGTTGTTATGCTCAGCTAACCAACATGCGGGCCCAATTGGATTACCTGGGAGTGTACTCTTCTTCCTCCTTCGCTTCCATTTACTCTCACCGTAATTCTCTCTCTATCTTTCTCTCTACCCCATATTTCCTTCCTCTTCTACTCCTATCTCCTCTTTCTCTCCTCCGACACGCCAGAAGCTCACAACTCCCATCTTTGACACCATCGCAGCGCTCATTCTGCAACAACGCCCTCACCAACACTACTCTCACATACCCTCCAGCACCTCCTTAACTAACTTTGCTCCTCTACCCGTACCCCTTCCTCCCCCATCCTTTCCTTCCGGTGCTGTCTCAAACCCTTTTCATCTCCACTCCTCTCTTTCTGTATCTGTATTTTCTCTTTCGCTATCTCTCTCTCTCTCTCTCTCTCTCTCTCTCTTAAGATCCCTCTGCTCAACAACCTCTCTCGCTGGCGGCCTACTCGCTTTTTGCCCTCTTCATCCCAAACTATCTCTTCTCTCTATCATGTCTTTTCTCTCTCTACTTTCTCTAGTTTCTCATTCTCTTTTACCCATTTCATCCACCTTACCTTCTCTTCGCTCACGTCTTTCTCCCCTTTTAAAACTCGTCATTCTTCTTTTCTTGTGTCTCACCCTCCCTCGTCTATCTGACACGCATCTTTCTCTTGGACTCAAGACTCCTTTGCCTTTTCTATGCCGTATCCTCTCTCTACTTTCTGACAGGTTTCCACTCCATTAATTGGCCGTAATGCGCCCTCTCCAATCATCCGAGTGCCGTGGGTTGCTAAGAGATCCGAGGATGGAGCTTGCATAGAATACTAAAATTTGGGAGTTTTGTATTTTTTTAATTATTATTTATCGAGAAGATTTTTCGGCTACACAATGACGATGATTTAATTTAAAGGAAAATATTATTGCAATAGGCATAACAACGTATGTTCTCATCAATCTTTGTATATAAATATGAAATAACTAAGATATAATAGAGAAAATATAACACGGTTGAAATTTTACTTTTTACTTAATGTAATTCGGCTTAGTTTATATCTAACAAAGCCATCGTCAGAAGCGTTATTTTTCATAAAAGTGTAACTGACAGACAAAAATTTCGTGTATGCGTGAGTTAAGTACATATTCAGTTAAAATAAAATTCGAGTAAAAAACTAAGGAATCCAACTTTTATATGCGCTATAAAGTAAACAATAAATAGAAATTTCACATAATAGAATGTTCCAGAAAGTAAAAATAACTATGGGCAAATAAAATTTGTGGGGCAAAGAAAATTAACTAAGCTACATTGGTTAAACATTACGCTACACATCTGTTATATGCCAAAAATTATTTCAACTTCCTGGAACACGTAATTAGGTGAATTTCGAAAAGCGATAGTATAAAATTAAAATTTCGTTCTTTATTTCAAGTGTCGAATTCCTACAATGATCCTAAGTAATATAAAATGCAATTAACTAATATGATATACTCATCCCCGGGTAAATGAAATGTAGAAAATAAATGCTCCTGGAATTAAACTCATTGCTTTTGTAAACGATAAGGAGCTTAAAATTTAAAAGTTGCCTTTCCAAGCAATTCTTGAAAGTTTGATAGAAAAATAATGGTAAGTTTCCCAGTTATGAGCGTTTTTGTTATTCACACAATAGATCGACCTGCCATCTTACAGCGTGACAGGATTACCTAGCTTACTATATATTAAGATAAGATTTATGATTATGGATAAATCACACTATATAAAACAATTAATTTTATAAAATTTAAAGGGGAAATATACATTGATATTTTATTGCAGTAATGGTGAGCGTAATAATTCAAATAGCTCTTATCAAAATATAAATTTTCTACGACGATAACTTGAACAGTTTATCCTAATTATTATAGACATCTATACTACCATACATATATTCTTACATAAACCATTTATCTTCAAAAACCTCTCTCAAAAAATAATAGTTTTCATGAGACACACGTGAAACGTTTTTCATGGTATTGTTTCTTTCCATTAATTGGAGCCCTGGGTAACGTTAGTTCATTGTTTCTACATTTTTGGAAATTTTTAATGCTCTTACGGCATTTTTAATGGGCTTAATTGCTCATCAAAATGGCTGGGACGGACGAAAGCTTGTAAAATTATTATATAAATGTTTTTCTACTGAACGACTTATTATAACCCCTTAAAAACATTTTATTAAGAACTGCTACAATGCGAAATATATTTCACACGCATTTTTTATTCCTTCGTATATAACGATTGTTGAGTTATCGATCGCGTTGGTAAATTAGAACAAATGAATGTTTTTTCCCTCGAAATTAAAAAATAATAATGCAATTATCACTATTACCTACGCATCTTTCTCCTCAATTTTCATTTTCGGCCTCCGCTTCTTATATTTCTCTCGTGCCAGGCGTATTCAATACATCTTATTTCATCGCGTAAGCAAATTTTACGAGAGAAAGAGAGGAAGTAAGAACTCGTGTATCTCTCTTCTCTCACCTTACCTCTCCGTCTTCTGTCACTTCTAATCTTTTTCTGACTTTTCCTCTTCAAACTTCTCGCTTCCTCTGTCCTTTTTCCTCTACCTTTCTAAGTCTCCTTCTCTCCCCTCCACATCCTTTGCTCTCCTTAAATTGAATTTATCGCCTCTCATCCACCCATCGCGTCACTACACTTACTCTCGCGCTACTCCTAACATCTCCCGCTCTTCTTTCCCTTGGCGGGAGAGGGCGTCTCTTTTATAATCTCTTCATCACTCCTCCCGGTGGGCGTTTTAAAAACGAGAGATCGATAGCTGTGTTATTCAGTAAAGAGAGAAAGACAGAGAGAGAAGGTAGAGAAGGTTTACAGCGTGTCAGGTGGCTTTGAGCCATGTCTTTACTATTACTTCGAGTCGCTACGACTGCCTCGATAGATCGCTTCGCTTGTTTTTTGGGGATGGAATTTAAAGTGAGCGAACGAGCATGGCTTTCTTAAGTGTTTCTTGTCTTGTTGAGAGAGACGCAGACTAATTGAGAGTCTCGGTAACGAGGAATCTTTTGATCCGAGCCATCCGAGCCATTAAAAGAGCACGTGAAAGTGCACGAGAGTGGTTGATGAAGACGTTGAAATGATTTATTATTTATTCGGTCATGAGTTGCGTTGAGGTATCGTTGGGTTAGTCGAGTGGGTACTTTAAGCACGTTTTAAAACTTGTACTTGTCGACGAAGTGGCTGCGATATACTGAGAGGGCGGCGAAAACAGACCGAGTTATACCAAAGTTTTGATAGCAATAATTTTCAAGACTATCTGTCGTAGTTTTTCACTGGTACGGACACATTTTTAACCCTGCAATCGATTATAATTGTATCTACTTCAACGCAAATTTGCCCTTTCTATGACAAAAATAAGAAATGAAGTTCCTTTGTTAACAGCTCATTTATAATGAAACGACATTAAATCACCGCGATGCGCAAGTTCGCAGACAATTTTTGTGTAAACGCAAAAAGACAATATTCCCGAAAAAATAATTTTCACCAATGAGACAAAAGCCGAGACTAAGCCGAGGTTATGATTTTAGCTGACGAGTGACAGTTTTTACTTGTTTTCCACCACATATGCTGCACCTAACCGTAAATTAGTCCACGATCTCTATTTCCTGACGTTATAAAATAGTTATGGTTTCCTATAACAAGTGAAACGCCAATATTTATAAGCGACATCTTTCCTCTTAATCTTTTCGCCAGTCAAATTCGCGATCGCAAGAGACGAGTCGAAATGGCAGAAGCGACGAAGGGGACCCTCAACCAAAGCATAAACTATTCGCTTCAGAAATGACCCGAAAGAAATTTCCTCGAGGACTCTCTCAAATACGAGTTTCCCATCTTCCGACATATTCTCTCGAGTGCCGCGTTCCGAAAATGGATGGGAATTTCAATACGAGCATATCCTTCTGGCAAAAGCGAAGCGAGGAGGAATTATTTCCAGGTTTCTACGGAAACTCAAGACTATTTCCATATTCACCACCTCGAAGGTGGCTTCGAAGCTTTCGAGAGAATCCAATCGGCGGAGGGTGCTGAAAACTGGTATCGAGGATACAATATTCTAAAATGAATTGCTTGAACTTCAATTTGTATTCCATTTATTTTACATATAATGGAGAATTTCTATTTTCCAGAAGGCTAAAAATATGATTAGGGCGGCCAAGGAGAATACTAATTTCATTTCATTGTTTTACCTTTCAAATATTTTTAACAAACATTCGTGATTAGGTCGGCGACTCCAGCAGAAATGCATTTGAAAATTCTGAAAAAATAATTTCTGCTATATTAGCTTATATGCCACAGTTAAAATGTCTCGAGGTCTTATTCAAACGCATAAAGAGATGAAAATAAAGTCAGAAATTGCAGTATTCGAGACAACGAAGGTACGCTCCGCCATTTGATAACCACAAGTTCAGTAGTAATCACTTTAATCCTTATATAATAATTCTCAAGTGTCCGTCTGTCTGTTTGTTCCGGTATTTTTGGACATTTCCCAATGAAATTAGGAGCTGAAACTTTCACAATCGTTAAAACACCATGAGGTGGTCTCTAGAAAAATCAAACATCCCGAAAAAAGTCCCGAATTCGAATTTTCCCATAAGTTTACACGGGATTTTAGATATTTCTAGGTGCAAGGTTTATTTCCTTCATTCATTAAAATACGTAAATATGGACCGAATTTCTCCATTTTTTTTATTCGAAGGCTAAAAGGATAAAATATCTTATTCAAGCAATTTTTTTATGTTATACGGAAGACTTTCTCAGAAACACACGCATTTCTTTTCGAAAGTTCATGGTTTTTTGGTACTCTTTTCGGGTGTTGCCAAAGCGAACCTCATTGTTGCCTCCGATAAATTAGCGTCTATTAAGCCTTCAAATAGACGAAAAAATTGCGTTATTCGCTTCGCGAAATGTCAAACTTAATTGATTGCAACGTTAATAATTGAAGAATATTATTATTCAATAAACATACGAAAAGGAAGAATAACGGAGCCAAAGAGTGACAAATCAAGTCGTATATTGATGCCAGAATGTAATAAATTTCAAGCGCTTCATTTTCTGAGAGAACTGAAATGATTGTCAGGAATTTATTAATTAATCAAACTATTACATTTAATATATATATATATATATATATATATATATATATATATATATATATATATATATATATATATATATATATATATCAGAGGTGTGTTTAAACACACACACACCTCAGAAGTTATATTTTAATCACACTACAAAGTCCCGTTGATGTTCAATGGGTAATTCCGCTCATATTTATAAGAAATCAATGAATCACTGAATCGCTCAGAATCACATCATCGTGATTCCCTGGATAAAAGTCAAGCAGGAATGTTCTATTCTTAACGTAACTGCAATCACTAATAACTAGCGGCAGATCAAGATATTTTCCAAGGAGGTGGGGAAGTACTATCACACAAATGCACCACTGGAAATCATTTATTCTGAAAATCCCAATCCCTTTCAGAATAAATCTAAGGAACCAATCTGAAGCCCATAAAGTAGGAATTTTTCTAAGAAAGGGTTTAAGACTGCATCCAATGGAGGGTAATGGAAACTTCCGAAGTGAGATGCTTATGCCTCCTTTCCCCTGGATTCACCGCCTTGTATAAACAACCTTTTAAATTTAAATACATACCTCGACTTAGATCGAAAACACTCGGGTAAGAGTGGGAATGTTTACATCTAGTTCGCGAGTGGATGAAAAATCCTAATATTTTTACGCACATCCGCATCTTTCCGGAAGTTAAAAAAAAAACAATTCAATCGATTGATGAACCAGCGCTCATCGCGCAATGGGTTCCTTGCTTCGAATCGCAAGATCGATACGTCATTCCCAAATTGGTGCACATACAATAAACTCCACTGCATTATGCGCAGGCGGAATACGTACGTCTGTATTGATGCGCGTCCGTTCCATTTCCCTTATATGCGCATAATTATATAGAAAAGCTCCCGTTGCATAAAAAAGAGCCACTTTAACTTTTGTCTTACTTTTAGCGGTTTAAAAAAAATTCGCTTATGAGTTTGGTTTTTCCGTCTGTCTGTCTGACGCGTTAACTAAACGAGTAAAGTAAAGTGGATCGAGACTTTGTTTTTTCGCCAACTAATTTAGTACAGGTAACTCTCGTCCATCGAACGAAATGCGTTCCGTTCGTAGAACGGCAATTCCTAGAACCGTCGAATTCTCCGTTTAAACTCCAGATACGTTCCAGAAAAAAGATTTTTTCTTGAATTTATAATTCTTAGCCATTAAAATGTCTGTCAAAGCAACTACAATATTGGATCAACTATAAAACCGAGGCAACAACAATCAAACATAGAAGTATTGTATGATACGAGAAAATTCATCTTTTGAATAAAAAACAGAACCTCCCAACACCGTCAATAAGAATTAAAAATTCCTCCTGATTTAACCATCTCCAATTTAAAGAAATTGATTAAATAATTAATGAATTAAAGAATACATAAAACATTAACTAACATGCAATCTGAATGTCAGCGCTTGAAGATTTACCATTGATGCGAACGCTATGGAGAATGCAGCGGCACTTGAACTTGTAGAACCAACCTGAACTGGCCACAAATGTCTCAGTAGTAGATCCCTCGCATTCCTGTTCTCTCAAATAGTCATAGATGTTCTTTGCTTTGTGCATTATAATCGACTGACTAATCGGTATGTGACTCTTGGTGTGATCATCAATCCAATGCACTAATATTTTTTTCAATTTCTTACAGTAAACTATCACGCGAATGCGTACATTTCTTAACAATTATCGCAATAGCGGAATAGGCAGATGATTTCTTCTTGTCGTTTTCGTAGAAATTAAAGTTAAAAGGCAATGCAATTTTTTATGGCACCGAGATTGCAATTGCGCTAAACGAACATGCGCTAACGGAGGCATGACTGTATTCTGCCTCGTTGTACACGTTTTCTCGGTTTATCCGTCTGTCAATCTAAATAAAAAAACGCCATTTACCGACTCCTTCAGCAGAGGTGGATTCGTAAATGGAAACTTTGACAATGATCGAAAGAACTTCGCGCGGAGGGTCTGTACATTTTTTAGGTATATTTACACAGCAGGAAATAGGGTTTGGATGCGTCGCATGTGTCGTGCGGAAATTCGAAGAGAGAGAGAGCAGGCAGATGAGGGAGTGGGACTCGAGTAGGAGGGATTCCACTCATTTCAAATGAAAGCCGCATGATGATGACGACGCTATCAGAGTGAGAAACAATTTACGATGGTCCGACATTTTGCGTTGCGACGGCTATGTAGTTGATTACGGTAGAGTGCTGCGGTACTTGACAGTGGTATGGGACACGAGAGGGCGCTGTCCGGTGGATAGGAGGGTTGTTGCGAGGGAGTGGGGGGTGGAGATCCTATCAATAGGGTCATGTAAAAGGGATAGAAGCGATGAAGCAGCGGATTTATTTGTTGTCTTAGAATCTGACGATTAATTTGCATTGTTCCACTTTATAACGGTACTGGTGCTTTGGATATTTACCATGAATGGGTTCCAGGGAATCTAAAGTTTACGTTTAGGAAAATAAATTAATTGCATCCATCGATATAAGTATAAGTTAATATCTACTGCACTTTATAACACCAGAAAGCAGTCATACTGGCATAAATTAATCAAAGTATACTAAGGAGCATCAAGTTAAATTTATCTATTATAAATAACTGTTATTTACATTAAATAAATTGCTCTGTTGTTGAAACCTAAAACCCATTATGCCCAACTCCTGCATTCACAGAGATACAGAAGTTCCAAAAATAGCTTCTTAAAAAGCATAAAAGTTTGTAAATGCATCGGATCGTAACACATTTATATTTTATTTTGTTTTGTTTTGGTTTATATATTATAGGCAATATACTACATTTGTAAGGGCTGTTAAATTTTTTAAGCGAAATTACGAAATTGTTTTCGACAACAGGTAGCTGCAAAATTCTCCGTATCTGCGGAAACTTTCCTATCTCAGCATTATAAATGCTTCGTTATTTAAACTTACAGTTTTAATAAATTATTTCCTTCCCCTTTTTTCTCATTTGATTATTAAAGTCTTTTTCCCTCCCTTTTTACCAATAATCCTCTCTTTATGTATTAACCATAAACTATCCATGTTTGTTTCTCTCCATCCACTTTCTTGCCCAACCATCCAACTTATCCAATCTCCCCGTATCTCTTTCTAACTCGCACACACTGTCAATATCCCTCAGCCTCCGCACCAATGTTGCCTCGCTCTTGTCGACGACCGCACGCTCCTTTTCTTTTGATGATTTAAGTCATCCTGTAATAAGGTTGCCGTGGGTGGATAAGTTATAGATAGAGGGGTCAACCGAGGTCGCCTCTCATCTTACATACTCCGCGTCTCTTATACATTTTCTCCGTGCACAGCAGCTGATCCTTTTTTCCTTCCCTGCGGGAAACAAACCGCGATTCGAAAAACCAGAGGATACTCTCATCGGTTTTTTATGGCATAAAATTTTGTTTCCTAAAAGAGCAATATTTTGAAAATCTTCCTATTCTTCGTATTAACACAACGGAATTCTAATGATGGGACGCTGATTCTAAGAATAGGGATACTAAGAGATTTTTTCCGAAAAATTGATAATGAAACCCTAATAGAGATTTTGATATCTATATAAATAAATATACACAAACACTTAAAGGCCTATGTATCTAGTAACTATGAAATGCTAATTCTCTTGGGCACTTGGTCATTATGCACATAACGCTCAATATCTCAGTTGTTTCTTCAGCCAGTTCAATCAAATTTGGTAGGATTAGATTCATTACGTACTAGTCACGAATTACATTAAAAATTTCCAAAAAAGTCTTCGGTTCGACTCCAGAGGGTGATTTCAATTTCCCATAAGATAACATATAAAAATCGATTTTTCGAGGTAAAGGCTTTTATTCTATTGCAAATTAAAATTAGAAATCATTAACCTACGATCTTCGGACCTAAGCTGTTTTAAAGAAAAATAAATAACCTTTCTTATTCTTATCATCGCATTTTTCCTACGATACAAAATCGCTCAATTTCTACAATTAAATCATATTTATTGGAAAAATTTAAACTTCTTAACGATATGTTACCTTGCCGACAGTGTCATTGTTAAACTTCGAGATTGTATTGCCTTCTCAACCCTTATACTATATGCGTAAGAAAAGCGTGCTTTGAATGTTTTAATAGGTGAGAGAGAAAGAAAGAGAGGAAGAAAGGAGAGAGACGGGGAGAGAGACGGGGAGAGAGAGGGAGTGAGAGAGGGGAGACAGGAGGGAGACAAAAAAAGGTAGAGGGAGAGATAAATAGATAATGTTCTTTATTAGGGGCAGATTGAGACTAGGAAATATTTTTCCAGAGAAATAGAGAGGCAGAATGGGAGGGAGGAGGATTGGAGAGAAGAAGAGAGAAAAGGACGAAGAATGGAAAGTGTCTTAAACTTAATACTAAATCCAAACAAATTTGGTAGGATTGCTACGGCCATGTACCAATGACGAATGACAAAAATGTTTCAATAAAGGTCCCGGGTTCGACTATAGAGGGTGACTTCAATCTCCCATATAACAATCAATATCTCAGCCGTTTGTTGGATTATAAAGCCCGTTTTAAACGAGCTATTTCATGTAGTGTATACATAATCTGTTAAATGGACATTAGCCTTTAAGAACGTAAAAATAAACCTTTACAAAGTTAATTTGTTAAATTAATAAATATTTGGGTATTAAGTGTACTATTAGACGCAAGGCCTTGCTGTGATATGAATTACAATTTTTGTTAGACACAAAAAATAAAATACTCCAAAGGAATTATCTACCTCAACTTATGGCTTGGATCCAATAGGAATCCAAGGTGACTATTTCAGTTATAATACGATTGAGCAAAATTGGTTAAATAATCTCATGACCAGAGTTCAATATTTGTCAAAGTTTAAAACCTTTCCGAAGTACCTAAAATAAGTTCTTTCAAACTCACAAATATAGTCCAATTAATATAAAGTTTAATACAAAAAAATACCAGCCATGTTTCTTTCACTCAGTGTCGTTCCTGATTGAGATCGCATGCTGTGATCACGCATCAAAACGAAAACCTTATTTTTCCACTCCAAGTTTCGATGATGCAAGACTCCGCTTGTTTTATGAACTCATTCGCCAGAAAATCAATCCGAGTGCGGTCCTTCCCCCTATCCCTTCCGCCACGAACAGAAATTTTTTTCTGTCACAGACCGCAATGGCGCAGACTATAAATGAGTCATTGAAAAAAATCTCCGCCAAATGTCACCAAGTGTATCAGGCCGCCATAAACTCTAGCTGGTCCGTTGGAGTCGAGCGATTTACAAGTCCACCTGTCTCGGTGACTTACGCCTGCCAATCGATCAGTCCGCTTCGAGTCACGTCACGTCCTCCAGCTTCCAATTATTGGAGCCTTTTGGATTGGCTGGAAAGAAGGAAGGCCGATGGGAGGAGGATTTCGGAGGACGAAATTTCGTGGAGAAGATCTTCTCAAACCTTTCCTCATTTTTTTACATATAAATATATCCGATCGCATTTCTTCGACCATACCGTACGCTTTTGTGAAGATGGTAGTATTAAAAATTCATTGAATTTTCAGAGGGTTAAAATTATGTTTATACATCGATCCTGTTACCTTAATTTTCCTATTATGCTCGAGTGGTCGATTTAAAAACTAAATAACATGTAACAATCTCATGAAAAGTAATTTACATTTTATGGCGGGGTAACTTTTTGGATTTGGTCCATGGCAGTGATTAAATATAAAGTTATTGTTTATGTGTTTTCTACTAGTATTACGAAAACTGATATTTTTCTATACATATCTTAGATTTTGAGGGAATATATCCGAATGAATTATAATGCCTAGATTTTTGTCTATACTAACCTGGTAGGGAAATAACGAACAAAATTGAGCTTTGTTGTGCTAAACGAACTTGATAAAAAGTAGGAAGGAAAACGTTTGGGATATATTTAGACATGAGGTTATGTAAGAGCAATATTGAAATTTAAAAATAGATAAGAGGAATACAATAGAGATCCTAAATATTTTATGGAAGAGTAATTATGTTAAGATGAACGGACGAATTGTTTACACGTTATTAAACTTGGAAAGTTTTGACAGTGTATTCAATGAAATTAACAATTTAGTTGGGAGTACGTAATTAATACAAATATCAAAGGGACGGTAAATTAAAAGAATAAAGAGAAAAATGCTGCCATTTTCTGTCACTTGGCGAGTGGATGCTCTTCCATTGGGACACCATGGCGTAATATTTTTCCCTTTTACTCGGATTTGACTCTCGGTCAAAGTAGGATTATTTACTCCTATCCCTTGAATACATTTAAAGTAAGTAATTTCGCATACTGATTACAAAACATCCGCATCAAAAGAATAGTACTTACATAGGAACAATATACATTTTGCATGAGATTATCATTGAAAGAAGGAGAAACGGAATGTATAGACTAAAAAAGCACCCGAACGAGAAATTAGTCTTTCATCTATTATTTGACAGTAACACAGTGATAAGTATATATTCTTGAGCATTAAAAATTGTTTATTGCTTATCATAATAAGCAATATTTTAACATTAAAATGTTAATAAGTGGGTAATCAAATCTGAAGCAAGGATTGCAGATTGAGTAACGATGCATTTTTTAGGCAGCAGTGTCTCTGTAACTTACTTGTTAGACAAATTATATAAATCAATAGAAACGTAACAGATACGAAAACAAGGATTCTATGATAAGCAATATAACACGTTAATAAATTAACTAGGCATTTTAGAGCATTCTTATAAAAAATTCTGCATTATATTTGGTATTTATTCTCTTCTATTAAAAGCTGATAATTTGGGACACAAAAAATTCAGTTAAGTTAAGTTTCATATCATATGGCGACGGAATCTAATGTTATGTGCGTACAAAGTTCAAGTTATGACGTATAGGGTGGCAAAACTAAAAAAAACGAAAATATCACCTCATGATTCACTTGAATAACCTTTTCAGCTCACGTTCCGAGACAAATTGCGAGAGCACTTTGAAGCAAAAGGAGAAAATCCTTTTTGCGTTTCACTTGAAACAAGAAAAAGACGAAATCAGCCAAAACTTCGTTGCCAAACGACGCGTAAAATCCTCTATTCCATTCCTGCTCCGCTGTTATTAAACGCTAACGCATAGCCAACGCGATAGATACCAGTCGCTGCTAGCAAAACGTTTTCCCTTTGAAGTCTAACTAAGTTACGGTGAATTAATTCCCTTCTGGACCAATAGGCGCCACTAGTGGTACAAAGGCTTAGGAGGTGGAGACGAAATTCACTAGAGAAATGCGATGAAACTGAGGGAAGAGTATTATTTCTTTCCGGCTTCGTGTTTCATGTTATTGGTTTTTTTTTGTTCTCTCTAAAATAGATCCGGGAAAAGGTATGGAGTGGCTGATAACGTCTTATGTCGGTAAATGGGAAAGGGGAATGTTACGAGACTTCATTTAATTTTCTACCATTGCGTCCTTTCCCTTTGAATAATTAGTTTCATAATTTCCACAACTGAACTTTTCGGGATTGTATTAGTTTGAAAATAGGATTTATACCCAGAACGACGCAAAGTAGACAGACACCCCATTTAGATGCAGGAGAACATTTCTTGACATTTGAAAAATCCTAATATTTAATTTTGGGACCAAATAATCTTCATCGATTATATTATATTATTATATATAAAAGATATTTTTGACTAATATTCTACTAGCAAAGCAACTAATGAAAATTGGAAGAGAGAGGGAGAGAGAGAGAGAGTTTAGTTGTTGTTGATGTTGTTGTTTAGTTGCAGCATCAAGTCATATTATGAAATAATAAGTAATTATATTCGGGAATAAACATAACAATAAATACCTCATTGTCAAAATCAGTACAGCACCAAATAAATCAGTACAGTCACTTTGTCTATTCATCCAGGCAACCCGAACATCGCCAACGACTAGTTTTTAAATAGACAAATAACCATGAAAGATGCAAACATGAAAAATTGCGAAGAAAAATATTCTCTATCGCAACAACGTTGCATAAACTGGCACGGGCGTTTACTAAAGAGGCCAATCCAAAAAACACACTAAAATTGAATCAATAAAATCCGGTTCATCAGAAATTCCATCGACTTCATCGGTGGCAAAGAAGTTCCGTGACGAATGACTAGACCAATTGACGAGCTTGTCGTCCGTTCAATTGTTGAACACGTTTCTAATGAATTCGAGATCGCAACTCCTCCACAGAGAACATTAAAAATCTCGCTCGCCTTATAAGTGCAATAATCCGGGAGACACGAAATCATCACTTTTCCATTAAAAGCGCCAGAAAATAATTCCCGCCTCCGTTCATTTCGTCGACAACCTTTCATTATTTTCTGGAGTCTCTCGACCTCCTTTCCGTCGAAGAAAGCTACTATCGCGTTCTCTTTGTTCAATATTCATGCAATAAGTTTTTTTCCTGGTAACTTTTTTCGAGTTTCTTCCGATGTTCCCTCTCTCTGAATGCTCTTTATATTTTATTAATCCTTTCTTGTCAGTTGAGAACGCAACGCAGAGAGAGAGAGAGAGAGAGAGAGAGAGAGAGAAAGAGCGTGTTTTGTTTCTTTCGTTCGTCATTTTTTCCAATCTCCGTCGTTCATTCCTTTTTTATCGCGCTTTTTTGTCCTCCGCGGGTTTATTTTTCATTAAAGACAGCGTCAGGGCAAATAAGATTCATGACACTCTACTGATGCGAGTTTCATTTTGCTATTGTCTTTTTCCGTACTCCTAAGCGTTGTCCCATAAAGGGATCGCTCTTTAGAGCGTAGCAAACAAGTATTGAGGGGCCCGACGGATCACAAAGACGTAAACATTTATGTTCTCAAGAGATGGCGACAAGTAGAGGCGACAAAAGCGCACGTATCGTTAGATTCGTTTAGGGTGAAAAAGAGATTCTATTTCCAACTTATTCGTTTGTATGTTTGTATTTCTCAACTTATTCGTGAGAATACATACGCCCAACGCATTAAACTGTACTGAGAATATCATTAGATTAGAGAATTATAAGCAAAATATTTTTTCCGTTCATTTTTTTGCTATGAAGAATTATTTGAATTTACAATAATCTATATGTTAAGTGCGTTTTGTCAGCGTGTCAAAAAAGACCGATGACACTGGGCATCTATAATATGCGAAAATCTCGGGACACCGCACCACACCGCACTGATTAATTTCCCGTGGAGAGTGAATTATTCATTCAAAAATGTTTGGAAAAACTGCCCACTACAACGATCTCAAAAGCACAGAAAATAACCGACTCGAACGATAATTTATTCATATTGTTATACATGGCATAATAGGTCACAAAAATAGTGAAAGATTTAACTTTCTATCTATAACCACTTGCTTCGATTCTTAATTTGAAAATTTCGAATCTCCGCTGCCTCTCCCTGACACTCCAATTTTCCCAAAAGATATATTTGGCAGCGTAATAAATGACATCATAGAAATATCAATCTTACATCTCTTATTGTTTACTTGTTATTTTAAGTTGATTGTGCAGGCGGAAGGAGCAAAAACATGAGCTCGTTTATGAAATACTACGCGCTAAAAACAAAAAAAAATTCAAGAAATGGGATAAAATAATAGAGCAAGAGAGTTTAGCTTTGAGAAGATGAAAAGAATGGAGAAAAGACAAGAGTAGTAATGGATTTGAGATATAGAGAGATAAATGGAGTGCCATGTTGCTAATTGAAGAAATTTAGAAATGCTCATATGAAGTCATTATTAAGAGCTAAGTGCCTACTAAGAAATGTAACCCATCTGCTACATAATCATTAGTTATTCAATAACATAAGTGAATATAGCCAACAGTTAATCTGTGGTTAAAAATAGAAATTTATTTCACATTTCCTTCGATTGTCGTTCCATTTTCAAAATTTATAATTTTACAGGGGAATAAAAAAAAACAAAATATACACAAATAATTGGTGTACATTTCCATAATAAATCATCCCATATTCTTGAGAAACCATAATGGTCTGCAGTGCCGCGTAAAAACGCGACGAATCAAATGAGCAGAGAATCAGCGATTTATTGAATGCGAAATATATCCCAGGATATCATAGTCGATCTAAGAATATGACATACTAACGCTGAAAACAAATTAATTCCAAACTAATTCCTACTTTTCATTAGTGGTGGTCAGGATGTCTGTTTCTCTTTGGATATAAATTTAACTTTAAATATGAAATATAATCTACATTCGGGTGAGCAAGCGTAGAAACGCCGACCTCTATGCTTTGCCACCTCACAAGACCAATTAATAAAATTTTACACTACTGGGTGTAGTTAAAAAGAGCTGGTGATACAGAGAGTAATAGGGGGAGGCATAAGGAAGTTTAATAAAGAAAAGAGAGAAGGGAGGAAAGAGAAAGAGGGAGAGGAAAGTCTACCTGCAAACTTCATTTGACTGTGCGCTGTCTGCTGCAGAGAGGAATGAAGAAAACGATTTTTTCCATCGCTACTATGAGGTGGTGAGCTCGCGTCTAATGAGGTAGCTGAGCTTCTGACGAAGGCTCATAGAGTAGCAGCAGCGAAGAATTGCAGCGGTTTTTTGACAAAAAGGAAAGTCGGAAGAAACGAGTGAGGAAAAGGAGCTGGTCTGGCGTTAAGGAGACTGAAAGAAATTTCCTTTGGGTCTGACGAAGAAAAGTTGAAGAACAGAGCCACTCCTGGTGCGAGAGTAGTTCAGCTAGACTCAGAAAAACAATGGCGTAGCAAAAGTTTCCGATAGAACGCCAAAAAAGAAACGGCAGTACAATTCTTCTAGCGTTACATGTTAGCCACCCGATAAGAAGGGCTAGTATCCGTTTTCTCGGAAAACAAGCCTGAAATTTATTGTGTCCTAAGTATCCTGTCCTCGTTCTTCTTTGTTAAGTTCCATTGTTAAAAGTCCCTTAATTGTTGGAGCCGCGCCAGACTGGATAATTTGCCTTCATTATAATTCTGGGCTGAGTTACGTGAAGGACAGCTATGACTATTCTGAGAAGAAGGATAATAGACGAAGAAATGATAAAAAATGGTAAAAGTGCACGTTCTCTGAATGTCATAAAAAAGGAATAGTTTTAGCGAGTTTGAAGAAATGAAAGGTGGTGCGGAGAAACACTTTGGTTTGTATGGAATACAGTTTTGCTTTGAATCTCGCAAAAATCCAATTTCCCGGTAATTAGAAAAAAGAATTCAACTGAAGTATTTTAAAATGATAAGAATGATACAATTTCTGGGATTATTAGTATCTTAAAAATAATTACCGTTGAAAAAATTATTTAATTATTTAATAATTATTAAGGGCATCTGTAGTAAACTTAGGCTGATAATTCAGTATATTTCTTCCCTTCCCCTCTCTCTCTCTCTACCGCACATTTCTGTAGCTCGTTCCTAGCTCAAGCTCTAGCCTTTCTCTTATTTTGAAATAAACCAATGAAGCCTATATGATCTTGGGAGAGGTTTTTCCCTCGTAACGAAGGTAAATAGGGATTTTGTGAAAAGATTCAACTGTCACGTTTGCGATGGGCATGGGAAAACTCAACGGATGATTCCCGTTTTGCTAACAAATTTGACGGAAGGAACGGAACAAACAAAACACAACTCACTGGCCACAAAAATATCGAATTGGATACGCCGCAAGAACTGAATTTATATTCCGATAAAAAACCCTGTTGTTTATCTTGTTGTAATATGAATGAAGGAAAAATGCATGGATTACCCTCCCGACTGATCCACTGCACAGAAAGGCAGCGAACCAAAAGGAACTCGTCACACTGTGCACGGAAAATTTTGCGAATGAACTAATCACGTATTTGCTTCAAGTATTCGGCAAAAGAAAATTGTCACAGTAATGAAACCGGGGAAAAAATAAACTCTCATAAGCCAATTTAGAATTGCAGTGTATGAAAACATACGCTCACAAAGATCCACAAACAAATATGCTAGTGTAACCGCGGAGACGTACGCATTGACGCTAACACGTCGGCACATTGACAAAAACAAACAAATGCATGCCTACTTATAAACACACAACGCACGCAGAAGCAAATTCCTCACGAGTTTGTAAAAAATTTCCATTTTGAATGATTCCAATTGGGATAGAGTCCGAATCATCCGTGATTCCTTGCATAGACTAAAATAATTACATTTGTTGGACTTTTTTCAGTAAAGTTTTGCGTCGTTCCAGGTAATCCTTATATATGTAGACAAAAATAAATTGGAAATTATTCGGAACGCAGGCGGAAAATTAAGCAAACTCGTGGTAAAGAAGAAAACAGAAATGCGTCCAATGCGACATTCCCTGAGAGGCAAACGGATGAAGCTTTGATTGGAATTAGTATGTATATCTGAAAATCACTCATGTTTTTGTTTTAGCGTAATCATGTTAAAGCTCTTTTTAAAAATAATATATTGTTGTTCAGTAGAATGATGAACAGACTTGGGGATAAGAGGAAGCAATCAACTGTTTCCGAAAAAAATTACTAAAATATCGAGGAGTAATTAGTAAATCCTCATGAAAAGCATAATAATAAACAACGATATATATTCAATATATTGCAAAATAAATAAATACGCCTCAGAATGAATATTTTTGACATAAGAATTCGAGTAATGAATTCGAAAACGTCACTAAAGTCCACAAGATGCGTCAAAATTTTCAAATAATTGGTAAAAAAGGACGTTATCTCTGGAACAAGCTATTTATATTATTTTTGCAAATTTAATCTAAATCACAAATTAATAGTGAGCATTTCTGAGTGTAAAAAATTAAAACTTGTTCATTTTCGAGGATATTTAAAGAAAACTATAAAATTGGGCACATTTATTCTCTATTCCAGTCATCAAAACAGTCAGCGGTATGTTGTTAAAACAAAGAAATCCATAATACATCTTATATGTTTTTCTCTCCGTATCAACCATGCGAGTTGTAAATTTTCCGGAAGATAATACCCGGCATCGTCCCATATAAAACCCTTTTTCTAATCCAATAGCTTCTTTATTGCGAAAGAAAAACACCTAAAGCTTTGGGCTTCTCTCTCCTTTTTCCCTGACACAACCTGTTTGATCTTAGGGGAGGGAGAGAGAGAGAGAGGGGAAAAAAGTCCGGGCTCATTGTCAAAAGGCGTGCACGAGGAGGATCAGGAAAGATGAATTTTTCAAAGGACATAATAGCCCTAAACATCCTTACGGCGAAAAGGGGGAGATGAAAGCCTATCCAGGGAAATCCTCCTTTGTGATATTCTCTCTCTCTTTCGCGCTGCAAGGTGGTTCTAGCAGGGGTAAAAGCCATCTTTGTCGCTTCTCCGCTGACATTGTTCCAGGCAAGGCTTCGCCTAACCCCTAACTGAGTCGCCTTCAACGCTCGATAATTCTTTCCTGCAGATGTTAGCGGCATGGCACCGCTGCGCCAAATCACGTGCCTTGTTGTGTTTGATGCGGTTCTGACACGAGAGGAGTGGAAAACCCGCGAAACACTTTACTGTAGCAGCGATGCGTTTCATTCGCTCTTAATCACACTTCGTAATCAATCATTGTCAAACATAATTCGGGGATTGATGAAAAGTTTTCGCTTTGAATAAATATTTGAGTAAAGTCGCTGGAGAATTGTTTGGTTTTCAAAAAAAAGGTCGGGATTTTGTTAAACGTATCACATCTATGGGGTTGTCGGAAAATTTGATAATGGATTATTGTACAGATTTTTAATATATTATAATACAATTATGAACTATCGTTCTTTTAAACGTTTAATATAATACCTATCACACTTTTAGTAAAGCTTGAAAAAGGTATTTTGTGAACATTTTCATCAAACGTTACTTGCTTCACTATTGAATCAAGTTGTCTATTATAAGTCTCGTTATAATTCGTATGTAAGCTCCAAATACAGCGGAGTAATATATTTTTAGAAATGCTCTAGTTGCAGCTTAAAGTTACTGTTCTTGTAAAAACAGATGCAAATAACCCATACTCAAAAAGTGTGTACTGAAAAATAACAAATGATATAATGCATTAATTATCTTTGGGAATGTTAATAAACTGATTTTGGCAAAAGGCCTTATATGAAACAATATTTCAAATATAAATGTGTGTGAAAATGAGATTAACTGGATGAAAATGAGGCGGAATAATTTGAAAGAAATTATAATTTTCGTAATAATGAATTTTTAAACGTATCAATTTCAATAACTCCAATTATCTTAAACAACTAGGACCAACGTTGGTCTGGATAATAAAAAATCCGGATAGCTGGGCAAAACGATGTAGATACAATAAAGGAGATATATGTATTTCTAACGTTCATTTTAAAATACATGAATTGAACTTCCGTATGGTATAAATATTAAAACCTGAATCAGCCTTTTGACTGGTAATTTTGAAGTTCCAAGACCATATTTCTATGAAGACTTAATCAGATTCTTATTTCTTTAAATTTTCCTTAACTTGCTTACAATTCCATTTTATCATTCAACGAAAGATGACTCTTGGGCGTTTAGAAGACATTTACACCCCAATAAAGAGCCAATACGAGTTTAAAAAATTAGCGCACGATTTCTATTTGAAATTAAACACAAAGCGCACGCTCTCAAACAATATAGACTAAACTCGCCCGCGAAAAAGACAAGGCTAAGTTTAAAGGGGCGACTTTGTCAGCGCGACTTCGCCGCCTTCTCTCTGCCGCCAAGGTAATCAAAATTGTTTTGAAAAAAATTGACGGCAGTAGGCGTAATTATGCGGAATAATGTGCGATGGAAAACGCTTGAAAATATGTCGTGAAAATTACCAAGTGCTTTCCTTTGTACAACATTGCCTTGATATGCGTCTATTAAATGAGACAAAAGAGTGTTATCAACTTCTTCTCAACATGTAGTGTGAATGAGGGAGGTAACATGATCAACTTTGTCGTCATATTTTGATGAAGAAACATCGCCGTGCTTAAATTAAGAAACATGCAGCAATTTAGAGTTTGACTGGAAAATCGGGCATTCGGGTAATTTGAGGGGTTCTGTTTAACAATAACTTTCGTGGTGAAGATTTTGTCAACATTGGCTAGCAAAGTAACCATTTTAGCGCCAGATGAGAACTACCAAATATGCACACCTTCAAGAAATTATTGTCTCTAGTACATTTAGTTATTATTTGGATTTTTTCGCTCCTTAGCTGCACCTGGGGAAGATGCCCCACTTACCCCGTACTAGTTACTGTACTGTCATTGGTCTGCTTTACCCACAAGTAAAATGGAACTTTTTATTTTTTTGGGACAGAAAAATCGCAACAAACGTTAACAACATCAAACAGTTGGGACAATTAATGTATGTCATAAGGGAATAATGACATGCCAAATTGACGTCATCGTGGGTGTTAATAAACTTGGTTTTTGGAAAACCACCTACGCCACTTTTAAAAAAACACATTTAAAGGCAATCAAATTGTTCGGTGACGAGACATTTCCCGCTATCTATTTCCAAGTTACCGACGGATAACTATCATTCTTATTAATGTTTAATCACAATCGCGCTCTATAGTTCAAATTTTCCATAGCCTTTACCTCTCTCATCCGTAAAAGTATAATTGAACATACATACATATGATAAATTAGACATGAAAAGCATGCTTTGGCACACTATAAGAAAAGATCTTAAAAGCATATCATGCGCAAGGAAAACGTCGGTCATCTTCACCAATGAATTAATTAAACATAGTATTTCCCGTCCCTACGAAGATGAATTACAATACAATGGAAACTTTAAAAAGGAGAGATTTCTTGGTATCACAAATTTCAACATCTTACATGAAAAGCGAAAAACCTCAAAACTTTGTAAATTGATAAAATTACAAATTTGCTGTATACCATATCTTTCACACTGCACCGTCTCCTCCACGCAGCGCTGCTCACTCAACGGTTTCAGAGCGCTAACATCCGCGACCACGTCTTAAACAGAACTGCGGTAATTAACGACGAAATAGCGCCAATTCGGAGAAACCACGAGTTATTTGTTTGACGTAATAAGAGGTGGGCCTCCCCCACTTCTTATTACGTCAATCCCTCCCCCCCTCTAACTTAAGAAGGAAAAGAACGAAAGTTTGCCCTGTCGCCAAGTGACGTCGAAATGGTTCTATCGATCCATTTATCATAAATCCTTTGACCATCCTTTTGTTGGAAACAGCGTATGGTATGTACGCCATATACGGTATAGAGGAATTTGGAGGCTTGTTTGTCAGAAAGACAGAGTTGTATGTATGTAGGTGCGACAGCGATGGCTCGTCGGGTCGAGCTCGTGTGTACTCAAGAGCCGGGAGTCGAACGAAGCAATTTACTCAGTTTCGACCGTAAAATGAAAGCCCTCGGTTAGGTTAAAGCTCTCTATAACCAAGTATGTGACGCCATTATAGGAAAACTATCAAGTGTATTTATTTTATTACTATTCCTTAAAATTTTCAAAATTCGATTTTATGCATATATTCCTATTGAGATAGTACTATGTTTGGGCCCATAACGGCTGCCGTTGTAGCAGTCGAAAGGAGTTGTCCGTATTTTTTAGGTTAGGTGATTCTTTTAAAACAGACGGTCTTTGTTAGGAAAGAACGGAATGAAAAGCTATATGATCACAACGCCCAATCGAGGAGCGGAAGCACCCGCGGCTGAATTTGATCAATGATTCCTATCCCACTTTCCCCTTCGGCCAAGAAATACAAATGTTCAATTAAAACCGAAACCCATCGTAAATTATACCTAATTGCACTTATTAATCAATTATAAGGTTTATACTGAAAGGTTAGGTTTCTTAGGTTCTCCGTCCAAAAATAATGGTTACCTGGAAAGTCATCCAGAAATTAAAATAAAAAGGAGAAATCGCTAAAAAGGTCATAATTTTTTTCTATATTCGAAATTCGGAGACCTTAGGGATCGGGGCATTTGGCCACCCAATTGTCAAGACACTGGCAGCACAGAAGTTACATTGAAATCGATTGCTAAAATTAAGAAACATGCAGCAATTTAAATTTTGATATAGATAACCCGAGTTCTCCTGTATTTACTTTTGCTAGTTTCCATGTAAGAATCAATGAACAAATGTTAACCAACAGGCATTAAAAACGAATTATTTCCCGACTCATTTCCAAAGCTTTAGCATACAAACTCACGGTAGAATCTCGCGTTAAAAATTTAATCGCTAACCGAGATAGATTCGTTACTGTTTTTACATCACTCATTAGTCGCTGTCTCCCTCTAGCTTTTCTCGCGATCGTTTCCATTCAATGCGATATTCTTCGTCTACGCCACGCTGATTCGCCATCAAACACACACACACACAATACACAGTAGTTAAATGCTACGCAAATCCTAGGCATTTTAATTTCCAACCTCCTTCCCTTTCCCTAGAGTTGAAACTGATACGAAAACTTTCGAACGGAGTTATTGCGAACGCGGGGCGTACGGATGAGAGAGAAGGGGGTAAGGGAGGGGTGGGAGAAAGGACGAGAAGGAATATTGACTCAAACGTCCCGATCTCCAGGGTCCGCATCAAACTGACACGGAATGCGCATTCACACATTCGATCGGAATCATTTCCTCGCTGGTCGTGTTTATTTATTCGCACGCCAGGAGATGGTAGGGAGAGGGAGAGAAACGATTGATGCAGAGGCGACTCCTATCACAGTCCGACAATTCTACTCCGTTTAGCTCTCGACAGCTAAAAAACAAACTGTTTCGGCTAGTTCAATAAAACCCGTCTTTTGCGCATCCGTTTCCAGAAATTTTGTGTTATTTTCAATGTTGGTTTGCGAAATCTCTATCGGTAGTCTTTTGCCGGATCGTAGCGGTGCTTGGAAAAGTGTTTAAAGTAATCGGGGATGATCGAATCTTATAAAAAATGTTTGCGGAATGCTTTTCTGCCTCCTACCGTTCGTTAGGGGAATTAAACTCTCCCGAGTGATGCGCGAATCTGATTTTTTAACATTCTTTTTTTTTCGAAACGGCAGGCTATTGAGAGAAAAGATAAGGATGATTGATGGAGTTTACTTCTCTCGGAAAGGGGGTTTCACGTGAGATTGGGGAGAATGGGGATATTCCGACGGGAAGGGGAAAATAATAACAATTAATACAAGTTGTTTTGATTATCGATCTCAGATCTGTTATGCAATCCATTTAACAAGAGTCTAATGAGTTAAAAGATTTTTTTTTGCGTGAAAGGAGATGTATTTAAATAACAAATTATGCCAAATATCACAAAATGGTTAACGTAAAGGCCTGCATTGAATATGACAGAAATTAGAGTTCGACTTTTTCAGTAAGAAAGTAGAAACGGTTGCGTAAACTTTATTACAGTACTTTTCAAAGTACTGGAGAATACAGTCATTAAAATTTTATTTATGTGTATCGCTAAAACAACTGAAAATTTATTGCTCCACGGATCGCATGCATATGATCAGCATAAAAACCGAATATCGGAATAAACATTTTAAAATTACTTTTTAATGAATCGCAAGCGTAGAAAAAAATAAACGAGCAGTTAATTGGAAATTAAAGTAATTTTTAATGTGCGAAACTCCTGGGGGTTTTTATAGAGGGGATCAAAATTGAGTCGGATTAAATTCGATGAAATTTATAAAATAAACCTTATAATAAAAAACCGGGAGATTTCAAAACCGAAAGCATTTTGAACTCAGATCCCCATTTGCCGAAACAAAATCATGGGACTTCATTAATTGTAACTCTTTAATTATAAAACCATTACATTTATTATTAAGAGACGCGAAAACATTCATAAGAGTCAAATTGTCACTGCTTTGAGATATCTGTTGATTAGTTAAAGATGATGCCGAAAGTAAAATTTAGATACAGAACTTACAAATAGTTCCAGAAAAAGTTTCCTATACTCAATTCTCTCTTCACTGAACATCAAGAATATGTTTTCTTTAAAAAAAATTCTTGCGATGTAACCTTCAGTTTCTCAAGTAGTTGCATGAAAATTTATTTGCAAGTTTATACGAAATTTCTTCAAAAATTGCTTCACACTCGCGTACGGTAACAAGTTACCGATTAATCTAACTGGAAACGCCCCCAGAGAATTTAATATCAAAACGTAATTTGTCGTAAGAAATGGTATCATTTCCGAGGTAACGCCGGTTACGATTCTCTTGGTTGGTTGATCGCCTCAGCGAAATGGTTTCCAGATAGAATCTCCGGAAGGGACGCCTTTAAACCCTGAATCCGTCCATCGACCGAAAACCGCCTCTTATTCCAACGACGCCCTTCATTTTTCCCTCACAAAGGCACCTTCTCAAAAGGGACATCTGTCCTGAGAGAGGGAACACAGCCATTCACTCTCACAAATATATCCCGAGGAAGAGAGGGTCAGGTTGTACTGAGCAAAATTGCGAATAGAATCAAGAAAGAAACGAGGTGTGTATATATGTGTGTGTATATATATATATATATATATCATCATCATAGGTAGTCTGTCCGTAGACAGGTCCGTGATTATTCATGGTTAAACCTGGTTCTCCATATACTCCTATTTTCCGCTGTCCTCTTCATATCTTGATAACTCTCTTTCCCTTTCAAATCGTCTATCAGCTGAAACCTTTTCCTGCCTCTTTCCCTTTTCCCATCTAGTTTTCCTTCTAACACGTCTTTAATCATACTCTCTCTCCTCAGGTAATGTCCAACCCAGTTAGCCTTCCTCTTTCTAATAGTCTGTATAATCATTCGCTTCTCTCCTATTCTTCGTAGCACTTCATCGTTTCTCATCCTATCTGTCCATTTTATCTTCAGCATTCTCCTCCAAGTCCACATTTCAAAGCTTTCCAAGTATTTGATGTCATTTTTCCTTAGCGTCCATGTTTCTGCCCCATACAATGCTATACTCCATACGTAGCATTTTATCAACTTCTTGCGGATATCTTCCCTTATATTCCCTGTAAGTAGTTGTTTCTTTCTCCTGAAAGCCGCTTTTGCTTTTCCTATTCTAGTTTTGATCTCATCCGTACATTTTGCCTCTCGTGTTATGATACTTCCTAGGTATTTATATTCTGAAACTTGTTCTAATGGCTTTCCCCCAATAGTTATGTTCAGATTTTCTTCTTTACCCGATATTCGAATGACCTTGGATTTTTCTGTATTTATTTCCATACCGTATTTTCTACCTGTTATCACTAGTCTATTTATCATTTTTTGTAGCTCCTCTTCCTTTCTTGCTAGAAGTACTTGATCATCTGCGTATTTTACTGTTCTTAAAATCCTTCCTCCAATTTTGAAATCCCCTGTGCCTTCTAAAGCTTCTTGCATTAGACTTTCTCCATATATATTGAATAGGGTTGGCGATAGGCAGCAGCCTTGTCTTACTCCTCTACCGATATTTATTCCGCAGGTGTCCACATTCTCAAACCTGACCTTTACAACTTGATTCTCATATAGATTCCTAATCAGTCTCCTGTCTTTCCAGTCTACACCTATATCCTTTAATATCTTCATCAACTTGACCCAATTTACTCTATCAAAGGCCTTCTGCCAGTCTACGAAACATGCGCAGATATCTTGACTGTATTCTATTGCCCTTTCTGATATGATTCTAACTACTCCTATAGCATCTCTAGTTCCTCGTCCTTTTCTGAAACCGAATTGATCTTCCCCTATTATTTCTTCTGCCTTTTTCTCCAGCCTTTTATTAAGAATCCTCGTGATGATCTTCGATGTGTGTGACAGAAGGCTTATAGTTCTGTAATCTTTACACTGCATTGCTTTTGGCTTCTTCTTTAGAGGGATCATTGTTACTTCTAGGAAATCCTGAGGCCACTCTCCCGTGTCGTAAATCTTATTAATTAATTTCGTGATCGCTTTTAGTCCTTCTGATCCTATGACTTTAAGTATCTCAGCCGGTATTCCATCGCTGCCAGTGGCTTTCCCCTTCTTTAGTTCCACTATCGCCTTTTCTACTTCGCTCTCCATAATACTTGGTCCCAAGTTGTCTTCTTCAATGTTTTCCTCATTTTCCAGTTCTATTTTTGCCGCTCCTGCCCGTTTGCTGTATAATTCCTTAATGTATTCTTCCCATACCTGTGCTACATCCTTTGTTTCTGAGACTATCTTCCCATCTGTATTCAAAATTCCTTTACCACGAATTCCATTAGACTTCTTATCTTCTAATTCCAGTGCCCTAGCGTACATCATATCGTACCGTCCTAACTTCTCCATCTGTTCTATTTCATCGCATTTTCCTTTTATCCAATTTTCTCTAGCTTTATCTGTTACCCTTCTCAACTCATTGTTTATACGCCTATAGTTGGCTCTACCTTCTTCAGTGTTAACGTTTTTCCATTTTCGTCTCTCATCCATTTTCTCCAGCATTTCCTTCGTGATCCATGGTTTTCTGATTTTCTTCTCTTGTTTTCCAATCTCTTTATCCAAGGTATCCTTGATACTGGTTTTAATTTCATCCCATTCTATATCGACGGTCTTCGGTTTGTTTTCCAACTTTCTTAGGTTATCTTCCAACTTCATGCTGACTACATCCTGCCTTTCTTTCAGTTTTTGTAGGTCCCAGGTCTGTCTTTCTCTTCTCGTTTTTCTTATTTGTTTGAGCTTTGTATTCACGTCAAGTATTAGAAGGCTGTGATCTGAATCAATGTCTGCTCCTTGCAATGCCTTGGCGTTCTTTATGCTGTTCCTGAATCTTTGTTTTACAAGGATGTAATCTATTTGGCATCTCATTCTATCTCCTGGGCTTTTCCATGTGTATAACCTTCGTTTATGGTTTTTGAACCATGTATTAGTCACTACAAGGTCATTATTGATGCAGAATTCTACGAGTTTCTCCCCTCCTCGATTTCTCTTCCCAAGTCCGTATTGCCCGACAACATTTTCTTCCTGTCCTTCTCCGACTATGCTGTTCCAATCTCCCATTATTATGCAGTTTACCTTTCCTCTTCCGTCTTCTTCGTAAATTTCATTAATTTGCTCATAGATTTCATCTATTTCTTCATCGTCATGAGCTGACGTTGGCATATATACCTGGATTATCAGCATGTTCACTGGGACTGCTTCTAGCTTTATTGCCATCAGTCTATCGTTCGTTGCTATTATCTTGGTCACGCTTTTCATAATATCTTTCCTAAGTACCAGAGCTACTCCCCTTTCCCCACTATTTCCTCCAGAATAAACTACCGTGAATTCTTCCGAGTCGAACTGTCCTTCTCCCTCCCATCTAGTTTCGCTTAGCCCTATAATGTCAACTCTATTTCTTCTCATTTCTTCTTTCAAGTTCTCTAGCTTTCCTGCCTTTCTCATAGTTCTTACGTTCCAAGTCCCTACTCGTATTTTACTTTCGACAAATGTTTTCCACAAGGCAGTCCCCGCCCGGAGATCCGATTGGGGGACTATTTTACCTCCGGATTGTTTTACCTCGAGAGAACTCATATTGTCCAACCATATAATATTTACTAGGGATTGTAATGTGGTAGTTTCCCTCTTGCTTTCCACATCGCAGTACTGTAGCCGTTCAAATCGTCCTGATCACGCCTACAGCTGTATTGGATATAGACCCAACCAACATCATTTGTTTTCGGCTCTATACCATACTGACAGTACTGCTGCCTACTGCCAGGCACTGATGATAGTTTTTTTTTTATATATAAATAAAACCTCCATTCGAGGGGTTTGAACCCCCGAACTTTGCAATAGAAAGCCGACACGCTAACCACTACACCACCATATATATATATATATATATATATATATATATATATATATATATATATATATATATATATGCACACACATACGAATAGTTACACATGTGTGTGTGCGTGCGAGTATGAACAAAGTTTTTAGTTTTTTATATACAATGTATGTAGTATATATGTAGTACATATCATGAAAAAACTTGATGTCGAGATTTTGATGAATATGCTCGCTTTAGCAGCCACTAAAAAAACAATTTTAATTCCGGCTGTCAACTGATTGCGGGTCGAGATACTTGACAGTTTTGCGAGAGCCAATGAAATCTCGTATTTTCATAGGGCATCACCCAGAATAGAAACCTTTGAAATGAACCGTATCGCGCAATAGTTGAGTGCTGTTGTCGATTTTAACAAAATGTCGACTTACTTAACAATGGCTGCATGTATTTTGACCAATATAACTCCCATTGTATACAAATGTCATAAAAATAATACAAAACTATATTTCCCAAAATAAAAGTAGAAAAATTCCAGTGAAAGCAACACATATCGAGTTACTAGATGAAAGTACCCGGCGTTGCTCGGGTTTTTAAATCAAGACAAAAAATATTGAGGATGATTTGAAAAAAAGATAAAGTTATGAGAACAAGTAAATTTTTATTGTAATGGTTGATGGTATTATATATTTGTTGTCATTCGATCATTTTCACAAATAAATAAAATTTTCCCTCATCCTTTTTTGACAAATTTGGCGACTGCATTTTTATCAAATAATCATAATAAACAATCGACGGAATAACTTTTAAAAGATAGTTAATTCACTCGAATTGATTTCCAGTGGTAGAAACTCCATCACATTACGTGGCCATCAACCTCAAAAACATTGAAACCTTGGGCATGAATTGCAAGCTCCAGGGATGCAACCGGTTGAAACACGTTTGAAGACATAGTCAAATATAGCATTACCATAAGTTATCCAATGCAAGGGCTGATTTTGTGGGTCTAATTTTTCACGTGAATATTTTAAAGTTATACCTACGAAACAAAATTATTTCCCGGATTTTGAAACGATTTTGGCGATAAAAGGTATATTAGTATGACATGGAAAGTGCTGTTATAATCTAATAAGAATAACTAATAATAATAATTATGTTATTATCCAGTGATATTTGTTTAATTGATACATAAAAACGTTCAGTTGAAGTTAAAGCAAAATGTACACATAGATATTTAGGGGGGAAGAAGTTAACGATTATATTTTGGTCGAAATTAAATAAATGTTATAGAAGTGTTCTTAATATATCTTCTGTGATATCTTTCACTTGATTAAATTATAATGTTAATGAAAAAAACAAATTTCGCTGGCAATTATAGGGAACGAATACATACATTCCTATCAAATAAATATATTGCAAGCGATTGAAATCTCCGATCTCATGAGAATCCGTTTGATATTAGCCGAGATTGTAATTAATTGATAATACATAAATTCGTTATATTGGTAGCACTAATTGACAATTTTGTTCCGAGTTAATTGTTCGAGCCTAAAATACTTAATAATACAATTTGAAAATAACAATTCAAATATGGCGCCATTTATTCCCTTTAAAAGCATTAAATCAATGCTATCGTAACATATATAATATCAGTTTACATTTTGAAGCACTGAGTTCGTCGCCATGGTAATTAGCATTTTACATTGTTGAAAACCGGAAAATCTTTTTCACGATAAAAACCGATTACTAAGCGAGTTCGGCAAGGATTTGAATTCCGTCTTTAAAATTCATAAACTTCATTTTTTTAAGCACAGAACTGTTTTCGTCCCGAGTTCGAATCTTTATTGAAAGTAATTTAAAAAGTATTTTTAAACTGCCTAGCACTGAATTGTCAAAATTACATGAGTAGTTAACTTTTAACAGCCGGGAATTACATTTGGTCCCTCGAGGATGCGTGTTTCGCGGATTTGACACTATATAATAAGATTAAATACATTTTAATTTATCGCCATTTTCAATTTTATCATTTTCACGTTTTAAAACCACTCGCAGGACACTTGGCTATTTCGCATTAAGGGATATTTACAAATTTTTCGTTCTAGTATCTTTTATTTAGTGTATGCCTATATGGTACGTAGTATACCCTAATGTATACTCGTATACACACACACGTGCACATGCCATAGAAGAGAAGACCAGTAGTCCGCGTCTTGATTACTTCCGTGCTATATCCTCATCATTCCGAGTTAATTAATGGGGCAGGAAGCGATAAGGACCATCTCTCAACCCAAATCCACTCACACCCACCCAGGCGTAACCCCTCCTCTTCCTCCCTACCCCCTTCCTCCACCTTTCCTTTCTCCCCCTTCCCTTCCTCCACCTCCCCTTTCTCCCCATTCCCTTACTCCCCCTTCCTTTCCTCCCCCTTCCCTTCCTCACCCTACCCTTCCTCCCCTTCCCTTCCTTCCTTCCCTTACCTTCCTTTTAGCTTCCCTTGCACAGGATCTATTCATTCGCAAAACGGCATTCGAACCGAATAGAGAAAGGGACACCGTGAAAGTCGGTTGAATCAACCGGCGGGGAAGGAGTAGCGGGTGGCGGAAGAAAGGACTCGTAGGATTGGTTGAAAGGACGAGAGACTGGACCCCATAAAGGGGTGGAGGGAGAAACGGTCCTCAGAAGCAAGCACACGCCGCGAGGGTGGTCCTGGGAAGGGATGGGGGAATATGTACGGGTTAATCCCAAGGAGGAGTTATAACTGGAGGTCCTTGGATTATTCCCTTCCACTCTGAAGTACGCACCAGTGAGGAATGTGTTCTCCGGATAAAAAGGAAAGATTTCGGGATTCTCTTTTAGCTCCTCGTGTGTTTATGCGCGCTGGATGATTTAGTTTCGCGCGAAAGGAGAAAAAAAATCCCATCCTCGTTTTCTTCGGAAATAAATGGAGGGGGGGAAGGATTTTCTTTTTGAAACGGTTTGCGCAACACTCGATTGCCAAATCGTTTCAAAATTTTTATAAGAGTTTTTTCCGGAAAATTGATATTCGGAATCAATTTAATTGAAGAGTTTTACATATATAGACACACACACACAATGAAAATGCAAGATTACGTGAACGATCTGCATAATACATTCACTTAGAGCTTCGAACTTTATATAGTTTTACGACATCCGCAAAAAAAGTAATTGATAACCGAGCATTGATACTTTTTCGACTGGAATTTAACACTTACTTCCTAATCCCCCTCAAATCACAAAACATAACAAATTTATAAATACGAGGATCAGAAAACTACTTTGTCCAGGTTTCTTAGAGGCTATGGAGGACGTTTTTGCTCCATTTTTCGTTGCTTCAACGCTAGGGCGTATGATGGGGCGATGTGAATTAAGAGTTTAATAATTCACTCGTAAAGCATCCGATGCGCCTGCCTCGGACGCTAACTGGCCAAAGCCGAACAAATCGCAATAATCCAGCGCGTGTCGCCAGTAAATATGCGTACATTAATCTCCACTTTTGGCTATAACTTAGGTCCGGGTGAATTTATCGCAGCAGTAAAAGGTTGAAACGGAATTAGGATATATTATTGGTGGGGCATCTGGTGGAGCATTCTCAGAAACAATTACGATGGGAATCAGCTGGACCTCGAATAATGCAAGTATGCCCACGCACTCATAATGCGACAATTCTCCTTTGCCATTAAAGAATACGGCTGGAACGTGGTTAACGAGTGGGCGGCCATGTTGGGCATATATGGATTATAAGGGCAGGCAACATAAAATATTCATTTTCTGAAATTTAGCCGAGAAGGTAAAATTTTGCGTTATGATTTATTAAGGTCCTAGCAGAAAATCTCTTTTATCAACTTCTCCTAGAAAAAGAACGATTCAAATAATATTTTTCAAGTCTATAGGAATCATTGATACGGCCGTGGTTTTAGTTGGAGCATTTAATGAGATCAAATTCGAATATTTTCACGAGGAAAATAAGACACGATACCGCGAAAATACAAGCCTAGGAAAAATTTCCGCGTTATCTTTTTATTCGATGTTTTTTGCCTTAAAAACCAAGGAGCTAATTAGCGATCCTGAAATATTGAGACGGGGAGCATTGAAAATTAATGATTTAAGGAGTTCTTTTAAGGGCCAATTAAGTTGTTGATTGCCCGTAGCATTAACAGAAGTTAGTCCTGCGAAAGACCAGTGCCAATGACTTTGACGAACGAACTATTCTTCGTAAGTAGGCTAATGGGAGAGCCCGAAAAAAGACCAGAGAGTCCGTGTTTGATAGAATAAGACCGCTTCGATGGCTCACAAAGCGCTAAGCAAGCTTAAGAAGTGCCGAGAGAACAGTTCCTCATCGGAATTACTCGACTTTCACATCCTTTGCGACCGTCTTATACCACATTTTTATTTAATTATCGGGCTTATTTTAATAACATTTATTGTTTTGCGCATACGAATGATTGATAATTTTTAAACAATAAATGGTACACCGTTAGACGCTCAAAAATATACTTAAGGGAGCATAAAGCAACTGGAAAACAGATGGGACAGAAAAGTTTTAAAGATTTTGGAGCCTTCTTGGAAGAAAAAGTCATGGTAGGAGAACCTGTAAGAACCTAGGAGACATCTTCAGACGGCAATCGAAAAGCGGGATCATTCGTAAATTTAGAGTTAAGAAAATTTAGTAATACAAGACAACTATTTTCATGCTTGAAACATTTTAAAGGACACATTATTTAAAGAGCTTTCCAAAACTAAGGGTGTATTATAAGCGCTCTGGTTGCACGTAGCAGAAGCCCCTCGTCATTTAACTGAATTCTCCCTACCGATGTGAATAAATGCTAGAGAACGGCAACCCTGCGGCAACATGTGACATAGGTATTGTAGGGCAACTGCTCTGCTATTCCATTACGAAGTTGTTTTCAATGAATGGGATTTTTACGATTTACATTGTGTATGTCTATATGCCTATGATCTCAATGTCGGAAAATCTTTAACGTTTTGAGAACTTTTTCTAGAAGTCATAATGTACTACGTTCAGTCGAGTACACAAAACACGAATGCTCACAACACGCGCTTTCGATTGTTAGAGAAAATATTATTTTCCTATAGGCATTCCTCTAAGTAGAAGTAAATATCTTATTACTGGGCCCTTTGTTACCTTTAAGAGAAAAGTCTATTTTCAGAGACATCTATTTTCCTGTAACAATCACTTAAATTCATTTGGTTTCATGGCTTTACAACTGCTTTCAACGGCAAAATAAACATTTTGACCAAATATATTTTCATCAAATCACCAAATAAAGCGTATTTTTAAACTCCTCATCCTTTTTCCTCAATCGCGGATTTTTATTAAAATTTCCCCTCATCAATCAATTAATAAGGGAACGGGAAAATGACCTTGAAGCCCTTTCTGACCTTTTTTGAAATCGAGATTTTTTTAATTTTCCTTCATACATACACCCACGCGACGACCTACTGCCCTCTGCCCTTCTCCCTGCAGCTCCCCTTCCCAGAAAAAATGAAATAAATTACAGACCCAGGGATGAATGATGACGCTGGCAGAGGATGGAGTGGAGTGCAAAAACGCTCTCAACCCCATTTCATTTTCCCTTCCTCCCTTCATTTCCCTCTCTCTTCCACTCTCACTCTCTCTCTCACACTCTCTCACTCAAACGCGAAACAAAACGCTACGGATTTATTTCGCCCTGCCCGTATTGATCTGCGAACAGAGATTGAAGGCAGACGTTGCCCGGGGCGGTATATAGGTTGGGAATAGAGTGAGGGAGAAAGATAGAGGGATATATGAAGGGTGAGAACGCGGAATGCAGGGAGGTGTGGAAGGATGAAGGAAATCTTCACTTCCTTCGATGATTTCGCGAGGAATAGGGGGAAAATGTGGTGAGAGAGCGAAGAGGGAGGAGTTTTCTCTCAGCTACAGGCAGTTCCTGAAAAGTGAACAAACAAGGAACTCTCCCAGGTGTGGGCGTTGATGGCTCTCCTTCAATGTAGAGTGTGGAAGCGCTTCCCGGAGCTCACTTGTTTGGCCCAGACTCCCTCCTCTTCTCTTTGCGAGAGTTTTATAAGGAAATATTGACGGGAAGGGATGGGAGAAGACTATATATGGACGATGAACACGACGGATAACGCTTTATGAACTGTCAGAAAAAGGGCACTGGGGCCGGCGGTGGGAGACGTCAAGCACTGCTTTAGGGAAGAATTTCTTTGCGCGTATGGGTGTGTATGCATGCGTGCATGGGTATGAAGGTACTTCATAGACTTTGTATCCAAATAATCTAATCACGAACATGGTTAAATATGATTAAACCTTATATTCAATATACAATAAAGTTCCACATTGAGAATATTTAATTTTTCTGGGAAGAAACAAATACTATTAATACTGACGCGGTATTCTATGAAATAATTTGTTTAGTTTATCTCTTTGTCGCTAATGCCTTTTGAACCGCTATAACTGGGCCAATTCTTAATGAATCTTCACAAAATTTTTAATATAAGCTAATGTTATGGGTAAAATTTGTTTCCTTTAAAGAATTTCGTAGGGGAAAGGGAGGCTATTGCTTTTTGAACCGCTATAACTCAGCCAATTCTTAATGAATCTTCACTAAATTTTTGATTTACTCGTCTGCTACTGTTATAGCTACAATTTGATTTCCTAGAATAATTTGGCGGGAGTGAGGGAGGGGAAGGGGAGGCCAATTTTATACTGACTCTTACAGCATGAATATTTTGTTTCGTTGACTTGATTTCAAAATTTTCTATAGTTCTAAAAAAAGGTAAAATTAAATTTATTATGGAGCCGATATTTTTGACGTGCATTATACTACTAGTAGTATGACCAGTGGCATAGCGGATACTCCCCCCACCTTTGCACGGCGAGGGGGCTCATATTCTTTACGTGAGACCCTTTAATTTTTTCCGGGACTTCCATTTTGTTTTGGCGGAGGGGCTCACACATTTTCCGGTACGCCAATGAGTATGCCCATAATTATCATGAATCACTTTCTTCATAATTTGCTTTCACTGAGAAATGACCGCTCGAATTTGATAATGCGATAGTATATTCCAACATTCTTCAACGCGATCGAGTATGTTGATATATGCCTTCCGGCGACCCACATACTCTTATTTCTTGGAGCGAATCCCAGAAAAAAAATCTGGTAGATTAAAGGAGCGGAGAATTTGGTGGCAATTCGCTGGTTTTAATGTGATTTCGTGCGCATTTCGTCAAATCCTCCCGAGTTATTATACCCG
Organism: Tanypteryx hageni; assembly: GCA_028673005.1. Taxonomy (NCBI): domain Eukaryota; kingdom Metazoa; phylum Arthropoda; class Insecta; order Odonata; family Petaluridae; genus Tanypteryx; species Tanypteryx hageni. Next base: position 77,284,089 of record CM054114.1, on the reverse strand, counting down.
ATGAGAAGACGCACAATCTTTCACGAAACTGAAATCGCTTTTAGGATACAAAACATTGAACTACCGAAAAAGTTATTGAGATTTGCGTTCACTTTATCATCTAAATCGGTGGTGCTAAACATTTTTACGTTGCGGGCAGCATCGGTAATTGCGAATTTTTCGCCGGGCCGCATTGGAAGTTGCCCATTCTTCGGCGGGCCGGATTAGAATTTAAATTGGAAGTTACCTATATATCCTGAAGCGCCATATAAGTGACAAAGTTCATACGGTTAAAAATTCAATATTAAAATTTTACCAATATAATTAGCATGAAATGTTTGAATTTTTGTTGAATTGTTTGGATTTGTCTTTCATCATACCTTAAGGGGCCGCACAAAAATCCGTTGCGGGACGGGCATGCGGCCCGCGGACCGTAGTTTGGTCACCGCTGATCTAAATTATTACTATTATACGATTTTTCTCTTTTTCACAACACAATAATAGTCAATTAGCAATTGCGAGAGAAGCGACCTTTCATTGTGCGAGCGGGCTGAATCGATTGCTATTTTCTTGTTTAATATTCACTTCCTTATATTGAGAACTAGTCAAAATCCATTCCTAACCTGCAAACTCCGTTTCACATCATTTAAACAGTATTTGTGATAAGTGAATTCGGTGAGTCATTTGTTTTTTGTATTTGTGATAAGTGAATTTGGTGAGTCATTTGTTTTTGTGACTTTCAAAAAGGCACGATGCTTCGAAACGTCGATAAAACTTTATTTCTTTAGACATGACATCTCGTTGCACCGTGCGTTGTGATATTACCACTACTAATCTCCGTGTTATTCATCTCTGGGCAAGGTGAGTGCTTAGCCGGAATTATTAGGATAGCCCTAATTCTCCGACGTTCAATATCAACAGTACTAACATACCGATTTCGACCACGACCACCATTTCGTTGACTTTAACTAGTACGCGTTATTTCAAGGAGTTCAAATTTTGAGACACGCGGTGGTAGCCCGTCTCTTTCCTCTGCTTAAAAATTTCAATAGCGTCAGTTAAGGTGGTGTTGAGCCTGGGAGAGTGAACGAAAGACTATGGCTACGAAGTGGTGCGCGTTAAATTTAAAATTTCAAGATTATTCATCATCATCATAGGTAGTCTGTCCGTAGACAGGTCCGTGATTATTCTTGGTTAAACCTGGTTCTCCATATACTCCTATTTTCCGCTGTCCTCTTCATATCTTGATAACTCTCTTTCCCTTTCAAATCGTCTATCAGCTGAAACCTTTTCCTACCTCTTTCCCTTTTCCCATCTAGTTTTCCTTCTAACACGTCTTTAATCATACTCTCTCTCCTCAGGTAATGTCCAACCCAGTTAGCGTTCCTCTTTCTGATAGTCTGTATAATCATTCGCTTCTCTCTTATTCTTCGTAGCACTTCATCGTTTTTCATCCTATCTGTCCATTTTATCTTCAGCATTCTCCTCCAAGTCCACATTTCAAAGCTTTCCAAGGATTTCATGTCATTTTTCCTTAGCGTCCATGTTTCTGCCCCATACAATGCTATACTCCATACGTAGCATTTTATCAACTTCTTGCGGATATCTTCCCTTATATTCCCTGTAAGTAGTTGTTTCTTTCTCCTGAAAACCGCTTTTGCTTTTCCTATTCTAGTTTTGATCTCATCCGTACATTTTGCCTCTCGTGTTATAATACTTCCAAGGTATTTATATTCTGAAACTTGTTCTAATGGCTTTCCCCCAATAGTTATGTTCAGATTCTCTTCTTTACCCGATATTCGAATGACCTTGGATTTTTCTGTATTTATTTCCATACCGTGTATTTTCTACCTGTTATCACTAGTCTATTTATCATTTTTTGTAGCTCCTCTTCCTTTCTTGTTATAAGTACTTGATCATCTGCGCATTTCACTGTTCTTAAAATCCTTCCTCCAATTTTGAAATCCTCTGTGCCTTCTAAAGCTTCTTGCATTAGACTTTCTCCATATATATTGAATAGGGTTGGCGATAGGCAGCAGCCTTGTCTTACTCCTCTACCGATATTTATTACGCAGGTGTCCACATTCTCAAACCTGACCTTTACAACTTGATTCTCATATAGATTCCTAATCAGTCTCCTGTCTTTCCAGTCTACACCTATATCCTTTAATATCTTCATCAACTTCACCCAATTTACTCTGTCAAAGGCCTTCTGCCAGTCTACGAAACATGCGCAGATATCTTGACTGTATTCTATTGCCCTTTCTGATATGATTCTAACTACTCCTATAGCATCTCTTGTTCCTCGTCCTTTTCTGAAACCGAATTGATCTTCCCCTATTATTTCTTCTGCCTTTTTCTCCAGCCTTTTATTAAGAACCCTCGTGATGATCTTCGATGTGTGTTACAGAAGGCTTATAGTTCTGTAATCTTTACACTGCATTGCCTTTGGCTTCTTCTTTAGAGGATCATTGTTACTTCTAGGAAATCCTGAGGCCACTCTCCCGTGTCGTAAATCTTATTAATTAATTTCGTGATCGCTTTTAGTCCTTCTGATCCTATGACTTTAAGTATCTCAGCCGGTATTCCATCGCTGCCCGTGGCTTTCCCCTTCTTTAGTTCCACTATCGCCTTTTCTACTTCGCTCTCCATAATACTTGGTCCTAAGTTGTCTTCTTCAATGTTTTCCTCATTTTCCAGTTCTATTTTTGCCGCTCCTGCCTGTTTGCTGTATAATTCCTTAATGTATTCTTCCCATACCTGTGCTACATCCTTTGTTTCTGAGACTATCTTCCCATCCGTATTCATAATTCCTTTACCAAAAATTCCATTAGACTTCTTATCTTCTAATTCCAGTGCCCTAGCGTACATCATATCGTACCGTCCTAACTTCTCCATTTGTTCTATTTCATCACATTTTCCTTTTATCCAATGTTCTCTAGCTTTATCTGTTACCCTTCTCAACTCATTGTTTATACGCCTATAGTTGACTCTACCTTCTTCACTGTTAACGTTTTTCCATTTTCGTCTCTCATCCATTTTCTCCAGCATTTCCTTCATGATCCATGGTTTTCTGATTTTCTTCTCTTGTTTTCCAATCTCTTTATCCAAGGTATCCTTGATACTGGTTTTAATTTTGTCCCATTCCATATCAACGGTCTTCTGTTTGTATTTCAACTTTCTTATGTTATCTTCCAACTTCCTGCTGACTACATCTTGTCTCTCTTTCAGTTTTTCTAGGTCTCAGATCTGTCTTTCTCTTCTCGTTATTCTTATTTGTTTGAGCTTTGTACTCACGTCAACTATTAGAAGGCTGTGATCTGAATCAATGTCCGCTCCTTGCAATGCCTTGGCATTCTTTATGCTGTTCCTGAATCTTTGTTTTACAAGGATGTAATCTATTTGGCATCTCATTCTATCTCCTGGGCTTTTCCATGTGTATAACCTTCGTTTATGGTTTTTGAACCATGTATTAGTCACTACAAGGTCATTATTGATGCAGAATTCTACGAGTTTCTCCCCTCTTCGATTTCTCTTCCCAAGTCCGTATTGCCCGACAACATTTTCTTCCTGTCCTTCTCCGACTATGCTGTTCCAATCTCCCATTATTATGCAGTTTACCTTTCCTCTTCCGTCTTCTTCGTAAATTTCATTAATTTGCTCATATATCTCATCTATTTCTTCATCGTCATGAGCAAGATTATTATATATATTATTATATATATATATATATATATATAATAATATACTGTTGTTCGAGGAGCTGTAGCTCTATTGTGTATTTTATAATTTGATTCAATTTAAATCAAAGTTAATGCGATTTAACTCAATGTCTTCACACAGAACGAACTTTTTACCGTAAGTTAAAACAACTGTAACTTTGGTTCCAGCTACATTAGTCGAATACAATTTTTTCGAAATTTAATTTTATATACAATGTATTACTGTACTATATATTTAATGTGAAGTAGTAGAGGTGGCTGATGATCAATTATTTGTGAATTTTTACGAGTGAAGGAAAAGAAAAACAAGAAGTACATATTATCAATAAAAACAATTTCTCGATTTGATGACGAAAATTGTTTTCGTCATACACTTCTTTTGCGTCACTTCCTTTCATTACAAGATATATATATATATATATATATATATATATATATATATATATATATATATATATATATATATATATATATATATATATTAATACACACACACACGTGTGTGTGTGTGTGTGAATACACGAGCTTTCGGTGCTTGCATACTTCAAGCGCTTAAAAAAATCACCATGTACCAAGATCTCAACTAAAAAAACCAACTCGACAACATTTCAAGTAACCATTTAAATAAGATAAAAGGTTTCATTTTCTGAGAAATTAAGACATCAATTCGGAATTTCTAAATTATCTGGCTATCGGCTAAAGTCCAAGTTTTCGAATTTCAAGTTTCATGGCAATGATCGCCCTTATAAAGCAATAACTATAATCATCGTTAAGACAATAGCCTATATGTTACACTAAAACTTATATAAAAATTAAAATATTTTATGTTATTACTATGGTGTCATCATCCGTGCCTTTTAGTACGTATCCGGTTAAAAATTTTATTTAAAATTATAACGCTATCATATGTATACGTATTTGGCTGAAATAAAATGGATTATAATGCAGTATAAGCATTAAATCGATGCTCTTGAAGTGTGTAAAATCAATTCCCATTGACAGGCATTGGAGTCGTTGCTATGGTAGTAAATATTTTTCATTGTTAATAACCAAAAACATTTTCATAATTTTATAATTAAAATCAAATTTTTACGCAAATTTGGCATAAATTTGAATTTTGCCTTCAAGAAGAAGAAACTTTATTCTTACATCCATAGTACGGTGCATGCCCCGACTTAGTATCTTCATTTTAAATAATTAAAAAAGTAATTTTATACACCTCTGCGCAGTTTTCAATGTTTTCCTTATGGATGTTTTAAATTAGACTTTGGTGACAATTTCGGATTTTTTCCAGAAAGAACCTAAGGTTATGCATATATATATATATATATATATATATATATATATATATATATATATATATATATATACACATATATAAGTAGTTGGTGTTTGCATTCAGCGAGTATTTCAGTCCATATCGAAAGTAACACCGTAGGATTTGAGGGGATGCAGTGCAACAGGAAGACCATAACGTCACTAATATTTCCTGTTTTTGGGTTTTGGCACAGTTATAAGTTTACGCAGTAGTTATAAATCAATTGTATTATAATAGTATCCACTGATTCTATTTAGAAGCACTAAATTAAAGCTATTATTATATACAGTTCATCAACCCCAGTAATTGAAAGCAGTAGCGTTCCTTTATTTAATAACATATACCGCGTTTTAAAATTATGGTGTCATCATATGTATCCGTCTTTGATTGAAATCAATGGGACAATATGAATTTCCCTATTAAAAAGCAATAAAGCCATCTGTTATAATACGGATTGCCAATTCCCATTGAAAGACATTGTCCTGGTTGCTATGGTAGCTGAAGATCTTTATTGTTGAGCATCTGCTTTTTTCCGATTAAAAACATATTTCTTCATCAATTCGGCACCGACTTGAATTTAGTCTTCAAAAATAAGAAACCTCAACTTTTTATCTATAGAATTATTTCCATCCCAAGTTTCTATTTGAGTTATAATTAATTTAAAAATGAAAATTTATGAAACTCTGCACAGATTTCCATGTTTTTTACGGAGTATCGAAATGGAACATTGGGGCCAAAAATACCCCATTAAAAATTAAAAAAATTGGAAATTTTGATTTTTCTGATTGGTTGTACCTAATAACCTATCATCCTGCCAAATTTAAGGTTCATAACATGTCTAGAAGCATTTTCGGTTTTATACTATATATATATATGTATCCTATATCCTTCGAAAGAAGCAGCTATTTATAATACTTTTAATCGGTGCTTGCATACTGCAAGCATTGGGAGCGCCTGGAGTTGAACCGTGGGCACCTACATAAGATGTCTCATATTATCCGAAGGCCCACTCATGACATCTACAACCCCTGAAAATGTCAGCGCAATATTTCACTTAGTATTGTCTGCGCACCCAAATATGTTTTCCCTTTGCTTTTAAATGTCACGGTCTGAGAGTGACGTCATGACACTAAAAATAAGCAACTTTTAAGTTCGTGGCACTAAGGTCTCGTTCAGTTTTATTAACATGTAAAATAAATTCCCGATGAAAAGCATTTTCTCGTAGTCATGACAGAAATATTGGGCCATTGTTATAAATTGTATAAAATCCCGATTTTATGCAGTAAAAATCAAATAATTGGACTAATTCGGCCCGGATTCCTGTTCTACTTTCAGGAAAAATAATCTTCGTTCTTTTTCCCGTCTTCTAATTTAAGTCCGGAGTTTGCACCTTAATTAAAAGTAATTTAAAAATGCAATTATAATAAGGATTGTACGGATTTAAATGGTTTTCTAATGGGACTTGAAAATGAACGTTTTGGGGTGTAAAGTTTTAAGGGGAAATTTTGGAATTTTCGATTTTTCCTAATGGTTTTGGACTAACATCAAGGTTCCCTCCAAATTACAGCTCTGTGGAATATCTAGAAGTACCTTAGGTTTTATATCATTATATATAATATATCCTCCGAAAGAAGCAGCTATTTATTATATGTATATGTCGCTCATTAACTTAGTATTGTACTTAATATCGACAACATTCTGATAATCTTGAAAGAAGTAGTTACCTAAAATTGACTAATACTTTTCAAGAAAATATTCCCTGCGTGTCTCATATTGAACGTGAGTGTGAATGTATTAAAAACCTATGGGCTTTAACAATTACATTTGTATAGTATGTATACTTCAATCGGTTTTATTACGTAGTCGAAGTTGAGAAATTTAATTTAATTTTAGGCTCAAAGATCTCTTAGCTTTAACTAGCACATACCTGCACAACCTCTAATTTTATTAAGTTGTTATATTTTAATTTGAGTTTAGAAATAATTCGTGCCTTAATTAAGAATATTAATACTTAAATATAGATAAATAATGACTAGGGTTATATTAGGACTAAAAAATTCCTTTTTACATGTAACAATACAAGTATAAAATGCAACAGCGTGAAATAATGATGTAACGTTTCATAATAAATAAGTCATCAAAAATTTGCACCTTGAAAAACGGCCATTATTAATTATTTAAAGACGAGATTTGCTACCATATCAACGATCTAAAGCATAGGAAAAGATTTATTCATTCAGCTCTAAATGGTCACCCTGCAAAATGTTTGCTTTATACCATTAAACAGAAAGACTAAGACTCGAAATCGCGTCTATTCGCAAAGACTTACGAACGATATATGTAAACGCCCGCCAGAGACGTTTCCTAGTTTCGGAGATGTCAGTTTTTTGTGAAAAAGAGTAGAAAACATCGATTCCTAGGAGAGTGCATAGAAAGATTCTCTGGTTTATTAAGAATAATCGTAATGAGGAATTATATACATAAGTGAAATACGAGTAGAACTAATTTTTAAAAATTTCATTAATGTCGAGATTTTTGCTTTAATTTTCTAAAAGCACTGTTTGTAATATCCAATAAGAAATTTATTTTTCAACATAGGAGAGTGATTCTTCTTACATTTTACTCGTAATTTATCACAAAATAGGGCTTCATTTATAAATCCATACCTACGAAGTGGGGCCTTCTCTGGCGGCAGTCCACATATTACCTAGTTTTTACTACTAGGAACATTTTAACAGCCTTACAAATCGTGTCAGATATAAGTACAAAAACATTCGCTTTACCATAAAAAGAAACACTAAAATCACTTTCAGGCCAGCTAACAGCGCCTCCGCTAAAGCAATAAGATGAGAAAGAAACAATGCCACTTCTTGAGAAAATTTCCAATTCTCCTTGAGTCTTATGTTAGCCAAAGAGTTTCAAATCAATTACTTTTGAAGGCGTCGAAATGTACTGGAAGGGAAACAAGACCTCTCACCCTATTTTCCTAACGAGATAAGAACCTTGCCCCAAGATGCGGTAAGGGGCACTCTTTTACCGCTCCGTAGTTAAATTATCACACATTCTGGGCCCGTGAAAACAGTAGCGCGTTATGTGGAAACAGGTGATTGAAATTGGATTATGGCTGGCAGGTTCATTAGTATTACGATAAAATATACATAAAAATATCCGAGCAAAATAACATAAAGATGAGGTGATTAAAACTGAAGGAACAAATAATTCTTTTAATTAAAACCTCCTCTTCCTGGTCGTTTTCGGATTATTTTATTTTTGCATCAAAGGCCTATTTGCAAGTTAATGAGTTTCCGGTTAGCTCTCAGGAGATTGCTCCGATTTTAAACATAAGCTGGTCTTATCTGAAAAAACTTACACTTCAAAACTTTCTCGAAGGAACATTTAAGCTACTCTGAAATCAGAGAAGATCATACTGATACAAAGCTCAGTTAAGACGGGTGGGCAATAAGTTCTAAGAAATTAAAAGAAATGGTGGCAAAATTTTCCGCCCGAAGTGTGTTTGAATATAGACTAGATATATTTTTAAAGGAAAAATTTTCCGAGCATTGTCGAGAGACTACGAAATTTCAATATAATTTTATTATCACATGGGACAAAAATTTGTTATTAAAATTTGAAGGTTTGGGAATATATATGATTACAAAGTTAAGCCTATGGACTAAATCATTAGTTTATTGTTAAATGAAAGGTAGTTAATAATATAAAGTAAATTTCTCATGACTTTAAGTCGAAATATTATAAGCGCACATCTCATGGTTCCCCCAGCTACTCAGGAAATGAAAAGTGACACGGTATGACAACTACTTTTATAAGCTGGTGAATACTGACCGGTAATATAGATTTCATACCAATCGCCAAATTAACCGAATACTAAACTTGATTTTAAAATAATTGTCCAATTAGTTTTCATTATATTAAAAACATATCTTATAAAGGAATATATACATATTTCAATAAATTTTCTAGCGTGAAATTAGATGCAATCCATTATTCCCAATAAAACCAGTAATTTTAAAGCCAATTAATTATATTTATTAAAGTGAATCTATGGAAAACCTTTATGATACAGTTCCCAAAGATTTTAAAGGGTTGTCTTTAAAGAAAATGAATTTTAATATTCTCCATTCAGAGAGAAAGCGAACAAGTAGAGAAGTTCATTCTTTCGAGAATCAAAATAAGAGTATTTCGAAGGTTTTGCAGTGTAGAATACATCATGAATCTAATTTTTAGGCGACTGTTAACAACGCCAACTTCCATTTCAGCGTCCACATATCACGGGTCACAACAATAAACATGATTAGGGGTCGCTGTGGGGATGACACTCACAGTTCATGTCTACGTGCACGGTGGCCGCCAGTGGTAGACTGCGGTTGTTGTTAGCAGCTTGACACGTTAGCTGCGAGTGGAGGTCGGATCTTCCAAGGCTTGGGATGACCAGTTCGTTCGTGACATGGGCGACACCGGAGGCTCCGGGAGAGGTACCCGTGGCTCCGGGAGCGGTTGCGGATTCAGGCGCCGGAGAGAGCACGGTGGAAGAGTTGTCGACGAGGCGATCATTTCGGAACCACCATACGGCGGGGGTTGGCCATCCTGTTCAAGGAAGAAGAAAAAACATGTAACATTGCATGTACCCGACCCCGGTTAGAAGACAGGTTTCGGGGATGGAGCCGCGACCCGCGTTATAAGACTACCGCGATTTAACCGAGGACACGACCGTATCTACGACCAGACTTTTTTTCCACGGTATATCCGGATCCGCCGTATAACCGACGGCGTTATAACGGAGGCGAAGTTATTGCAACATATCGATCGTGCCGATGTATGGGAGTTAAATTACGGTTTCATTCGGCATGTCATATTTTAAGTTGATCCATGGGATGGAAAAATTCAATTGCAATGTGGAGAAATTGTCGCTTAGGAATATCGAAAAACCGAAAGGCGAGTTAGAATATGCACATTTGGTGAGAAACTGGTCGCATAATTTATGCATTTATACATTAGCTTAAGTTTCCGGAAAAATTGATCATTTCTAAAAAATACTTGAAAATTTATGAGGGAATAAATATCAGGGGTTTTGAAAGTAAATGTTAAAAGTTTTTTTTTAAAGCCTTCTAAAAATAAAGTCTAAAATGTTATCAAAATCGGAATCTTCATCTTCAAACTTTTGAAAGTAAAACATATGCTAATTCTAAAAGAACATTTTTATTTTGCCCTAATTGAAATATCGATTTACATCAACTCAAGATGTTCTTATCTTCCTCAATCCCTCATCAAATTTTTTTAACCGAGAGACGGTGATATAAAATGTTTTCAGCGACAATATCATATTTATAAGCCAGATAATAAACTTTCAAGTTTTATAAAACAGTTAAGGATGACACATAATTACCGAGTTAATTTAAATAAATTTCGCCTAAAAGAGTTCACTTTCGAAGACATGTTGGTGCTGCATTTTTGTACCATTCTCCAACATTAAAAATTGCTTGTTCATCGTGAATTCTGCCAATGAAATCTCATTTTTTAAGGAAATAGATTTTACCTTTGCTTCAGTAGCCTCCTCATGAAATATTGATACGATCGATGTGCACCTTAAGGTTTGAAAGGTAATGGATACGGCGAGATAACTCGCCGCGTGGCGTCGCCACCGTGCTTACTTAATTCGCGCGAAAGCTCTAAGCCGACAGCGATTGGAACGTCACCGTCCTCTCTCACACTCTCCGTACACACACGCACATTCCCACACAAATCCAAAGAGAAACAAACATTTGGAGGTAGCTACCGGGAATCCAAGCACCAGAATTCGAACCCTGACCGCCTACACCCCAAACTCTTCACCGCATCCTCCAGTACAGACAACACCGCCAAACGGGAGCTTGGTTAACCATGGTCCGTTCCCCTCATCCAAAACAGGCGTTCCGAATAAGGGATTGACACTCCCAAAAGATTATTCACCAATCAGCTTAGGCCGAATTGATGTATATACGATTTAAAGGAGAGGAGGGGGGGGGGAGATAGAGAGAGTCGGGTGGAGGAAGAGAGTCATGCCGTAAATCAATTATACCGGAGGGAGACAGATAGGGCAGCGGTGTGTGGCGGCGCCGGCGGACTGTACGGGAAAAAGAAAACAAAAGAGGAGCGGAAGTAAACAGCATAGGGTCGAAAATGCAAATGGAGGGTTGTAATTGGTGAGGACCTGACAAGCGGGTTTCTGGGATGAGAGGAGAGAGGACTCCCAATCAAACGTCTATCCCTTTCTTTCATATTTTTTGCTACACGCATGAGATGAGTCGAGTGAATGGCACGCAGGGATATTGAGATTGAGAAAAATGAGAGAGGGGTTATTATAGGTTATTGGATCGTCTCGGTTCCACATTTATCTTATAAACTGGGATTAAGATACAGAAAAATATTCGACAGCCATGAAAAACGTAGACATTTTTCCGGAATAATTTTACTGGATTTTCACATTAAAATGCAGTAAAACTTATCATAAACATACCTGGAACCAATTAATAATCTTACATAAATTATAAAATAGCTCTTTAACAGGAATGGCTTTTGCGTTTTGCGCTAGTTTTCATTGCAAGCAGTATAGTAAATGAGTAATGGCAATGTGAGTTATGTAGCTCTTATGAAATGCACTGGTCGCAAATATTACTTTTAAATATTTTATGCGTACGCGTTGTGTGCGTCAAGACATAATTCATATTTATTCAAATATACACGCAATTATATACACACACCAAGACAAAAAGTTACTACATGGAGAATTTGGAATAAAGGCCATTTAAAAATACACATCACAAGGGTGGATGCAATATAATTGTACTAAAAAACTTTCCACTAGGGTATCCCCCAAACGTTAGCCCTCGCATTTAACAATCGATTACCTTGGCAATGGAAAAGGATTTTACCAAAATCCGACGAAACTTAGATTTCCTCACTAGTGTGATCCAAGGTACTGATCGCAAGATTTCAAGGGATTTGCGTTGATTGCTTAGATTTTTCTACTGAACGGCAGTGCTCATCTGGAGCCATGTAACTCAGGAGTTGCAAACACGGGATTTATTAGTTCGAAAATTCGCAGGCAGGCAGTTTGAATGGAAAATATTAATGGGAACGCCAGATCGAATAGTTCAAATTTGGCTGCGGAAACCGATCGATACAAAATGACATTGATCGGTCCTCTTGCTAAAAAAGAAACGTGATGGAAAATTAAAAGAGCCAAGTCTGATGAATGTTATGACACCGAGTTTAAATAGAACCTCTGTCACGGAGTAACTCTCTTTCGACAGTTCAGAATTCGTTGTAATGTGTAAAATATAGCGCATCTCTGTATAAACAATGTATGGGAGTACATATTTTAATACGCTGCGCATATTGGTGTGTTGGTCACACGTGCATGTAGATACATAATCACTTGTAACCAATTCAGTAAAAAACGCATCGAAACAGATCACAAATGAATAAATCTGGATCATAGCAATGTGGCACATTGAATGTGATAGTCACTGCCAATTTCAGCGTGAGTTGGCGTATTGCCTAAGATTTCATCGGAAAGAAGATATCGCTACTCGCACCCTAATTTTAAGCTCTATCTATATCAGTGGTACTTATTCTTTTTGAATCTACGGACCTCCCAGATGCTCAAGTATTACCCATGGACCCCCATCCCATTTAATAATGCATTTTCATAAGGCTCCAGTAAGGATTAGAGAAAAAATATGTACTCGGGATCCTGTGTACTTATTTTTTCTATAATATCAAAATCAATAAATTGGAATTATAATTGATGTTATTTGAGGGATACCTTCAATTATACATTTAATTTTCCATGGACTCTCCACGAACCCCCTGGACCTGACCAATTGTCTCCCGAACCCCTGTTATACATCGTTTATTTTTCCATTGTTTTTCATGAAATTTTAGGTTTTTCGCGTAGGTTGGCTTTTCTGATTTACGTTTCTCTTAAACCTCGCAGTTTAACTTTAAAAATGTCCAGTTTTTGGAAAGCCATTTTGGATTGAGTGCTCGATATATAGTTAACGCCAACGTATGATACTGAATTCTCCGTACTCATAAAAGCAATTCGGGACAGATTTTCTACGCTCTCTGGTCAGATGTACATTTTTTAAAATATGCGTAGTCAGAAACTCCGGAAACTGACAAGCAATCGCCTTGTCATCGGGATAAATAAATATCCTCGAAAGAAAAATAAAAGAGTAGGTGGAGGCGGAGAGCTTTCGGCGGGCAAAAACCTTCGCGTGGTCAAGAAGGAACGACAGAGCGGAAGTAAACCCCTCAAGGGTTCTCCCTCCTCACTCCCCCTAGAGAGAGATTAAGGGAAGTTCCAGCAGTAAATATAAGGGCCTCCTACGGATGCTACATAGAAACGCCAGGGGCAGATTAATGAGTTGATTGATTGCGTCCCACTCGGTCGGGACGTTTGTGGCAGAAGGGGGTTTTCACCCTCTCTCTCAACAACTGGGAAGAGGGTGGCGTAGCCGGGAAACGACCTCGGGCCCACTGGAGACGTGAAAACCTTTCTGCAAGGTTGCTCCAAATCTCTCTCTCCCTTTTCACCCGATTCTCTCCTCTTCGGAGCCTTTGACCGATTCCGCACATCGATCTGCGGAAGGCGGTAAAGGGTCACTTCGCCCACTTTGTCCGTTGTCGCTCGAGCAACCGGCTGCGCCCTTGATCCTAAGACGCTAAACCCAAAACAGTTCACTCACTCTAATGCCTTTGAACACACAACGCACGCGGTTTGCCTATAGCTTACTCCGTATCGCCACCGCCTCACACACACACACACATTCTCTCTCTCCATCTCTTATCCTTCTCATTCACCCATGTCCTTTCCTTGACCGGATTACCAATATTGAAATTGAGAAATCTGGTTCGATCCCCGGCAGAACTTGGATAAATACTTTCTATGAACGTCAAGGATGCAAAGGCATCTTTTGCGCGGAAAAATCTTTCAAGTACATGCATCTAATCCACTTATTGAGCTCTTCTTATGGCCTGAGAACAAATTCCAGGGAAAGCATTTAAGAATTTAAAAAATTGAAAAATGAAGTACTTGTCTTAGTAATTTAAAAGATCCAAAACAATGTTATTTGATACAGATTTTGGTGATACAAAAGTACTTAATTTTTCAACATGCTATATTTCAGCCTTTATTATGTTACAGGTATATAATTAGAGGTATTTTATCAATTAACTAAATTATATAATAGTTTAGGGTATGAAATAAAACCGTCAAAATAGTATTGACCAACTAACGTTTATGTTTCAGTCAACCATCGCGTAAAATATAGGACTACGGTTGTGTATGTTATTTCACTTCTAAATGTGGTCAAACTTTCAAATTTGGCAGAAATGTGTGACATTATTTATCGAATGTGGAAAAGGTATAATATTCTTAAAATTGCAAATATTAGTGATTGTTTTACTCCATTATTGTTCCATAAGGTGAAAACGAAAATCGGTGCAGATTTAAAAAAATATTTCCAATGATGAAATATCTCTCTGAAATATGAATGTTTTTCAAGGTGAGATGAAATGTTTGCAGTATGCAAGCACCTTTTACTAGTATGTCATAACATTTATCTAATTGTTTAAATTCAAATATTTTTTAACGGTCACAATAACAATATCATGCAAACACTGAATATTTATTCGTTTACACAGACTAAGATCTAAATTACTTTAAAATTTCAGGGCCCTATCTCGCCCGGTGGTATCTAGACATTTGCCTATATGTATAAAACTTGAAGAATTTTTAATTGCCAAACAAATTAAAATATCAAAATTTGTATGATACCTATATCGTTTATTTATAAATTCTACCTAATAAATAAATTTCAGCTCCGTAGTATATCCGAAAATACATAAATCTTGAAAATTTCTTTAAACAATTTCGAATTTTTAGTGGCGGCATTGTTGAACATTTTCAAGAATTTCATTCTTTCAAGTCGGCTCTGCGCATAGGTATACCAAAAACAATTTCGAGTCTGACGCTCTTCTGGAAGTGCCTAAACATTAGTATCCTCCTATATATCATTATATATAGACGTTCCTTACAGAGGAGGAGGATATAACATACTAGTATAAGGTGCTTGCATTCTGCTAGCATATCATCTCACCATGAAAAGACATTCATTTTTCAGACAGATATTTCATCATTACAAATATTTTTTTAATTCTAAAGATTTTACCTCGGCAGCGATTTTAGTTTTTACCTTATGTAAAAATAATAGATTAAAACCATCCCCTAACTTTGCAATTTTAAGAAAATTATACTTTCTCCATTATGGAGTACTAATGATACACATTTCTGCTAAATTTTAAAGTTGTAGTACTTCTAGAAGTGAAATAATATTTTTCTAATTGTTTAAATTTTAAACATTTTTAACGACCGCCGCAAATATATTTATTGAGAGATTCAAATGTTTATTTGTGCAAATGCACTACTCTGTAAATAACTTGAAAATTTCAGCTTCCTAGCTCATCCCGTAGTACCTAAAGAGTTAGCTATTTGTTTAAATTTTAAGAATTTTTAACGGCAACACAAGTTAAAATATCAAAAATTCTATTACCTGTATTTCGTTGTTTTACAAATCCTACCTCTAAAAAAATTTCAGCTCTGTAGCACATTCGAAAATACATAAACCTTAAAAATTTGTTTAAACAATTGCGAATTTTTAGCGGCCGGATTGTTGCACTTTTCCAAGATTTTCGTTTTTTCTAGTCGGTTTTGCAAAAAATCCTACCTAGGAAAATAATTTCGAATCTCCAGCTTATCTGGAAATGTGTAAACATTAGTATCTTCCTATAGGTTATATCTTCATTCTCCTCCCCTGTAAGGAACGTCTATATATAATGATCTATATATATATATATATATATATATATATATATATATATATATATATATATATATAACCAAAGGAAAAGAAAAGGTAGTGATGAGGGTGGCAACAAGGTGTTGAGGGAAGCCCAGCGGACACTTACCAAGTTGAGGACCAAGCTGGTAGGCTGCTGGGGGCGTCGAAGAGACACGTAAAACACACGAACACAAAAACACACGCAAGCTTATCGGGCCTATGCCCTTCTTCAGCGAAAGAGTAACGTAAAGTGACACACTGGGCGGGGAATGACAGGGTGATGTGGGAAGGTTGATGATTGGAGGAGGTGGGGAGTAGGAGGGGTGGATAGCCAATAAAGAGGAAGTGTGGTAAGGGAAAGTGCGAACAACTACAAAGTAACAAGGAGACATTGTAAGGGGGCTAATAGGGTTAGCGGAGGTTGAGGCCAGGCGGAGAGAAAGAGTCGAGAAGATGGATATGTGCTAGTTCCCAGTGTCGGAGAAGCGGGGCAGGAGTGTCATAGGGTAAAGCGCGAATAATCCTAACATTGTAGCAACTATTGAAGGGGACATTGTGGGTATTAGCATGTAATGCAACTGGGAGGGGGCGTCTGAGAGAAACGCTATTCCGGTGACCGTTCATTCGGATGTTTAACGGATTGCTGGTGAGGCCTACGTAAAACGCGGGACAAAGGGTGCAGGTAAGGAGGTAAATGACGTTACGGGTGGTGCAGTTGCTTCTGGAGGTGATGGGGTAGGTGATGTTGGTGGAGGGACTCGAGAAAGAAGATGATGGTAGGTGGATAGGGCAAGTGAGGCAGCGAGGTTTTCCGCAGGGGTGGGAACCTATTGCAAGAAGCGTGGTAGAAGTGGGAAGATCCTTCCTCCACAAGATATTTCCCAAATTTGGGGGCCGGCGGAAGGAGAGGAGCGGAGGATTGGCAAAAAGGTTGATAAAGAGGGACTGATGGGAGGAAGAGGTAAGAATTGGGTGGGCAGCATGAAGGATTGTTTTGAGAGCTTCGTGGATACCAGGATGGAAAAGTGTCGTAAGAGTGAGTGGAGGGGTAGATGCAGGAATAGTGGGTGTGTGAGGATGAGATCCAATGTGGGTAGGCGTCATCGCCCTATGGATCTGTTCGCGGACCAAGACTGGAGGGTAACCACGTTTGAGAAGAGCATCCTCGAGGACAGAGTAATACTTTAGAAGGGATGCTCTATCGGAACAAAGCCTCCATCCTCGACGAGCAAGGGCATAGGGGATAGAGGTTTTGGTATGAAGGGGATGGCAGCTATCAAAGTGGAGGTATTGGAGGCTGTTGGTGGGTTTGATGTGAACACAGGTGCGGATTTGGCTGTCTTGAAGGTAAAAATCGACATCCAGGAATGTGATGTGGGAGGTAGAGGATTGGTGGGTGAAGGACAGTGAAGGATGGGAGGAGAGACGCGAGAGAAAGGAAAGGAGAGAGTCAGGTCCATGCGTCCAAATGAGGAAGACATCGTCGATGTATCTCAGCCACAAAAGTGGTCTGAGTGGAACGTTGAGGAAGAGTCTTTCCCATTCTCCAAGGTAGCAATTGGCGTATGAAGGCGCCATTCGGGTGCCCATCGCAGTGCCTCTAATTTGAAGGTAGTGACGACCATCGAAAGAGAAGTTGTTCAATTTGAGCACCATTGCTGCCAAGTCTAATAAGAAATGGGAGGAAGGTCTTGCGTCGGGTGGTCTTGAGTCCAGGAGTTTACTAAGGGCAGAGAGTCCATCATCGTGGGGGATGTTTGTGTAGAGGGAACAGACATCGATAGTGGCCAAAATGGTATTGGGTGGGAGAGGAAAGGGGAGGTGTTTGAGACGTTTGAGAAAGTGGTTAGTGTCTTGGATGAAGGAAGGGAATTGACGAATGAGAGGTTGTAGGTGGGAGTCAACGAAGGCGGAGATGCGTTCTGTAGGGAAATTAAAGCTGGCAACAATGGGGCGGCCGGGGATGTTGGGTTTATGGATTTTTAGGGAGAAGGTAGAATGTGGGTGTGCGGGGTTTGTTGGGGATCATTAGAGCAATGGCGGAATCGGAGAGGCCTTCCTGTTTGCCTGAGGAATGAAGATAGGACGAAATTTGGTAGGAGTGGTGGTCTGTGGGGTTGGAAGTAAGGTGATGGTAAAAGGTTTCGTCAGAAAGTTGGCGCTCGGCTTCCTCGTTATATTTGGCGCGATCCATCACAACCGTGGTGGTGCCCTTGTCGGCAGGGAGGATGATGATATGGTCAAGATGTTTGAGTGTGGAAATGGCATGCCTTTCACGTCTGGTAAGATTATCTGTATGGTCGATAAGATCGGAAAAGTTAGGTTGGGAGATTCTGGAAAGGATATAATTGAGGTATTGTTCGACCGGGTGTAGGGAAGGAAGGGTGGGTGGAATGTATTGGGAAGGAGGTTTGAAGATGGAAAAGGTAGGTGGGAGGCCGGGAGGGAGTTTTGGGTTGGCAGAGGTGAGAGAGTCTTCTTTGGGAGGGTTAGTTTTTAGACGTAGTGTGCGGGCAAAGGACTGGACGTCGGCAAGGAGGCGAAAATGATCAAATTTGGTGGTGGGACAAAAGGAAAGGCCGCGTGAGAGGAGTTCATTCTCGGCAGGGGTAAGTACGTGGGAGGAAAGGTTCAAGACTTCATCCGGTTGGCAAGATGAAGAGGTGGTGGCAGGAGTGTGCGAAAAATATGAGCGCTTCAAAGGTTTGCGGGTTAGGAAAGTGTGGGTCTTTTTCAGGATATGAAGTGATGGTGGCGTTGGGAATCCCAGGAGGTCCGCAAGACAGGGAGTTTGACCGATGAGTGGCGGGGAAGGTGGTATGTTGACCTCGCCAGCTGTTATGAACGGAAGGGGAAGACCAAGTTTGAGGTGCCGGACGCAAAGCAGAGAGAGTTTACGGAGAAGTCTGTTGCAATGTGCGGTGATATCATTAGCCGCTTGAAGGAAAGCGGCACGAAGGTCGGATATGGATTGCGAAGAATGACGAAGATAAAGAACGAGAGATTTACAATTAGCGAAGTGGGAATTAGAGAGGGTGGTATAATGGTGTATGGTGGAACGGATAATGTGGATAGAGGCGAGGTGATACGTGAGGGTTAGGAAGCGCGGATAGGGGGAGGAAGGCCTGAAAGAGGAATTCTGATGGTGAGGCATTTGGGGGTGAGTCCAAGTGCAAGGCAGGAGTTGAGGAATTCAATCTGGCAGTTGAGGGTAATGTGTCTACGGAGATGATAACGGAGACGGGTCAGTTCCATGGTGGAAGAGAAAGATAAGAGGAAAAGACGACAGGAAAGAAACGTAAAGATATAGACAAAAAAGGAGAAAAAAGGACGGTATATATATTAACTAAAGGAAAAGAAAAGGTAGTGATGAGGGTGGCAACAAGGTGTTGAGGGAAGCCCAGCGGACACTTACCAAGTTGAGGACCAAGCTGGTAGGTATATTAGATACGGAAAAAGAGATAATATAATAAAATAAAAGCAACGAGAGGTTGAGAGGGATAGGAAGGAGCCAGTGAATACTTACCATACGGTTGTAGACGTCCACAGCGATAGAGGAAGGCTTGTAATTAGAAGATTTCGGGCTACACACGCCCTTCTTCAGCGAGAGAACAACAGAAATATATATATATATATATATATATATATATATATATATATATATATATATATATATATATATGTGTATATATATATATGTGTGTATATATATTAGGGTGG
This sequence comes from Tanypteryx hageni, assembly GCA_028673005.1. Lineage (NCBI taxonomy): Eukaryota > Metazoa > Arthropoda > Insecta > Odonata > Petaluridae > Tanypteryx > Tanypteryx hageni. The sequence continues at coordinate 77,264,446 of CM054114.1, read as the reverse complement.
ACCTTATAATGGGGGAAAAACAAACGTTTTATTTTGAATAGGGGCACCAGCCTATTTTGTTATAATATTAAAAAAAATAATATTCCCAAAATTTGGTAAATTTGAGATGAAATTTAGAGGTAGTTACCCAAGTTTGAAACATTAAGTTTTCTTTATTTTAAACAAAATGCAATACAGTACAAAGCATATAAAATTTAGAGATGGTAATTTCCATGCTACATTGTCACATGATGAACATAACAATACTGACACAGTGGTATATTAATTGTTTGTGGCAAGTGTTCCCTTCGCAAAGTCTGGATATCTCCTCCGACGATCGCTGACAACCTGCAGAAGAAATTGCTTTTGCTGTTCACCCTGGGTGTGTAATCGATTGTATTCCTCGATCAGGGCAACTCCGCATTCGGCCGAATCGTTAATGCAATTGATGGCCCTGATGCACTTTTCTGTGGCAGTGTAGTTCCCATCAGATACCCAGAGCTCGGGATCCAATTCTGTGAATTTCGAGTCAAGACCAAGTATATAGAAAAACCTCAAAGTGTTGGCTGACACAAAATAGTCCAAATTTTTCTCCAAGATGCTATTCAGATCGACAGTCACTCTCTTTGAGTGGTCCTCATTACTATAATTTTGGTGAGCTTGAATCAATTTGGCTTTTGTATCTATTGTTACTTTTTTATCAAAGAAAGCAAGGGCAACCAGATCTTTGCTGAGGTACCACAGATGGCGAGCAAGCTTCTTCAGAGCAGCGATGGCTACTATTGAGTTTGTAGTCTTGTACTGTTGGAGGTTCATCAACAGCATCAGGTCATTTAAAGACGCAGCAGTTGGAAGTGCAGCTTGAAACCACGCCTTCAAATAGAATCACAACAAAAATTGCTATGTCCCTTACCCCGGCTTCCTCTTTTGTCTTCAATGGAAACTGTCCATTGAACATCCACAGTTTGATGGCATAAATGGCTTTGGCCATCCAACGAACCTTATGCATTGCACCAGGAGCAAGAAATCTAATTCCACGAGAATGTTCACTTCCAAGAAAGGTGATAGAGATTTCCAGGAGTTCTCTGTGATCATCAAGTGGTTGCTGCTGGTTCAGTTGGTCTGTAGCAAAAGTGATTATTTCGTCTCTAATATTGGCAACAGCACTGGCAGTGAACTCATAATCAAGTGCAGTTCTGTATTCGGACTTATCCAGTGACACCCAATGACCTTGAAATCGCTTGAAGATTAGTATTTCCGGGCTCGCTGATGGACTTACGATGACAGAGAAGACCGCTTCCAGTACCAGCTCCAATATGTGGTGCCTGCAGGGAATTTAGAGAAGGTTCTAGTCTAATTTCTGTTCAATCCAAAGACATGCTCCATTTTTTCTTCCAGTATTTGACGCAGTAGTGTCAAAACACATTCCTTTCACTTTCTCCGCTAGATTCCACAGTTCCCAAGTTTCAACAACAGCCTTGCCCGTATCCGATCCAGTTCCAGCTGCAACTTTTGGAACACCGAGCAGTAGTTCTACTACATCACCTTTGACTAAAATAGGAAGACGATCAACTACTTCCTACAACTAGCGGAACTGGTGGATTAAATTGAGAGATCATTTGTTTAGCTGTGTCTTCCCTTTGCTGAATGCGACTTACACGAATTGAGGAACGATTTACGATTGTTTATGAAGGTTCTATAACGTTAAGGAAAGTTCTAGATTGTTCCAAAAGACCAGATATGCACTATTACATAACACAAAGAGTGCTCCTGCAAGTGGACTTACGCAGGATTTCCGAGGGTTACATCTGAAAGGTTATATCTATTGCAGTATTGCGTAACATAGACCAACGGTGCTGCATCACAATTTTCAATACTAAGTATCTACAATTCTCAATTCAATACATATAAGTTTAAAATTTAAACTAATTTAAAAATGAGTGCACCTATGTTTAGCATTATGATATATTACGATTTTTCAGATCTTGGTAGCGACCCATAATGTTATTCAAAACTAACCTAATTTTACCACAATTATTTTTTTTCATAAAGGAACAGATTTAAAACGTGCTCCCTCCAGTTTTTCACAACTTAAAAATAAGGTCCACTCTAATATATCATTATATATCGACGTTTCTTACAGAGGAGGAGGAGGATATAACATACATATAGGAGGATACTAATGTTTAGGCACTTTCAGATGTGCTGGAGATTCGAAATTTTTTAAATAGGTAGGATTTTGTGCAAAACCGACTAGAAAAACAGAAAATCTTGAAAAACTGCAACAATGTGGCCGCAAAAAATTCGCAATTGTTTAAACAAATTTTCAAGGTTTATGTATTTCCGAATGTGCTACGGCGCTGAATTTTTTTTTAGAGGAAGGATTTGTAAAAAACGAAATAAAGAATATAGAAATTCTGATATTTTAATTTGTTTGGCAGTTAAAAATTCTTAAAGTTTAAACAAATAGGTAAATGTTTAGATACTATGGAGCGAGATAGGGAGTTGAAAATTTTATGTTATTTAGACAATATTCCATACTAACGAATAAACATTTCAGTGTATCCATGAAAAATGTTATTGCGGGCGTTAAAAATTATTTAATTTTAAAAAAATTTGACAAATGTTATTTTACTTCTAAATGTGATACAATTTTAAAATTTGGCGGAAATGTGTGGCTTTATTAACCCAATGTGAAAAATTTATAATATTCCTGAAATACTGTAAAAATTAGTGATTGTTTTACTCTATTATTGTTCCATAAAAAAAACGAAAATCGGTCCAAAGGAGAAACCTTATGAATGAAAGAAATATAGAAATATTTCCCTGAAAAATGAATTTTTTTCAAGATGAGATGAAATGCTTGCAGCATGCATATGTTGCTTACGTGCTTTGCCATATTTGCGATTTACCATACACCGCAAAAAGAGGTAATGAAGATCATAATAACAAATATCCACTAAATACGATTTTTTTCTAGAAGAGCTAAGCAAAACCAAGTGTCTCATCCTTTCTCGGCTAATTTCCTTGTCTCTCCATTCTAAATTTACCCGAGTAGCTGTTAAATGGCAATTAATTCTTTTCATATATATTCCTACATAAAACCATCAGCTCATCGGACTATAAAGTTAACGGTAGAAATCGTAACTCGTGGAATAGCGTTGTAAAAAGATGTTCTTACGAAAATTACACACACCAAATTTTCTTAAAAATTGCCTTTTGTTATAATGCACAACTGCACGTTCGATTTTATTTGCCACTTTATATTTTGTGCACTTGAAGCATGTTTGATGCTTCAGGCTAGACTCACATTCTTTCAGAAATTCAACTCAACGGTATATTTGCATGTTCTCCGGTTGGTTCATATTATTTACATGTTTATTTAGCAATATTTCCAATAAACCACTTCTTTTCTCAAATGCTGTGCTTTTTCTGTTTTCCCAAGTTGAAATCATCTCCCATGCTACATACTCCTGCTTTTTCAGTTAATTTTTTCGCCGGGATACAAAATAAACTTTCTTTATGGCCTATTTACCATTGATCTTAAGGAGTTTTCTTCCATTTTGTTTACCATCTGTGCAAGTTAGAATTGTCAATAAAATTCTCTATGACGAAGAACTGTTTGATTTAAGGAAAAATATTTGGACAAACTTAAATGATAATAACGGTCATATTTACCTAATGATCTGCCACTAATGCCATAGTTTTAGTTTTCTTTTCAAAGTGTGTATCTCTCAACATAAAAAGGAGACTCTTACTATAGAAAAGATAAATAAGTTATAACTTTATATCATCGAGTTGAAAAGGGAGGGCTTAAATTTGAGGTTTGTTTTAATCACGCAAAGAAAAATATTTATAAAATAATTGAAGACTACTTGCTTCAAAATCATCAGATAGATATTCAATTATCTGTCACTAAACATTCATGGAATATACTCCAAAATGATTCCTTAAAATTGACCCCTTACGATGTACTGAACAGTCAATATTAGATAATATGTTTATGAAAAAGCAAACAATGAATAAGTAGAAAATTAATTTTAGATAGTTTTCGAAAATCGTCTGAAATAGGTATATGTTAGGAAAATATATTAATTTGGATATTTCCTTCTTATCAATACCACATGTTCTTTCGGAATTTATTTTCTCAGGTCATCCCATTTCTAACGCTTTCCCGCCATCCCAAATATCTCGTTCCCTTCACCTTTTCTCATATTCTTTAACTCCAACCATCCCCTTCCTATACCGCATTCTCCTGCTCTCTTCCTCTCCAGCTCTCCCACTTCTTTCACCATAATCACTCTCATCCTCTTTCTTAAACCTCAAGCACCCCATAATCTTTTTCTTTCTTTTCACCCCTTACCTTTGGTTTTGTAGGGCTTCCGGATTCCAAAGCCCCTTTCCTCTCATTCCTCTTTCTTCCTTTTCCCTCTATTATCCCTTGCTTTTCACTCCCATACTCTCTGCCTGTCTCGTTTCCCCATTTCTCTTCTCTCGCCATGTGTCTTGTGCCAAAGAGATTGTGAGGAAGGCAGAAGATTGGTTTTCCCATAAGAATAGACGAAAAGCAGTGAGTGAAAGTTTGTTAACAAGGTTTCTCTAAGTGAAAGCGAAAGAAAGAAATGTGCGATAGTTTTCTGCAACCCTTGCGATGGCAAATATTTGAGACCACAAATATAATCTTTTAATCACGAAGAAATTTGAATCGGCCTTAAAACTCGACATATAAATTTGGCAATATAAGCTAATGCAAATGGAAGGCGCCCATAAATACATTATAAGGGAATTATCAAACTCGCCTTCAAGTTGGAGAAACATCGCGGAATTAAGCGGCTTCATAAGGCTGGGAAAACAAAATTTGCATTTCGAATACAATGCAGCCGCCATCAGTGGTTCCACCGATTCAAATTTATTGCTATTTTAGATTGATTGTTTATCAATAATCAAATGTTTAATGGAAATAACTTGCGATAATTATCCCAAGGGTGACATATCGAGGTGGCTTTTCCTAATACCTGTTCAGAAATTACAAACTATATCAATTCAACATTCACGCGACTTAATTCATGAATGAGCAAGAGAAATTTACGAAAATACAAGAAATCTTCAAAAATGCAAAAGTATCTATAAATATTGCCACAACTGAAAACAATAGTAATAGAAGTTGTAGTGTGAGCAGATTAAACAGCATTTAAAGTGTCTGTTTGAATTTTTCTTGAACTCGGTGAATAACTGCAAGAGGATTGAGGTGCAAAACAGCTCTCATGATTGATTAGCGGGCAGGAAGACAAAGTTCCACTTGCAAACATACTCTGGCCTGACCCGCATCACGCTCCTAAGAGATCAAAGTGACTCTTGCGGAACAATAACCATTGCTGAGCCCATTTATGACACTGGCGCTTTCAACTGTTTTCACTTGATAGGCATTTACGGTCTCTATCCACAGTAGATTGCACTACAACGAGACAATTTTGGATTCCATATTGCCACGGGAAGGGTGATTAAAACGCCATCAGTGTTACCTGCATTATATAATACCCATTTCTACGATCCGAAATAAATTCTCATACTTGCACGCTTAGGTTTTTTAATGCAATTTTAAATGTGTATTGTTTTAAAAGTTACAGATGCATGGATTTATTTTTTGTCCAGTTTCCTCGATATTAATTTAAATGCTGTAAATATTTTCATATTTGTCAGTCTAACGGTATTCGCCCATCGTGGAATAATAATCACAGAAGGTACTACAACCTAATTGTAATAAAGTTACTAAAAACCATGAATTATAATTCTAAAAATCTATGAATTTTAATAATTTTAACCAATAAAAAAATGTGCAAAAAAGTTTTCTCTTCTCCTTTAAAATGCTTAAATATATCTTCTGGAATATAAATTTTGAATGAGACATCAAATTTTTATATGAGAGGATGATGAATATTTAAACAGATTTTTTTAACTTTTAGTATATTTGCGAAATATTTAATCGTTCAGTTAGAGTAGCGCAGAATATATGGACCATGCGACTGCATTAAGAGGGTTCAATTATTTATATTTCGCCGTATAACTAAGTGTAATCTGCGTGAAAGCCCAATTGAAAATTACACATAATGCTGCCGACAAATACAAAGTTAAAGTATAAAATTTTAAGTCAAATCTGATCTCAGATACACAGACTTTCGATGTTTTGTACATTGGAATTAAAACGTAATCATGACACCAATTAATTTAATCTGGATCGAAAACGCCGCCAAAGGATTGTTTACTTCGAACTAGGAGTCCTTTAAAAAAATCATTAATGCGAGTAGAATAAAAAAAGCACTTTGTAATAAAAAAGGACTCGCGTCAAAACGCTCTCTTATCCCGTGGACATGAAACTCTCCTCGACGTCCGACATCTTTGGAAATAAAAGGAAAATCCCTTCCGAAACGAGTTAACCGTTTGAATAGAATCATTCTGGAAGGCGAATACACTTACGCCTTGACTGCGTATTATAAAGAAATTGGAAATGGGGAGAGAGAGAAAGAGAGAGAAGGATAGAGAGGGAGATACAACACAAAAAGTCTGTGCAAAATGGCGGAACGAAAACATGATGAATAAGAATAAAAGGCTTGTAGGACAGTTTGAAGCGCGCGCGCGCACACCCACGCTCGCATACACACACACACACACGACTCTCTGAGAGAGAGAGAGAGAGAATTTTATAAAGTGAAAACCCCTTTCCTCGCCAACCATCCATCCCACTTTTGGTCCGTCAACCGAAGAACACGCATAGTGACGCTAACATCATTCGTAATCCCTTTTCTCTATCCTCTCCCCCCACTTCCTCCATCTCCTCTCCTACCCTCCATCTCCCGTCTCCCCTCTATCTCCCTCCTCCCCTCCATCTCCCTCCTCTCCTCCATTCCCTCTCCCTCCTCTCTTCACACTTCCTCCTATCCTCCCTCTACCTCCCCTCAAGCTCCTATCATCTCTCTCCCTCCTCTCGATCTCCTCTCCTTCCCTCCCTCTCCCTCCTCTTCTCCTCTCTTTCCTCTCCTCTCTCTCCCTCTACTCCTCCCCCTGCATCCTCTCCTCTCTCTCCCTCCCTCTCCCTCCCCTCCTCCAACTACTCTCCTCCCTCTCCCTCCTCCCCTACCCACCCTATTCCTCCTATCCACCATCTCCTCTCCTCCCTCTCCCTCCTCTCCACCATTTACTCTCCTCTCCCTCCTCTCCTCCCTCCTCTCCCTCTTCTTCTCCTCCCATTCTCTCCTCCCGACCCTCTCCCTTTCTCTCCGCTCTTTACCTCCATCTCTCTCTCGTTCTGAGTGTCCCTTGTCCCTTTTTGCCCACACTCCTTTAACCAACGTCCTCTACTGGGCGTCCGGTGCTGCCACCTCTTGGCCGATCGATCGCGTTACTAGAGCGTACACCTCACACTTAATCTGTCCCTCAAGCTCTCTTTCGTTCCATTTGTGTCCTCTCTCGCTTGCTCCTCTCCTTTTTTACACCATCTTTCTATCTCTCTCGAGCCGTCCACGCCGACATCCTAATTCCCTTTAGGCTCGACGTGTTTTCCTTTCCTCTTTGTTTTCTCAAACCGTCCTCGGACGACGAAGTTAATTTTTTTCGAATCGTTATTCAGTCGTATTCCGAATCCAGATTTTCCTACAAGCCCGAGATGGGCTCCAGTTAATCATGGGATGGCTGCGTCCTAGAATATAAAATCATTTCTAATTTTCTCGTGCAAATAACCCGCCCAGACTCTCGGACCTGGCAATTATTTGCTCAGACAAGCTCTTAAGAGTCCCTCAAACGTTGTGGAATAATATTTGATACATTAAACGCATGTGTAGACACAGACACGCACATTTAGTGTAAAATTGCAAATACAAAATCGGTCAATACAAAAGGCACGGTTTACACCAGGGGTCGGCAACGTACGGCCCGCGGGCCACATCCGGCCCCCGAGAGCGCTTAATGCGGCCCGCGAAGATATGATGAAATAGTGGTCGGTAAAATTTAAAATCGACAATTTTATATTTTTCAGTGAAATTATAGTATCAAAACGTTCCCTGGTGTAGCTTTAACGCTAGTAAATCATTTATACATGATTTTCGATAATATGAGACCACAGAATCTGTAGATAACTTCTGATATAAACAGTCATCCGGCCCGCCGAAGGTCTTGTGACTTCCAATGCGGCCCTTCAAAGCATTCAAAACTACAAATGTGGCCCGCCATGCATAAAAGGTTGCCAACCCCTGGTTTACACGAAACATATTTTAGTTTTATGCTAAAATATAGTTTTTTGTAACCATCATATTTAATCTATGTAAGTAATAAAAAAAAAGTTGTTACTATTAACATGAGGTGAGAATTTAGCTGAAATATAATATAAGAAAGCGAATGTGAGCAAACTTTTAATTGCAGAACCGCCATTATGACATCACTCGTTATTATAAGACATGGAATTTTGAGTCCCTTTAAAGATTCAATTATCGAAGTGTCGCATGCATTTATTGTGTTCGTTTGTTTGTGCGTATACATACAAAGGCATCGAGCAACGTCATCTTACTTTAAAGGCAATTCTCGGCTGAAATGCTACTATGAGTTTAAGACTATTTTGAATAATTAAGGTCGTTTGTTATTTCGAGCGCTTGCTTTATGCGAAAAAAAATTTAAAATGTTATCTCGTGTTCACAAACTTTGCTCTCAGTGCTCTTATATATCGGCGCCTGAGTGCGATAAGTCATACGTGGGAAGGAATGCAGAGAAATTAGTCTGCGGCCTTTCTCTCTCCCGTTTGTGTTTCGGATGGATCCATTAATTGTTTCGAAAAAGGGAGAGAGAGAGAGAGCAAGAGAGAGAGAGAGAGAGAGCAAGAGAGAGAGAGCAAGAGAGAGAGAGAGAGAGCAAGAGAGAGAGAGCAAGAGAGAGAGAGCAAGAGAGAGAGAGAGAGCAAGAGAGAGAGAGAGAGTTAGAGAGAGAGTGAAAGAGAGAGAGAGAAAGAGAAAAGGGGGAGGTACTTACTAAAAAGCGCTTAACGTGCAGAACAGTCGTCCATCTATCTTACGCCCTCTCTCTCCCATTCCCTTTCAACTTTCATCTCTTCTTTTACCGCACTCACCGGAAAAAACCCTCCAACTTTCCCCGACCCGCCGCCACCGACGAAGCGGCTACTCCTCCCCCTCCATACTCCTCCCCCTCTTCTCTCTCCATCTCCTCCCCACCCACCAAGACCCTTACCTCCCCCTCCACCCCTATCTCCCCATTCCACCAATACCCTTTCCTCCCCCTCCACCCCTCTATCCCCATTCCACCTATACCCTTTCCCCCCTCAAACCCTCTTTCTCCACCTCACACATGCCCTTCCCTCCCTCATCTCCTCCTCCTTTGCACTTCCATGCCATCGGCCATCTTCCGTACCCTCAATTTCTCCCTCATTCTCTCTCTACCTTATACAAAATTTATCGCGCTCTCTCTCCCTTCCCGCCTCTGTTTGTCCACCTCCCTTTATCTTCCCGTGTTTTTTCACGGTTGTTTTCGTTCGCCATCCCCCTTTCCCTCTCGTCTCCCTATTTCGCAGTCCGTTTCGCATTTCTTTTTTCCCTCTCTCTCTCTCCCTGGAAATCCTATCCGTTTTCTCGATTCGTCGACTTTCTTTTACCATTTTGCTTTTCATTCGTCCCTTTTCGTCTTGTTTAGATTATATTCCTTCAAATCCCTCTTCTTTTCATTCTGTCGTTTTGTTTCGTGCTTCATCTGTTTTCGAAAATTTATACTAGCTTCTTATCGATCCCGATCTGCCTGATTTTTCTCCATTTTATCTTACTTTCTATTTAATAAATTCCTTTTATCTCCGTTATACTATCTATCTAGTCTTTTTATTTCCATTTTCATTTTCTTCAAAACAGTCATGATTATCGTATTTCCCTGACCTTAGCAGACATTTTTAATCGGTAAGTTCGATCGATATCGATTATTCGATATAATACGAAGGAGAAAGTTTACGATACCGAGATGAAAAGTTTATTTCGACTTATATCAGTTGATGAAACCTTTACAGAACTTTATGATTAAATTTTATTCTATTAACGGGGTAAATAACATTCTTGATGAGACTTGAACGTTTATTGTTAGAAGATCAAGTGCTCATAAATAAACATTCAGCGTGCCTTTTGCCTTCTTTTATTATTGCAGCCTTAGAATAAATGTTCGCGGAACTATATGATAGAATTTTAGGCAGCATTCTAGATGAATAATATTTTTATTGAAGCTAAAATATTCATTTTCAGTACATCATAAACACTCTATCACATTCATCCGGTCTTTTCCGGTACTTTTTATCATTAAATGCTTTATATAAATATACTTTTATAAATATCCCTCAAATAGAAAGGCGTCTCGACTATTATATTACCTAACACGATATTAGTATTTAATCTTTAATAGGTTGCGGCTAAATATCTTTCCACGGGGTTTTCTCTGATTGCTCGATTTATTTTTCTTGTGCCAGAGATTTTATTTCTTATTGAGACACTCACAGGATTTCGCTCATTGTAGTAAATTTATTTGTTTTAACGCTAGAATGCCGCACCCCAAAGATTTGAAAAATTGCGTGTACTGTGTAGTAGCTTTCATGCATGTGCACATCCGTCCATGTATTTTCCTCCCATAGCCCACGTTTCACAGTCACGTCCTCATCTTGAAGCTAGCTGGCTGCGTTTCTGTACGAGTGAGACTCTTGCGTTGTCGACGCATCACGTATCCGTTCGTGTTGGTAGATTTGAGTAACTCTTTCACGTGATTTTGCGTTTGTGTACGAGTTTTAAGAAATGTACATTCATGACGGTGGAATCATTTCATTTAAAGAGCGTAAATAATTTGATTCTAACTTTTTAAACATGGCCATTCGATTGGATAGCCTTTCATTTGACGAAATAATCCTAGCAGCTCCGCTTGAGACAGACACTGAGAATTATGAACACACTGAAGTTGATTCTGAGTCTGAGTATGAAAACTGCAAAAATACAGCCTGAGATTGAGAGTGAACTGAGTTCTGGAGAGGTAAAAGACATACAACGAGCAAGAACAGGTGTTGAAGAATGGCTACTGATGGGTTGCATAACCTGACAAATGTAGTGGACGTACTGCATCTGAAAACATAGTGCTGAGGATTCCAGTTTGTAGCCAAAGAGATTAAAACATCTCCAAGCATGGAATCTCCTTATTAATGATAAGATTATTGATAAAATTGTTGAAATATACGAATCTCAATATAAATATAAAAAGGAAAAACTATAGTCTCCACGAACTACTACCAATAAACTGATTCAGTTGAAATCCGTACTCTGGTAGGACTGTTGTACACTGCAGTAACTTTAAAGCAAGGAAAATTCAACATTACCGAAATGTGGTACGTCCATGGCCCGCCTATATATAGGGCAATAATGGGTGAGAGCCAGTTCAAATTTCTGATAAACTGCATTAGGTTTGATGACAAGACACGCAGAAATCGGCAGGACAATTTCGCTCCAATAAAAGAAATCTGGGATATCGTTTTCTCCAATTGTACAAAATATTATAAACCCAATGAATTAACAAACAGCTACGGAGTTTTAGAGGTAAATGTCCCTTTCGCGTTTACATTGCTTCAAAATTAGACAAATATGGCCTAGAAATCATTACTGTACTATGTCTACTACACGACACATAAAAGTCCATAGTTCAAATATAATTAGTTATTACAGAATAAATTGTACCAAAACCATAAGGAGGTGCGCAGACATCCCGTACGCAGTAATAGCTGTAAAAAATGTGGATGTAGTCTAGGGTTAATAAGTCAGACGAAACAAATAAAAATTTATGAAAGCTTCAAAAAGTGTTGTCTCAAATATTTTGATGAAATATTATACCTCACATATTATCCGGACCAATAGACGCACACGGACTTAAAGGGTACACTTGGGAAAAAAGATTTTATTGCATCACCAGTTAATCATCTGTTTACATTTGAATGTATCGTTCTAATAATTCCGGAAAATTACTGGAAATGCCCAATTATCTACTGCTAGCTTTCGTGTTTTCCTTAAAAATATGAAATACAAAGCTGTACGTATTTAATGGGTGTCAACAAACTCGCGATAGCTTTGATTTTTCGCAAACAATCAATAACCCCTTACAATATCTCTTCAGTGCATGAGAAGAATTATCGCACTCCTAGCCACGTGCCAACTGCGCCTATTGCATGCTACAAATGTTTGAATTCATAGCTAAGCTGTGGTGATGAGAGTTCTCTAACTTGATGTTTGTATGGAATTGTATGTAATTTATGGAAATAGTATCAAATAACCAAGCTATATTTTTAAGATAAATGATGTATTTTAAAGGTTGGCTCAGGAAATTGCAACGTGCCTAGTGGTAGCCTGTTTAAAATCCAAAGAAACTTTGCAAGTGATAATAGATCTTGGTAGTATATTACATACTTTAGTAATAATCTCTAACCTAACTTAACTGTATATGTAAATAGTATTCATTTGTGAATATGTATGTATGTATATGTAAAATAGGATTTATATATGACATGTAGAGCCGCTCCCACCAGGATTGTTCCTAATTGCAGTGTATACGTAATAATAATAATAATATTAATGACAAATCCGACCTTACACTTAAGTGCCGTTTTCGATAAAAAATGCATAAATCAAATAACCAAGAAATAATAAAATCCGGCAACGCCTCTGTCCCAAGCGGTCCGTGAGAGTGCGTCTGTAGTATTTCACTTAAATAATATCTTGCAAATTTATCCTTCGTTAATTATATTCTTCTCCTCCGTTTGGAACGAAATCTCTCTTTTCAGCAGTTATTCAGCGCTTCTACCTCTTCATCTTTATAAATTCCGTCAATATTCTCCATTCTTGATTCTTTGCCTTTCATTTGACTCATATATCCATCGTGATTACCAAATTCCATCTCTCACCTTATTTCACCGTAATTATCTCTTCTCTTCCACGTGGATTTTAGTGAATATTGTACCTGTATCCTTCACCTCTTTTTCCGTTTATAGTCATTATTGTGCTTTTTTAATTTTAAATTTGATGAAACTTAGATTTTTGAAATATTTAGACTGTATCAAACAAGTTTTTTCATAATATGTAAGTTTTATGTTGTCTTCGCTAATCCTTCAGATATTCTTTCGTATTTTCCTTCGTTTAACGAGATAAGTTAAGCATAGAATCTGAATGATTTAAACATGCCAAACCCTTAACATAGTTTTTCATCCTACACTATTCTGGATTTATTGATACTTTCTTTAGTTGTTTGAAGAGTTGGCTGATTGTGACGCCATTAAGAGTAGCCTTTTCACAATCCTGTTATCCCTTCATTTATTCAGCATTGACTCTTCTCTGGTAAAATAAAAACTCTAACATATGAAATCGTTTCTCTCCAGTTATACTCAAGATATAACGTCACTTCCCATTTTAAATGCTCGCTTAAATTTCTTCTCACAACTCAGCAACTTTTTCGTCTCAATTCTTTTCGAATTCTTTTTTCTTACCTTTCGTTCATATACGACTTCACATTATCTTCTCAACAACTTTAAATTTAAACCCACCCTTTCCTCCTTCCTTCTCTCTCCATACCTGTTCCTTTTGTTACTTTAGTTCATTCACCTCGTTCTATTTCTACAATTTTTTCAATTTAACTATTTATATTCTTCTCTCTTTACACTGAGATTTTTCTCTTTACTTCTCTCCTCTAACACCTTCCCATTTGCTTTTATTTTTTCCAATCATTCAATCCCACAATATCCAAAATCCTTTTCCGCTCTCCATCTCATTTACATCAGCCTCCGTCCTTTCCCTCACATTTGCTTACTCCCTTATTCCATTCTCTCGCTCTCCTTTTGCCCTCTCCTCCGCAATCTTCCATATCCATTTATCCATCCCTATCCCCTCGCCCCGCTTTCCATTTCTCCTATACGGCCAGCCGTGTGCGTGTGTGTGTGTTTGGGTGCAATTGAAACCCGCTTGTGGACTCTATGTACCAGACAAACGCCCCCAGGCGCCAGCAGCCGCAGCCATCCCTTCTTCACTCCCCCACTTACGCACTAACACACACAATCACACCCAGAGACACACACGCACCCACACCACCTTCTAACCAACGGACATCTCTCACACATATGCAAGACCAACACAACTCACACGCGCACACATGCATTCCTCTCTCTCTCTCAACTCCTTTTCCGCCATTCCCACCCCTACTTTTTCCAAAACCTCTTTTACCCTTTAACCCCAACTACCCCTTCGCTACCCTTCCACATATCCACCCCGCACACCGACGCATCGCACCCTGACGCAATATTGATTTATGGGTCACGCTTGGCCGCTTGCCTGTGGTTTAGATTCGCGCTCTCACTTTCTCCCTTTCTCATCTCTCTCTCTCTCTCCTTTCATCCTCCTCTCCTTCCACTGTCCCCGTATATTCTCTCAATTCCTCCACCGATCCATATCCCCTCTAAAACGGTCACGGAGAAATAACAAGGGGATACGGGTGAAGCCGGCGGACAGGCAACGGGTGTTCCTTTTCTGGCAAATGCCGCCGTCGATCCCTTTCCCTTCTCACGCTATCTCTCTCTCTCTCCCATCCCCTCTCTCCCCTACCATCCCCACTCCTCCCCCCTTTCCCCTACTGGCGGGAAGCACACCTCCTTGATAAGAAAGTGGGATAAAAAAGAGATGCAAGAGATAAAAATTTATGAGCTTCGTCTCTCAATCGGGGCGGAGTGGCAGTGGATAGTGGGAGGGGGTGGGTGGAGGAACGTTCCTCGATCGAGGCTTTTATCTCTCCCCTCCTCCTCCTCGTCTCCCTCCTCAACCACCTCGCATTCCTCCTCAACCTTTTTCATAAGAACTGAGGGGCAAAGTGATGGGAAAGGGGATTGATATTTTCCAACTCCACCAAGGTTTCACGTAAACAAAAACAGGACTGATGCTACGATGCTGATTTTCAAATCATCCTCCTACTAAGAGTTATCAAAAGTTATAGGAAAGGACGGGGATTTCGGAAGAAAATACTTCGACATTAAATATGACTGATACGAGTGCGGGAAAGATATGAAAGCTAACTCGCTGATGTTTTAAAATACTCCGTTACTTCTAAATATAAATTCGTAAAGAGGCGATAATCAATTATTAAAACATAGAATCCGTGGTGTTTTGTTAAATGGCAATTTTTTTGAATGGAGGATGTTTAATGAACGCATTAAATAACATGTTTTTCCATTTAATTATCTGGCGCATGATAGCTACATTTCCATTTCAGAATAAGAACTATTTTCGATTTTTCTATAGCATACGCAATGAGGAAGTATAGTACAGTCAGATACCGATTTAGCGCCCACTATATAGTGCCACCCTCTCTAAGCCGCCCATGAATCGTCGTGAACAGAACTTCCATCTTATGATTCCCTCGATTTACCTCCCACCCCCGCATTAGCGTCATTGTCACTGATGGATTACGGTGGTGATAAATCGGGGTTTGACTGTATATAGAAGAGGGATAAAGTTTATTTAAAACGCAGTAGAAATATTTGGAGGACTTTAATAGAGAAAATTAATTGCGAAGAACTGCAAAGGAAAATCAAAACAACAGAGTTAATGGTAATTTAGGTTCGTCCAAAGTAGCAACATATTAGCTCAAATTAAATATATTTGTATCAAAATTATGAGGGAGAAATAAACTAAAGACCTACTTAATTTTCGGTTTGATACTCTTCAATGAAGACTTCAAGTTTTTAATGCCATATTCGTGTCAAAAGTCATTTTCTAAATACATATTTTCAAAAGTTAAGTATAATACTGTTTAACTACGCAATAAAAAAGAAGGGTGTTTCTTGCTATGCTGTATAGATTCACTAAAGTGAAAATAATTAAAATGCTAAAAATATTCACTAAATGCTTTCGATAATGTTTTTTCCTCAAAATTATTTTTCTATTACCAAACCTCCTCAGATCAAGCGGAGCGTTACGAAATTCAGTATAATACGCAACCAAGCGTAAATTAATGTAAATGTCATCAAGGAAATTTTAATTTATGCTGACCGCACAAATGGCGAGAATTTCATAAAATAGCATTCCACGACTTTCTTTGATGAACGAAAAAGTCACAAAGCCTCTCTCTGTTCAAATATATTTATAAACTATATGAACAAATCACAAAAACAGGTGTCTGGATGTCTTTTGACGGGTTTACCTGTATTTGGAATATAGAATGTTAAAAGACATCTCTATCTCTACAATCACACCAAATTACTTCATTTCATCCAATGTAATATAATCGATTTACGCAGTTTGATGCTACCTAACTCTATATCTAGAATATAATTAGATGAAATGAAATAGATATAGTAGTTTATACTCTCAAAATTTATAATATAGATTCCCGAGATTTCTATATAAGCTCGAGAAAGGATGTAAACAGGAAAAACAATTTTTCACCCTAATTTTAGATCGAAACACCACTTGAAGTTACAAAAAAATTGAACGTGTAATTCTGCTATTGTAAAAAATCTATTTTGCGACTTTTAATAACGAATACGGAATTGATATGTACTTATCACGGAATTATGATTTGTCAAGACCCCCAAAAGGAAACTCATGGATGTTTGCATTTAAATTTTCATAACGCAAAACGCGGCGGGTGATGTTAGATTGGCTAAATGATTCTCTCACCCAACGATTGCAGAATTCCCAAGAACCTGTCTTGGAGGTACGAGTAGTAATGGCTTCTCATAAATCCCTTCCTATGGAGTTCGTAGTTGGACTATTTAAGTCCGAATATTTTCTGAGTTTTGTACTCACAGAAACTATAGTAATTTATACAGAACTTATTTATAAAACGATAAAGAATATTTTGGAACATCGTTCCAAATATAATGTCTTAATTTTACCAAAATGAAGTAATGTTCAATTTTGGAGTCTTCAAGAAGAAAATCGATAGCCTATTAACACTCGGAGTACGGACCTCGGGTCTCAGGAAACCTGAAAGGTACATTTTCGAAAATATTTCTTTAAAAATTTTTTTGCCGAAATTGATACTTTATGTATTCCTAGTGGAACATGTTGGGAGTTTAAAACCAGCAATAAAATGATATAGTAATTTAATTAAGTCATCGAAATCACGGAATGTGAGGGTCTTCGGGGACCCGGCTCCGTACTCTACGTCGTGTAACTTTTATATCTCTTATGACCGGGCAGATCAAAGTCCGGACAAAATTAGCTCGCTCAGCACGACATTGTAATACATTTTAGTTATTATCGAAGTCTCGACGTCTCGATTTCCACTTTTCTCTTGTGTCTCCGTTATTCACATCGTTCTGTTTGCCTCCCGAATCATTTTGTAATATACTTTTTATTTTTCGTGATTCTATGATTCTAAAATGGGAGATAGAATATTTAGGCTTTGGAGTTACGTTGCTCCACAACCTGCAAGAACAAGACCCGAAAATATAGTTCGAAATATTAGTTAAGTTATTATGTATTAATTTCACTTCCAACTCAGATGAATCAAACTAACATAAGATTGACTGAATCAAACTAACTGAATTTACATTCAAAAATTAATTTTTTGGTATTGTTAAATGTTATCCTTAAAAAAAGAAATTTATTTCATTTTTATTAATATGCGTAATTATGTATTTAATTGTGCAAATATATACCATTATTACACTATTTATTGTATAAATCATCATTCTTATTCAATTTTCAATCATTGATTACTTGGATGTTAAATATTATTGTGAGAAAATGATTTTAGAAGCTGGGTCCTCTAGGACCCGGGTCCGGACTCGGTGTGAAACCACTTAGGTCCGTACTCCGAGTGTTAAACTTGCGATATGTTTCATTAAATGATGCAGATTGGTTTCGTTGAGACACTCAATCTTGAAATTATTCGCATTAAATGGGTTTAATTTCCTTACTCTATTTCGTGAATAGAAACTTCTGCAGAGAATTATTATCAAGGATAGTATCCTAACTACATATATATATATATATATATATATATATATATACACATAAATTTCAAGGTTATCGAACATCAACTCCTTCACTAATGCAACACAACCACTACATTGCCTAGCTGCTGGAAAATAACTTTCTAAATTATAAATCACCTCTTCAGTATGGGCTTACAGATTTAATTTACCAAGTGACGATATTTCCAAGTTTGGCAAAGAGCTTCGAAAATATAATGTTTTATTCACAATTCATTAACCCTGGTAATTCTTCGAATTAAATTTCTCAATTCGTGCAACAATAGCTTTGGTTTTGTTTGCGCGGTTTCCACTGTATATGCGATGAAATAATTTTTTTAAATGAGCCCTTTGATTCCGAGATTTACTAAATTCAACAGTAAAATTTAATTAATGCAAAGTTTGCTATAAAAGACGAAAATTTTACAATCAAATCTCATTAAATGGAAAATAATGAGAAGACATTCATGCTTAATGTATTTCGAAACTCGTAATGGATTGTTTGTCTCCTGATTCGCTCTGGTTGTATATAATGAAAGCTACTTCAGTTTTTTTTTAGCAACACCAAGTCTAGTTCAACATAAGCTATTCCTAAAATTAAAAATGCGATACAAAAGTCCCTCAGTGGAGAAGATAATATTCTTATATCCTTATATACTCCCCTCAAGAGTCCAGCATAACCAACTTTTATCTCTTCAATGTCAGAAATCTGAAGCTTCAGACAGGGATAAAAAATAAAACTTCCCGAATTATTTTTCAAAAGTACTCACCCGTCATAATCATGATCACCACCATCCATTTGAATTATATCGGAACATTAGTAGCGGTCGAAAAATGTGAGTTCTTTTCTTCTACGTTGACTTGTAAAACTTCTTTCAAACCCTTTTGAAACCACACAACTGCCAACGGGAGAGAGGACGAGTGAGAAGAGAAAAGGAAGGGAGAAGGAGAGAGGGAGAGTATAAGACGAGCGCATCGGAGAGCTGGGGGTGAAAAAATGTATAAATAGACATGCATGCGAGAGAAGCGGCTTCGCGTGTCTTAGTCAACGGCACCACAGAGCCCTCTACTTCTCCCACGCCCCTTCCTCCTTTTCTCCCTCCCTACATCTCCTTCTCACTCCCCTCTCTCAAACTCCCTCCCTTCTCTTACCAATTTCCTTCACAATCTGCCCCTCCCTTTTTTACCACTTCAACTGGCACTTTCGTCCTCCCTCTCCTTTGTCTTTCTCTCTCCGATTCTTCATTATTTGTTCGCTTCTAAACATTCACACTCCTCTTTCTATGTCTCTGTCTCCTTCCTGGTTCTCCTTCTACCTCTTCCTTCTCACCACCCCCCTCCTTCAAAAATATATTCCCATTCTTTCTCCCCTTTCCTATCCATGCATATCGTCCCCGAGTGTAACACCGCTTCCCTTCTTTGTATCTGCTTTTCCGGCATCAAACTTCTTTTCTTCTCACCTACCTCCCCCTTCTTTACATCTTTACATTCCTTCCCATTTCATTCTTGTAACTCCAACCCAGAGTCCTCTCCATTTTCCCATCACCCTCTCGGACACAATTCCTCTTCTATTCTCGCATTCGTCTCACCATCATTCTCCTCCTCTCCTGTTCTCCTCTTCTCGTGCTCCCTCCCCTTCTTTTTATTTCCCATTTCTTTCGTCTCGTTTTCCTTCCTTTATCCACTTTATGTCCATCTCTAGATTCCTTTCCGTCAGCCTCTGCTACTCTAGCTACCCTCTTCTCACTCTTATAATCTCTCACTACGACTCTATTCTTTCAATTTTGTCCTTTAGCATTCACTTCCCCTTTCACACCGACCTCTCCCCCTTTCCTACTCTCTTCCTCTTCTTTTAACCCTCTCTTCTATTTCAACTTTCTCGTATCTTTTACTTTCTCTCAATTACTCTCCTTCTCTTCCTCTTTCGCTCTACCACTTCTCTTTTTCTAATCTCCTTTCCTACCCCTCTCTCGTCTCCATCTTCTCCTCTCACTCATCTACAAACCTCCATCCCCTCTCGTCGTCCTTTTCCGTGTCCTCCACTCGACATCTATCCTCCCTTTCCTCTCCTCCAACTCCTTTTTGCCACTCCCTCCTTCACTCTCTCCCACTCATTTGGCACTTCGCCAGGACGGAGATAGCGCGGCACGTGGGGCAGATGTTTTCCCCCGTCTATGGCGCGACTGTAGCGTTATCCGCGCGTGCAACGCAGCAACCAAGAGAGAGAGAGACATTCGTTTTGGGAGGGAGAGAGAGGTTTAAAAGGAGAGGTGGACAGCCAACGGAGAGAGAGGACGCCCTCTCACCTCCCTTAGTCCTCCTGTTAGGCGTGTGTGTACCACCCTCTACGCCACCAACCTTGCACTCCAACGACACACGGCCGACTACACAGCGTCCCTTTTCGGCAGGGGCGTGTGTTTTGCAACCCTACCCGATATGGCGGGCGTCACTCAACGCCCTCTTCTAGTGCGGGCCGTGTCGAGAGGGAGGAAGGCAGAGGGGGAGGGAGATGGAGAGAGAGGGTATTGCCCCAGAGATCAATCATATTGGTGGGGAAAGGGGTGTGGGCGGACATATTGGCGATAATTACAGCTGGGCTTACAAGGAGAGAGGCAGGACAATGCCTTGTAGGAGCGGGAAGGGGGAGGAGTGGAGTGGAGAGGAAGAAAGCGGTGTCCCTATGCGCTTATGTGCATCGCGCAGTGGTACACCCAGAGGTCTACGGCAATGCGGTCGGTCGCAATGTGGCCTGGCGCACGTAACGGTTGTAAGCGCGCCGCCGTGGCAGTGATGGGAGGGGAGGGGGAAGGATGGAACGTTTGAAAGGAGTTTTAGAGGGAGCGGCTAAATGGGAACGAATTTATCATTGGCACGTTTTACGCCGACTGCATTTTTATTTCCTCTCTCCCTCAGATATCTTGTTGAATTTATTTTTGCAGAGGGAATTCAGATTAAACCACACTTTTATCTGCTGCTAAATTAGTAAAACACTCAAATCAGATATTAAAACATTATATTTTATAAAGAATTAAACCATTTTAAGAAAATGACAATATATTACCTGCAAGGGTAATAGTGATAAAGGACATCAATGGTGCATCTTAGTTATTCACTAAATTTTTATATTAAATTTTATTAAATATGTAAATATTTTTCGCATCGAAAAAATAAATTTTCCTAAAATAATTTTCGACAGCTTGCTTCTTCCATCTCAATTTATATGCATATTCACTAAATATTTTCACAAAATCGATTTAAAATACGATTAATATTTGAGGTCTCAAATTTCACAGCAGTGTGCAAATTGTTCTTCGCAATCATAATTTTTATTCCCGTGTGTAGTAATTTTATTATTTTATGTAATTCAATGATCATTTTTAATACAAATAAGTGATATTCCGATGAAATGCACTGAACTCTTTCGCGTAGACCTATGCGGGGCAAAATTTTAGTTCCAAACACAATGCGAGTGTTTACAGTCTATTACACTAAAAAAGGCAAAATATACACAATTGATATGTTTCAATTACGAATCATTTCAATAAACCCTAATATAAAATTTTACGAAGTATTTAGGCGAGTTTTTAGATTGTTCTAAATCATTTATCACCCCGAAACTCGGTTGCACTACAAATCAATGCTATACTTTTTTCAGGATGTTTGCTTCCTTAGTAATCGAAATTAAATTAATCATTATACATTTAATTAACTTTTTATGTACAACAAGGCCTGTGTTGTGTAATTAACAAGGATGGTAACAAAAAATAATATCTAACTCACTACCGTAGTGAGCAAATGCATCAATGAGCTTCACTTTTGGACAGGTTAAATGTCTTGCCTATTAAAGAAAATTAGACTCTTGATCGAACAAATGAACATTTGAATTTTGAAAAAGGTAATTTCTGCGATTTACTGTTCATATTTTTATAACGAGTTAGACAGAATTCTCTCTTATGATGACTTTGAATTTTTTTTTTAATTCAACCAGCTCATAAATATTTAATTTTACATTGCGATCTCTTAATTCACAAAAATTAACACGAAGTTTTATCTTTAAAATGTAACCAAATTATCAGTTAAGCAGTCCTTTGTACCTTTATAGTTTGTGCTACTCAGCAACGATTTCCATGCATAATGCGGTTTTAAATGTTAATTGAAGCGCTCACACAAAAAAAAAACATTTCATCCGTCTTGCGAATTCAACAGCGACTTCAATTAATTGAGATATAGAGGACATTATTAGATCGTAAAAGAGAAGCTGCAGTCTAAATGATCTAAAAAACAAGAACAAAACAGAAGCTAGTTATCTACGGAAAGGATCGGGAATTCAGGTCAAAGAATAATTCGATCACGTGATTACACGTTCGCCCTTCCCTTCCTCCTATCCCCCGATATGTCACAGTCACAGAAGAGACACTTCTCAATGCCACGCAAGACATGAACGTTTCCAATCAATAAATCGTGTATTGCGCATGACCTCCACTGACCAAGGGAGTGAGAGGAGAGAGAGAGAGAGAGAGATATAAAGAGCGAGAGATTGAGAGGGAGGAGGAGAGGGACCGATTCCAAATAGTTCCTTTGGCCTCCGAGAGACGCGGGCCGAGGTTGTCGACAGGTCGATTTGTGAAGTAGATTGATCGATCGATTGATTTATTAGACCCTTTTTGGGAGAAGTTAGACACGGTCAAGCATTTAAATCAACTAAACTCGTATTTAAAAAGAGAAAAAGGAACGGAGAGAGTGAAGATACACATCAAGAGTGTTATACTGGCGGTGTATTATCAATAACTGAAGGCCACTGTCTATAAAAAAATCGGCGAAGCAGGTAAAGACCTACGTTTTCCACCACTTTTTATGCTTTTGTTCGTCCATTCCAAATATACCCTCTCTGAAACATTCGTCTCCTTAGAGAAATCCAAAATATCTATTCTCCTAGTACCTCTTTGTAATTCTTTCTTCAATAGCCTCTCGAATTTCTGACACAACATTTTCCTCTATCTCTACCTAACTACCAAAAAAGTTTCTTTCATATTCTTCTTTGCATAATAAAGCCTAATTTGTTTTTTTAATGAACTAAATTCCCCAGCCTATACCAAAGCAACGCAACATAAGCTTCCAAACAGCGCAATTACTTTTTCCGAAAGAACCAATGTTCCCAATCGCCACAACGCCCCAGTCTTTATCATCGTTTTCGAAAATTTACTGTAAATTAGTCTAAACTCCCATTCATCAATTACCAGGAGAGATATTGAATGTGAAAATAGGCAATCGCACATAAAGTAACAACGGCTGAATTATAATTACAAAATTGAGGAGAAATGAGAGGACTACTAAAATTTTCAATGGGTCGTACAGAAAGGCTGGAAAGGGAGAGAGAGAGAGAGAGAGGGGAAGAGCAAATGGAGGGGAGGGGGAGAGCGAAGGGTGTGGAAGGAGAGAGCAAATGGAGGAGAGGATGAATAAGAACGCGCGTCACAACGCTACTCGTGTGCTAGCCTCGGGCGAATTGCGGCGGAGAGTGAAAGTGGAAAAAGGGACGGGGAAGGGAAGGGTTATTAGGGTGGATTGCGTGGCAGAGAGGGAGGAGAGCAATGGGCAGCCACGGAGGGGTCGCCGAGGGCAGATAGGAGGAAGAGGTAGGGTGAGGGCCAAATGAAGGACGCAGAAAGGGGGCAAAGGGGCCGTAGGGGCAGATATGGTCGAGGAGAGTAAGGGCCTGACAGAGAGGAACGAGTGTGGGAAAGTGGGTGGGCACAGATTGGCCAGAGCGTGTGGACGAAAGAGGTAAGAGTGAGCAGATGGGCGGGAGGGAAGCGAGGGAACAAGCGGGCAGAGGGTGGGAGAATCAACCAAATTCACCCACGTCTCCTGCCACCCACGCGCCCACTAGAGGGCGATTCCGTGAATTTCGAGGGCGTAACGGTGCAATATCTCAATATATTTAGAGAGTAATGGAATGTCGCGTTGTGGGCGGGGGAGAGGTAGGCGTGAGAATGTCGACCGAGAGAGAGAGAGAGTAATTTAGAGCGTAACGTAAGCACCACACTGAGGCTGGCCAATGCAACGGAGAAGTCGTAAACCGTGCATGTCTGAAGGAGCGTTGAGACAGCTTATGTCGTGTCTCGTAGAAATGCTTTTGTTTCCGCACGGCGAAGAGGGATTTTATTATTTTCCTCCCATTTTAGACTCGTGTTTACTTTTTTCGATTATGGTAATTATTTCTGCCGTAATCGCCATCATTTCGACGGGTTGACCACACTAAAAAATCTGCGTAGTGTCAGTGACCGTTGTATAAGAAGTTTAATAGCTTAAATTCTTTTATTTTGAAGATTTTTGTAATCGATAAAAGTTCTCATTTTAAAAAATATTTCACATCTGTTAACATTGAGAGTTCAGTTCGTTATCATATTTTGTGTTAAACATTTTGGCTGTCAATATTTTTAATAAAATTTTTAAAAATTTCTAAATTACACTCCGTAAAGCAGAGGTCGGCAAACGTTTCTGCATGCAGAGCCACATTCGTAGTTGTAAATGCTTCGGAAAGCCGCATTTGAAATCAAGAGAACTTCGGCGGGCAGGATGAGTGTTTACATCAGCAGTTACTTGGAGATATTAGAGTTCCATATTAGAGAAAATGAAGTGTGAATAATTTACTAGCGTTAAAACATCACCAGAAAAAGTTTTTAAATCATAGTTTTATTTAAATATATGAAATTATATACATATAATTATATACTTATATAAAATTTGACCGATCACCTTTTTATCATAGCTTCGCGGGCCGCATAAAGTGCTATCGGGGGCCGCATCCGGCCCGTGGGCTGTTAAGTTGCCCACCTCTGCCCTAAAGCATTATTTAACCAAGTTTAAAATCCCAAAAATGGTAAACGTGAGAGGGCCTATAATATAATGTTATATTCTGACGATGATGTTAAAGACGAATTCAGCATGACTAACAAGCAAAAATTGCCGAGAAGAATACAAAACATTGCATTAAAATAAAACGAGTTTCGCTTCACTCGAGGTATTATAAGACCTCGAAGAAATTGAAACGGACTACTTGCTCGATTGGGGGCAAAGGAATTAATGTGACATCGACGGAGAGAAAATGATTTGGAATAACTTTTCATAATTCAGGAACGCTTTAGTCGGATTTAATTGATTTCAGCAAAACATATGAAAGAAAACGTTTTCCTGATCTTTAGCATTTTTCATTTGTTATATTGAAACTATTTTCACGTAAATTTTATATTATTGCACTCTTCATTGTAACAAAATATTATCGCCATAAATATCATTTGATTTCACTCACGTTTCGTCAGTGAATCGTTTAAATGAACGGAATTCGAAATGAAAGGAATTCGACATGAAAGAAATTCGAAATGAAAGAAATTCGAAATGAAAGAAATTCGAAATGAAAGGAATTCGAAATGTACGGTCTATAGTACACCGCATCGGTAATCGGCATCATTACGTGTATTTACAGACTTGAACTCCTTTTAACTCTATCCCTAATCTCGTGTCCCGTACCGTATTGACATGTTAACCAAATATGACTTGTTCTGTATTAATTTTCTGCAACACTTTAGGCGATCGGGCACGTTTATATCATTAAATCTTCTAAACTCTCATCAAGTTAGTTTTCATTAAGAAGCAAGCGAGAGGAACCTCATTTATCGAGAAATGAATGGTACTTTTATTATAAAAAAAACTGTTATAGCTGCCGTTTTCTAAAACTTGGAGCCCCAAATGCTTCGCCGGCATGGCTTAACTCCAGCGATTACGAGAGCTCATTTTCTGCAGTTCGTCGCAATACAGAGAAAGGGACAGAGAGAACAAGAGAGAGGAAAAAGTAAAAAAGCCACTCTCTACCTCTCACCTCACTTCCAACCCTCCCATACCTCAACCCATAACTATCATTCTTCGGAGTTCATAACCGTATCGGAGACAATGACGACTCCATATAAACTTTCCAGAAAAAATAGCGAAATGTTAAAAAATAGAGGAATTTCATTCTCCCCTTCTTCACACACTCCTTCCATTTCTCTCTCTCTCTCCCGTGAATTTCTTTTCAAACCTCACACCACCCTCCCGTACCAGCGCCTCACTTACGCATGGCTAAGTCTTTTCAAATGCGATGAGAGAAATCGATATCTATCGGCCGGAAATTGCTCCTTTTTTTAGCGCCCCGAGGTGGAGAGAAAGAGAGGGGGAGAGAGAGATATGGGGAAGTACTAGGAGGCATTTTTTCGCAATTCGTAATGGAGTTTGAAAGGGAGAGATAAAAATTCCCATCCTTCCTCTCTCATACTTCTCTCTCTCTCTCTCTCGCGTCCTTCTTCCTCCCAAAACATGGACGAAGGGAGAAGGACGGGAGATCGCGTGTTTTTTCCAGATATAAAATGCGTGAACGGGGACTCGCCCCACGCCACAGAGAAAGCCGAAAATTATCAGAACCTCTTTTTTTGACAATAAAGGTTCTGGCAACGCTTCTTCACGGATGATGATCCTCGAGAAGAGTTGGGGGAAAATTCGAGAGCGTATTTATTATTTTTTTAATATCTCCTGGCGATTATTTTTTACGCTACGTGATTTTGATCGCAATTATTCTTTTGAAGAGTCCCTCACGCCTCAGAAGCAGTCGATCACCACGTTGAGGCTATTTTTGCGAGTAATTTATTTTCAAAATATTTCATGAACTTCTTTAGGATGAGTAATATCAATAGTATCGACGTAAAAAAGTAAAAAAAACACCTCTGTTTTTGGTTGGTCTGTGGTATCCTAAACCTAGAGCGCGTGTAATGCAATTCGTACGATTCATGGAAGAATTCTTTTTTAATTGTTAACAGATCTACTAGGTCTCTATTGAGATTTTGGCCATTATGTAAACCAGTAAAATATAGCATTTTCTGATGCTAATCGCATATCAACGCAAGGAAAAACCAACTCAAATTAGTTTAATAGGGGTTTGCTTAATATCCGAGTGCGGAACAATAGTTTTTGAGTGTGTTCTTTTGCTGGCAGTATATATATACTACATGCATCTAATAGAGTAAAAATAACTGGAGAAAAAATTTAGCTGTGCAGAAAAATAAATCCTTAGTATCTAAATGGATTAGGTAATTAATGTCATACGATTTTAATTGAGCGAAATATTTAATGATATTATATTTGAGACGAAGTTTTGATGAGGCTTCTACATAATTAAAATCAGCATATTCCTTTTCGTCTTCAAGCTACTACATTTCCACTATTAGTTAAAAAAAGTTTCCATACCATTAAAAAGAAAATAACCTTCGATTCTTCATATACCTGCAAAAAAATTAAGACCTCCTTCAATTTTTTCTCGTAAATCTTGACACTTGTTAAGGGTTCCAAGGAATGAAACGAATTACAACGCAGTTTACACTTTGTTCGATAAAAAATTAGGGCAGCGGATAGTGATCAGGTGGGGAAAAAAGTGGAACTCGTCGAACACGTTTGCGAACTCGTCACCTTCCGCGGAACGATTTCATTCCGATACGGCGATGCGTGCGCTCGTGTGAGTCTAAAGCGAATTCAAACAAAGTGCTCTTTCGGCAGAGCTTAAAAAAAAGCGTGCGTGCGAGAGCGAAGGAATCCCAACTCCCTCCTCTCTATTCTTATCCATCTCATTCCGTTTCCCCTCTTTTCCGACCCCGCGAAGGCCGACGCGCGATCGATAGATCGATAGCCGCGATGTGACGGGAACAGGATCGATAGCTCGCTTCCTAGAAGGCATTATATTTATCCACTCTTTCCACATCTGCGTCTAGATTCGTACTCAAAACAATCATCTTCATTTCCCCATCTCTGTCTTAACCTTTTACCATTCTCTCACTCTCCCTTTAACAATTTCTTCTCCCACTTAGCTCATCGGTTTAAGTATCTATTGTATCCTTTTTCTTCGCATTCATTCCGTAGTCTTTTATAACCATTTAAGTTGATTCTCACGACGCAGATCATAAGACCGTTTCAAAATAATCCCGCAAGAAGCAGTGGCGTATATCAACTTTCCTATGCACGCTTAGGGGAGCCGGTCGTGTAGTGGTTAGAGTGTTGGCTCCGCCGTGATCTGCTAAAGCGGCATCCGGTTCGAATCCTTATTAGCATTTTTTCCGAGGACGCCCGGCACCCTATTTGCGCGTGTTGGAACTGAGGAGACGAGTACTAGCCAATGAGAAAAGAGAAAACGAAGAGCGCGCTCAAATTAACGCTCCGTTCTTTGGAAGGGACGCCAAGCTGCTAGCCCCCGCGGTGTTCTTTGTTAAGAGCAGGCTAAAGGACTGCACCGGATTTCTCTCCTACCTTCCTGGCTATTGATTGCACTACTACCTATTAGATATCCATTACACGCATAGGCAAGAGGCGAATCGGCTGGGCTCTGAAATCAAATCATATGAGCACGCCTTTTAGTATACTATATTATAACAACGCCTCTCTACCTGCGCGAGATGACGGATTTCGGAACTGAAGATTTGACAAAATTTGTGTATAGGATTTAATATTGCTACGCATGGGAATATATCATCTGAGATTGTCAATGCAGTTGCAACCGAGGTGTAGCATAAGCATTTTGGGGTCAAGGAAATATTTTAGGAAACATGTTGTTACGAAAGACACAAAACATATGGTGATAAGAAATTGCACATTTCATCTAAAACATCCTGTTTAAATGGTAGCTATCCGAACATTGATTTTTTCTTTATTTAATTTTTAATATTTGAAGATATTTTAGGCATTAACTCAGGAAGAAAGCTGTTTGATCAATAAGTATGGCGACCATCCGAAAAAGTCATTAGAGAAAATAAAACTACTTTTCACAAATATCTGTTCAATGTCGTAGCCTTACTCAAGCATTATATATTCAACTTGCATTTCTTTCCTCAGTACGTTCTGATTGAATATTTTTCGGGTGTTAGCCGAGAATGTTATATAAATCTTTCGAGAAGATAGAAAGCGGTTGGCGTTCACTTTCCTTTTATTGGGAATCATTATTACGGGCAATCAATTAAGCCTTCAGGTTGTAGAAACGTTCCTTCCTCCGCCAAAATCTTCAGAATTTGATTTATCTCTCTTCTCTGTCAGAGGCGGATTGAGAAACTTCCCGTGGGAGAAGAGAGAGGAAATAAGTTGCGGTGTCGTATCAAGACGATTAGCACGCATGGGGCCCAATTACGATTCAAGGTGGCTCTCGTCTGCTCCTAATTAAATCAGCCTATACTCTCAATGTCTTCCCTGACTTTCTCTCATTCGGTTAATTTTCTCGTTTTAATTATGGACATACAAATCGAATGTTTTTGTTTCTCCACTATAAAATATTATTCCATCTCTCTTCTTCTTCTTTGTCATTCCATTAAGATATTTTCCCCTTACAAGTGACTTCCTTCTTTACGCGCCATTTCTTCCGATCCATTCTCTTTTTCCTTGACCCCAACGCCCATTCCATATTTCATATCGTTTTTCTGTATCAATATAAATCCATTTCCTGAAAGTCGTCATAGCTGAATGAATTTATCCGTCGGTCTTTGTATGTTAAATATATATTTCGTTGATTTTTTTTGCGAAAAAAGTTTATTTTAGACAACTTTCACTGCAAACTGGGAAATGACAGAGAAATATTTTCAGGTCAAACAATTTCATAATGAAGCTGATTTTATTTTGATTTTATTCTCTTTAAAATAATAATTAAACTAGAGAAAATGCCCGTTACAAATGATGGAAAAAATTCATTGTAGATTCCCACTTTTTTGTTTGCTTTTTAAATAAAGAGACAAAAAAGTGTTTACACAATAAAAACGTTTATTGAAATGAAAAAGAATCAAATAAGTAACCATGAAAAATACCCTCTCCCCTCCCCATCTCCTCGCCTTCCTCCCTCCTCTTTTCCTCTTTCCTCCATTTCTTCTTCCCTTTGTCCCTCCCTCATTTTTACTTTCTCATATACGTAGTATACACAGAAAGTTTTGTAATCATGAAATAATTCGAGTTCGAGATTTTGTTGGAAACTTTTTTAGGTGTCCCTGGGTACATAAAAGTGGTTTTCGCCATGCCGTCTCTCTGTCTGAAGGTCTGTCTGTCTGTACGCGGTCAGGGCCCAAACGCCTACATAAAATCGAACGATATCTCGTATTTATGCAATATATCACCATTTGTAGGCCCTTTTTCATAAAAAATGGTATTACAAAAAAATAAAGGGTAGTTTATTCTTGGCGATATTTAGAAATATTTTATTTACTTAAAAAAGGCTTTCTAGAATTTGATTAAAATCAATCCAATTGTAGAGCCTGATGTCACAAATAATACTACATAAGCCATATATCAGTTAAAGTCATTATATGGCGTCCAGTGACATTAAAATGTACGCTAAGATACCTTATCTAATTCCTATGACGTCACACCTTCACCGCGATCCACTATACTCTCACTACAGCCGATACGGTTAAACTAAAACGAATGATATCTCATATTTGTGGATAATATCAGTCATAAAAGACATTTGAAGAGATGAGCGATATTGTGCAACAATTAAGGTCCTTTATTCTTGGATATTTTGAGAAAAATTCGATTTACTCAAAAATGGCATAATGATTTTGATTGAAATCTATTCAATCGTACAGACAGATGTCACAAATAATACTAAGTCATATGTGTCCCAAAATAATTACTATATACCGTCTCGTGGCATAAACTATACGCTAAACTACGGTTAACTTTGATTTACAAACGTTTTTTATATAAGCGTACATAGTCGACTAAACGTATATAGTATATCGGTATATGAGAAAGTTTGTGCAATGCATACTGCAACGTTTATTTACCTCTTTCTCTGCGTACTGTCCTCCCTTTCATTCCTTCCTTCTATCATTCCCTCATTGCCTCTTATACCCCCCTCTTACACTCCACGGCAATACTTCAACAAATAAAGGGGATGCATTTTTCATTTGGTAAATAAACTGTTTAGATGTATTAGTTGAAATTTAATGTTCAATATTGTTCTAAAATAATAAATAGAACTGTTTGGTATATACAGTAGTCTTGATTACCCGAGTCACGAGGTTCCATATTAACCGAGGTGGATGAGAAAAAAGTAACAATTATCATTTTGAAAATTTGAAACTCAAAAGTATGATATTTGATACAATTATATCAATGTGGCCACATATAGGCCGACATATTGAATATGTGACGGTTTTGCTATTAAAATAAATTCGTCACGAATTTTCACGATATGAACAACGTTCTGTATGGTCCGAAGTCGGGGCGGTTCCGTCGACCTCGGATCATCGGGATTCTACTGTGTGTGTGTATGTATATGTATATGTATATATATATATATATATATATATATATATATATATATATATACACACATACACACACACACACACACACACACACACACACTCGAAGATTTACTTGGCTCCGCACAAGTTGCCGTTTAAATGAAATATAGAAGATATATTATTAATAAAATGTATATTTTATATTTAAAACATTTCGTATTGATTTTTGAAATACAAATTACTTTATTCCAGTGATTTTTTATATAAAATATAAAATACATAAATAAATACTAAATAAAACGTTAAATTCTAATTAAAATTAAATAAAGCACTATTTCATTACACCATATTTACGCACGATTCATTAAATAAGAATATTTATTAATATATTGAGTAACTAAATAAATAAACCGAAACAACATTGAGTCCTTGGACTTGAACAATGTCATTGTCGTGAAGGTATTTATCATTAAAAATGCAAACTTAATCCAAACTAATGAGAATAAACGTGAAATGCGAGCGATTTCGAGTAAAAGTCGAAAAAAGACTAAAAGAATAAGAAACTACGATCATTCTTCTTAAATGCTGTGCAGGTACGAAGTTCCTAAGTCAATTTGTCGAATTTATATAAGCATATTAATGAAAACCTGCACTAATAAAAGTCAATTTTTACGTGTTATCTAACGAGCAAAAAAATCCGAATAACTTTTTTATGGAAAATCTGTCGGGAATTTAAACTGCCATTTAGCCTTTCCCTTGGTGCCCTTAGTAATCGTGCCAAGTTTCGTTACGATACCTTAGAAAGTGTGGATTTGTATAGCATAAAATACATCCAAACACTTGAAATTATAGTATATATATATATATATATATATATATATATATATATATATATATATATATATATATATATAAACGCAAGGAAAAGAAAAGGTAGTGATGAGGGTGGCAACAAGGTGTTGAAGGAAACCCAACGGACACTTATCAAGTTGAGGACCAAGTTGGCAGGCTGCTGGGGGCGTAGAAGAGACAGAAAACACGAACACAAAAAACACAAGCAAGCTTTTCGGGTATATGCTCTTTTTCAGCGATGGAGATAGAGTAACAGAAAGTGACACACGGGGCGGGGAATGACAGGATGGTGTGAAAAGGTTGATGATTGGAAGAGGCGGGGAGTGGGAAGGGTGGATATCCAATAAGGAGGGGGTGTGGTAAGGTAATGCGCGAATATACAATGTAACCATAGGAGACATTGTAACAGGGCTATTATGGTTAGCGGAGGTTGAGGCCAGGCGGGGAGAAAGTGACAAGAAGATGTATATGGACTAGTTCCCAATGTCAGAGAAGAAGGGCAGGAGTGTCATTGGTTAAGGCGCGAATAACCCTTATATTGTAACAACTATTGAAGGGGACATTGTGAGCATTGGCGTGTAATGCAACCGGAAGGGGGCGTCTGAGAATAACGCCGGTGACCGTTCATACGGATGTTTAACGGATTGCTGGTAAGGCCTATGTAAAACGCAGGACATAGGGTGCAGGTGAGGAGGTAAATGACGTTAAGGGTGGTGCAGTTGCTTCTAGAGGTGATGGGGTAGGTGATGTTGGTGGAGGGACTCGAGAAAGAAGATGAGGGTAGGTGGATAGGGGAATTGAGGCAGCGAGGTTTGCCGCAAGGGTGGGACCCAATGGCAAGAGGCGTGGTAGATGTGGAAAGTTCCTTCATTCAAAAGATATTTCCCAAATTGGGAGGCCGGCGGAAGGAGAGGAGCGGGGGGGGGGGGGGGGGGCAAAAATGTTGGTAAAGAGGGACTGGTGGGAGGAAGAGGTAAGAATTGGGTGGGCAGCATGGATAATTGTTTTGAGGGCTTCGTGGATACCAGGAAGGAAAAGTGTCGTTCGAGTGAATGGAGGGGTTGATGCAAGGATAGTGGGTGTGTGAGGATGGGATCTATTGGTGGTAGGCGTCATCACCCTATGGATCTGTTCGCGGACCAGGACTGGAGGGTAGCCACTTTTAAGAAGAGCGTCCTCGAGTACAGAGTAATACTGTAGAAGGGATGCTCTATCGGAACTAAGCCTCCATCCTCGTCGAGCAAGATCATAGGGAATAGAGGTTTTGGTATCAAGGGGATGGCAGCTATCAAAGAGGAGGTATTGGAGGCTGTTAGTGGGTTTGATATGAACACAGGTGCGGATTTTACTGTCTTGCAGGTAAAGATCGAAATCCAGGAATGTGATGTGGAAGGTAGAGGATTAGTGGGTGAAGGAGAGTGAAAGGTGGGAGGAGAGGCGCGAGAGAAAGGAAAGGAGAGAGTCAGGTCCATGCGTCCAAATGAGAAAGAAATCGTCGATGTATCTGAGCCACAAAAGTATATATATATATATATGTGTGTGTGTGTGTGTGTGTGTGTGTGTGTGTGAGTATGTGGTTTAAAATTTAAGTAGAATATTCTTTAGAAAATCTTTTTGAAAACAAATTAATGAAATTTGTTTTCCGTTCAATCCTAACTAAAGTGCGTATGCTAGAGAAATTATCGACAATGGCGTTGCCCTTGAAGATGAAAAAAGAATCTCCTGAAAAACGAAAAATGTATGTGTTCAAAACAAATTTGTGCACTGATTCGGCTGGAACTTGTACATGATTGGTTTCAGAAGGAATTTCCATTCCTTTTGGTGTTCTTTGGTTCAAGTCTTGAGTTTTTGCGATGACTCAGTTAATTTAAAATGCAAACAAAAATACGCTGAGATGGCATAATTCTTTAGCAAAAATAAGAATTTACATTAGAAAATCTGATGTGGCCACCGCATGACATTCTCCATATCTGTATTATTTATAAAAATTGCAAATAGGTTACATGATAATAAATATTTTAAGGAACTGAGAAAAAATTTTAAATACTAAAAAGAACAGAAATAAACTCATACCGTAGCCTCCTGATATTGGATATAGCCACGAAGCTCCGACAATTAAGAAAGTAAAAAGGAGCGCTATTAAGATATAACTAAGCGTCAATTGCTAAAAATTGTCGTCGGTAAGTGGCGTGT
Source organism: Tanypteryx hageni (assembly GCA_028673005.1). Classification (NCBI taxonomy): domain Eukaryota; kingdom Metazoa; phylum Arthropoda; class Insecta; order Odonata; family Petaluridae; genus Tanypteryx; species Tanypteryx hageni. Next base: position 77,230,099 of record CM054114.1, on the reverse strand, counting down.
TGGTTGCAGCTAAATAATTTAGTATTTAAGATATATCTTAAACAATGCATTATATGGGAAAATGTTTCCAACAAAGGTTGTGGAAAATTAAATTTCCTAAAACTTTTATTCCAGTATGTTTTTAATATATCAAATACCTAAAAAACGGATGTGATAAAAGTAAACACTCACCTCCGGTTGACAGATTTTTGCCAAAAACTAATCAGTTCTTGCGACTCATAAAAATGTAAAATTTCGCGTTCACTCGATTAATAGTTTTTGAGTTAGAGCATCCGCAAAAAAAACTGTCATGTGCACACACACACACAGACATCGTCGAGAAAATGAACAAAACGTGTTCAGGGGACCTTAAAACGTGTATTTCCATTGGAATTTATAAATCGGTTGTTTCATGAAAACAATACATTCCCCTATGGAGAAAGTAACAAGATTGGAAAGGTGTACCCCATGTCGGAGTACACAGAGTTTCCAAATGCGTTCTTTGGGATTTCACAATGTTCTCAATATTTTTCGCTCGGATCAGAATTTAACGAGAAGCAAGCGAGGTACGTTGTAAAATACATGTAGGCCTACATGTGAAGTAGTCGTAATTATAGCCGGACATTAACCAAAATTGGAATCGGTAAATTAATTTTAACAAAACTACCCAATACCAAATTTCATCAAAATCATCAAGCGGTTACCGAGTTGAAATAAAGGAACATTGTAAACTACATGTATATCTTCATGTAAAGTGGTCCTAATTGCTGTCCTATTAAAACCAAAATTGGAATCTAGTGACCAATTTTAGAAAAACTCCCCAATGCCAACTTTCATCAAAATACATTAAGCGGTTCCCGAATTGAAACAAAGTAACATTGTTAACTACATGTAGGTCATGTAAAGTGGTCGTAATTGTTGTCTGATTTTAAGCAGAATAGGAATCTGTATACCAATTTTAGTGAAACTTCCCAATGCGAAATTTCATTAAAATACGTAAAGCGGTTCCCGTGTTGAAACAATGAAACATTGTACATTATGTAGGTCTTCATGTAAAGTGGTCGTAATTGTTGTCCGATTTTAACCAAAATTAAAATCTGTGAAACAATTTTAGCAAAACTCCCCAAAACCAAATTTCATCCAAATACGTACAGTGGTTCCGGAGTTGAAACAAAGGAACATTGTAAAATACATGAAGATCTACATGTAAAATAGTCGTAATTGTTGTCCGATTTCAACCAAAATAGATGTCGGTAAATTAATTTTATGAAAACTTCCCAATACCAAATGTCATCAAAATACGTCCAACGTTTCATGAGTTGATACAACATTGTAAACTAAATGTAGGTAAAGTGGTCGTAATTTTTTTCCAATTTTAACCAAAATTGGAATCTCTTGACTAATTTTAGCAATATTCCCTGATACTAATTTTCATCAAAATACATAAAGTGGGTCCCGAGTTGAAACAAAGGAACTTTGTAGGTCTTCATGTAAAGTGGTCATCATTTTTGTCCGATTTTGACCAGAATTGAAATCGGTCCATCAATATTAGCAATACTTCCCAATACCAAATTTCACCAAAATACGTCCAGCGGTTTCCGAGTTTTAAGATGCGGATGAACGGACGGAATCGACCTCCCATATACGCATTCACTTCGTGAAAAGAACGGATAAAAATGACTAGGATAGCAGGATGCCTATAACTGTACCAATATTTCGTTTAGATTTCACGACCATAAATAAATTTTGGATTTAGACAATTAGAAGTTATAAAACGTATTTCAGACAAATATATTATTTCTCTTTCCTGCCCAATAATTCTCCATTTTTCCTCTACCTTGACTATTCAGAGGTGAGAATAACGAGAAGCTGAAGGTGTTGGTTTGTTTGCTTATGCATGGAAGAGAAAGGTGAAGAGTGAGGTGAGGCGCGTTGGCAAGGTGCAAGCCAAATCCACAGCATAACAACCTAACAATGACGCTTTTATCACGGCGTGAATGGGAGAGAGTGAGTGTGTTTGTGTGTCCGAGCAGGTTCACCACCTATTAGTCTGAAACTCCACCTTCCAAACCCGCAAGCGTCCACCGTGCACACATTTTCTCCTCTCCCTCTCCACCCTGTTTCTTTGCCTTAAACTATCGAGTCAGACCACGCATAACCGAAGGCATTAATAAAGCCCCGCTATTGCCCAACTGGTGGAAACCTATCAATATATAACCCCGACCTTTTTCCACTTCTGCATTATTCTTCCTCGCGTTTTCTCACGCAATTCAACACATGCGTACGAGAGAGAGGCAAAATTTCTGCTGATATTTAAACGTTTTTATAAATATTTTATAAGTATCTTACAGTCCATTTAAATGACAGCACTATTATTATTTATTAACGAGTTTTGAATTGATATTGCTACTGCTAGTCACTTTTGAAAAACATACTTCTTTTATCTAAGAGGTTGTTTCGTGATATGCGCCCCGTGGGGAGCGTTATAGTTGAACTCCAGCATATATATTTTATTTCTCCATATATACAGGGTCTGCCAATATTTAAGTAGACAATATACTATAAACCATAGCATATACATTTGTAAAACGATGCTAATTTAACTTCATAATCTTAAAATACCTAATAAATTGTTTTGTTTTCGTGGATTTATGAGCCTGATGATAACATCACGTTAATTTGTAATGGAGTAAGTTCAGAAACTGTGTCACTCGTTTTTTATTTTCATGATACTCTTAAATTGGTTCAGCTACGAGTTTAAAATTGGCACAAAAATAATAGTTAAACGTATTTTAACGTTTACAAATTAAATTGAAATCTTTCAAAAACAATAGTTATTATAATATATAGTATGAGGTCCCCTTTTTTACTTGCAGACCCTGTACATTATACTTTCCAGGGCACAGCGTATGAACATGATTCAGTTAAAATTTAAAAAGGGCGCGGATATTCACCATAGTTGCAAATAAGTAACCCTTAAATTCTCCCTGGAACTTAGTTATAAAAACGAATCAAAATATCAGCGTACCTTTAGTTAATGAAATATTTATTTCCTCTTAAGTTTAAACATTTTCATGATATCTTTAAAAACCTTTATCGCATACTTCAGCGTTCAATATATTTCCATAAGAATAGCATAAAAGAGAAGAATAATATTTCTTCTCTTTCACTCTTCGCCTCCTATCCAGCAGTTATCATGTAAATCGGTTTTTCGGGATTTTCAATTATAGGAAAGCAAAACTAAAGTTTTGTTACATTCTGATTTGGAAGTGTCTATCACTGCTTTGACGTACCGCACCATACTTTGCGACCCACATGTTGACGATTGAATAAAAATGAATCTTCCAATTAGTATTGGCTGATTTACACGCTGTATATAATATAAGAACCTTAAAATCCTGGGAGAGGGACATCGGTGCTGATGTAGATGACCTTGAATGTTATCGCCATTTTGAATCAGCACTTTCGGTGTTTGCAAGTAATTTAACAGGATTTTATGGTTACGACACTGGCTAATTTTATTGCCGATCCAAACAATTATGAAAACAGGGCACTCGGTGCACGTTTCCTCCGTGTTTTCCAGTCATCAGATTAGCTACATGTTCGTGAGACGCTTACTCCACGTATTATGCTCAACTCTGATCTTATGAGTCCTCAGTTTTTTCGGAAAAAAATAGTTCCCAATAAAGATATTTGCCAAATTAAAAAAAATTGGCGGAAGTAAACGGCGAGTATATGTTTAAAACCCATGTTAGAGTTGAAAATTCCAGATCGACTCATACAATTCGATCACACTACTCCGGCTTTGTGAATGCTTCGGAGAATCACGTGATAAACGCTCACGCGTTAATTTTGTCGCGGCGAAAATATTTATTAATCAAATTGTCTGGCAGCATGTTCAAGGAGAAGTGTCCTACGTTATCTCTCTTTGCGTCATCCTGTTTTTCCTAATATTTTCCTTTTGCCGGACCGATGGGAGTTAATGCCGAGGTGACTGATTGAAATGCTGTTGCGTCATAAGCTCGGGTTGAACCTTTATTTTTTCGGCATAAATTTTGATAGAATTTATAATTCAAAATTCCAATCGTATTTCCGAAAGTGAATGTGGATGAGGAATTTAATGTATTTATTCCTCCCTGGTCTTAATGTATGCAGTGATACAATGCAACATATTTAAACCGATAGAACATAATGCGTGGCTCTTAGTACTGAAAACATGGATTCGAAACCCATTCACAGATTTGTTTAGTTGTTTACTCTTGTTAAACGCTTTAGGTATCGCGGAGAAATATTAAACATATATCGATAAAAGAAAATTGAGTAAAAGAAATTTCGCATGCAATATTTCAAAAAATAAAACTTCTAAACCAAAAAACGGATGATTCATTAAGATTCGCGTAGCATAACGACCATTTAACCTTAATTAATTTGAAAAAAATCTGTTTGGTTAAACTTTCACAGCGTTATGAATGAATCGATAAGTAAATTCTCCGTCGAAATTCTACAAAATTTGCTCGTTTTAATAAATTGCTTTTTTGTTTAAATTTACTTAATCACGAACCTTAAACCGTCAACATAAGCTCACAGCTTTAAGATAATTACCGAATACCTCGTGGAAGAAAATCATGTCCTAACTTCCCAAATTCATTCTCCCCAACTTTCTCCCTTCCATTTTCCAAAATACCTTAATCTCATTCCGATACGGTCCTCAAAGTTGAGAAAAGTGATATAAATTACGAAACAAGACACTCCAAAATAAAAGCGAAGAATGCGACAAAAAACGGCCAAAATTTTAATAGATTTATAAAAAAGAAGACAATTCCGCAGAATGAGAGGGAACTGTATCTTCAGACCTTATTAGATTATCGGATTTCAATCCACGGAAAAAAGCAGAAGCAAAAAAATTGAGAAACTCGACCGCGCATTTTTCATTGGCTAAGGCGGGCGTGATTGCATGGGACAGGGGAGCTGGGCATCGGGACGGAAACAGAATACGAGGAACGGAATGGGGGAACGGAACGGAGGGGATGGAATGGAGGAACGGACCAAAATAAAAGTGAACCGGAAAAAAATAAGGCACACGCGCTGGGAGATAGAGAATGAGGTTATTTTTTGCCGGATGTCGTTGGTAGTGGAGGGAGGAGATGGAGGGAGAAGATAGAGAGGGAGGGAGGAGATAGAGAGGGAGGGAGGAGATGGAGAGAGGAGATAGAGAGGGAGGAGATTGAGAGGGAGGGAGGAGATGGAGAGAGGAGATTGAGAGAGAGGGAGGAGAAGGATAGGGAGAGGGATGCGAGTTGGTTTGGATGTAAATCGGAAGGACCAATAACGCAGGCGATATTTCTTTTGCTCTCTACCCTTTCATACTATTCTTTCTCTCTCTCTCTTCAAAAGGAGAGCGAGGGAGAGGGCGTGGAATAACGATAGTAGCTCGCTCTTGTGACATCTAGGGGAAATTATGGCAGTGATGTTTATGGGAGTGTGAGGAGGAGAGAGATCGTAGAGAGGTGGGAGAAAAAATAAGATGGAAGGGGAGAAGTCGAGATTGATGGTCAAAAGAATGGGTTAGGAGAAGGGAAAGAGGTAAGGAGCATTAACGGGAAGAGATGGGGAGGTCGAGAAAAACCGAGGAGAATGAGATGATGAGATAGAAAAGAGAGGTGACATAAAGGAAAGAGTAAGTCTGGAGGAGTTGGAAAGAAAACATGGGAAAGGGAAAGAAAGAACGAATGATATGAAGGAATAGTAAGAGGGAGGGAGGACCTAAGGGGGAGGATGATGGAGGTAGGGAGGAAAAAGTGAAGCGGAAAGCTGGAGGGAGTAAAGAGGGAGAGAGGAGGTTGGGGAAAAAGTGGGGAAATACAAGGTTAGGAATATGAAAACGAAGAAGAGAGGGACGGAGAGGGTTGGATTGAAGAGTGGATAAGTAAACACAATAAGGAAGGGTGGAGGTTAGTGATAACGGGGAGAAGAGAGAGAAATGGTTAAAGGCGGGAGGCAGAGGGAGGGAAGAGTTTTGCGAGGGCGGAAGATTGGCTGAAAGGGAATGAATGCTATTGGAAAGGAGTTGGAGGAAAGGGGTTTGGGGAATAAAACCTGGAGGTTGAAAGAAGTGAGGGTAATTCGTGGAGGGAAGACTGATGACGAATGGGGGTAGCAATTTTTGGGGTGGAAGTGGATAAGGCTTTCACCATCGGGAGGAGTTGGGGTGGGGGGGGAGGGGGCGAAAAAAGCCGTGGGGATAGGATAGAGGGAGAGGGAGATCGCGTAGGAGGGAGAATGCGACAGTGCCAAATGGAAGGGGAGGAAAGTTCCTCCACAGAAGTGCGTTGTCAAAAAAAGTAAAGAGAAAGGATTGGCAGAAAAAATCGAAATCTTCTTTTATTTCGGTCCCTGTTTTTTTATCTAATTAATTGCACTTTGCCCGCGAGGTGGGGTGTGGTTTCACTAATGGAAGGCGTTTCTCGATCGAGAGAGAGAGGGAGAGACCCGATCCATATTGATGACTTGGAGTGGTGGTTGAGATTTTCACCTTGACTCATTATTTTTTTCGTAAAGTGACGGATTCGGTCGGTTGAGACATTGGTCGCGGTGACGAAGGGAAAGGAGTGGGAGGGAAGATAGGAGGGGGAAATTGGGAGAAAGGGGCCAAGGAAGCCATTTATTTGGACGAAATATACGGCGAGGAATGCAAAGCGGTGGAGTGGGATGGTGATCCATAATAAAGCACCTCCTTTCCCAGTTACGAGAGCGCAGAAAACATGGAAAAAATTCTGAACGAAATAAAATTGTTTTTAAAGAGCGAATATTATATCAATGGTAAAACAGATGGGCAGAGAAATGATTGGCAAGATCATTAGCGGATAATTTATCCACGTCCGGAAACATCTGCCTTATTTTCTCGGATTATATGTTGGTCGGATAATTTACGCAGTGTAATGAGTTTGAAAGTATTGTCCACGTTTAAATCATAGAGTTACGAGTATCCACTACAGCAGTGATTCTCAACCGGAGTGCCGCAGCACACTGGTGTGCTGCGAGACTTTGAAGAGAAATTGCTAATCTGCGAGTCTTTCACCGATTATATACACAGCTTGAACAAAAAAAACTAACCCAGTATTAAGACTAGTTGAATCCAGTCCAAAAGTATCACTGCTTTGGAAGGCGCGTAAACAGTAAACCTGACAACAACGCTGTCAGCATTGCCATAGTAACCGAATCCCTTGTGCATGAGTCATAGACAACTGATTGGTTCTCATTGCTCTCTAAAGCTATGGTCATATTGGTTTAGGTTGAGCAGAATTGGCGTTCGTCCGAATTGCACAATGGAAATGCGAAACGTCAACTACGGTTGACTTGAGAACTACCGTAATCGGTCGAACATTTCGGACTAAGTATTCGGCAGAATTACGTGGTTACATTGTACCGGATTCGCCAGAACCGCTGATATCTGCCAAAAACTTTTGAGGATAATGTTCAGTACTGCTTGCATGACGGTGTGAAAGGTAAACAAAGCGACGCTAGCTCTGTCGAGAAAGCGACGAGAAACGGTACTACTACGGCATAACAGCCTCCTCGGCCCGCCGGGTTGGTTAATCAGTTGGTTATTCATAATGAAACAAGTAGTACTTTTCCACAATATAGTCTTCATCTATTTGGTGATGATTTTCCTTTAAGTATTTCTCATCTACAGCACAACAACCTCCTAGGCCACTCGGTTTGGGTGTTTATTTGGTTGGATTTGGTTAATATCGTTGAAATAAATAGTTACACGTGTCCGCTTATTTATATTTGAAGTCCCGTTTTTCGTTGTGTCAGTATCATGTCTCGTCATAGATAGCGACGCTTTGTTTCCCTTCTGCCTGTACCCTTTTGAGAATTCGGAAGAATCGGCTCAAGAAATCAAACCGATTTGAACACGTCCGAATTCTGGCGTATTCGGCCGAACGAAACGGCACTGTGACCGTGTTCATTGATACACATTGTGTTGAAATTTTCGGGTGGGTTCGGTCGTTTTCGGCCGAACGATGATTCTGCCGAAGTCGGAGCCAATGTGACCGCCCACAAAGTCTCTACGATGACGTATGTAGCATGCTCCGCCTGCGGTCACCTTCCTGGCTGTTCGCGACTCGGGCGCATTCCTCTATCAAATCAGTACTAGCCGAGATTCGTGGCTGGCTTATACTACAATTTTGTGTCTGTAAGTGTATGTTTTGTGTGTTTATTATGAATAAAAAAATTTTTTATGAAGTGTTTTGTGTAATACCGTTGGTAGGAAACTGTAAAATTTGTGGTTTTGTCCAATTATCATTGCTAAAAAATATTAAACTTGCGCCTCTAAAAATGGACAGATTTATTACAAGGATACGTAACAGTGAAAAATATGAAGAACGTATTAAGGAAAAACCCAGTACCATCGAGACCAAGCCAAGTAAGATTTCTAAGGTTTCTAGCATGTATATGAGTCTGGGCTTTTATTGGTTTGGATATAAAGATTGTCCTGTTCCAATGTGTGTAGTGTGCGGTGAGAATCTATCAAACGAAGCCATGGATCCCAGCAACTTGAAGTGACTTTTCACCACAAAACATGCACACCTTGAAGGAAAAAATTTGAACAATTTGAAAAGGTTGATGGAACTGCATTCTAAACAAGCGAATTACTTAGAAAAAAAAACGTTAAAGTATCTGATAGTGTTCAAGTTGCTTCTTATCAGGTAGCAGAAATCATAACTCAAAAAGTGAAGGCCCACACTATAGCTGGGTCACTTATTTTGCCTGCGTGCCGTGCGATAGTTAGGACAATGCTCGATGATGAAGCAGAACAAGAAATTTCCAAAAGTCCTCTAATGATACAATTTGAAGGTTAGATGTCATCTTTCATACAGACAAATGTTTCTAATAAGCTTAAACAATCAAACTTTGCTTAGCAAGTTGAACAGTCAACCGATATTAGCGGAAAAGCATAACTATTAGCATTTGTTCTCTTCATTCATGAAAATGAAATAATTAGTCAATTTTTGTACTACAGAGAACTCCCAGAATACACACGGTCAAGATATATTTGATATGTTGACTTCTTACTTAGATGTTTTCGAAATTTTATGGAAGTCATGTGCAGGAATTTGTGCCGACGGTGCTTCATCTATGTTGGGATCTGCCAAAGGCTATGTCTCACATGTAAAACAACGGAATCCAACTACAATAACTAGGTACCCATTGTTTTTGCACAGAGAACCCCTTGTTGGAAAGACATTAAGAAGTTGACTTAAAGTCCTTATTAGACCAAGTTGTCGGAATGGTTAATTTTGTGAAATAAAGAACTCTAAAGACCCGCCTCTTCAAACAGCTTTGTAATGCTATGGATTCGTAGTAAGAATATTTAGTTTTACATACAGATATAAGATTGCTGACAAGGGGAGGAGTGTTGGCTTTTTATATGAACTCAAAGTAGAGATGTTACTATTTTTTGAAAAAGAGGGAAACGGATTTTTTCGAATATCATCGCTGTGCACTTTGGTGCGCCAAATATGCTAATTTGGCAGATATATTTAGGTATCTGAATATTGTGAACACCAGCATGCAAGAGCGGAATGAAAACTTCCTGATTTCTGCGGATAAGCTTCCATATAAAATAAAAAAGAAAAATACGCATTAAATTAGCAAAATAAAATTCCACTATTGGAATATTTCGCCAAATCGTTCTTCTGTGTTATTTAATTTGATAGTTTCTGTCAAAGGATTGGCGTTTATTTCTTTAACACTATTTTAGACTTTCTGGACTCTTCAGCCAGATCATCTAACAGTGCCAAATATAGTTTAACTATTGCTTAAATTTTTCACATATTTTTATTTTACTTTAGTGTTAATAAAAAATAGTTCTTGTATTTTACTTTCTCACGTATTGTGTTTGGTGATAATTTTCTGGCCATGTAAAATTCAATATATAGATTTAGATGAATATGCTAGTTTTAAATGCACATTTAATTGTAAAAATTTTTTTATTGTATGTTGCAATGCTTTTGTATTGGATTTTGCTTAACACTTTTTTCACTTTGTTATAATTTTCATGCATATTCTTTCCTTTAGTTAGATATTTAAAATGACATCAATTGATACTACATAAAAATTTGTAAATACGCAAAGCAAACTAAAATAATGTAATTATACGTCAAATAAGAACGTATATTTAAAGAACACGTCCTTATTCGGTCTTTGACCGCGATAGAGTTGGAGCAGTCTCTCAATCCTTTTAATCCCTTCGCGATGGGCTAAAATGAAGAAAAAACGATTATCTGGATATCCAAACGATTGCCGTGGCATTCAGCACATCCTCTCCATCGAAGCTGTCTGAGTCGTATACTTGTTACACCCGACTTTCCACTAGGATACGTAGTGAATGCTTACTGATTGACTTCCTTTTGCGTCGTCACATTTGCGCGTCCTAACTCGTGTTTAAGGCTATCACTTCCCTCCACCTCTAAATGGGAGAGACTTTTGCGATGGCAACGATGGGATCCTCGTGGAAGAAAACCTGTTCAGCGATCGGCCGAGAGGTGAAGCACATGGGGTAAAAGCTATTAAGGGATGGAGCCAAGGCGATATACTAATGACCAGGATTTGTCTAAGTACGCATGAATAAAGGCTCGACTAAAGCATGATCTGGGTAAAGATGGCCAAGGTTAATGACCTTTCCGAGACTGCTTTTGGGGAAGCCTTATATATACATGTTTCATAAGTAATCATCGCAACTTGAGCGTGGGACGCAATATTTAACACACGCACGCACACATACATATACACACACGTGTGTGTGTGTTTACGTGTCATTTCAACACCCCCAACTGCTCACCAACTTGAAGACCACTTATTGGTAAGTGTTCACTGGGTTTCCTTATTTAACTTTCCTCTTCCGTGAGAATTTATATATATACGTACGTACATACATATATATATATATGGATGGCAGCAAGATGTTGGGATGATGAAGCCCAGTGAACACTCACCAATCGGACGACTTCAGGTTGGCGAGGCCATGGGGATGTCGAAGCGACACACGTAAAAGAACACTAAGACAACACAGAAACATCACAAATCTCTGTAGCTGATGAAGGAATAACTCCGAAAGCTTCTACGTTTGTGATGTTTCTGTGTTGTCTAAGTGTTCTTTTACGTGTGTCGCTTCGACATCCCCAGGGCCTCGCCAACCTGAAGACGTCCGATTGGTGAGTGTTCACTGGGCTTCCTCATCCCAACATCTTGTTGCCATCCATATATCCATTTTACCTTTCCTTTTCCGTAAGCTGTTTATATATATATATATATATATATATATATATATATATATATATATATATATATATATATTTCATCATCATCATCATGCTTCTGTCCAAAGACAGGTTTTAACTGAATCGCTGCCTCCATTTCTCTCTCTCCCTAGAAGCCTCTTTTATACCTCTATAAGTATTATATCCCTGCTTTATATTATCTAATATTCCTATTCTTTTTCTCCCTCTTCCTCTTCTTCCACTAATTTTTCCTTCTAAGATCGTCCTTTGTAAACACTGTCTTCTCAATATGTGCCCTATCCAATTTGCTTTTCTTTTCCTGATTGTTTTTATTAGCATCCTATCTTCTCCCACCATTTCTAATACTTCTTCGTTTCTCTTCCTCTCTGTCCATTTCACTTTCATCATTCTCCTCCATACCCACATCTCAAAACTTTCTAAATACTTTCCCCCTTTCTCCTTACCGTCCACGTCTCTGCACCATAAAGAGCTATGCTCCATGTGTAGCATTTTGCTAACTTCTTCCTTGTTTCTAAATTTATTTTCTTGCATGTGAGAAGCTCCTTCTTCTCGTTAAATGCTGCTTTTGCCATTGCAATCCTACTTCTGATGTCCTGTGTACTACTTCCATCCTGCGCTAAAATACTGCCAAGATATTTGAAACTACTTACTTGTTCCAATTTTTGGCCATTTACCATTATATTTAATTCTTTATGTTCCTTTGAAACCACCATGACTTTCGTTTTTTCTGCATTGATCTTCATTCCATATTGTTGGCCAACCTTCACTAGTCTGTCTGTCATCATCTGAAACTCTTTCTCGTCTTCTGCTATTAAGCTGCTATTGCTGGTGAAATAGGACAGCCCTGCCTCACTCCCCTCCCTATTGAAGTACTTTCTGTTTCTTCTCCTTCAACCCTGACTCTAATCTTTTGATCAAAGTAAAGGTTTTTTAGCAGTCTTTTATCTTTCCAATCTATTCCTATTTTGTTTAAAATACCCAGCATTTTATCCCATTTCACTCGGTCAAAAGCTTTCTCCCAATCTACAAAACAAAAATACATACCTTTATTGACTTCTAGCGCTCTTTCAATCATCATCCTCATACATCCTATAGCATCTCTACTTCTTCTTCCTCTTCTGAAACCAAACTGATTATCTTGCAGCTCCTTTTCTATTTTACCTTCAATTCTTTTGGTTATTATTCTGGTTAGAACTTTAGCTGTATGAGAAATTTAACTAATAGTTCTGTAATCCTTACAACTTTTTGCATTGTTCTTTTTCTCCAGTGGTACCATTACAACATCTAAAAAATCTTCAGGCCATATGCCAGTATCATATACTTGGTTAAAAATTTTTGCTAGTTGCTTAACTGCTTTCGACCCCCAAACCTTAAGAACGTCCACTGGCATATCATCACTCCCAACAGTCTTCCTTCTGTTCATGTCATCAATTGATGCTAGCTCCTAGCTGATCTTTTTCCAATTCCTCTTTTTCATTTAATTCAATTTTTTTTGGCTTTCCTTCTTTGTCATACAGCACCTCAATGTATTCCTTCCAGACATTCTTTACATTGTCTGGCTCCGATACTATTTTACCACTTTTGTTCATGATTTCTTTACGTCCTATCTTTTTTGCCTTTTTCTTGAATAGTTCCCTTGCTTTGCTATACATGAGGTCTGTTCTACAAATTCATTCACACTCGACAATCTCCTCGCATTTCTCATTTATCCACTGTTCTCTGGCTTTATCTGTTTCCCTTCTTAAAGCATTATTAACTCCTTGTACTTTCTTTGGCCTTCTTCAGTGTTTATGTTCTTCCACTTTCTCCGCTCTTCCATTTTTTGCAGCATGGCTGCTGTGATCCAGGGTTTTTTGTTTCTTTCACCCGTTATCTTTCCTACCTTCTTTTCCATTACATCTTTAATGTTGCTATGGATGTATCTCCACTCCTCATCTACATTCTTCCTATTTTCTTCAGCTCTCTCCCCCAACCTTTCCTCCACCTCAGTCATGATAGCCTCCTTGTTTTTAAGGAGTTCCTCTAAGTTCCATTTCTTGTTAACTCTTATGTTTCTCTTAACGCTCTTCAGTCTACATTGTATATTTGCCACCAAAAGGTTGTGGTCAGAGTCGATATCTGCTCCTGGTAGTGTTTTCACATTTTTAATGCTATTTCTAAATCTTTCATTGACTATTATGCAATCTATCTGGTATCGTATCTGGTCTCCTGGGCTTCTCCATGTGTAAAGTCTCCGCTGGTGATGCTTAAACCATGTATTAGTTACAATCAATCTATTTCTATGGCAGAATTCCACAAGTTTCTCCCCTCTTTCATTTCTCTTCCCTAGTCCATATTTTCCCACTATGTTATCTTCCTGTCCCTCTCCGACTACACTGTTCCTGTCTCCCATTACTATGGTGGTGATCCTTCCATTTCCCTCCTCCTCCAATATCTCCATAATCTGTCCATACATTTCATCTACTTCGTCGTCGCCAGCATTAGTTGTTGGCATACACACTTGAATTATAAGCATTTCCACTGGCTCCATCTGAAGTTTTACGGCTATTAATCTATCATTAACTGTCACTACTTTGCTATTTCTTTCAGCTATCTCTTTTCTCATTATAATCCCCACTCCCCTTTCCTTTTTCTCTCCTCCCGAGTAAACAATCTTAAATTCGTCTGAATTTATCTCGCCTTCTCCTTCCCACCGAACTTCACTAAGACCTACTATACCTACATTATTCCTTCTCATTTCCCTTTTTAAGTTCTCTAGTTTACCCCCTGAATTCATAATCCTAACATTCCATGTGCCTATTCTTAATTTCTCACTACTTGCTTTCTTATTAATGTTCCATTTCCTCTGTGCATCCCCTAGGGTAGTCCACACCCGGAGATCCGATTGGGGGTCTATTTTACCTCCGGAATATTTTACCCCAGAGAGATCCATAGAGGTATTTGCAGCTTTTCAGCCTATCATGGGAAATATAATGAGGTAGTTTCCCCTTGCTTTCCTCATCGCAGTTTCACAGAGTGATTACCCATCTGTAGCTGTTCAGATCCACATGATCACCAACTACAGAGGTACTGTGCAAGCTGCTGCCCTTGCACAGGGGGATGTAAAACCCCCAAGACTGCTTCTTAGTCTGACTCTTCCCCTCAGACTTTTCCGGCTTGGATGGTTCTACCAGGAGAATTATCTCCCGCCGGCATAGCTCTTTGGTTCATAAGAGTACACAAACCCTCCCACCTCTGTAAGGTTATGCAGGGAGGGATATATATATATATATATATATATATATATATATATATATATATATATGGATGTCAACAAGGTGTTGGGATGTTTGGGATGTTTTTGTGTTATTTTACGTGTGTCGCTTCGACATCCCCGGGGCCTCGCCAACCTGAAGTCGTCTGATTGGTGAGTGCTCACTGGGTTTCCTCATCCCAACACCTTGTTGACATCCATATATCTATTTTACCTTTCCTTTTCCGTAAGTTGTTATATATATATATATATATATATATATATATATATATATATATATATATGTCTAATTTCAAGAAGCGTTGGAAGGCACAGGAGATTTCAAAATTGGAGGAAGGATTATAAGAAAAGTAAAATTCGCGGATTCTATCAAGAAAGGAAGAGGAACTCCAGATAATGATAAATGGACAAGTAATAACAGGTGAAAAATACGATGTCAAAATAAATACAGAATAATTCAAGATCATTCGAATATCTGGCAAAGAAGAGAATTTGAACATAAGTATTGAAGGGAAGCTTTTAGAACAGGTTTCAGACTATAAATACGTTGGATGCATCATAACAAGAGAAGCAAAATGTACGGATGAAATCAGGACTAGAATAGGAAAAGGAAAAGCAGTATTCAGAAGAAAGAAACACCTACTTGCGGGGAATATATCCGGAAGAAGATCATAAAATGCTATGTATGTAGTTTAGCTTTGAACGGGGCAGAAACTTGGACGCTAAGAAAAAATGACATCAAATACTTGGAAAGCTTTGAAAAGTGGACTTGGAGAAGAATGCTGAAGATAAATGGACAGATAGGATGAAAAAGGATGAAGTGCTACGAAGAGTAGGAGAGAAGCGAATGATTATACGGACTATTAGAAAGAGGAAGGCAAACTGGATTGGACATTAACTGAGGAGAGAGTGCATGGTTAAAGACGTCTAAGAAGGAAAACTAGGTGGAAAAAAGGAAAGAGGTAGGAAAAGATGTCAGCTGATAAACGATTTGAAAGGGAGAGAAAGTTATCGAGATACGAAGAGGACAGCAGAAAATATGATTATATGAAGAACCTGGTTTAGCCATGAATAATCACGTACCAGTCTACGGACAGACTACTTATGATGATGATGATGATGTATATAAAACTAACTAATAATCACCTGTAATAAAGTCTGTATAGATTGCGCACATATTAGATATGGGAAACTGTACACGTTTTCAGTCCCAGGAAATAACTTTCAGAATTTTCGGTTTGAATTATATGTATGATGCTATCCACCTCGGCTAAAGAACTACTTTTAAAATAGGATAAACAGAAAAACATGAAAATTCTTGATTGTGAAATCACAATTTCGTCTATTTGCTTTTCAGTTGGTGGCTGAGGTGCCAGTTATTCAATTTGAACGCCGGCATATCTCTATATGCTAATCTCAAAAATATCCTCAATGAAATTCGCAATATATTCGATCATGCAAAAAACTGACATTATATAATGCGCAAGTCAAATATTAGGCGTTGAAACATGCTAATAAAATTTTACAAGTATTTTACGGGTTATACATTACACCATGTATCTTACAAAGAAGAATTATTAGTTAAAAGGAACATTTTGCAGAGTGATAGCAATGTAAAATATGCCATTCAAGGAGCGCCAAATGGCATCCTATTGGCATTCCTAAACAATTACTTTTTCAAAATAATGTTAGGAGGCACTTCCAGTCTACCATTGTGCTCATATGATGAAAAACCTTTGTTGCCCTACAGGATGAGCGTCCAAAGTGCAGCAATGATTTGCGTTCGCCAACATCCGGTGAGTTTTTTGTGTGCTTAGAGGAATTCTCTTCACCTTCGCATGTGTTCTGAAGATAGGTAACGTTCTGAATTTATAATGTTAGGGCAGCTGTAAAAGGGAACACATTAGGCGAAAAATTGTATTTTTTCCGGCCAAGAAAAAGAAGACAAAAATTGATTCGACTTCGGAATTATGGTTTATTGCTTACAGAGAGATAAAAACTAGTCAAAAACATCCCGAGATATTTGGTAAATATAAATATATATACATTTATCTAAGAGAGAACAGGTCGTTTTGATTGTTGAATCGTTTTTGAGAGAACCCCTCTTCAAATAAGGAAGGAATTTATAAATTTATATAGCTTTGTTTCACACTGCAATGGGCATAACTTCCTTTAAACATCGCGGGTAATAGGAAATAATATTAGGAATATATGGGCCATACTCGCCTTTGTCATATTTCTGTGTATAGCAGCCTTTTTTGAATAAAACGATGTGTTTTTAAAACAATCAGGATTGCAAAGTTTTTTTTCCTAGCCGTAATTTTAACGAAGGAAGTGTCTCTCTTTTGGACAGATTTTTAAGGCATCTTTTATTACTTTTTAAACATGCATTCAACCATTGTAAGAGGGAAGAAAAAGTACAATAAACCTTACTTGCAGCTTTTCGAGGTAGCTAGAAAACAATTTTTCCGTCAAGCTGATGATTATAAAACGTTGAATGAAGGAGTCCATTCCCTATAAACGGCTGGCTCAGGTTATATCATTTTTTACCCGAATAACACATCATTGTACCGAGAATTTCCGTTTTTACCAGGAAACAGGCACAACTATATGAATAAGGTCATTAAATTAAATTTGTTTTCTAATTTCATCAAAGGCGTCACTATCTCCAATTGTGCCAAAATTTTGACCTTTCGGTTGAGCATAAATTTCAAGTTTGATAAGTACAACACTATAATAATCAAATGGTTTAATTAGCCAGAAATACACACACACATAAGTTCAACGCTTTTAATAAATAAAAACATTACATCAATCATATTCTTTAAAATTTTTATGCTTTAGTTTCATACATAATTAAAATAATAGCACATGGATGACGAATTGAAAAATGAAATTATATGCGCATATTATTACGATTAATTTGCACTATTCATGAAGTATTCGGTGTTATTTTATCAACTGCTTAGTTAAAAGCAAAAATAGATATCATAAACAGGATTCCATCTCCGGAAAGTTTCTCCGTGTCTTTTAGATTGTGAAAACTCCCGAAATAATATGATTCAGAACAGCAATACAATTGCGCGATTTACATGCAAAGAATAATCCATCAGAGTATATACGTCTCAGAATCAAATAAAGGTTAGATTTAAAATGGGATACCTAGGATAGAATAATTATTTTAGTCGAAAAATGGAGGTTTTGGTTTATGGGAAGGAGAACGCGAAATGATTTACAAGGGACCGTCAAAAGCTTTAAATGCTCGGAGAGGAATGCGGACGTACTCGTCGTTGACGCAAAATAGTTTGGTGGGCAAATATAAGATGATTTCAGATGAAAATATGATTTGGATAGTTTTCTATTAATGAACTTTTGATAAGGAGTTTAATGATGACATACCAGAACATGTGCATTGACGAAAAACGATAAAGACGAGTAGTTCGTGGAATATGTGAGCACAAAGAAATGATTAATTTATAATTTTATACAACCAAGACAAGAATTTGAGGAGCAGGTTTTATTTAGATTTAAAGTAATGCGGATAAAAAATTAATAAATTTTCGTTTAAAAAATTAAGCTTCTTCATTTTAATTTACAACGAATGTCATAAAGAACCTGGAAATTCAAAATTAGAATTATGGCAATTAAATTAACAATTTGCGCAGAATTGACTACAGAAACATTTTTTGCGCGCTCGGTATCTATGAAACAATATTTAAACACTAATATAAAAATAAGTAACATTACAATAGCCAAGAAGAAAACGTGAAACTGTTTACTTGGAAGCGGGTCTTGGTATTTCCTTTTAGCGGTCTGAAACCCGTATCGAGGAACTGGATGGAAATGTCGCAGGAATTTTAGAAATGCGTTTCTTAAATAATCAGATCATTTCATGAATGTTGCGAGCAAAATACAGAATAAAACGAAATATTGTCTACCGGCTGGTTATTAAATGCACTGAAAGTGATGAAAATAGGTCAAATGGACGACGAGGAACTTATAAAGTTTTCCAGCATTTTTATCCAACATTTATGGTAAGATGTTATGGAGAGAGAAGAATCAAATCAGCAGTCAGAAAGATAAAAACCGATCGTTATAGACAAATAATAATAATAAAGGTAGCGATTTTGTTGGGGAGGTAATAATGATGGGCGAAAGGGGCGCTGAGATTCCACGAGATTGAACGGAATTGATCACCGCACGAATACGGGCCACCTAGACGATACGGTGGAATTCCTTAGGTCGAAACGATGGAAGGAAATATTATAAGGATAAGTGAACAAAAAAAAAACGCCCCGCGAAATAGTCGCAACGTTAAAGAGATTTGATAAAACATCGTATACTTACACTAATTGCTTCAATGGTGGTTAGGCCCAATTGCCGAGGACAAGGAGGGAGTCGGGCAGGGTTCAGGGTAACCGTGGGGTCCTAGAGATTCCCTCTTGTAATCAGGTAATTGGACAATCTAGTACTAATGTGTATATGAGTGAAATAACTATCCGCTTTAATCATATATAAATTCTGAAAATTTTAGTCAAAATTTTATTTTTCAGTAAAGAAATTATTAAAAATTACATTGCATTATATTATTTTGGAAAAATATTTCTGTAAATTTTTCGTTTAATTTTTGGAAAATGTTTTGAGATTTATTTTGATCTATTGGATCTTCTATTAAGCAATGTCAAAAGCTCAGAATAGACCTTTATGTGTAGAAAATCTACTTGACTAGATTATAGAAAATGTAAAAGTCATGTAATAAGGGAACATATGATGGTTACAAAGGATTTTTTGCTTAAGCATTGTTTAGTCCCTTGGTTACACGGTGAAAATCTGAACTAAACTAAAGATTTGAATTTACCAGGGTCGTGACAAGAAATTAAATAACGTAAGTTAAATCAGCGAAAAAGTTCATAAATTAGATAGCGATGAGCCAAAATTGATTCCCACTATCTCCCAATTAATTGTTGAGATATATAATCATTTCTTTGAAGACTGTCGAAAGCTTTTGGTAGAAGACGTTTCCCATTTAATCAATAGTTCCCCCTGATAATAACAAGGAATGGGAGGAGGACCAACACCATTTCGTTGAAAAAACCTCATGGGAACTGGAGGAGAGTACATTCTACAAAGAAAACAAAAACACAGGAGAGCTATTAACTCTGCGGTCAATTCTACACGAAAACGTTAACGCAATAAATTAAGTACGATCCTCTCGAATAATAAGTCCAACTCATTCGAAAATCGATTTCAAAGGACTTCCGAGAAAATATTTTCTCCACAGACAAATGGCCTGCGGGAATTGTCAATTCCTCGAGAAGAAGGACGCGGTGACCACGAGATCATCACGATTTCATTTATACTCCAATCTCGCGGCATTAACCTTTCCGGGAAAAGTAGAGCCTTTCGTTATGGCGCCATGGGTAAGTTGTCCTTGGACGTGATTCCATGGAATGGAAAATAATAGTGGTAACACGTCTTACATGCAAACATAATGGCATATATATATATATATATATATATATATATATATATATATATATAACTTAAGGAAAATGAATGGTAGTCATGAGGGTGGCAACAAGGTGTTGAAGGAAGCCCAGCGGACACTTACCAAAGTTCTGAGATCGAGGTACATATCCTCAACGTCTCTTTAGTATGTTTACCAAGGTTTAAATCTCTGCATTTATTGGTTCAACATTGATATTGGTGGAGGATTCATCAAAACGGTCAACTGGTTGCTGAGATATCTTCAAACAGAATGCTTATCGTAAAATTCATGGTAGTATAATTGAGTATTTGCTTTGAAATCAGAACATTATTTTTTCTTATATCGTGGTAGCTCTGCTTTTTAGATCCGTTATAAACATGTTCATTTCGTTTTGCCATTCCATGCCTGCCCTATAAACGAAATTTCTTATTGAAATTGGTTAAGCCAAAACCTTCGAAATTCGTAGTTACAGAAAAATTCTAACCTTAATATTGTGTTTAGTCGACCCGGTTGAAATACACTATTTGGGTTATAAATTTATAAGAAGATTATATATAAAATAATGGCTTAAAATCCATGCGGACAGCTCCACTTAAGCTCCACTTTAAAAATCTTGATTTCATTATGTTATTTTGTAAAAATCATATATATAATATTAGTTGACACCCGTTGAGCCAATTTCTTCCAAATCCATGGTTACTGAAAGAGTTTAATTTGTAATTGTGGCACCCCTGTTTAGTTGATCCGGTCCAAATATGCTATTATGGTTTTATATATAGATATATCTGTACATAATAAATATTATAATTTGGTTAATATTGATGCGGACAGTTCTCTTGTAAAGAAAAGATTTATTACTTTTATTGTGGCAGCCCTGCTTTCTATATCTATCCTATAAATCATAGATTTGTTTTTTTTATGTAGCACAACTCCTTTATACAAAATTTCGTTGAAATAAGTTGGGTCAATTCCTTCCAAATTCATAATTAACGTAAAGTTTATCTTTGCAAGTGTGGCACCCCTACTTAGTTAATCGGTATGTCCATTTGGTCAGGAATTTATGGGAAAATTCTATATACCAAATTTGGTTGTTTTCGGTTTTGTCAATTCCTTCCAAAAGCATAATTATCGAAAAGATTTATTTTGCAATTGTGGCACCCCTGCTAGGTCAAACCGGTTTTAATATGTAGTTTTGTCATACATTTATTTGAAGATTCTATGTACCAAATTTGGTTGAAATCGGCTTTGGCCAATTCCTTCCAAAAGCATACCTACCGAAAAGTTTAATTTGCAATTGTGACACCCCTGCATGGTCTATCCGCACCAAATATGTCATTTTGGTCATGTATTTATGTAAAGATTCTATGTATCTACCAAATTTGGTTGAAATTGGTTCAGCCAGTTCTTCCCTGATATATGTGTACGGGAGGACGGACATTTTGATCGGCCCTTACATTACGATCCTTGACCTTGTAAACAGAATTTATCCATTTTAGGCTCAAAAATGTGTCTCATCAAAACATTGACATTTGTTGGTAATTCATCAAAATCGGTCAACTGGTTGCTGAGATATCGTCAAAAAATCGACATTTGGACCGACAATGGGGCCCCCGTGGGCCGATTTAAATTATTTTTGGCACTGCAACTCTTAGGATCAACCTGAAGCTGCTGACAAATTTTGAAGCTCTTCGTTTATTTTCTGAAGAATTATGACTGTATATATATATATATATATATATATATATATATATATATATATATATATATATATATAGTTTTTCTGGAATGAATCTTCTCATTTTACCGGTTCTAAGTTTTGGGTTCGGATCCCAAAATTTCCTATCCGTTAGCTCTTAAGACATTCTTTAATGGCTGTGTTTCTCCCATACTAAACTACTGCTCTCCTATTTGGTCCACTGCTGCTCCTTCAAATATAAAACGGTTTGTCTCTATACTAAAGCTCTTCTACGCCATAGTAGAGCACCCTCTTTTAGTATCCCCTCCATTTCTCATAATCGTCTTATTAAAGATCTTAATTACCTTCATTCTCTCATCAATGGTTTCTATCGCTCCCCTGTATTTTCATCCTATATTTCTCTCCGTGTTTCATCTCGCTCCACTCTCCTTCAAAATCTTTTTCATTAACCAAAATTTCGATTTTCCGTCTCCCAACGCTCTCTCTCTTACCTCCTTCCGTTTGAATATAATTCCTTACTGGCTTCACTTCCAAATGTTAACATTTTCTCACCCACTTCTTTCCGCAATCAATTACCTACTACGTAATCCTACATTTCCCTAATTTCTGGCGCTGTTCTGTTATGATCATTTCAATTGCTGTTAATATTATTGTCTCCTTTATTTATTATAGTTTTTTATTTTAGTGTTGTATTATTTGCTACAGTTATATGTTTCAATTAAATGGAGCCTCTGTGCTGTTTTTTAAACTAAATAAATATATAAATAAAATTGGTCACCTATTTAGCAAAAACCGTGGAAAGCTGCCACCACCACTGTACAAACACATGAATCTGCCATGACCCTTTTCTCTAGACTCTAGAGAAAAGGGTCATGGCAGATTCTAGAGTCTAGAGCGCAACTCTCTGTCTCCCTCTCTAACACCGAGCCATAGGATAGAAAGAAAACATAAAACGGACAAAAAACCGCTTCGCTATTATCTTTTTAACTCTGATATCAGGAAATCATTTTCTTTTCACACCATTTTACCTTGCTCTCTCTCCCCATGTAAAATATACTGGCTTGAAAATTCAACTTCTTCCTCTCTTTCTCCCTCTTTGCTCCAAATTCGTGATCGGAGAAAGAATTGAGGAAAGAGAACCTAAAGAGCTGTTTGTATGTGTGTGTAAACTAGAAGAAGAGGAAAGGTAAAATAAAATGAGTGACGACAGGGAAGTTGTAGGAAATATAGTGGACCATATAATCAACGAAATTCGGCTCAACTTTGTGGAAAGTGATAATCATATATTCAGCAGAAAATAACTACTATGTAATTTCCACACAAATTTATCTGTACGGTATGTTTTTCTGAATAACTAGACCGGATGATAGATAGATAGATAGATAATCGTCTTTATTCTGGCGAAATTTAGACCATAAGGTCCATTCTTACATTTAACCCTTCGTCAATATAATAAATATAAAAAATGGTAAAGTAAGATATTACGATACGCATAACATAAACAGTATATACCTAAATCATACAGAGTAAAAAAATATATATATATAATTGAAGACAGATTAGAGATTGTGGGGAAAACCTAGGTAAAACAGTCATGTCCTCCCTAGTAAAACCCACGCAGGAAAACACCCACTGAGAAGGGGGGTGTGAAAAACCTGCGAAAACCCTAGATAGAGCACATATTATAATATAGTAATACAACATTAAATAGAAAGGTGTATGTACAGTAAGTGTTCGTATATACAGCATCGTTGTATACCGTCATAAAAAATAGATATATAGGTATTAACGTAATGCAAACCAAGAAATATAATACAATAATTAGGCAGAATAAGATGAAATATACTTGAAATAGATACAATGAATATGGAGATTGTTGTTGGATCATGCATAACATAAGAAAGAAGGAAATGATATAAAATTACACATATGATATAAAACAATACATAGTAAAATAAAGTAATACGAAATAGTATAAAACAATACAAAATGATATAAATCAGTATAAAATACTATGAAAAAATACAGAATGATATAAAACAATGAGAATTAGTATAAACACTATAACTTAGTAGACACTAGACAATGAAAAGGTAACAGTCGAAGGAGGCGTACATTTTGTGAACTCGATAACCTGCGAAGAAATTAATTAATGTTCATTAAGTAAGGAAGAGTGAAGGAAGCCGTCTTGCAATAGGTAAGAAGAAAATGTTAAAGCTGACCTGAATTTTGGGCGGAGAACAGCAATTTAAAGTATTTATGTTTGAATATGTGGAGAGATGTTGCGTTTTAGAGGTCAGTAGGTAGGGCCTTCCAAAGTCTACAAGCTGTAACATGGAAGGATTTATTATAAATTTCCGTCCTGTGATGTGGGATCTGGAAGAGATTAGTGCCCCAAGTGTTGGCGTTGTGTACAGAGTTCATTTGGGAAAATTTGGAGTTCAGATACTGTGGGTTTTGAAGAGTTGTAATTCGGTAAAATAACGAGAGGAGGTCAAGACGTCGACGAGCTTCAGTGCGAAGTCAGCCTAACGTATATAGAGGTTGAGTGACATGGTCTCTCTTTTGGAGATCATAAATGAATCTTACGCAGGAATTTTGTGCACGCTGCAATTTTAGAGATACCTCGTTAGATAGATCTTGATAGACCGTATCGCAGAAATCGAGGTGAGGAAGGACAAGAGCGGTGATAAGTCGCTTGCGAAGGGAGAAATGGGTAATGCTTTTAATTCTTTTAAGTGAGTGAAGTGAACTGTTAACAGTATTACATATTTTAGTTACATGATCAGTCCAGGTCAATGTGTCATTGAATACTAACCCGAGATTGGTTGCAGTTTTTTGGAAACGAATGACAGAGTTATTGAGCAGAATTGGGGGAAGTTCTGAGAAGGTTAGTGGCGAGAGACGTTTGGGATACCCAATAATAATAGACTGACTTTTTAAAGGATTAATTTTGAGGAAATTTGCATTGCTCCATTTGGATAAAGAAGTGGTTCATGGTTCATTTTATCAATGATAACAGGGAGATTAATAGAGCAAGAGTGCATATAGATTTGGAGATCATCAGCATAAAGGTGGTATTTACAGTGAGCAAGCTGAGATGATACATCATTAATGTACAGAGAGAAGAGCAGTGGCCCGAGGGTGGAACCTTGTGGTACGCCACGTGTCACTTTAATCCATATTGAGGAATGATTGTCAGTTACGACCTTTTGATGGCGATCATTCAGGTAAGAACTAATTAAGTTGATGATAGTTATTTAGCGAAACCGGTAGTGTAAATTAATCAAAACTGGAGAGATGCTGGTGCTGTCTAAAGGCCCGCTCACACTAGGGAGAAAGGCGACGAAGCGAAGCGCGGCGACAAGAAGACTCCGACCCACACTTCGGAGAAGGAAGTCGAAGAAATACATCTCTAGAGGAGGGGTCCCCAAACTATGGCCCGCGTGATTTGATCTGGCCCGCCTTATCAGCAATAGTATTCATTAGATATAATTTATGATATCTAAACGACATTTTCCGAGTGCTTCGATGAAATTTACTTTTAATATAAGCGAATTACCTATTACAGAATTGAAAATGATTCTCAAAACTTGCTCTGAAATTTTCACATGATATCATTTAATATGCCGTATGTGGCCCACACAGTGGATCATGAAGCCTCATGTGGCCCTTTCAGCAAAAGATTTGGTGACCCATGATCAAGGAGAATTCCTATTACGAATATGCCCTAACCATCACGATGATTCCCGACCTTCAATGCATACCGCAGAATCTTCACAGTGATAATCGATCTCGAGTAAATTCACCTCGGGGCCAGGGGCTTCGAAACAGTGCTAATAGAAAACAACACTAGTAATATAGAGGTTATTTAATTTATTATGTGTTATTAAGTGGCAGTCGCACTGTTGTGCGAAGAAGCCGAGAATGAAGGAAGGAAACAAACAATGAAAAGAAGATTTTGGATTCACGAAATTGATAAATCCCGAGATATAATGGGCGAATTTACGTCACTGTTCGAAAACCTGCTAAGAGATGAAGTTAAGTTTAAAGTTTACTAGTCACATCGCTGTTAGATGAAATTAAAAGAATTACGAATATGCTCGAACTTTCACTAAGTTTGCCGATCGTAAAAATCTTCGCCTCGTGACGTCAGACGAAGCGAAGAAATATTCTCCCGTAACAATTCTTTTCGCTTCTCCTCGCTTTCATTTACTTCACCACGCCTAAATGTGAGCGGGTCCATTTAAATATGCGGTAAGAATATTTTTCTTGTAGCCGCGCTTCTCTTCGTTTCGCCGCGTTACTCCCTAGTGTGAGCGGGCCTTAAGAGACACATGAGAACGCATGATAAAAGCTGTCTGTCCCTTTTACTGCTATATATATATATATATATATATATATATATAACAACTTACGGAAAAGGAAAGGTAAAATAGATATATGGATGTCAACAAGGTGTTGGGATGAGGAAACCCAGTGAGAACTCACCAATCAGACGACTTCAGGTTGGCGAGGCCCCGGGGATGTCGAAGCGACACACGTAAAATAACACAAAAACACAGAAACATCACAAACGTAGAAGCTTTCGGAACTACTCCTTCTTCAGCTGCAGAGAGAGAACTGGGTTTCCTCATCCCAACACCTTGTTGACATCCATATATATATATATATATATATATATATATATATATATATATATATATATATATATATATATATATATATACCTAAAACCTTTTGGCAAGGAATGAAATAAGCATGTTTTTATCTAATCATTTATATTTTACCTAGAGATTCCATTCAATACCTAGGAATTACATCAAATGCGGAAATTAATTTAGGCAAAGCATTAACAGGACAAATGTTAATATGCTCTTTATTGCCTCGCCGGCACTTGTGCACTTTACCCTCCCGGATAGATTCTTGCGATTTACGATCGTCTTTTGCTCACTACAAGGGAATAATATTGGAGATTGGAAAAGTGTAGGGCGCCTGCGGCGCCATGACTAAATGAATCTCTCCCTCACCACGCCAGCGGTGACGTGACTGGGAGCCAGAAAAGTGACGTAAATGATTATCATTTTACGATTTATTGTATACTTTGCCTAACAGTTTTAGGCATTGTATAAATTTCCTAGGAATTCTACACAATTCCGGATTTCATACTCTACCGGTAGCACACGCGCACGCACACACGCACGCACACACACAGCACACACACAGAGGCTGATTTTGGAATAATCCCTCCTTAGGCCAAATTTTTTTCGCCCCATTTTTGGCGCTGTTTCCTTAAAGAATCGCTCAGTTATATGGTTTGTCTGTATATCCGTCCATCTACCGATCATAATAGTTTAATTATCAAAAGTCTGCATGATATTATTTTTTAAATTCCACCCTGTAATCTCGTTTTTATTATTGCCCCAAAATCTCGCCGTCCCTATGCCACAGCCTACTTTGGCCTTACTTCAAATCCGCAAATGTGTGTGTGTATATATATATATATATATATATATATATATATATATATATATATATATATATATATATATATGTATATCTGCCACAGAGAGAACACACGCATACACACAATATATTGCGGGAACACGTAAGCGCTGAATTGGAGCTAACCGCTTTTGTGGCCGTGTTTACGAGTGGAATAGAAATGAGCATTGAAAATGATCTCCAAAATTGCTAAAATTTTTGAAGCGCTTTATACCTCGACCATCTCTTTGTGGACCTTAAAACCACAGAATTTGATAGCGTGCGGAAACGCTTATTTTTGCACCCTTTTAGTATCGATGAATTTCCCCTCTTTGCACTTGGCCGCCGCATTATTTCCGACTGAATTTGCTCGGCTCGAAATTCCTGCAGCTCTTGACGGGACGTGGATTGCTGCTATAAAACGTGGAAGTCGAGACAAAGGCTGAAATGGAAGTCGTAACATGCGGATGACGATTTGCAGATTAAATCAAATTAGCGCAAATATTCCCTTTTTGAAAATTGATGGGTTTATGTAATTAAAAATTCGAAATATAAAATGAATAACATATCGGTGAATGCATTGATTTAACAATATTAGGCATTTTTAATTTTCATTGAAAGGATGCATATTCTAACTTAAGTATAATAAAAGAGATGAAATAATTGCATTAAATGATGATTTTTTGTTAGTAATATATATTAAATGCAATCAGGGCCGGCGCAACAGTTTTTACATGTGTGGGCTAAAGGTGGTTCACTCGCCATTTCATTTAAATGGTCGAAATTTAAAAACCAGTACACCAAGAGTCAAGTTTTCTCTAATTTCACCTCATATAAATAGCATTACATAGTTTAAAATAGATAAAATTCAAAATATATGCGGTTCTTTTCAAAATTGTATCTTGACAAATAATATATTCCGTTACGTCGTTTATTGTCTAGATTTAAACAAAACTACCCAGTTTAAAAACTTCATATACAATTGATTTACTTTATTTTTTCCTCTCATGGACCAATATACATAGATATGTATTCTGACAGAGGAGGAGTTGAAGAAGAAGCGGCGAAGCATATTCATTAGGAATAATCTTCAAAGGGTATTTATTCTAATAAATAAGACTTCCGAGAAAGTTATTTTTGAATATGTAGTCAGAATTTTTAAAAGAAAAGGATTAGAGATGAGGTAAAATATGTATAACATAAAACCCGCAACGAGACTTTCGCCCGCAAAATCTCTAATTAACAGAGAGGGGAAAGAAACCACGAGAAGAGTAGACCAGACAGAGAGCAACAAACGTTGAGCATTGTTGCTCCTGCTACGCAAGAGTGTTGCAAAATAAATCTGGCAGGTCAGTTTTTTTAGGAAGGAGTCGAACAAGACCCCAAAATTGACTTAGGCTTATTCCATGTGGCGAGTGGCGACTGTAATTCACACCGTTAACATAGTGGACTACCCTGCGTTATCGCCCACGCCTTAAATACTCCCCGAGTGCGACAAATATCGTATAAATGGACGTCTGAGACAAATATTCCTTACTCTTGAATAGCTAATCATACCCTGTCAATTTTAAC
Source organism: Tanypteryx hageni (assembly GCA_028673005.1). Taxonomy (NCBI): domain Eukaryota; kingdom Metazoa; phylum Arthropoda; class Insecta; order Odonata; family Petaluridae; genus Tanypteryx; species Tanypteryx hageni. The sequence goes on along the minus strand of CM054114.1, from coordinate 77,201,318 downwards.
AACGAATGCCTTTACACGCGGATGGACAGATGCATATTTTGAGGAAATAGCATTTTTGCTAATTGCTAAAAACTGGATTTTTTCGTGTAGCATATTTCGCTTCGCATTCTTTGATAAATTATATAAGCTATAATTGTGAATAGTTAAAAAAAAAATTTAAACACAAAAATGACGAATTTAAAATTTAAACAAGCACAAAAGAATAGAATTTGCTCTTGTATTGATGAAAATCATAAACTTATAACGCGAAAGAACTTAAAAGTACGAATTTAGACCAATAAAATATGCCGAGTCTGAACAGTTTAAAAAGAAAACTAACTTGTTTATCCGAACCTCGATCGTGTCATGGATTCCACGGATTTTTAATTCGTATTTTCGCAAAACATGCCGTCTTTATATCCTCATTACTTTGGTTAACTGATGAAAGCATGAAAGTTCGGGAGCCATAGGATTACGAACTCTTTTATGGTTTTCCCTCCAGGGAATAATCACCGGGAAACTCGTCCTAAAAACTATAGCTCCCACCCTCCGCCGAAATTGAACCAATGAATATTTTAAAAGCAATTTCCGCTAATCCGAAGAAAAATCGAGCCTATTATTACCGGAGATACGGAAGAAGAGAGGGAATGAGGCCCCATTCTCTCTCTCTCTAAAATTTTGGGACCCTTGAAATGTTCGTAAATAAAAAAAAGGGAGGGAAGGGGGAGGAGGGAAAGTACGGATAACCGGTTAAAACCTATTCTATCACGATATTTATGAGATACGGCATGAATAATGTTTTCGCAAATTCTCTGCCCGCGAAGAGGGAGCGTGTACACACGCACGCCAACAAGCGAAAGCGCGCGGAGTACGAAATTGGATAATCTTGTTTCAGTTTCCTATTTCCTCGAAAATGAGCAAAAAATCTGCTTTCGCAGCATGAGCACGCACGCACGCACGCACACACCTCCCTTCGCTTCGCTCCCCCACTTTTCTTTTATCTTTCTCGTGTATTATTTTTCATCTTTTTATTATTCCCGCGGGATGTATGAAAATGTAATTCGAAAAAAAGAGAAGCGGCTCCTATGAAAATAAAAATATTACAAAAGAGTTCAGACATACTAACTTATGAATTTTTTCCGACGAGTCGAGATAATTTGTGGAATGATGGGAGAGTGAAGAATGATATGAGGGGCCTAAGCGTGGAAGACGGTAGCAACAAGAGGTTGGAAGAGATATAGAGACGTAGAGAACGGAGATAGTTGAAGATGGATAGGTAACTGTCTTTATCTGAGTAAGTTATGCAAGTCCACCTCTGATAGCCATAGAGGGAAAGAGGATACAAGGACAAGAGATGAATAATGGAGGAAGGGAAAGGGAAGTAGAGGATGAGAGAGATGGAGAGGTAGTGGAGAATTGATTAAAAAACGCAAGGAGAGAGTTAAGGAGATGTATGAAGAAAGTGGACAGGAAGAGAGAGGGATGGAAAGTGGGATAGAGAAGGAGGAAGTCAAGCAAACATACAAACGGACAAACGTCTTTCTTCTTACATTTAGCTCTTGGGATGACGGAGATAGGGAGAAAGAAAAATAGTGAGACTGGAGGAGAAATAGAGAGAGAGGGATAGAGGAATATGGAGAAAGCGAAGACGATCGAGGGCAGGCGAGATAGAATATGTCGTTATTTTACTTGGAGACGAAATATGGAAAGGAGATGGTTGCCATAGTGATGGAGAATGAGGCGAAGAGTCAATATAATGGAATTGGAAGGTAAAGGCAGCATAAAATAGCAGAAAACTTTGTAATAAGAGAAGATATTACGTGAATTGACAGAGCAAAGAGCGATTTCAGACGAGCGAGTATCTTTGGTTCCTTTCACGACGTAAATAGGACTGAATTCACGGAAGGTTTGGTTACGTTTTCTGCGTAAATATTTAAAATGATACTGTTAATTTCAAAATATTTTTCAACATATTCCCGTTTCCTTTACTATCATTGCTATAAAATCCATTTTCTATTAAGAGTGAGATTTTTACCGTTGGCATAGCGGTTTTCAGTCCACATTCAAATATAAGGACTCCTATGGCACTTAGATAGTTTGAAACGATTTAACCAATTGAAATTCGTGTTGGACCACCTCCGCATATGAGATATTTTCCTCGACTGTCATTAGCACATTACATTATGAAATTCTCCAAAATATGTTTGTGTATTTATTCATCGTGCAATGAATATAGACAATTTTCAATCGGTCATGCTACCTGCATTGACTGTACATAATGTGTGGTATTGCGACACTACAGCCGCATGACATGTGCATCTAAAAGCATATGGCGTGTCGGATAAGCTAGCGCAGCTATCTTAAACCAATTTAATTCATCGACTTTTCCTTTATTCTTCTAAAAGAAAACAAAGTAACTCTTAAAGCTAATCATTCTATGGTTAATGCCCTTAGGTCATTAATGGTCTTAAGAAAGAAGAATGTCGCTAACTATTCACCGGGACATACCTAACAAGTACAATTATCATCTTTCATAAGTTCTTACTTCCGCACAACGGTTTAACCTCAAGAAATCCCCGAGAAGGGCAGTTATTTCCGCAAAACTATAACGTTTTTTGTGAGAAATCCACGCACCTCTAAGAAATTCAGGAGCAGACGTATTCTCTCTAACTTAGGAAGAAAATATGCGAGGATCATTACCTTCATTTTCAAAGAAATTTATCCTTCAGCCACGCATAAAACCTTTACTTTTGAATAATAAGTTAGCAACGAGGCATTCCAAAATGTAATCGTTTTGCCTTTAGAAGTATAAAAATATATCCATTTCTGTGAGAGATATTTAAAAAAATAATTTTAATCTGTGGTATATATAAGGCCCTTCAGTAATGATTACAGGTTGAATTGGACAATTATGAGAACGTATATTTAACTATTTCGATATTATTCTATGTAAGAATAACAATGCAGAAATTTGGTAGTGAAATCTTGAATAGACATAATGAAATACTACTATTACATTCAAAATCCATGTTGAGCCAGTCACAATTCAAAAGCTAAAAAACTACACAATAACGAATAGATGTCACACTGAAAACATTTCCTTATCCCATTCTAATTAAGTTACTGAAAATATATCTTCAGTGTTATTTGTAAAACCATTTTTCTCGAAGAAAATGACACTTTAGGATTGGATTTTAGTTACAGCTAGAATCTTTTGATTAATGGAGCCGGAAAAAAACGCGTACACAGGACAAAGTCTCCATAACTTAAAAATATACAGGAGCAGAATTTTCAAAATAAAAAAGGGAGAGCCCACCAACTTTGACACTGCCGGAAGCGAGAAACAAATTTAGCAACACACTCGAACCTTTAAATTACGCGTTCCTCTTTTTTTCCAAAAAGTCCGTTCACCTTAACTTATACCGACACATTCGTTCCGAGCGGATTAACGCCTCGAAATACGCGGACCCAACAATGCCTGTTTCCACGGCAGCAAACAGACATGGCGGCTGATCACACATCCCAAGTTTATGGGACCAGAAACGGCCAGTCCGCGTGGGTGTGAATGTGTGTGTATGTGTACGTAACGTCAGCCGACAGGCGAGGAGAGAGCGAAGCATCAGTGGGGGGAGGAGTAAAGGAGGGAGGGAAGGGGTAAGGGTTATATATTAAAAAAAGTCTTGCGGAGAAGAGCAGAGGAATGGTCTCCGCTCCAGTTTTTCCCACGGGCACCACTCTCCCTTCATCAATCGGAATAATGTCTCCTCCCCCTCCTCTTACAACTCCCTCTCCCGTCCCTTATCCCTCAAAACCCCCGGACCTTTACAGATGGATAGATGTAGACTGATGTTGGGCAGGCCCGCCCATTTTTAGGGGTGGGGAAAGTGAGATGGAGGGAAAGGGGTAGGGGAATAGGTGTTTTTAAGAGGAAAGGGGTGAGAGAGGGAGTGGGAAGGGATTTAGGGAGGACGGAAGGAAATGGGAAATATGGGCAAGAAGGAAGGTAGAGGTTGACGAAGGAAAAAAGAAAGGTAGAAGAGAGTAGTAGATAGGAAAGAGGATGGAAACATGGACACACACACACACACACACACACATATATATATATATATATATATATATATATATATATATATATATATATATATATATAGAGAGAGAGAGAGAGAGAGAGAGAGAGAGAGAGAGAGAGAATGGGAATAGGAGAACGGAATTAATTTAAAGGGAGAGAGATGAGGAGGGAGAGAGGAATAATTGGAGTAAAATGCGGAAGTGTGAAGAAGAGATATGACGAAGACAGTATGAGGGGAGGAAGAAAGGAATCATGCGGCATGATGAAGATAGAACTGAGAACAGGAAAAAGAGAAATGAAAGAAGAAAAGAGTAAGGAAGGGAAAAATGAGGAAGAATGGAGAGAAGTGAGAAATAAACAGAAAAAAGAATTTAGGAGATTAGAGAAGACGGAGAGAGAGATGGAGGAAAGGAAGCAGAAAGAATTGAGGAAAGGATAGAGTAGGGATGGGTGAAGAAAGGAGGAAGAAAGGATGGAGGAAACGGAGAGAATCAGCGAAAAGGGTGAAAATCAATCGGAGAGGAAGGGAACTAGAGCATAATAAGATAGGAAGAGAAGATTTAGTTTGAAAGTAGGGAAAACAAGAGGGCAGAAGAGGCAGGTTAGTAGGGAGAGAGAGGGGGGAAGGAAAGAGAGAAGGGAGGAGAGAGAAAGGGGTAAAAAGGGAGGCGGAATCCACAGCTCTGGACAGGAGGAGGTAATGATTGATCCCGGACCATTTTCCCTCGCGCGGAGATTAAGGTCACTGGTGCCTTTCTCTAAGCACTCACAGAGGAGGTTACATCTGGGACTCGTTTGCCTCCTAGGGTGGGCGCCGCACTCGGAAATTGATGCTTCCCTCTTCCACGCTTCTCAAAAACTTTTCTCTTTTTTATTTTCCCTTTTTTCGGCCTCCGAAGATGAGGATATATGTACGCGCCGCTGGAATTCCCTTGGAACTGGGTCGTAATCCGGACTAAGCGAAAAGAGCAGTCGATTCTCTTATTTTTTCCGTTATTGCTTTGACAACGTTTATATTTATTAAAACGTATTTCGAATGAAGGGAAAACAGAGGTGTTTGAAAAGGCATCGATCAGGTTAAAGGACTGGTTAGTCTTTTGAGAACCTTTTTGCGCCTTACCGAAAGGTACGAGCACACTACGCGAATATTGATGAGCAATCAGCTCGATTTATAAGGGAAGAGGAATGAAGTTTCCAGATATCAGGCGATTTCAAAACTGAATAAAAAATAAACGTAGTTATGGAGACTTAAAAATAGCAGGAGACCCGATTTTATGTTCTTAGTCAACCAATGTCAGCCTGAATAGTCCATAAGCAAGAGATGCATAACCAGTGAAAAACAATCTGCGGTTGCATTAATAAGGTCTGCTTATGGATTTGATTAATCAGTGATATGGGTCATCCCCTAAGTACCAATGAAGCAGATGAATAAAGAGAGAATTGCAATTGCAACGTAGTTTTTAATTAAAACTTAGATTATAGCGACAGTCTTGAGTAATTCTGATCCGGAAAATTGGCCTTCTACTAATTAATTTATCGAAACTAACGATTTCTTAAATATTACTTATCATTCAAAAATCGCAGTAATGATGTAATCGCTAGTAATAAATATTTACCTTTCTTGATTTCTAATAATAAATTCCTGTACAGTGAATTAGTCTTGACAATATTCGAAGGCTAAATACTGAGTATACGGCACAATTAAATTCCATATACTTTTCACCCTCCAATAACCATAATAAGATGGGGAACTATATGCACCTAACAGCTATAAAACAGGTTCTATAAGCGGTTATTCGCCAACAATATAATCTGGTTTTCCCAACCTTTTTATGGCTACTGGAAATATCTAGTTCCATAAGGCAAGCTAAACACAATTTTATTCAGTAAAATCAACTGTTGCAATATTTATGACAGATATATGTGGTTAGAATGCTCCTTTCATATATATATATATATATATATATATATATATATATATATATATATATATATATATATATATACTTACGGAAGAGGAAAGGTAAATAGAGTAAATGGATGGCAACAGGTTGTTGGGCTAAAGAAGCTCAGTGAGCACTCACCAATAACAAGTATTCAGGTTGGCGAGCTGCTTGGGGTGTGGGAGTAAGACACATAAAAACACAAAAATACGGAAGCTCTCTCTCTCTCTATATATATATATATATTAATTTCAGAATCATTGTTATTTTTCAAGACGTATATTTATCAAGCAAAGTTATTGATTGTGCATTGATATATTGATATTTGTGAAAGTATCTTGGAAACCTTCATGTCATTCGCGAAATAATTAGCATTTTCTTAAGAAACTCCGTTAATTATAGGAAAATTATTATTTAATTTTTAAATTAAAAGATGAAAGTTAACATAGAGTATAAATTTATAATTTGTTAGTAATTTTACCCAGAAAAATTTGGAAAACCTTAAATGCTACGTTTAGAAATTATTCGAACTTCCCATCAAAAGATAGGAGTTTAGGAAGGTTCATAGATTTCACGTAGAAACGAGATGAAAATATTTTTATTTCCGGCGAAGGTAAATTACACACGTTTGAAAACAAAATTGGACGTTTTTCCAATTCGATGGGCGTAAAGAAGAAATCGCTCGTCCTACAAATTTTCTCGTTTTTTTTATTTCCCAACCGAATTCTTCTCTCCGCGACACCCCCTTGGCCACAGGAAAGCGAGGGCATCAATTAATCTCAAGTGGAGATCCACTTAACGAAATTGCGTTAGAAAGGGATGGACCGAGTGAGTCGTCAAAGTGAGGAGGGGGTGGCTGAGAGGAGGAGGTTGGGGGAGGAAATTGATTAGGAATTTCGAGTTAATTAACGTCGCGGAACGCGGGGAAATAACTCCTGGCGGTGATAAAATTTCGGAAATTTCGGGTTCCGCTCTACGAGCGAGGCGATTCGGTCGGGGAAAATAAACATTTTTTTCTCATAGAGTTTTCGACGATTCCTCTGAAAGCCATTGTCTAGTTCAAATTGCTCCGGAGAACGGTTTTACCCTATTCAGCCATTCACCTCACATTAGGGTGCACATCGCGCGGGAAACGAGAGAGCACTGAAATTTTTACTTTTCAAGTTTTGTGGCATCACCTTTTGCACACATATGCACATATGCTACTCATTAATAACCTTTTTCAATTATATCACACACGTTCCATTTATTAAATCCAATTTTACATTTAATGAACTTCTTTACACACTGTTTTCTTTAAAATATGTATTATTTTTATTCGGTAGTTTTTTGGCATAGAGATGCCTATATCGATTTGAAGGCCATTCCACTCTACAAGTTTTCAGTTATTAGGCGTTCTGTAGGAGCAAAGCAATAGTATCGGAACGCCTTATGTGCAAGTCGTCTTAGTCCGTCAGTACGCATGCTAAATGGCCAAAACTACTCCGCGGATGTTAATGAAATTAAGTATCAGTGATCCTCATTAAAATATATCGCCCAATTGTGATTTTAAACTGCATCCGTCAATTAAAACTTCCGCATTATATAACCATTTAAATAATCTTTTGCTCGTATCTTGTTAAATGGTATCCGTCAAACAACAATTAAAAAAATACATTTTCCCTCCCGTGCTCTTATATGACCTGTGGGGTATAGATTTAAAAATTTATTCGAATCGAGGACAACATATGCGAAAAAGAGTCTACAAGATTGTATAATTAAAACTTATAATTTCGGAGACAAAAATTCGAGGAAATCCCAAGGATAACATCACATATTATGTTTACATCGACAATTCTGTCTGCAAACGACAATTAAAAAAAAACATTTTCTCTCCCAAGCTCTTATATGATCTGTGGGGTACAGATTTAAAAATTTATTCGAATCAAGGACAACAAAAACGACACAGTTTCGTAGACAAAAATTCATGAATCGTCCAATTTTTCGATACCGTTTTATACGTATTTCCCATAAAGAACGCCTCTGAAATCTCTGAGTATTCCATTTACGGAGTGTAATTTTCCTTTTAGTTTACAATGCCAATTAAGGTAACCATATTTTGGCACACTTATTTAAAGAAAAATATAAGTTTTTCCGAAGATAAAACCTGTTCAACGTTATCGATATATGCCTATCTTACACATTCAAATAAAAAGAATATTTTGGCTTCTCTTATGAATGAGTTAGTATAATCTCTATGAACTATCTTGGAAATTTTATATTGAAACTATAGATTGTGTTGACAATTGAAGAATAAGCGACCAATTTGGAAATCTCAAAAATAAAAGAAGCCACGTTATTACATCATCCTATTTTGTAAATATTGACAAATTCAAGGAAAATGCCGAAGTTAAACTTAGGTATGGGATACTTTCGTGTAAACGTATCAAAAATCAGACAATCAGGTTACCAAGTCAGACTTCATAACTAATAAAGCAGCCTCGCTCGTTAAAATCTAGGTCTTACATATTAAGCACTCCTCTGTTTTCTGTAAGACGATCGAAAAATCTTACTGTTCCCTTAGAAAAAAGGAATAGGAATTTGGAGTTGTTTTGATTTTTTGACCGATTTTGACAGGTTCTCAAAATACTACTTTCGCCCTTATACATCTCTAGTATAACATGGCCGAGGCCATTTCCGCATTTCGCTGACGAAAGAGCTTGAAACTCAGAGTATATACGGAGAAACGTCGGTGGATAAACAATATCGCCAGATAATATTTTGCATGTGAACTCATTGGATGGGAACAAAATTATCTGTAAGTGTTAACTTTTGTTTGAGTACCGCTGCAATTTTAGTCACACCCTGCTTATTTTCAACAGACAAGCAATGTCTTGAGCAAGGCGTTAATAATCCATTTTGCGCTGGTAATTTAGTTTTGTAGCAGCCTTTATTTACCAAATAGATTGAAGAATGCCCCGCGTTTTATTCCCATCTTTGTGTTCTGCAAACTAATTGAGATTAGAAAAATGGCAGCAAAAAACACATTTGGGTAAATTGACGCCAAAGTCTAGAGTCAAAACAAACAACACCCGCTCTTTGGAAATGGAGTTCACTAATGCAAAAGGTCACTTTGACCCAGCTAGGCTAACTAAAACATCACCAACTAAAACGTTTCATCCCCACAAATATTTTCGTTCTAGAGGGACGCAGAAAGCGATTGATCCGGTAAAACAGCAATCAACGAAAATAACGCCCAGAATTCTTAAAAATAACGAGTGTCACCAAATAAGGGGGGATTGCGTCACGCAGAATACAATAGATTTAATGTATTTTCCCCCGACTCGATGACATCAGCGAAGCGAAAATCCACAATTGACTCCCCTTTCGAACCCTTCTTCATTGTTTTCAGCACGCGCGTGCTGGTAAAAAACGCGAACGCTTTACAAAATTCTCGAAAAAAAAAATGAACAGCGAATCGAGGAAGGAATTGAATCGCGCTTTGTTATTTCCGACATTCCATTGTTAAAAGAATTCCACCAAACGAAAAATACGGGAGGAACCAATCGCATCTCATCCCTCTCCAATTCGGCTTTCTCACTTGCTTGCACTGGGCTTAACGTTGGCTAACCGAGCGTGCATCTCATCGGGGGTGCGTTCGATTAAAAAAGGGGTGATATTTTTGCACGATTGTTGGAAGGATGATATTACATTCCTCCAATCCCGTTCAATATCGCTAATTCCCCCTCCCCCCATATCAATGCATTTCGATGAAAATGCCACGCATGAAGTAATATGTTTCATGGAGCGAATAAATTTAACTTGGAATAACGATATGAAATAACTGGAGAATATCAAAATTTTGTGAAAGAGAAAAATTCAAAATTAGAATTAATTATTAAAATAATCAATGCGGAAGCGTAAAGAGCAATAAGACGAGGGAGAATGTAAATGATATTTTTAAGAGGAACTGGATTAATAAATTCCTCATAAGAGACTGCATACTTACGCAAATCGTTAAAAAATAATTGAAAACTTTAGCGGAAGTAAGGGAACTCTACCATTTCATTATATTAAGAGGAAAGGGATGTGTCAAACGCATATCTCGTCATATTTTCATCCCCCCTCGATAATTTATTAGTGTGTTCACAGCCCGATATATATGCAAGAGTTTTTCCCGATGTAGATTTTTTCCTAAGAAGTACTGAACTATTTTTTTCCGCAAATATGTTACTGCATTCGACTTTTCAACTGCGGAAATTTTTAACGATTTTGTCATTATTTCTTCTATCAGTTTTTTTATGGATGATAAGGGAAAAATCTCTCCAGAAAGCAATTCGATCTGCTAAAATTCCATTTCGTAATAAGTGCAATGTTTTAAAGCGCTGGTCTTACTTTAATATAATGAAGCGAGATCTCACATGGCTATAGCTTCCCCAAAGAATTTTAACCATGACCTTTCTCTTACCTTCACTCTGTTCACTTTTCCTATCCTCCCCCTTGTCCTTTCCAGCACGCACACAGCACAACCTCACACCATTCTCGCATCAACTCTTTCTTCGGATCTCCTGTTTATTTTCGGAGACACGAGAGGGCGTATGTTGAACGAGAGGACGAAGGCTGCCAAAAATTAATTGAAGAGAAACAAAAAAGTAATTAAAAATAAGCAATCTGATTGAAATTTTTGCGACGAAGGGTCAACGCCTTTTTTTTCCGTTTTTCCCTTCGGGCGGTTCCAAGACCGAGAGAAAATTAAGGCTTTGCGCGGACGACGGGAGAACGCTTAATTAGCGAGATCGTTTGAGAGTTTGCATCGCGTCTCTCTCTCTCTCTCTGGCTTTGGACCTCTCGCACTCCCACTCCCTCTCTCAATCTCTCCTCTGACGTAGGGATATGGATAGCGAGGCATTTTTGATGCTTTATTTCGGTCTCCCGTAGGACGAGGAGTGCGAGACAAAATTGTCGATATTTTCCTCTCTTTTTCGGTAAGATCCAGAGGGGAAAAAACCGATTTTTTCTGCCCGAGTTCACATACTGCCATTTAAGCCCAGAAGGTTGAATGCGCATGCTGATTCGTGCACGGTCTTTTTAGAAAAGTTTTTGACGGAAATGCCTTCGAAAAAGCGCATTCTCGAAGAAAACAATCATTTTTCCGCGGTTAAATGTCATTGTGCCCAACGAGGGTCAGTTGAAATTTATGTTTTATCTCGACGAATCAAGCCAAGATACCAAAATATGAGCTGAAAATTATCGAGTGCATTTACGTCACGGAAAATTCCTGGGAGCTAACTACGTATTATTAAAAAAGATACATTAAATTTAGGAAGAATTACACCGAAGAGTGACTGTGGTCTCAAATGCGAGATTATTTTTCAGTTGGCGGCCTGTCAAGTGAACCCTATCTGTCGTTGATGATACCAAATTTAAAAACCGCCCACATATATTCAAGCAAAGTTTTGACTTTTGATTGAGACGGCAAAGCGTCCTTTGTAAATCTGAATCAGAATAAAATACTTTTTAGAGGAATTTTCCAGTTTTTGCGGATTTTAGGATTATAAAACTGTAATTTTCTCGCCTTTCAGAATTGAGTTTAAACAAAACGCCGGCTGTGATTTGCAGTCACCGAAATAATGAACTGTTCCGGTTTGTCAGTGACCATAGGGATTCGATAGAAAGATATTCAAAATATATTTTTTTTTGAGAAAGCCAGCTTTAAAATATCCCCACGGAAAATAGAACGCGAGTTTTTCATCTGGTGTAAACGATTGTACAAACAGGCGTTCTTTATCCTCAAGGATATATATTTGTTTGTCATTAATTTTACCGAAAATTTCTTACCTGATGTTAAACATTTTAAAATTTTGAAATGCTACTTGTTACAAAGCACTAACAACCATAGATTATATGTGCACTTTTGGTACAGAGCGAAATCGCTAAAAAACATTGCTAAAACGCTACATAAAAATATAAACTCTTTCGTGTTACCTTTTTTGTTAATGCACACTAAATCAAAGAACGTGGCATTTTTTATTGAAAATTCGATAATGATAATAATTATCATCGCTGATGAAATTGATTCTAATTAATTCTGGGATGCATAGGCGGTTTTTTCGTGTCAGATAAATAAAAATAGCTTTTTTTTCAAAGTTCTCATAGATAACGATTTTTCGGTGTTACATATGCTTCAGATATCCTTTTCGTGGATAAAAATTTTTATTTTGAATTATTAATCTGTATTTTTTGTAAAACCACTAAGTAATTGCTAAAAATTCGCGGAGAGAATATCAAAGGCTTATAGTGACTTTAAAAGAAACAATCCTGGTACATATGCTAAATTTCATCAACGTAGAAGAATCTAACGTTTATCATAAATATATCTTGGGAAAGGACGATGTACAGATTGCCCAACGAAGAATGAAATACGAAAGTTATTTAAAATGTTTCTTGAAATTGTATAAATAATATTATTTATATATAACTAATTTATATAAATAAATATTTCCACTTTATAACGCATCCAAAATAAAATGCACTTTTATGAGACAAACCACCAGATTTCACTAAAGATTTTAACACTACCTACTTAAATGATAACATTCACGGAGCCATGCATCCTAGAATTAACGCTAATGAATATGAAAACTGAAAAAATGAAGCACTGAAAATTTTTATTTCACGATATATTAAACAAAATTTTCTTCAGGAACCTTTCCGCTTCACTGTTTTCATCCGATTGGCCGAAAAGCGCGCCTTTTCCATTTATTTAAATTCTATGAAAAACCAACAAAATGACTTGAATAATAAAGCATACGAGCAATTTTGAATAAGCTTTGTTAAATATAATTAAAAAATATATGAACATGCAGCAAACATTATTAGTTACCGAGTTTAATATTACGTGGGCTGTGGCGTAGCGTTTATTTGGATTGAATAGGTTTAAACGAGAGGTCATCACCCTTTCCAACAAAAAAAACCGTTTCATACAGACAACAGGAAGTTAAGGGAACGTGCGTCGCCTCGAATGAGCGCAGGTAAAAAAATACAAGAGGATAATTAACACGAAAAGAAAGCTGGGCGCCAGCTAGGTGCCATGCAATAACTGAAGATATAAAGTTTTTTTAGAGGAATCTCATCCAGACCAGATTTTCGCTCATGCTCCTTTCTCGACAACGACTTCATTAGCAATAAATGTCTCGACGAGTTTCATCACTTTCACTAATTCCACGGTTGACGTCAAACTTCATATAGGCATCGCACCGGTTTCCTTTTTCGGGGATATACGCGCGCAAACGCCTCTCTCTATCTCTTCCACATCCCCTAACACGCAAGGAGCTAAACTTGTGTACGCAATTTGTGCCGCAACTATGACAACCGAAACTCGAGGAGGACACTAATCTAAACACTGGAGAGAACTAATTATATTAAGCAGAAAGCGGAGAGACGGTGTGGGTTGCTGAGGTTGAGACTGCGGAGACGAAGATTGGGAGAGAGGAGTGGGTGGTGGAGTGCGTAAATGGCTAGAGTGAGAGCGAGAGAGTATGATGGCAAAAAGAAGGAGACATCGATGTGGTGAGAGGGAAAGAAGAATGTTACGAGGAGATGACAAGTAAGATAAAGGAAAAAAGAAATGGGGGAAAAGAAAGAAGAGAGGGAGGGGATCTATAGAGAGAAGAATGGCAGTAGAACGAGAGAAAAAATAAGAAAGATAAATGGATTCACTGGTGAAGTTGTGAACCCTCTCCCAACCAACCATTATAAAAGTTGTTGTATTTACAGGGTGATTTACATAAATCAGTACCAATAAACACGGGCACAAAAATTAGTGGCGTTTTGATTAATGATATGGAAGATATTTAGATCATATACATTGCATGAGATTTGTTAATCTATATTATATATATTACAGAATTGAATTTAAAATAATAATATCTACTGCAGAAATAATGATACAAAGAAGTGAAAAATGTACAAATAGACAAAAATTTGTTCGAAATGTACAGTATTAATTGAAGTTATAAAGCTTGAGATAAAAATATATAACAGAGGTATGGAATCTTTTAAATAATGAAAAATTAACATTTAGAGCTTACATGGTATGAACACTAATCCAGAGTTCACCATTGCAACTGAAAGAACGTAACAATTTTGAATTACAAAGAGTGAAAACCTGAAGAGATATGGATAGAGATATTAAGAGGGAGGAGGAGACGAAGGGGAGAGAGGACGTTTTACAGGAGATAAGGAGAATGAAAAAGAGTTAGACAAAGAGAGGAAGGGGGAAATGAAGAAAGGGAAGGGAAGAGAGGGAAAGAGAGATAAACAAGAGGTAAGGATAGGAGTGATAGGATGGAGAAAGAAGGGTAGAGATGGAAAGATATAGAGGAAGATGGGAGGAGAGGAAAGGAGAGGAGGGAAGGAAGAGGGGAGTGAGAAGAGATAGATTGCGCGAGAGAGGTAGAAGAAAAGTGCCACAGTAGTAGCACAGTAGAAGGTTTGAAGACGAAGAGAGCGATATTGAGGTAGGAGGACAGAGATAGATAAATGGAATCGTGTTGGGGTATATTGGAAGAGGTAAGAATTGAGACAGGAAAAGCAGAACGTGAGGGATACGGCGACAGGACGGACTACTTGAAGGAGGGCGGGAATGGGGCTGGAAGACAAAGAGGGTGGGGATGAAGGGGGCTCTAAATGGGAGAAGAGGGTGAGAATAGGTCCTGAGGGCTTCAACCGTTGGAGTTGACAGCGTGAGGAGACGTAATTAGTTGGAGAGAGAAGGCTCTTCTCGAGAGCTTGGACTGTTGGTGGATGGTGCTGGCCCGTTGTCAAGATGTGTCTTCGCTCCATAAACCATATAACGATCCTTCCACAACTGGCAACTCCTCACCCGCGCGTTCCTTTCCACCGTGTTCCATTCCCTCTCCATCATTCCTTCCTCTCTCCGTAACCTCTCAAAACTACTCAGAACCCAGTGAATTCAAAAAAACCCTCTCTGACTTGAGATTTGCTCTCGTCTAGTTTTTCGTGTCGATGACCTCTCCTCGCATCTCTCACTTTAAATATTTCCACGCAATAATTATCTATCATTTTCAGTCTTAACCTATTTACTTGTTTTGTTTCCCTACTGGCGTTTTCTGAAAAATATAATATAGCTTACCCAAAACTAAACATTCATTTTTATGTATTTAGAATGAATCAAACGCTTCTAGTTGTATAATCTTTTATTGACGCGTAGCGGTAATTATAAAATATTTGAACCGCTGTTAGATTCTTAAAATTAAATAATTTCATATATATTTTGTCCCTGATATTTTCTCTCTCGAGTTAAACGATTATTTCGTCTTCTTATTCGCGTTGACAAGACTTCGTAAAGATGTACCAATATTTCAGAAATACTACAGTTAAACTTTAAACGGGCAAGCGGGGTCATATATGACCCCACTCAGTTGTTTTGCTTATTATTGTTAAAAGTTTTACTTTGTGAAACTTCTCGATTTATGTATTTGTTTATTTACTACTAAGTTCCTTCTATATTATTATAATTTGTTTCGTATAACAGGATAAATAATAAATGTAGGATTGGGGTCATTATTGACCCCATTTGCTTGGTAATGTTACCAAAAACCCACATGTGTTCTTTGTAATTTATTATGTAAAATGGACTTCACTTATTGGCGTGACAATGTGATCTTAGAACGTTCACTAATGTAACAAATCTTCACATTTCTTCACATAGTAGTATGTATGGTTAGGTCCTTCATCATTTTAACCACGCTTTTCACAGTTCACTTCTCATGTTGACAGTCATACAGGTATGCCTTACTTTACCCGTATCTTTAATTCTTGTAGTTTTTTGACAACCTACTAATTACTAACTGTTCTCTACGAATATTTATGAACTGACTTGAAATCGCTGTTTATAACAGCTTGGTCATTCTTGAACACAATATTGAGGAAAATGACGTTGTTTCGCAGTGGGCAGGTAAGCGTAGAAAGTTTTTATAAATACTTGGAAAAGAACTTGTTATTCCTTACATGAAACAATCAGCATATGCAATACCAAATCTTCATCTTTCCATTAGAAGATGTGTGGTGTTAAAATAGCATCAAATGAGATAGACAGTGTAAGAGCAACCAAGAGGTGAAGATGCAAGATGTGTGACAGGAAAAAAGATAGGAAAGTGCAGATACGATGTACAGCATGCAATCAATTTATATGCGAAAAGCACCGTGAGAAAATAATTATATGTAATGTGTATAAGAATTTTAAATAGCTACGGTGTACATGTATAATTGTGGAGATTATATGTGTGTATATATATATAATTTTAAGTGTAAAAAATATTAGATAAATTGTAATTTTATATTGTAGTTATTTTCATACCATTATATTCAAATTTGCTTCATTGTAAAGATATAAATGAATTATCAACATCAACAATAAACAAATATAATGTTTAAAATTTTATGCAACAGTAATATTTCTTAAGCATTTCATTATTCATAAATTTAAAAAAATAATCCATAGTCCTTTAGTTCAGTTTCTAACTATTTAAATACATGGGGTGAAATCTGACCACACGTGCCCGGTTACGGTATAAATTAATCTTGACCGCTTAAAGGTTAACTGAGCCATTTTGTGCGTGTAGCATATCTCCTGTGAGTTTTCATGCCAACCTGATCAAGTTTCGGAGTTTTAAATTTAATGTCAACAGCTTTAAAGAAGCAAAAACACTCGAGGATGTACCTATTCGTTTGGAAACGCGAAAACTCAACTATCTCTACCGCTATAATTAAGTTGCACCAATTTGTCTGAGTACTGAATTTTCAAGACTTTTAAATCGACTTCACTGCAAATGGCAAGATATGTTTATGACTGATGCGGAGGGTTATTTCACCTTGACATTTTATTCGTTATTGTCCGGATATTTTGAAGTCGATCCTTTCTACATAATATGGAATTGCAGAAATTAATGTATTTTTGGAAAAGGACTTATCGTGTCCTAAAAAAATTTGAGATAAAAGAATTAATTAATTTCTCACATATGATTCATGACTGGCTAGATTAGAATAACTCATTATTATCGTATAACAAGATGGCCTATACCAGAGATCGGCAACCTTTTCTGCATGGCGGGTTGCATTCGTAGTTGCGAATGCTTCGGAGGGCCGCATTGGAAATCCAGAGAGCTTCGGCGAAGTTACCTTAGAGATTCTGCGGTTTCATAGTGAAAGTCTAAATTAGTTACTAGCGTTAGGACCGCCAGAGTTTCGTAATAATAATTTTACCAAAGATATATAAAATTGTCTATATTTAATTTTATTGAAAACTTTTTCATCGCAGCTTCTCGGGCCGCATGCGGACCGCGACCGTATGTAGTGTATGATCAGAGTTAATTTTAATGAGATGCATTTTTATTTGCCATAACAGAACATTGAAAAATTTGGAACTTCTTGACGTTTCCATAGTCAGGTATTCTGTCCATGACTTATAAAACGTTACATGCTATTATGATAATAATTATATATGTTTCCATTCTAAATTTAATTAATAATGGCTCTAAAACATTTTTCATGTCGAGAACATTTTGGTCACTCGGACGAAGATTAGTAATTAAGTAATGAAATATTGTGTTTCCGTTTGTGACTAGGCTAGAATATGTGATATAGAGTAGTTACATTACTTCCTGATTGCAATCGAATGTATTTTGAGCATATCATCGTAAGATTCATTTAATTCTTAAATAGACCTGTATACCGCTTTTTAATAGAAAAAAAATTGAAATTTCATTGGCGCGACAGCCTAGCACATTAATTAACCATTTATACGGCTATTCCTTCAGAAACGATATAGACAAACCGTCACTACTCTCTAAAGAGACTCAAAATGGCCATTGCGTAAGAGGTTCACTATGTATCCATTTACAACTCCGGACAGAAATAAACCTCGGAGGAGCTACCGTCGTTGACGCCGTTGTTCCAGGTTGTTGATTAAACGCTCTCTGAAAGCAACAATGACGTTTCTTCGTTCGGTTAAGTAAAGTTCCATTTAGTACAATTTCCTCTTACGCGCTTTGGAATTGTTCGGCGAGGATGGCGTCACACATCTCTGCGCTTTACCGGCCAGTAAGTATCGGCATTCTCGAGCAAACGTGTGGGCGAGTCACTGAACAAACTCTTACACTAATGGACTCCAAAGATGCTCTCAAAGACGCAGAGATGTGGCGCTTCACATCTCTCGTTATTGAAGCATTGGAGAGCAAAATTTGACGAAATGTTTCATATGACACGCAAACTAAAGGTGTTACCCATTAATCTCTACGCTTTGTTCGCGGAAGATAACTAAAAACTGAGAACTATTAAGTAATTAATTGAGAAATCAAAAATGTTAATCACACTTTGTTAACAAAAATTATCCTTGAGTCTACTCATGCATTTTTGGGAGAAAACAAACGAATAAATTCTCATAGATTTAAAAACTTTTATTTTCCTTACGGACAACGAAGGTATAATTTAATAAAATAAAATATCCACTACAGTTGTATGAATGTTTGAACACTTAAAAGCTCCGAGTATGAGTATCATAGCAAAGATTTCTTGAAGAATCGATAAAAAAAGAAAAAATATAGCAGGAAAATACTTAACACTTGGGAGAGAGTGGCAATTTTAGCATATTTGAGTATATCTAAAAATAAACGTGTTCAAAATGAGAGAGGGAAACATTTCGAAACTTGAGTGAAATATGTCTTTTAATGTATGTAGCTCCAAGGCGCATAAAACGTTGGGTAAGTCAGACGTAAATTTAAGTAACAAAGTAACCGTTTTTGGTGGAAAGTAAGTAACGATCGTTGATAGGTCCTATTAACGAAATTAACCTTCAGTTAAAAATATCGAAGGATACTCCGTAAATGAAATATGAATCTAGCTCAGTCACTTTTTACTTCTCTCTTACCCGCTAGGATTACAATGAGACCTCCATAATTCACTTATAAAAGAATTTTATTCTTGGAAAGGTTGAATTTTCATAGGTAAAAAGACTTATTTCGGTTTCAAATAGGACCCTTAATTTTTATGTTGCTGATAAAAGCCGACATTTACTAAAATTCAGCTGACCTGTGAGGTAATTCATTCCTATATGTTTAAGTGGAATTTGGTGCGCACGAAAAATGTGATCGATTCCTCGAAATAGTTAATGATTGAAAGTTGAAAAAAATATTCCAAAACTTCGACCTTTTCAAATCCCATCTCGCATTTGCGGCAGGATACCATCCTTGCGTTCCTACGCTCGCAAACCTAAAAATAAAACCAAACGGTGAAATGCGTAAAAAATGGCGAAGCGGTGTTAAAAATACACTCTTCGGAATTTCGAATCGTTTTGTTCGATTCGGCACATTTCTAAAATAAACTAATGCGGGAGAATTTCGTTTTGCGAATCCAATGAAAATTTCGCTCAGTGAAAATGGAGAGAGGAAGAATGAGAGGAGGGCGGGGGAGGAGAAGACGGGATTAGGGAACGAGAGCGATCGTTACCCTCTCTCCCACCAAAAATAAAAAAGGCCCCAAAAAGGACCCTCGGCCTTTCTAAAACAAACGGACGCTCGCTGATTGCTATCCACTTCCTTCCCCATTGCCATTGGCGGAGATGTTAGGATGCCGGCGGGAGGAACGAGGACCCGGAAACGGTGTAGGCGAGGACGAAACGAATAAAAGAGAAACAAAAGAAACACGCGAAATAAAGCGACATAAGGAGCGCAGGTGTTTCGTACCACTCATCTCGCACACAGAAAAAATTGCTTGCGCTATGGGGGAGAACCACTTCACATGCGCAATGGACACGGAAACGGGCGACGAGTCTCGAGATCACAAACACACACACACACACACACACACACACACACACACACACACACAAGGGAACAGACACGCCCCGGAGGGCACACTTTATTTGTTATTTCCCTCCTCTCTTTTTACAGGCCCTATACCCTCGGCGCTGAGGAATCATGAGTCGCTGGGGCGTTAACCGTAAAAAAATGGAAGAGGAAGCCTATGGAAGTTTTGTATGGAAAGTGAAGGGTTAGTGGAGTAAATGGGCCGAGTCAAATGGAGCTTAGATAGAGTAAGAAAATGAAAGAGAGAGAGTGAGGAGGGAAAAAGACGGGTCGGTTAAGTTAAATGTACCCTTTCCTTTTGGCGTTTCAGGTTGAACCCATCACTCTCCATCGCCATTTTGTCTCCAATGACAATCCAAAGACCAATCTCAAAAGCGACCTTAAGAAGCGACAACCGTTTGGAGGCGTTAGATTTCTCCTATAATGGCGGTATATTTAGGAAATGGATTGTGTTAATCGGATTTTCGAACGAGTTTTTTGATGATGGAGAGAAACCAGATTCCATACCGCTCCTAGTGTGAATTTTTCTGGTATTCTATCGTTTAGGATATCTCTATCAGAATCCAATCTGGGTCAGCCACGTGTCTTTTTCAGAAATTTGTTGCTCTATGTTGTACTCAATATGTCTAAAACTGCACAAAATTCAATGAGCCTTTGATAACGTTTACACAGTACTTTGAAACCACACGTTCTGTTTATGAGCGATATATTTAAATGTTAAATGAGGTTTTGGTGCAATGCGCTTCCATACGCACTTAAAGGCTTTCATCATAGGAATTGCTTTTTTTCTTTCCATTAATTATTGAAAAACTAGTCTTTTATAATATTTTTCTTACTTCAATTTTATCTTTGAGAAATTTTTAGATTAAATAACCTGAGAATTTTTGGAAAACTATAAATTCTTAAAAGGAAAAAATTATAATACGATGCAATTGAAATTCGCATCAATACAAATTTAAAAAACGACATTGAAAATATTATTCTATATTAGTTTAATTGTAGTCATAAATATATGTATGATTATTCACAATTTTCCGCAGATTTGAATTATTTATTATTGGAGACTTCTGAAAAATTGACGTACATTATTGTAATATGAAACCACGTACAGTTATTTCTTTTCAAACTGATAAAGTCCGCATAAGCTTTCTCTCTGAATTTAATGAGCCACTGTGCATCTCCATGCGTCATATTTGTGAAATTCATATGGATTCGTGCTAATCTCAACTATCGAGAGAACCTCATGCTATGAGAACATCAAATATATTAATTACAAAAGTCCTCTGCATCGCCACACAACAAAAGCAGCTCACATTGGAGTGAGTAAGACCTTAACCTTAAACCTTTTGTAAATTCGGTCTCTCCTAAAAGATAGAAATATCAGGAATAAAAAACCAAAATCATTTCTGCAGTGGTAAATTTATGCGAGCAAGTTTATAATAGGCTTCCTCAAAATTGCTATAGAACCAAGATGATTAGGTGACGCATATTGGGATAGGATATTTTACTGGTAATTTGAAGCCATATTGATGCAAAATGGGCCGACCTTTATAAAATTAGCGATTGGCCCTATCAACAGGAATCCATTTTTGGCCAGTGCTTTCTCAAATGGTGGCTCGTAGGTCCCTTAGATGAATGAAATCAGTAAATGCTGATTAGCATATCACATATAATGGCTTACTACCTACACAATGTATTAATGCACGCTGTTTAAGTGACTTGTACATCCTAAGGACTGAAACATTTAAAACAATTATTTATGCTAACGGAAATTAAACAATATTCTCAGAGAAGTTGAATCCAATGCTACGAGATGAAAGAAAACAAACTCAATATCACTTCTGTAAAGTCTGAGGTTTCCTAAAGCTGTGGTTTTGTGTCTGAAGGTATACATACATATGTATATATGTATACACACACGCGCACACACACGCACACCCACCCGCACACGTACACCCACACGAACAGTCACGCACACACCCACACGTACACCCGCACGCACACCCGCACGCACACCTACATGCACACCCACACGAACACACACACAAACACCCGCACACACCCATTCACACACACATAATTATGAACATTTTCGGAAAGAAAGTTCGCTCTTAAATCCATATAAATCTCTTTGACAATTTTATTAATAGTTTTTTGGACTTTATTATTGAAGGCAACATACCAGAAAATGAGAGGGCCATATTTGCAACCCCTTTTTCGCATTTTCAATTGCAGATTTTATTTCTAATCCGTCCCGACGCAAAAGCCCTATCCCTTTGATGGAAGGTGCACTTCATACAGATGGTAGGAGAAGGTGAGGGGAGATACGGGAAGTGATGCGCATGGTGATATGGGAGAGGTGCGTGGATCTAGCCAACGGCGCCTGCCACCTTCTCCTCTCCTCTTTTCACTCTCCTTTATCCTTCATTCTAGTCCCGTCCCCTATGGGAGAAAAACTGAAATGTATGTGTGCCGACTTTTTCTCTAACAGACACAAGCCTTTCCTTCTCAGCCCTGTGGGAAGTGTGTGGAGTGGTGGAGGGCAAGATGGACGGGGAGGGAGTGAATGACACGTAAGCAGTAAAGGATAGGTACCCAACTGAGGGAGAAGATGAGGAAAAAGGTGAAGCTTTTGTCGGAATTTTAGGGAAAACAAAAAGCGAGACATAAAGAGAGATGCAAGTCACATCGGTAGAGGTTACTTTGATCGTCGCCTCGGCGCTGCAGTCGACAAGGCCGGGAGTGCGTCGCTGCAAGAGACGTCGTCAAAAGAGGCTACGTAACCTTCGTTTGTGACAAAGTCCGTCAAAAAAGGGCTTTTGTTTTTTTTTATCTCTGAAAGTTTTCTTTTCAAATTTTCTCTCTGCGGGTTGATTACTGAGATTCTTTTACTATTTCTCTCTGTCTCGTCGCTTAACATTTTTTGTCTTCCCTTTCCGCGGCGGTTCGCTAAAATGTCGTTTGTTTAACGTAATTAAAATTTGAACCACCGAAAAATAAACGTTATGCGGGGCGAGAGTTTGTATGCTATACATGTGCATACTCGATTTTTGGTTTTTGAAATTTTGTAGCATTGATAGACAGGTTTTCTATGAAGTTTTATTAGCAGTTTTAGCAATATTCTGTTTTTAAGGGAGAGGAATGTTTTTTTAGTTGTTTCTCTTGTGACGCTTCATTTCGCCGATCTCAATGAAAAGCAATCGAATATAATTTAAGGCAATTTAACGGCGAAAAAGCATTAAAAGGGAGTTGATTCACTCATAAGTTCAGTGATACCCAGAAAATTTATAGTAATCTCTTCAGTAAAGGAAATCATACTAGATATATCAAATACCCATTTATAATTTACTAAAAATTATTTAGTTGTTATATACGAACATATATTTCAAAATATATTGTTTTTTGTCCATATACAGCTGCTGACATTGAAGTATATGAAAGTGAAAATTTTTTAATGGATGTCCTTTCCATATCCATTGATATTTGGTTTGATATGATATGACGAGCTGGCAAATATAGAAGTCAAATGTGTTATCGTAAAAGCTTTTAATACCGCGCCATATTACTAAGAGTTTAATTATGCAACACGTTCAAAAGTTATATGAACGTCAGTTTTACATAGAAACAGCCGAAGTAGTTAGCAAAACAAAGTTTCTGAGAGTCATTATGCACTGAGATCACCAATGTTATTGCAACAATAATTTTGACGCATAAATTTTCACGTTTTCCGATGCATCACACCGCTAAACTAGACGACGCATAGTTCCATAAAATGTAATTCGCGGTTTATAACGCTGGCACAAATTTTTAGGAGAGCAATAACCACAAAAAAACATAATAACGCATCGCAAATATAACTCCGCGAATTATTTATCGATGAAAAATTTTTGGTGTCTTGTGTTTTTTGAGATAAAAAGAAAACGGAGGATTTATTCTTGCATTTGCATCCCCTGTATTATTTAAAAAATGAATCTTGTACACTCGTAAATCTTTCCGTGAAAGAATTTCTTCCGCGTCCCAATGTTATATTTCGCGTCATCCCTTTTACATCCGAAAAGTCAAGCCGCGGCGCACGAACGTTTGGCTGAAAGAGAAGGAAAAGAAGGAGAAAAGTAGATGGAGCAAAACCTTGAGGAAGGGATAAGGGAGCAGGTGGGCCGTGAAGGTAGCCCATTGAGAAACTTCCGTATAACTCGGATCTAAAAGAACAGGAGGGAGAGAGGCTCATCCGATAAAGACTACATCTAGTATTGCTCACTGGAAACGATGGCTACAGAAGGAGAGAGATTTGGAGAATGGTTTTGGAGTAGGTTGTCTCGATTCGCCAAAGAGAGAGGCAGAGAGAAGAGCAAACTATCCGGCCGTTGCCGATTTCAACTTTTCCTTAAAGGATTCTTTTTTCAAAATTTTCCGTAATTTTTCTTCAGACGGTTAGATCCGATCTGAGACTTCCTTTTCATTTATGGATCCTCGTCGCTTATCTGATAACACCTACAAATCTCTTGTATCGCTATTTTCTCTCTCTCTACCTTCCACATTTACTTTCACTGTTTATTTTCGCCATTTGCTCTATTTTTTCGTTAATTCCCATACTCTCTCTCACTCAGCGACGGATGTCATGGCCTCTCCCGGATGGTGTCGGGGTGATTGAGGGCCAGTTGGGAGTCCTTGAAATTTCATTACTGCAAACAATGAGGGCGATCACGCAAGAAAATAGAACCCCTTTTCCTCTTCAAACATGTCGAGACCATCGCTCCTATTTCCTCGGCCTTTCGGCCACATCCCCCTGTTTCCCTTTTTCTGTCCCCTGACACTCCTTCCGCTCTTGTCCTTCAGAAATCCCTTTCTCTGTCCATCTTCTAGCAAAAAAATCGGAATTTTTGTAATGACTGACCAATGTTCGCTACTACGACATACATGGTTTTACATGACATTTTATTATGGGTAATCTTTATATAATCTCCTTAAAGATTAGAGACTTTGCAATGTAGAAGAGCTTGAAATTATTTAAATAATATCAATACAGAATGTTTGAAATCAGCTCAATTCGTTTAGCTTATATTAATACTAAAGCACAGAGTTTCTCAACCAATGGTAGGCATGCCCCAGAAGAAAACCGCCATTTAA
This sequence comes from Tanypteryx hageni, assembly GCA_028673005.1. Classification (NCBI taxonomy): domain Eukaryota; kingdom Metazoa; phylum Arthropoda; class Insecta; order Odonata; family Petaluridae; genus Tanypteryx; species Tanypteryx hageni. The sequence goes on along the minus strand of CM054114.1, from coordinate 77,176,332 downwards.
TGTTGTAATTGTTTGAAAAAATCATATAAAATTCTGTAGAAAAGAGTACATCAGAAAATTTGGACCATAGCGTATTTTTATTTAATTTAATCTAGCAAAAATCTAATTTCTGTATCTGCAAACATTGAATGAAAATAGCGTGGTTGAGGTACTTATGCAAAATATTCAGAGGCAAGGGGGACTTGGTAAGAAAAGGTTGAGAAACTCTGTTAGTACATACTGCAGTAGAACTCCGATTATTCGAAGGTCCAATTACAGTAAAACTTCGATTCTACGGAACCCCGATCTTACGGACTTCGGATTTTACAGACAGCGTCCGCCGAGCCTGTTTTCACAGGCGACATTAGTCTGCAATAAGTATGGCACCGCTTTGTGTTCTAAAAATGAAAATTGTAATTATTGTTTTAAACTCCAAGTTAGTCTTTGTTGAGGTGAAAATTACTACCAATCGTAAAAAAGTGTTTATTCAAATTTCTTTCCGCCTTTTCTTTGAAATACGGTGTCGAGCCTCACTGGACTAAAAAGCAGCAGCAAGCGCTAGCGATGTCAAGCCACGTCCGACTTTCGACTGCCAAAGGTTAAGGCAATTACTGCTAAACTTCTCTTACCCGGAAAACTCGGAAACGGAGACGTTCCGGAATATAAAATTATCTGAACCACTATTGGTTAGTAAGTACTGTTACCGTAAACTCTATCTAAGCCATAATTTGTCTTTAACACAATGATATGAGCAAATAAAGCATGGAAAAATAATATAATATAAAGATGGGCATCATATTATAGATGGAACAGTTTTTACGCTTTACGGACATTTTTTATATTTAAAAAAATCTTTCTTTAACTGTGGGAACAAATTGAATCGAAGGATCGAAATGTCATCTACGCCATATTTTCGGACCAAGAATGTTTTCCGAGATTAGTCAAAATTCAAGTGCTTTCCATTCCAGGAATATTTTTGGACCACAAATTTCCGGACAAGAGTTTAAGGCGTTGTGTAGCAACGCGGTCGGCAGTAATGTCTCCGGTGTTGCATAAGATGTAGGATACCAAACATTTACGGCGGAATAAATTACAGGTAATAGCACGAAGTCCATGTCTTCGCCGTGTTCTTTTTCTGACGAATCAGCCTCTTGGTCAGTTTTCGTAATTACTTGTAAGACTCTACACAGAAATAAGCAGGGAAACCCGTTGTCAGCTTTATGAAGAGCACCAAGGAGGCCAATTGCTTCACGTCCCTGTTTGACTTGCGCGTTCTAATTTTGAATTTTACGGTCAAGGAGTTAATTCTATTTAACATCAATTTCGCCGTAGTCTCCATCTCTACTTATTTAAATGATTTACGTATCTTTTACGGGCGAGGTAATTATTAGATTTTGCATCGCTATTTAAAAAAAATTAGATATCCTTAATATCATATCTCTTTGAAAAATCTCGCGTATCGTCGGAGATGTACGTGCATTAGGTTGAATACCGCTGATTTAAAAATATAGATTTATCTTATATATTCTTAATTTGATTATATTTTAAAAGTAAAGAAACCTTTCTTTTTCAATGACCACAAATTAAAACTATGAAACAAAATGCTCTGAATGAAAAATCAGGTAGTATTCTTCAATCTTCAACAATTAAGAAAATAAAAAAAAGCGTTACTTAGACGTAACTAATCGTCAATTGTTAATAACAGTCTTCGGTAGATGGCGTGGTGGTAGCAGCTAAATAATTTATTATTAAGATATCTCTTAAACAAGGCATTATACGGGAATATATTTTGGATCAAGGTCGTAGAAAATAAAATTTCCTACAACTTTTATTCCTATATGTTTCAAATATATCAAATATTAAAGAAAATATCTCAAAATAATGGATAAGTGAAAAGAACAAACACCCACTTCCGGTTGACCGATTTTTATCGAAAACTAATCAGTTCTTGTGACATTCATAAAAATGTTAAATATAAAATTTGGCGTTCACCGGAATAATAGTTTTTGAGTTAGAGAACCTACAAAAAAGTTGTCTCACACACAGACATCGTAGAGAAGATGGTCAAAACGCGTTCAGGGGACCTCAAAACGTCTATTTCCGTTGAAATCTCGAAATCGATTTTTTCATGAAAATAATTCTTTCCCCTATGCTACGTATGGAGAAAGTAAAAATCCAACCTCCGCCTGATTTTAGCACGGGACCGCTTCGTGGAAGGTCAACGATCTACCCAATCCGCCACCGAAACTTCATATCTTCGTTGTATATGACCTTTTATATAAAAACATTTTCCCGCAACAATCCTTGCTATCGAACGTTAAATGAAACAACGACGTACTGATCTATAAATCTCAATTGTTTCTCCACTTTCTGATTTACAATCCTTAAATGTCAGCGCGTTCCGAAATGAGTCGTTTTTTCCTCCGTTTTATTCCATTCGTGGCTTATCCTATACTCGTACTAATTACTTTTTATTCGTCCGTTTATTGTTTCTATGACTCCTCCTCTCTCTATTCTCACCCTGTAGTTGTTTATTTTTTATCCAACTCAATTGCCCATTCCATTAGCCTCTAATGGGTTCATCTCTAACTTTCCCCAGCACGTCCCAGCGTCTCCTTTCCCTCAATTTATCCCTCTATTATATCTAGCACTCTGATTTCTCCCTTAATGCCTCTCATTTCTTCCATTACGTTCTCATTTCAACCTCATCTGCTTGAGCGTTTTTGTTCCCCTTCTCTCCATCGAAAATTTCTCCATTTATTTTGCTCACGTAAGACAAAATGGTTGTCTTTATGGGAGATACAATCCCTGTGACTCGTTAAAATATATATAAACAGTACGTTTCGGGGTATTTATAACAATAAAGAATGGGTAGGAAAGTTGTCGCAACTCTAATTCGAGGAATGTCTTTGAAACAACCTTCAGTTAATGAGAGAATTTCAATTTCTGTGAGTGAATAGACTTCATTAGTGATAAACACCATTATATTGTAATTTTAGGAAGATCAAACAGTAGTGAAACAGAATTAAGATCATTGAGGAGCCTCATACTTTGTTTGTGAAACTTTTGCGGTTGTGCTTGCTTTATGTTTAGATGGCAAAGCGAACTTTTTCTCGCTGTGTCAATCCTAAAAATTATTGATAAAACTATTATATGATGAAAATATAGCAAACATATATTACTGTGAATATATTTATAAATCAACTAACATACATCCATAACTCCAAAGGAAGAAACATTTACATAGCTGAAGATAAGACATACCATTCGTGTATTCAACAATTTTTGACTGGAAATATTAATAGTTTTGGATTTTTTTCAAAGAAAGTCGTTCACCTACAGTACTTAATCGCGCAATGGTCGCTTTTTTCGTCGATTTTTCTATTCGATTAAACCGAGCCGCATATTGTGGGAGATCTTCATAGAAGAGGATTCCTAGTACCGTAAATTTTGAATGTAATCAATTACAGCTGAATTAGTAGTTTACTGCTGCTAGCAAGAGAAGGTTTTTGTGACAAATTTCCGCTTAACCACAAAATATCAGCGAAAAAAAGCTATTCTACAAAAAAATATTTATTCAAACCACTATTACATAAATATAAAATCCTAATTCTTCCAGTGCAAACTGTAGGTATGGTTAATTACCTAGGGAGGATATTCAGATATTTGGTTTGTGTGTGTTTATTTCTGGCTAATCAACCTCTTGGATTATTATAGCTATCCCTTCCACCGAACATACAAGGGAGGAGAGAAACCCAGTGCCGGAATTAGCCTACTCTTAAAGAAGAGCACCAAGGGAAAAAACTGCTTAACGTCCCTTCCGAAGGACGGAACGCTGGATTTTCACGGCCTCCTCAAACCACACAAGCAGATGGCCGAGCGACCTTGGAAAAATCCTACTTTCGCCGGATTCGTGCCCGCTGTCCTTTCGAGCAGCTGTCGAGTGGCAGTCAGCGTTCTAACCACTACACCACCGGCATCCCCTCAGCATCTATGTATTGGTGAAATCAGCGTAGAGGATAAAAGTAATTGGATGCGGCGTACTTCTCTCAGTCGAAGTCCGAATGCCTGTAATTTTATGGAAGTACGAGGTCACGTGAATGAGACCCTGGCACAGTGGAGTTCCCGGTAACGTTCATCCCCAGCATTTTCCCTTCATCCGCTTCCCCCCCACTCTCCCCCCTCCCTATCCACTCTCCCCCTCCCTATCCACTCTCCCCCCTCCCTATCCACTCTCCCCCTCCCTACCCACCGAGACATCCGGAACCTCCTCATCCGCGGAAAATTCGATTCTTTACCGAGGAGAAACTTCTCCCGCACGACAAGGGGAATAAAGGCATTTCCTCTCGGTTGGGCACCGAGGACTAGCTTCTGAGAGGGAAAAATCCGAATAGTTCGCATGTCACGAGCAGATCCCTGGGGTCAATTGCTAAGGCGGACAAGAGGAAACTCCTCCGTCCTTCCTAATTTTCCTCCTCCTCCGGGATATTGGTGATTTCCCTTCGGAGACATTGTTTCTGCTTACAAATGTTACCTTATTATGTGACTGGGGAACTCGATTTAGTCGAGACAGATTCAACCGCACAAATTGACTGGAAGTTTGAAAACTTGTTTTGGATTATCTTTTGCTAGAAGAGTAATGTCTCTTACGGGGAAAATATTTATAAGATTTAGCATTTGTTGACAGGAAAATACATAATTCGATAAAAAATGAATCCTTGAGTTTAGAAAAATGAAGTAGTGGTATACATAGGTTTCCCGTGGTTAAGAAGAACTTTTCATCAAATTCGTGGATATACAGTCGTATACTAAGGTATTCGCTTTGAAATCATAAAATTATTTCTCCTTATATTGTGGTAGCTCTGTTTTATAGATTCATTGAAAACATATTCATTTCGTTTTCTCATTCTATACTAGCCCTATTGACGAAATTTCTTTGAAACCCGTTCATCCAATAATTTCCAAATTTATAGTTACAGAAAAATTATTACATTTGGTTAAAATCCACGAGGTCAGTTCTCTAGAAATACGTGTAAAAGAAATATCATTTTACTTTTTACTGTAGTAGTCCTGCTCTTTAGCTTCACTTTAAAAATCTTGATTTAATTATGGTATGCTGTACAAATCTTATATACAAAATTTAATTGATATCCGTTCAGCCAATTCCTTCCAAATCCTTAATTACTGAAAGAATTAAATTTGTAATAGTGACACCCCTGTCCATTGACTCGGTCTAAATATGCTAATATGATTTTGTATATATGTGTTTATTAAAATTATTAAATTTGGTTAAAATTGATAAGGACAGTTCAACGCAAATACTTGTAAAAAATTTTTATTCCTTGGATGGTGGCAGCCCTGCATCCTATACCTATGCAATAAATCTTGATTTTGATATTATATGTTACTTGCCTCCTTCATGGAAAGTTTCGTTGAAATCGGTTAGGCCAATTCTTTCTAAATTCTTAATTACCGAGAAGTTTATATTTGCAATTGTGGCACTCCTGCTTAGTCTATCCAGTCAAGATATGCCATTTTCGTCATTAATGTATGTGCATATTTTATGTTTAAAATATGGTTGAAATCGGTCAAGCCAATTCTTGCCTGATATATGCGTACGGACGGACATCACGAAGATAATAGTGCTTTTCAGTAATGACAAAAAGCACTAAAACAGAAAATGAACAAGATGTTGAAGTTTCTCTTTTTATCAACAAAGTTACCACCTGGGTTTTAGATTCCACAGACTGATGACATCATAAGATTGTTAATAATAATTTAAATGCCAACATAGTTGTTATTATCTGTATTTTTGTCTTGCATCGATTCCATAAACGTACGCCACAGACCGTGAATTATACTAATGGGTTTACTTTGTGGCTTCAATGTAAACTATGACCTGGGCAATTCGTGTAGTCATAAAACAATTAAGTATGTAAGCATGCACACGAGTGCCATAAAGTAGCCATTATTGACTCACTATCCCATTTAAAATCAACGAACGATGAATCGCTTTGTAGCTGAAATGCACAAATGATTTATTCGCCGTTTTATGAATAAATGGACTACGTCTATCATTCATTATTCCTGATGGGCCACATCAATTCTCGTATGATTAAGAGCAAACAGAGCTTCAGTATGTAATAATTTCACGATATTTTACGCTAAAAGATCATATTTGTATAAAATATCCAACTATAATGGTGACTGATCTTTGATTGTAGGTTTTCGCAGCAATCCGTGATGATTGATGGCGCTTTGGAATGAATCTGCATAGAGAGAAAATTCAAAAAACTCAACGTTTTACCCGCGCTGCAGCGAGTTCATTCAGAAGCAGCTCGCTGCTACGCGGGAGAAAGTACGAGTTTTTAAAATTTGCTCTCGACGCAAATTTATCCGAAAGCGCCACCAATTATAATGGCGATATTAACGTCAATGTTTTCACTTATCACAAGCAGCTAGGGTGATTTTCAATACTTGCACTTTTTGGATGGCTGTATGAGCTAATTTCTGAGCAGCTACATATCCTAACTTTCAGGCGAGCATTTCTATTTAAAAGAGTGTATTGGCATCAGTACGCGTTCATAGGTTGATGCAGGGCGGGGAGAGCACGCTTCGAAGAAATTTTTGTTTTGCACACACGCTCCAGACAAAAAGTTTGCAAAAGGTACTTGCATTTCACAGAGTACGTAATGCAAACCACCGAAAATCTACTGATCTGTGATAAGCACAAATATTTCAAAGAATCTAATGTTTTTCTATGAAGAATTTTTAAATAAATCTTTTTATGAAGGCAAATATCCAATATTATAAAAATTTGTTTCCTCGTTCAAATAAACGACATGAAAAATTTTTAAAAAATATTTTATTTAACGATTAGCCAAAAACCTTAATAACTCAAGAACGAGGAATTTCGATTTCTTGGAAATTACGAACAGAAACAAAAAGGGACGAGTGATTCTCCACAGTAAAAGATTTGGAAACGCTTGATTAACTTTGGCGTCAGAAGGAAAATTGGATGGGGGAGGTAGCAGGGAGAAGAGGTGCGTTTGTTGACGTCAATTAAGCGTTCGATTCAAATAAATTATAACGTGTTTAACTATTAACATTTTAATACTAAGGCAGCTCATTTCATAATAACCACTTCTATGAACCTACCTATTGGATTATTTTTCGAATTTACCAAAGATTACGCTGGATATTTATTAAAAAGATCCCTTAAAAATCCGTAATTTATAAAATTATTTCACCATATTATACATCATATGTGAAATACATTAATTGCCACTTCCGAGGCATTAAGCACGCACTGTTGGAATTTTTATACCATATAACGGGAATAAAAGAGCTTAATGAATTTTGATAATCACTTATTAACCTTTAAACGGGTAAGCGGGACAATATTTTATCCCACTCAGTTGTTTTGCTTATTATTGTGAAAAGTTTTAATTAAAGCAACTTCTCGTGTGTTTGTTTACTACCAAGTTCCTTCTATGTGAATGAAAATTATTATAATTTGTTTCATATAACAAGATAAAAAATAAATGTAGGATTTGGGTCATTATTGACCCCGCCACTAACTAACTGTATGTAATCCGTGTAAGAATTTTAAATAGCTACAGTATACATGTATAATTGTGGAGATTATATATATTACTGTAAGTGCAAAAATTGTTACATAAAAATTGTAATTGTATTTTGTAGTTATTTTCATACCATTATATTCAAATTTGCCTAATTGTAAGTAAATAAATGAATTATCAAAATCAACAATAAACAAATATAATTTGAAAAATTTTATGCAACAGTAATATATATTGACCATATCATTATTAATAAATTTTTAAAACTGTAATACATACTCCCTTACTTAAGTTGCTAACTATTTAAATAAATGTGGTCAAATATGACCACACTTGGCCGATTACGGTACAAATTAAGCTTGCCCTTTTAAAGGTAAATGTAGTGTAACTGTAGAAGAGCGGTGAATAGACGAGAAAACGTTACAATACTTTATCAAGTAAACATGATGAATACCGCTTTGGAGGGCACAAAATTGTTGCTCATGGTAAAAATCTGAGGGATAAAAAGCGATTTAGCGCAGAGAGCATGAAGAAAAATAAACAACTTATCATTAAATAAATATTACGACTTTAGATAACTAAAAATTATCTATGAATTACAGCATGCCCTTCAGCCGAGTTTCTAGCAGTAACCTCGATTAGTTAATCAGTTTTGATCTAACATAGATCTAAAGACCATTGTATTGTACATTCGAGAGAGAAAACGTAACGTCGCCCTCCGTCCTGTAGGCAAAGTAATCTCTCTCTTACACCTCCTCCCGTAACTCTCCATATGTTGCTTTCAGCGTCGTGTGTTTTCAAGCGCCTCCGAGCATAACTACGTATTCCCGTTTACCGGACAAGATGACGTCATCTTCACATTGCACGTGAGGCGCATTGCATCACTGTATCCAAATACGCCATTGCATCTCCACTTACACTTGTTCGTTTATTTCTTTCTTTCCAATGATCCTATCCTTCCACTCCGCCTCTTCGACGGAGAAGAGAATTATTGCTCGAATCCCGCAAACATCGTCCCTTCCACTAGAAACAACTTGACTTTTGATCTCCATTACAACGTTCGTCCAACTTGCAATGACGCCAGTCATATTTTTAACTTTGAGGAGTTCGCTTTTGATTCCAATGGATAATTCCTTTTTTTAGAGCTTAATGATTTTTCAAATTAAATCGCAGAAAAAATGTGAATAAGAGTAGCAACACGGATTTTTACTCAATGAGATGCGTTCCTTAAAATGTTATTTATCACCTATTTTTAAAATATTAATATAGCCGCTCTTCTCTCGTGTACTCTAAAATTGTACTGTAAATAATTAACCTTAAATGCGCAATGCAGCAGATCTGTTACACACCAGAAATCCTCCAATACAATAACTGCCGCAGCGTTTTATTCATTTTCTCACACTAACAGATTTCATTCACCATCCCCTTATAATCAGCGCCCAATACCACCAATAGATGTCCAATTTCGTGAGATGTGTAAACAAAACCATAGATTGCACCGAAGTTTGAGAACGTGGCGTTTCTGCTGTGGATCACTTGATAATTTTTGCAGTTGTTTTCAATTATTACGACTGAAAAATATCTGCTACATGCCGAAAATGTGAAATCAAATCACCTCTTGTAATTTGTTATCATTTTTTCCATAGCGTAGCACTTAGTAACTTAAAAATGTTAAATATGGAATTTGGTCTTTTTTCGGCAATTTGTGCACCCGCGAAAACGTACGGAGAAAGAAAAATTCGTTTAAAAACTAAAACAGTTATAACGAATCAGCGTTGTACGGAGCAGCGTTAAACGGGGGGTAACTGTATATCGTAATGCATTTGAACTACGAAATCTATATAATTAATTTCGCAATGAGCGTCGAGTGTCGGATGCTACCTGAGAAATGAATGCTGTCTTTTATCGCAGTTGTTCCCGACCTTTTCTCATCCCCGCGGATCCTTTTAAGTCCGAGGTCCTTGAGTTGAGAACCGCTGCTCTATCTCAAGGTCTATCCCCGCCCCTCTTAATGCAGGTAAATTCACAAATTACATCGGGACCTTTTGATATTTTGAACATAGCTTACGTACACGCAGTGCTACATCGGCCATGTCCCTTTCCGAGTTGGGCTTCCCAATCTTTTCGCTACCGCAGACCGCTTTTAGTCCGAGGACACCAAGTTGGGAAACGTTGCTCTATCTCTTTCGGGCCGTCCTAATCGGTTGGATCACCATTCAGTTTTGCATTCATAGCAAGGGTCTTCCGTGTTGTTAAATGCCCTGTTAGAGGAATTACTTTACTCCGCTGTTAAACGACACACCGAAACATTGCGATATCGAGTTGGTTATGAGTGGCACATTTCATCATTTTCCTTCGAGTTGCGATTCCATAGTTTACTTCCATTTTGCTTACAGAGTCCTCAATTTTGTCACCATTCCGCTACAAATCGTTAACGGCAATTCTTGCAACACCGTATATTTCTGTTAAACTGGAAGCACTTTCGACTTTCCTTAAACATCGAAGGATTTCGAAATTGTTTATTAAGTCCAGAAAGATACGCGTCTCCGTTTCTCCACCATTTTTATGAACTTATCACAAAAGTTGATCTTTCAAAACTGAAAGAAAATTTTAAGTGACAAACGGATACAGTAGGGGATGTTCATTCCGAGAATTGTTTATGAATGCGAAAATGTGTGGTGTTGATTCCGAGAATCATTAGCGGAATGTGAACAAGAATAATTTTAGGAACGGCTGAAGTAATACCATATACAAGTAAACATTACTTAACATAAATTTTACATGGATGAATGTAGTTCATAGTACTATGAATTTATGTTCAAACTTTGAAACAAGAAATCTAGCGGGGTGGCGGTTAACAGAAAGTTACGGATAAAAGGGTGAGAGATAATCAAGGTTCTATTGTATACAATTAAATATTACTGATTTCTTTACAAGCAAAGCTGCAACGAACATCCTAGTAATCGTTTAAGAATGCAAAGTATTGTACTTGACGATTATACTTCCTACTAGCTTTATGCTAAAGATTTTCCAGCTGGACGTATGGTAACATCCATTCAATGCATGTAAATTACTAACACAAAATAAATGCGATAATTTATGCATATTCATATGTGAGATTTTTAGAAATTCAATTTACCAATACGAATTCCAAACACATAATTGACATTGAAGAAATAAAAAAATTGAAGAATGTTGGATTGTAAGCTTTCATGTAATGAGGTGGAGGGTATATAATAAGCGTGAAATTTAACGTAAATAGTGAAAACGGCTTGGGGGGAGGGGTTAAATTGGAAAGAGAATGTAGAATGAGGTAATCAAATGGAGGATAATAAAAGAGAAATCAAAGAGAATAGGAGATCATAGGGATTCGGAACGATTTGGAGGCAGAACACTGTTCCCTAAATATTGAGAGAATTATTTCGTATGTAATAGATGGAAGGAGCTGAGTGTGTGGATTCCTAATGCTATTAGAACTAGAATTTGATGTAATTAATTATATATATATATATATATATATATATACACATATAGTGCCGTACCTAGGGTACTGTGAAGATGGTATTAACCATGGGCGCCGCAAGTTCCAGAAAATAGGCTAAAAGTTTATTTCCCATAAATAAGTATGAACTTAATACTCAAATGCCAAAGTTATTGTTAATGAAAACGCTGTCATTCTTTATGAAAAGGCTGCAAAAATTATAATCTGTATAAACAGCGTCCCTAAAAATGTTCCCATAAGCACCATAACTCCCAGTTATGGCCTTTTTATATAAATAAAGAAATATCGACTATGAACAAACAGTTTTACTGTTTGGTCAAGTAGTCCTCATAAATTTTGCAACGAGATGATGGTGTGACCATTTTATATATATATATCGTGTCAAATAACACAGCAGCAATTACTGTTACGAGTACAAGAGAGTCGCTACTATGCACTGCAAGGCGATGAATCCACCGATAGTGTTTAACTAATCTCTTGTTGTTTGTCAGATACGAGCTGAATGAAGAAGTTCACAATGATATTTTGTTTGCCAACCTTTGCCAACACATACAACTATTTTCATAGTTATATATATGACTTTATCAAACGCAGTCACTTGGACGGGGATCGAAGTGTTGGAATAAGCACAGATGGCGCTGCAGAGAATGGAATTGTTGAACGTATTCAAGACATTGCACCTGAAGCAAAATCGACTCACTGTTTTATACATAGGGAAGCACTCACCACCTGGGATATCTAAAGCAAATAATTGACGCAACCGTTAAAATTTTCAACTTTGTGAAAGGCCGGGTACCGAGCTTTTTGCTCACCTCTGTGAGGAAATGGGAAATGACCATACGCAGCTCCTATTTTATACTGAAGAACGTGGGCTTTCGCGTGGAATAGTCCTCACTTTCCTGTTTGTGCTGTGAGAAGAACTTTCAAATTTTTCTGTATGAAATTTCCAACCAGCGAGACCGTACATATGACTGGAAATGGCTATGTAAATCAGCATACATTGCCCATTTAAACAGTCTCAATCTATCCTTGCAAGGCAAGGTGATATCCGTATCCCATTTTAAAGACAAAGTAAGCGCGATGATCGCAAAACTGGAGCTGTGGGGTAAATGCCTTAGTCGTGGCGAATTTGATACTTTGTGGTTAAGTCAAGTGGAACTCATGATACTGATGTGTTGCATACTACAAAGGAGTACTTGGAAAGCTTGAAGATAAGCCTTGGTATGTACTTTCCTTAACCGAACGACAGCTTTGAATTGGTAAGAAGTCCTTTCCTCTTCAATATCCAAACATTGCCAAATAGCTTCTCAGAAGAACAGCTCTTGGAGCTCGCTTCAATTGACTTCCTGAGAACACCGTTTGAACAAAAGACTTTTGGTCCAGCATTCGTTCCGAGTAGCCTACCCTATCGGACGAAGCAGTTAAGTATCTTTTGCCGATATCCACGTCATACATGTGTGAGCTGGGATTCTCGGCGATGGTTGGCATTAAAACTAAAAACGAAATCGCCCTATTGACGTGGAGCCGCATCTTCGTCTTAAGCTCACCAATATCGAGCCGGATATACCTGCACTACTGCCTGGTCACAAACAGTTCCACTCCTCACATTGAGCAACTCTATTATTTCCAGGTACGTATATGAATTTCAATTTAACGATTATTACTTTAAATTTAACTGACAATACTGAGGCGCTCATAAGTTTCTGTACAATTTTTGCTCACCTCCTAAACCGCCTACGACTTAACAGCTTCTTACATAATTGGGAAATTGAGTACGCCGATAAGGCCAAGGTCCCGAAAGGGGTATGCGAATGTTTTAAGTTTGGGAAAAGCTTTTCTAGCTATAGTCCATCGTTCCAGATCTGACTCATATTAAACAACCGCAGCTCTTCTGTAACATCCATTGTTGCAATGCGGCCCTTTTATAACTTTCATCGCTTTAATGCGGCACGAACGTATATTTGAGTTTGACATGCCTGCTCTAACCCCTTAAAGAAAATATGTACTAATCCGGAAAAATATTTTGCTTAGCGCTTTCTACCCATCCTATAAGGCAGACCACATTGAAATGGCCCTCTAGAGAAAAATTAAAAAAGTGATTGCAAAATTCTGTACGTTACATAAGAGGAGACAGAAAGATCTAATTGAGGGTTATGCAGAATTACATCGGTTATCAAAAACTGAGGAAGATGGGTTATGTAATAATTGAACGTTCTGCAAGAACAAAGTAAGAATATCGTATTTTATATTTCATTTTGGAATGTCCTATTCAACATTCATTGATGATATTTTGATGGATAAAAAGGTAAACAAAAGAATATATAAGCTAATAAATTATTTGAATAATTTTATATTTATGAAATGCTTTTCTAGCTTTTGTTTTTGCAAATTTATTAATTATTGATAAAAAACCTGTTACATGCAAAGTCACTTTAGCTTTTCGGAAAAGAAGAGGAACCTAAAGTTTTAGGCTAAAATCAACATTATGGTGAGGCCCTTTTTTTGACAAGGCCCCCAGATTGCGCCTTATGCGCCTGTGCATAAATCCGTCTCTGAACAAATGCCAAAATTTGAGGCCCCCTTTAGCTTGATGCCCGGGCCAAATGTCCTCCTGGCCCCCACTCTCGTAGGTCCTGTATATATATAATGTATGGCACCAGTAAGGATATTATTGTGAGAAAAATAACCATCGAGCAGGTCATTGTCCAAGAGCAATGAGTAGATATCATTATATCGACTCAATTTCCTTCATTACCTTATTTTTTGCAGTTTTATTAGTATTTTTAAGGAAACGAAACCTATTACCGGCGTCGAACTTTCAAACGTACTAAATCACCTAAATCACACCGTTTCCACATGCAAACAGATCTCTATCCAGATTAACCTCATGTCATCACCCAACGGACGCAAATTCTACGAAATCCTATAATTCCCTTCCATTTTTTCCTTCTCCGAATTCATCCCCTCCCCCGCACTTATCCTTTCCTCTTTTCCCATCCTCCCTTTTCTTCCCACGCTTTCTTCCGTTCCTTTTTCCTCCCTCATTTATACCCGAACGGAAACGGAAAAAAATGTAAGAACACCCAAAACCTTTCCTTTTCTTTGTTTTTCCCCCATCCAGGCACAAATCCTCTTATCCTCTTTCTTTCTGGACTCTTTCGCCTTCATCCTTTTCAGTTCTTTATCCCTTTCCATTCTCCCGGCCTCACGCCGCTAGTTCGCCAGTCGGCCGTCGTCGCTCCCGAGCATCGACACTCGAGACTTCATCTCGTCTACCACGAGACTTAGACGACGGTGGCGCCCCGACCCGATGGGTTAAGGAAGGAGGGATCGGATGTCTGAAAGTGAGGAGGAAGAGGAGGGTGGAGGGGTGACGGTATTTCTCCCAGAAATGACCGCTGTATCGGCAGGGAGAAAGACCCTACAGACCTTGCCACCTAAACCTCTTTCCTCCCTCTCACCTCCGCTGGACTAACCTTCCAAACATTTACTCCACCCCCTTCTTGCCCCGCCGCCCCCTTTTATCTCAGACGACACGGCTCCTCCAGAGTTTAATTAAGGGAGGAAGGTTGCGTATTTTGAGTGGTGGGGTTTGGAAGGGATGCAAGAGGGTGGTTAGAGGGGAAAGAGAGGGGAGTGGTAGTGGGAGGGAGGGAGAGAAAGAGGTAAGGGACGAGTGGGGAAACGGTTTTGTAGTTATAGCCAAGCTCCCGAAGAGAGAAGACGGCTAGGTAATTGCCATAGATGAAAAGGGGTACACGGGTAAGTTGAGTCGATGTGATGGAGGGAGAGAGAGTTTTGGAAAGAGGGGTTTCGATGAGAGGAAACTCGTCCCTTTCTCCCTCGCTTTCCCCCCTCTCCATCTCCCTCCCTTTCTGCCACCCTTTCTCCAAACCTTTCTCCCACCCTTTCCCTCATTTATCCCTCCATTTTTCCCTTTCCCCCACTATTTCTTCCTCCCTTTCTCTCACTCTTTCTTCCCCCGCTTCGGTCAGGAAATGCCTCGGCGAAAGTCATGTCTTACCGTGTAAATTATCCGGAAGGAGTAGCCTCTTCAAATAATACTTTTGTATTATTACAAAGACGGAAGCCGTTTCTTTCCGAGTGTATTAACAGGACATTTCATTTCCTTTGGGAACACTTGGGCGAATGTATTTTACAATGTTAAAGAAACGTCTTTTTCGGGAACTGCTATCCTGAAATCGTGGAATACGGCGTCAAAACGCGCAATAATTATATGGCCGTTCGAAAGTTAATTCGATGCCGAGTCTTTTAGTCAAAGAGTAAGACGTGACTTTAAGTACTCGCTTGTTAGACAATTACAGTTTCATAGATTCAAGTAAAGCTTCCTTTAGCTTCCGTTTATCGTTGTCATGGATGTGGAGATAATCTTCGACCGCTGCAGATGCTAACTAAATTTGATTAAACTGCCTCATTTATATTAAGTCTTGACTTCCCACTCATATTCAAAGACATTGAATATTGCGTAGATAAATAAATATTTATGGATAAGAATCGTAATGAATACGTTAATTTTTTGTTTAAAAATTTGAGACGGTGGTTGGCCATTTCGTCAAATAGAAAGATTTGAAACTTAAAAGTTGAAAAGTGTGAATTTAAACAACATTCGTTGTCACGGAGATTTTTTTATTTTCAAGTTCAGGCATTTATAATGCAATTTGCAGTTCATTGCCATAGAACGTATGTAAATTTCGCACTTTTTATCCTGGCTCTTGGGTATAAAAATCCATGCTGTCTCGCTAGCTTACTCAGCTTACTGTCGACCGGGCGATTTTCAATTTACATATTCCCGCTGGGCAAGCTTCGAAAAACGTGAATGCAGGCACCAATGATAAAGCTTGTGAATACTTTCAAGAAATAAACAATGTTATGTGAATTTAATTCAGTATTTGAAAGGGGTGAGCAAGAAAAGGAACGACTCGCATAGGAATTTCATTTATAAAATCCTACAGATGCAGATTTGGTGCTAATTAAAGTTCTCAGTCTATGCCTATGATAGGCTGAATTCATTTATACGCAAATTATACAGCTTTTAAATGTGTATATCTAATAGAACGAATATTAAACCATGGCTTGATGATTGATATACTCATTTTGACTTATTGTTACGGAAATTTAACCGTTTAATTCCCCACAATATTAATTAGTAGGAATTCATACAAAGAATTAATTAACATTGCAATGTTAGGGGTATGAAGCTATAGAATATATTGCCAAAAATATAAGTTCAATCTTTCGATATAATCTTTATTTTAATATATTTTAGCTTTTGTTGGTTTGACATGTTTTCTCTTAATCAAACCATAAGTATGAATTAATTTTGTTTTTAGAAGAACATAAAATTCGAAAATTATCTCACAGATTGAATTAAGCAAACAAAAAATCCTGTTGGTATATTTTAGATATTTTTTCACTTTTTTATTTATAGAAAATAACAAACCAGTTCAATTTATCTGTCTGACACGTAAGACGGCAGTAATGTAAAAAGAAAGTGAATAGAAAATTAAGTAATTATTTGTTATCCTGAATGAATAAACAAGATTGGAAATGTATACTCCATGTAGGATTACACAGAGTTTCCAAATCATTCTTTGAGATCTCACAATGTTCTCAATATTTTCGCACACATGAGAATTTATCGAGAAGCAAATGAAATGCGTTGCAAAACAAAAGGAAGGTCTTCATGTAAAGTAGTCGTAATTATTGTCCTGTTTTAACCAAAATTGGAATCGGTCAATTAATTTTAACAAAACTTCCATATGCCAAATTTCATCACAATACGTCAAGCGGTTCCTGAGTTGAAACAAGGAACATTGTCAACTACTTGTAAGTCTTCATGTAAAGTGGTTGTAATTGTAGTCCGATTTTAACCAAAATTAGAATCCGTCAATTAATTCCCAATACCAAATTTCATCATAATACGTCCAGCAGTTTCTGAGTTTTAACATGCGGACGGACCGAAACGACCTTCTCTATATGCGTTCACTTCGTGCAAAGAACGCATAATAATAATTTAATGTTTATGTCTGTGTCTCCTACAAAACGGGGAAACATATTAATATACTTACGCTCTACATTTTTTCGAAATATTCAATAGAATCGAGTAAATTTCATTTTACAAATTCTAAACAAAGTCTTCATAACGGCGGCTTGTATTTCAACTATTAAAACCATTCATTTCTGAGCCTATTATTATTAGAAGTATATTTATTTTAAATGATACCGCATATCAAATGAATGCAGACTCAAACGTCGATTTCTTTAATGTTTCACCACACGACGGACAAGCATTTTAAATGCAGTTGATAAACATGACGTGGAAAATGAACCTTTTAAATTAATACGGGATTTCTGGTGCAATCAAGATTCTATTCGTTTCTCTGGGAGGGAAAAAACACCTTTTCTGGCTAATCGTCACAAAATGCGAGGATGTCGAATGATCCGTAATTCGAAAAGAGCTTTCATTTCATCAAAACGAGTTCGAACGCGTTTTTTTACGATTTCACGGGAGCTAGCAACATCTTTCTCAATGCCAGTCTCTCCACCCTTCCCTCGAATCAACGTCAAGGGTTCCATTCAGCGCATAGGGGCTGAGAGAGATACGGAGCAGCGAGTGAAACTTCAGAAAAATCATAGATGACGTCGCTCCGATTTTTTGCGCAAACCAAAAAAGGGGAAACAGCGAAAAATAATAATAATAATAGAGAAGGGAGGACTTGGATAAGGTTTTCAAAACGGAATTACGAGTACCCATTTTATTCGCGTGCGTTTTGCGGGGAAACAAAAATAAAATGAGACACAAAGAGAAACCCCACGTTAGGAGTACACAATGGCGGTCACAATATCGTTGGCAACCTTCCTCCACCGTCTCTTTTCCTCTGGTTCCCTCTTTCTTTTTTTACCGCCTTTTCAAATAAAAAAGGACAGCGCGCCCGCCGTCTGTCGTTTGTCTTCTTTTCTCTTGCCGTAGTCCTTTTTAAACTCATCAGATCTCTCTTTAGTAGAGACCTTTTTGTTTGGAGCGCTGAAGATGCTCGGGGGAAATAGGGCGACGGAGGAGGCGGACGAGAAAGGAAGTGAAAGGAAAAGAAAAAGGGAAAAGAAAAAGGGAGAAATAGAGGGAGAGAGATGGAGAGTGGAAGGAAATGGGAAATGTAAAAAAAATTGAAGGGGGTGAAAGGAAGGCTATAGGAAATTAAAGTAGTAGTCGGTGGAGCAAAATAAACAAAAAACTAAAAAATACTTAGAAACATAATGGGAAAAAAAGGAATTAAGTATGTGCATAGATATTAAGTGATAAAAAAGAAGAGTTCAAAAGGCAGAGGAAGGTATGGAACAATGGTAGAATAGCAGAATATGAGATAAGTTAAGCTATGAAATATTACGGAGGTCAGAGAGAAGGACGCGAAAGAGAGGAGAAATTTAATGAACATATGGAGAGAAGTAAAACAGAAACGTGAAAAAAGAGAGGGAAATGAAAAAAAGCAGAATGGGAAATGTATTAAAACGGAGAGTTACGAGCCAAATGGCGAATGGGAATAAAGAAAAAGGGTTACATGAAATACAAAAGAAGGCTGAATTACAAAAAAGGAAAGAGAAAGGCGCCAGGAGGAAAAAGAAAGAAAAGATGAAAGCAAAGGTTAGATAGAGATGAGAAAATGGAGGGATAGAGAGAGAGAGAGAGAGAGGGGGGGTTTGTTTGAGATAAGAAATGTTTGATACATTTGATAAAGGGGTAATCTAGTTAAGAGGGAATGGAAAATAGTGATAAAGATACCAGTAGATGCAGAAAGATAACTGGGGACGGCGCGAAATCTATAGGTAGGATGGGAAAGAGAACTGAGAAACAAAGAAAAGGAGGGGAAAGGATATCATGACGCCATTTTACAAAAACAAAAGACGAAAGCGTTAAAAAGCAAAACATTCGGAGACCTCTGTCAAGAGATGGAGTGCGAGTGAGAGGAATACTCATCTGCTATCTGCTCTTTACCTAACCCTCGCTTTGTACTGCGGGACATCTTCGATAAAAATCCCTCGCGGAGAAAAGCTAGGCCGAAAAAAATTTGTTAGGGAGGAGTTTGCGCGAAGTATTTTTCTCATCGAGGAGTTGCATTTTACGCCGAGCTTCGCGCGGAGAGATGGCGCTTCTAGTGCTCTCGTTCTTTCTAAATACGACAAAACGGCGGCGGGAAAGACAATTCGTTAAATATTTACGGAATTAGCGATTCAGACTGTACGGAATCAGACACCGAAAGAGTGGAAAGGGTGGGCGATAGGAGGAAAAAACAAGAGAGAGGAAAAAACAAGGGAGAGGAGAAAATAAAGGGGAGGGGGAAAGGGGAGGGAAGTAGAATAAGGGTCGGGAAATGCGGAACTCCACGGTATCGCAAAAAAAAATTCGAGTCGTTTCTCTTTAGTAGGATATCGGTCGATAATTATGAGTAAAGTGTTACGACCGAGCTAGTAGATCGTCTCTTCGAATCAAAAGTGTGTACGTGGAAACCTGATTAACATATGGAAAGGTTAGATTGCAAGATGCATAAATATCTCTGATTTACTGCTGGATTAATTAATGTGAATTCAGCTCAGTCTTACATTAGAGCAACATTCCATACGTCTACGTATTGTTGTGCTCCATTCACTGATTTACTTCTGCGGGCCATGACAAATTTGCGAAAGGGAAGCTGAAAGAATAAATTAAAATCCTAAATTTAATTTAATTTTTCAAATAAAATTTCACAATTTTTAAGAAAGATAATTATATTTCCTGTATCAAATACTTGGATCTAAAATTTATTATCAAAATATTGTATTATTTATTGTGATGTTTCTTATACAACGTTTATACACGAGCGAAATACTATTTAGTAAATTTCGGCACCTAGAGGTAGTCAAAGTAAGTGGGATTTCAATCCTGAGTTGTCCACTGACAATGTCAAAATATTCCATCGGGTAATATGATTTGCTCCAACGTCCGGCGTGTGGTAGCGCCTTTACTGCCAAGGGCCCGCCGGGAGGGAGTTTATGAGAGGGTGTTCTCCAGGTATATACCTGGAGGCTCGGTGCCCCAGGTGACGAAGGAGTTCAGGGCGTCGGTATTGGGCACGGGTTGCTCCTCGCTGCGGGTGGTGGCCCATATTGGCACTAACGACGCTTCGAAGCGCGGGTCCGAGGAGATTATAAGTTCTTCTAAGGACTTGGCCAATGAGGTAGCTCGTGTCCGAGAGGAGTTGGGTGCTGATGTGCGACTTACCATCTGTAACATTGTTCCTCGGACGGACTGCGGTGCTATTGTTTGGAGCCGAATGGTCGGGCTGAACCGTAGGCTGTGGGACTCCTGTAGGGGCAATGGAGTGGACTTCGTTGATCTGAGGCCGGTACTGGACTCATGTATGACATCCCTAAACGGTTCTGGAGTGCACTACACTGCCGAGGCTGCGAAGGTGGTAGCGCGTAGGGTGCTAGGGCTTTTTTATGTTAGATTTAAGGAATGGTAATTATTCACCAAGCGTTGAATGCACGTCAATAGTAGTAATACGTCCGACCGTCATACCACTATAAACGCGATGTTAATTAACAGTAGAATACATTTTAATCGCAGAAATAGTCGACGTCATAGGGAGAACAAGGAGGCAGTAAATAATAATAATAATAATTCAGTAGAGCGCGAGGCATCGTTACTTAGTAATAGCGATAAACTAAAAATCATCACGGTTAACTGTCGCAGCATTCGCAGGAAGGAGGCCGAAGTTGAACATCTTATTCGTAATCTGCGTGCTGGCGTACTGATAGGTACAGAAATTTGGCTAACGGCGGACAGCCAGTCAGGAGATCTATCCTCGTGATTATAGCGTTTTTAGAAAAGATCGACGTAGCCGGTCGGAAGGTGGAGTCTTTATATCAGTTAGCAATAAATACGAAAGTTATCCAATAGAGATTAATGACGAAGAAGTCGAAAGTGTTTGGTGTAGTGTGAAAGGGAGCGACTGTAAAACTGTAAATATATGCGCCTTTTATAGACCAACAAATGCAAGCGTGGAAACTGTTTATTATCTCGAGAAACACGTGGCGACGCTAAGTTCGATTAATAAAGATAAAGCCATTATAATCGGGGCAATTTATTTTCTTCATTGCATAATACAAGAATTTCTGGCGTGAAATTTGCTCAGTATATTAATCCAATCAATTGTTATTTAAATCAATTAAGGCTCCTATGAGGAAGAATAAGACTACACGCCATGTCAGAAAATATTGCGAAACATTCGTAAATTGTTTTACAAACGATAGATATAACGAAAATTTTAAGGATTTTATTCTCCGAGTGTAATGACATATGTAACATAGGTACATAATCATTATGAAATGCTAAAGTAATAATAGAGTACGACTACCCGCGCTGCTTCTGTCATAGAAAAGCCTTCTACCAATCCTTTTATATAGTTACCAATATTTTACCGCAACGTTTAAGTGAAAACGTCTCCCGCTGCCGCCAGCGCCATAAAATTAACTCGAAAGCATACGAATCTAAAAAAAAAAAAGGTTTCGCATTTTTTTTCGTTTTTCGAACTTTTTAATGCGAGGCGGTACATTTTATCACGGCACTGTGCTATGATTTCATTTCCCGGCCAACGGGAGACTTTAACGCTAAAAAAATCACCCAAAACGTGCAGCCAATGACAATTACTCCCGAGTGACGCAATCTCCGCGTACGCTGTCCGCATCTGTTTGTGTACAAAATAGAAAACCGGTTATGGGAGACTGGGACGGTACAGATTTACACCGCGTACATGCAAATCCCTCTTTTTCCTCGCGAAAACTCGTTCGGCCTCTCTCTCTCTCGGGGTAATTTTTATAAGCCGAGTCAGACGTATGCGTCTGAAATATTAAAAATTATCTCCAACGACGGAAACCATTTTTCAAATATACTCGTGTAACGGAAGGTTGATGCTTACTTTAAAAATTTCACATTCGAGGCGAAACGCGGATATTCCCAGAAACACTTATAAAACGGTGAAAGGTAGAAAATATAAAATAATCTGAAGCTTTTTTATTTGACGTTCCTATTTCCACGCATTTTATGTATTCCTCCGACTCGCCGGTTTGCGTTCAAAAAGTATTTTCCTAGCTATTCGGAAAAATTTCAACCTAATGCGTCAAAACTTGGCAATCATTAGTCTAAATATTTTTAATATGCCTCTGACTACGTAGAATATTTCCTGTCATTTTATAACTAAAATATCCACTAAATATCCACAGAAATGATTTCCTATTTTGAAATAATGGAGCTACAGCGAAATTCAAATATCGCATTTAGTAGAATTAATCCCCTCGGTAATAGATAATTGTCTGCATATGACAAATAATGAAGCTGTGATAGGATCATATTATGATTGCTGGAATATGAAGTGCTCTCGAATTATGAGAATAAGATAGTTGAAATCCTTATCTAAAATAAGCTTAAAATCACAAGTAATTCTAATACATTTGACCACTTTTTACTTTCTCATATGCGTAGTATTATGTTGAAAAGTATAGTAATCGTGAAAAATTTTACTTTGAGATTTTGATGGGAATACACGTTTTAGGTGTCCTCGAGTCCATAAAAGTGGTTTTCGCCATGCCATCTGTCTGTCTCTCTGTCGGTTTGTACGCTGTTCTAGGGGCAAAACGCGTACACAAAATCGAATGATATCTCGTATTTGTACAATATATCATATTTTTCTGACTATTTTTTCATAAAAGTGATATTGTGCAAAAATGAAGAGTAGTTTATTCTTGGCGATTTTTAGAAAAATTTTATTTACTCAAAAATTGCTAAAGAGAATTTGATCAAAATCAATCCAATTGTAGAGCCTGATGTCACAAATAATACTACGTTAGCCATATCCCTTAAATAATTATGGCGTCCAGGGACAATAAAATTTACACTAAGCTACCTTACCTAAGCCTTATGACGTCACACCTCCGCCGCGATCCACTCAAAATTAAAATTATTACAGCCTAAACGGTTAAACTAAATCGATTGATATATCATATTTGTAGATAATATCATTCATAAAAGACATTCTGAAGGGATGAACGATATTGCGCCCCAATTAAGGATACTTAATTCTAGGATATTTTGAAACAAATTCGATTTACTCAAAAATGGCTACAGGGATTTTAATTAAAATTCTTCTAATTGTACAACCTGATGTCACAAATAATACTAATTATGCCTTATGTCCCAAACAATTAATAAATATCGACCAGTGGCATTAAAATATACGCTAAACTACAGTTAACTTTGATTTATAAGCATTTTTATTTTATAAGGGTACACAGTCAACCAAACGTATATACGTATAGAGTTTGTTCAATGTATAGTGCGCTGCTTATTTCGGCTTTTATCCTTTATTATTCATTGAATACTGAAGCATGAAACAACGCTAGGCCAAAAACATTTATCTGTATTTCTGATCAGTAATCAGGAAATAAATATTAAAAGAAGTTAAATATAGTGAAGTCTAAATTTCTCGAACTGCTCAATTCTTTATAGGTACATATCGACATCAAGGTCATAAAAATGTAACCAAGAAGCTTAAAAACTATGCGATCCGCTAAAAAAGAACCAGGTCACGAACGGTATCCGAGCAAAAATACCGCGACACTAATACTTGTATCTTTCCGCATTAATATTTCATAAAGAGGGCGGAATTGAAAAGAACGATAGTAATATAGATTGCGGGAGAGATAGGGAGGAAGGCACAGAAGAGGCCCAACTCTTACCAGCGTCGATTTTGGAACGCTGCCAGGGTCCTTGGGGAGGGATAGAGGGAATTCGGGAGGAGGGAGAACAAGGTCAGTCATCTCCCTCTTCCCCTCAGTATCAAGGCAAAGGGTTTTGCTCTTTAAAGCCATGGCGACGGGTCCCAAGATCCATGACCCGCAAGGGGTGCAAGGAGTGAGCAGGAGGAGAAGGGGCCTTGCTCTACGTGGAGGAGCTGAGAGGGGAGATTAAGGAGCCGCGTCTCGGCTGGTCTCGGGGGAATCCCCGGGCAAGAAGACTCCGGGCATTCCGCTGTACGCTTATTACAACCTTTTGAGCGGGCGGACTACCTCTCAGGGGGATCCTATGAGCCATTAACACTACCCTGCTCACGATACAGCTTCCTTCCCCCTATACCATACTCCACAACACCCTCCTCCCCTTTCGCCCCTTGCTCACTCCTTCTGGGGACATACAACCCCGAGCACACACTCAAAAGCAGGAGAGAGTTATCGGGGTATCACAGAGGCATTGGAGGAGGAAATATGGATTATCGGAAAGGGCTGGTGGGGAAAATGCAAAATAATGGATGCCGAAGTGTGTTATTAATTAATCAGCTATCGAGGTGCAAAAGGGTAGCCGAGATAGAGCACCGGCGAGTTAAGTATTTATCGATGAAATTAAAAGCGTTTTGGCGTCAAATTAACTGAATTCAGAGCCGAATCGGAGAGTTCGACTCATGGTTTGTGTCATATAAATGATGTCCACCAGTACAATAATTTGATGCAAAGATCTTCTATTTAAATGGTTGTAATGCTCAGATATGAATCAAATGTTGGTAAAAAGCCCTTGGTGAAAGGTATTTTTAAATTGAAATGCATATGAGTTTCGTTCAGAAACTTAGTGGTTATTGATCATGCATGCATAATTTATTTTTCCAGTGTTAATATATGAAATCATTAAATATTTCAAATTAAAGGTTCGTACTTTATTATTTTCCGCTGACTCGAGAAGTGTATGGATTCATAAAAGCTCTAAAGAATATTTATGCGAGGGAAAACTTTCATTTTTATGATAATCACGCTCAAATATGAAAAAAAGATTTATTAATAGACACTGGCAAAAGCTAACCTGTACTTTAAATGCCTATATGATTCATTCAGCAATTTTATGGCTATGTAAAATGCGTATATCTTTAAATAGTCAAGAGGCTTATGTTAAAATAGTTCATTTTATATTGAAGCTTCATCCACAATTGTCTTCTCTTGAACGTACACGGCTAGTGAATTTTTCACGTTCATGGATATTTTACAAAATATTTAAACCAGAGATAGCAGCTTTAATTTATTCATTATTTTTTATGAAATAAAGTAATTATTTGGAAATTTAGTCAACGTAATGCTAAAAAATTTATAAGTGCGATGAAATACATGGGAAGTAAAGAAATATTTCACATTAGACGCCTAAACACACTTATCCATAGAAATAAATTTTCTCTTATACATGACACTATATCGATAGAGTGAAATGTCTTTTAACAATATCGTGCCAACAAGAAAAATTGAAGGAATTTATTGATAAATCTAGTCGTGAATCAATACGCAATCTTGGTGTCTGTACACCATTGTAGCTACGTTTGTTATTTCTATAATTTACGAATAATATTAATACATCCAACAATTAAAGTTAGCTAGTGTTTATAACAGGTATGACGTTAAATACCTGAAAATTTCATATTTGCTTAAAATTTTTAAAAAGAAATTGTTATAAATTTATTTTGTTTTTCACCAATTACAGTCGAAACGAAAGGGAATGCATACAAACGATATTAATAAATTATTAGCATTTATCAATACAAATACGCGAACGAAACGCAAATTAAATGTTCCTGTCCACCAAGACTCTTTTACGCGTCTAATATTACATGCAATTGATGGAAAAATGCAAAACATTTTCATAAAAAATAATTCAGTAAAATAAACCGTACACAGAAAGAATATAGAAGTTTTTTTTTAGTTTAAATTTATTACAATGATTAGAAAGAGTATTATAATGGGGAAAAAGCGCCGACTAGAAAGACTTATGGTGCGTAGATGATGAAACAGAAACGCAACGGCGCAAGATGAGAGGAAATGAGAAAAGGACAGGTTTAGGCGTCATTGAATGGCAGACAAATCAAATTAACGACAGAAATTTTTAGGGAGTAACAGGAGACAACAGAGAGCCGAAAGAAAGAGTCGCAGGCAGTGAAAGAGAGCAATAAGACATAACGAATGAGGAAGCGTGGAAATGAGGTGAAGATTAAGAAGAGAATAGGAGAGAGTGATGAGAGGGGAGGTGCTTGGGTTGAAAAGGGAGCAAAACTGCGTAAGCGGTTTGAGGAATCCAATTCCGCTGGGTGGGTAAAAGTTAGAAACGAGAAGAAGTCAAGGGCGTACGCACCAAGTGAAAGCGATGACTCATTATTGTTTTCATGATGAGGGAGGCACTTAATAATGGACAGTGCGCGAGGCGAAAATCCTCTCCTTCCGTTACTGAAGGATTACTCAACTGTCGATGATAATTAAGCGCATAAAGGAAAGGGTGAAAAATAAAAAATATTAATAATGGAAAAGGCTTAAGAGGCACGGGAATAGTATTGATGTTGAAATTTATCAAAACACTGAGTATAACGAATGAAGATCTAAACGGATAATTGTTAAGAATTAAAAAAACATCAGAATTGAACTTTTCCGCAATTTTGAAACGAGTTCCGTTTCAAAAGCTGTTTTTATATTTTGAGAGAGTTAATAAGCATCTAAACTGAACACACAGTACATGGTACAGTGGATTTTTAGAAAGAGAACGATACATAAGAAAGATAGTGCTGTTAAATATGTCTTTTGTGCAGGAAAAGTCACAAAGGCAAAATCATACCGGATGAAAACGGGAGCAATGGATCCTCGAGATTACTATTAAAGAGAAAATCTTCGGATAGTGGTAAATTAAGGAAAACGCATTGAATAAGGTTGAAGGCAGAGATTATTAACGGAACGATCTCAGAATATGCAAATTCATGATGGTTGACTTGGATGCAATGGACTATGGGTAGAAAGCGTGTATTTTCCCAGGAAATGATATCTTAAAATATTTTTAATTTTCACTTTCTTTAAGGATACGGTGGAAAAACCTTTTACTCGTTCTTTTAACTACTCCGTTTCTCCAGCAGACGCTTCACATAAAGATGGGAGAGAGTACATATTTAGCGTGGGCAATATGGTTGATGATGGAGAGATGGAGATGTGGGGATAACTCGCACGACATTAGGGATGGGGCGTGCAACCTTTTTACGATGGCGGGCTGCATTAGTACTTCCGCGTACCTCGGCGGGCCGCATTAAAGCCGCAGTTGTTACGAAGGGCCGCAAAGTCTAAGGCCGTTCGTTAGTACGCGTCGGACTTTAACCATTGATAGGCCGCGATGTATTTTGTAACGTAATAAATATTTTTATCCGTTTATAAAATACATAAATATTGTTCGCGAGCAGGTTTAGTAAATGGATTTCTGGTATTTAAACGATTAAACAAGTACTTCACATTTCCGACGACTTTACCGGGAATTGCGAGGCACAATCAAGGCCCGAGCGCCGTTCTACCTAGATGCGCGTAGCCCGTGGAGCAGGCGAAGCGAAGCACGGGATTTGGCATCATGGGCGGAGCCATTAGAATTATTTTAATACATTTTCGATTTATTCAACCAGTTTATGTAAACAGGAAATACCTAATCATTTATTGCGCCAAGTGCATTAGGTAGAGTACGACAAATCATCATTGAAATACTCACTTTGACATTTGTTTCATTATAAACTTCATAGAATTCATTTTATGGCCTTTTCTATGAATTACATAAATATAACATATGTATGTTAACGACATATTATCTGGGATTTCATCACCTAACAAATCGATTAATGTCTACCATAAAAGAGCACGTAACAGGCTTCCTAGCAGCTCGACTTGAAACCTTATCACGTTTAGGGAAAATGAGCAACAAAATGGAGAAGTAATTCTGTCGAAACGAGAAAAAAGATCCGAATAATCCTCTAGAGCAATGAAAAATAAACAAAAGAAAGAATAAAAAGAGACGCGAGCGGTAAACTGAGGAGACGTAATGGGAGGGACAGAGGCGGCTAGAGGGATAAGAGAGAACGGAGAGGGGTAAAGGGGTCTCTGTTTGTGACGTAAATGACAAAAGCGTCCTATTAGAGCGCGGAGCGTGAAAGAAGTCGAGAGAGCGATGGAGGGGAGATGGCGAACGCAGGAAAGTAGAGGAGGAAGGGGAAGGATAGGGGAGAGGCCTCTCTCGGCATCACCCAGCCAGCACACCCTCCCTCCATTACACCGCGCCGACCGCGCGAGTTAAGTAGGGATGAGATACAGAGAGAGACCGCTCCCGCCACCCCTATCCACGCACGCATCTTTGGACCATCCACCGCTACTTGCTAATGGTTTCCTAAAGGAGAGACGACGTGGGTGGTGTCAAGAGTTTAGTAAACGAGTTAGTTTTTGGCGGACCCGCTCGGTAAAAGATGGAAGTAGTAGAATGAGGATGAGAGTGGGAAGGAGTGAGGGCGGTATGAAGAAAGCAGCAATCAGAGCGAAAGCATTTATTCCGCGGTAGTGCGAGAGGGAAGAGAGGAGGAAGAAAGGGAAGAGTAATGCAAAAAGTAGAAAGAAAGAAAGAGCGGCGGAGAGAAGTAGAAGAAAAAAGAGATCAAATGTGTGAGGAAATGAGAGGGGGGAGAATGAGATGAAGAACGTGAGAGAGAGAGAGAGAATAAGAGGGAGAGAATGAGATAGAATTAGATGTAGAAGATGGTAAAGATAATGGGAGAAGGATAATGATAGAGATAATGAGAGAGAACGAGAGAGAAATGAAACAGAAAGAGGGGAGGGGAAGAGAAAAGAAAACAAGGCGTGAGGAGTATGAAGAGAGAGATATAGGAAAAAATAAATGAGGGAGAGAGGAGAAAGTTTGGAAGAGGAATGAGTGGGCAGATGATAGAGAGAGACCGCAGTGTGCGCAGGTGAGCGAAGTCGGGTCTGTGAGAGAGGGGAGAAAGTAAGTGAGAGACAGCGAGGGCTTATGAAGGGGGCTAAGGGTTGTGTGAGGGTAGCCCCTCTATGTGGAGAATAAGGGGGGAAAAGGGGAGGAATAGGGGGAAAGGGGAGGAATAGGAGGAGAGAGGGGAAGAATAGGGGAAGGATATGGGGAGAGGGGGGAGGATGACACGTTAGGGCGATGTGCAAGGAAGAGAGAGATGGAAAATTCGAAGGAGTTAACGGCGTCCCGCGGGAATCTCGAGATGGGAGGGGGAGAAGTTTTCCGGGGCTAACTCTGACTGAAAACGTCTCTGCATTTTGTCTCCGTCTCACAGGGAGTAAGTTTGTGGGCATGGCTTTCTTTTGAAGTGAGGGGCTTGTTTCTTCCTACCTCCACTCCTGCGCCCTCTTGCATCACGACTTCCCTCCATTGCCCAAGCTCATTATTTTTTCAATATTCTACTAAGGATAAAAACCATCGATTTGCCGAATCTCCCTATCTGTATGGTTGACATTCTAACTTCATACTGGCAATGGCTACAACCATACCGATATGTATATTATATATATATATATATATATATATATATATATATATATATATATATATATATATATATATATGTATGTATGTATGTGTGTGTGTGTGCCTCCTGAAAAAAATTCTAAAACCCATGTACTATTATTAGCAATGCATCCGAAAGTACTGTTATTGACCTCTAACAAATTTTTTAAGCTCGTATAGTACGCAAATTAAATTTTAGATAATTTTTTGGAAAAAAGCAGACTACATTCAGGAAATTACGATTGTTGGCGTGGCTTCTGTTCAAATCCTCCAGCTTATTAAATTTTAAGACAATAAAATTGATATGCTGAATGTTATATGCTTTATAAGTAGCTTAAGCACATAAATTAACCTGTTAAGTTGTTCAAATATTTGCCAATGAGCAGGAATCGGAAAAAGTATATTTAATAATTTCACTCAGAAATAATTTCTATGTAAATACTATTGTATAAACAAGTTCTATAGATATTATTTATAATAGTTAAAAATGTGAAATATTTCACGACATAGTATACTTTTGCCCCCAGAATAGACTCAAAGTATAAGAATTTTTAAATTATTTTTGCAATTGGGCCTCATTAATACTAAAGGTGGAACATTATTTAGATAAATTGTACAAAATCAAGAATTGAATTTCCGTTCAAGTTATAAGCTAATAGCCATGCAATTTACACCGTAATAACTCGTACGAAGAAGCAACTCCAAAAGATAGATATAATTTCCGTTCGTAACCTTTAATTTTGTCACTATTGCCACCAGCGTGAAATTTTTGACCGAGCTTATTTCTATTCAAACGCACAAAAACAAATTTCCACCTTAACTTCCAAATCCGTCACGCTAACTCGCTCATCTGTCTCTCTGTTCTTTTCAATACACGCATAAATGTCTAAACGACGCCTCTTTCTCCCTCTATCTCCTCTCTCCATCTCTGTCCTCGTCACACACTGAATCAGTTTGGTTCAACGCTTTTTATTCGCGCCATCAGCGGCTCGATTTTTTATTCGCTTTGTCATCCTCACACTCTCTCCACGACCTCTTCCGGCCAAACACACTTTGATCTCGCTATTTCTCTCCGACTTTTTGACTTTCTCTACGGGTGCTGTTATCTTTTAAGCAGAGACAGTCACAGTTTGGATTGTATAACGCTACATACATAACGAGTCTTTGTTTTATTTTTGAATTCGTCTATTTACTACATGCATATCATTTTAAATGTCAAGTCTTCCTTTGTGGAGCCATCCATCTTCGCCATACCGCATTATGCATGCAAAGTACCGCTTTGATTTGACGTCATAGTTTTTCTTCTACCTAAACGTTAGTCATCATGAACACGTTTTAATATATAAAATGTGTCTCCTTTTGATTGCTTGCAATTCATTTATTTATGTGTTAGTAGATATAAGTTTCGTTTTCAGGTAGCTTAATAACTTTTCCATGCGCTGATTATTTTTTTAATGTAAGAAAATGCACTTTTGCTGTTATAGAGAAATGTTGCACGCATGCGAAAAATATTTCGGGAAAACTTCATCATAATTAAATTGAGTGTAATAAGAATCACAAGCGTGAATGCTTACGACTGAGACCGACCTCTTTCTAATAAAGAGAATTTCTCATCTCTCTGCCACTTTTTCTCTCCCTCTTATCTCTCTCTATTATCCCACATAGCAACGTGCCCTTCTTAATCCCTTATCATTCAATATCTTAATAACTTCTCTCCATCACTCTTTTCCCTCAACTTTTCCAACCTCGCATAAATACTTTTAATCCCTCATTATTATACAAGCACCTTGCGCTACGTTCTACTCATATCTCTACAGCCATTATTCTTCTAAAATATCGCGATCCATGGTTCGTTTTTTTCTCTACCGAGAAGAAAATTAAGCCTTAGTAATAGGAGCAAGCAAGGTTTTCTCAATTTTATTTTCCGGATGAGATGTTGGTGTTAGTGGAAATCCCAGAGATTGATAGAATTTTTGGGAAAAAGTTATGAAAACCGAGGAACGGGAGTTTCGACTGTTTTGGAAACGGCGGAGCCAGTGTTCCTTTCTCTTTTTTTCGATATCGCAGCGTGGTAACGGCTTCGAACTTCCTCTACTGGCAAAACGGCTCAAGAGTTAGAATAATTACGCTTCGTAATAGTGGATCCTTAAAAGCGGAGATAAGCTAGTGTACCGTGGAGATTGAGACGGTTCTCAGGAAGCACATCGTGGGACTGCGTGATAAAATACGATCTAAATGCTTATTATGCGAGGGAAAGGAAGCTAGTCATTTTATACGCGAAAATGAGAGTTTTAAGGGAGAAAAGATATATGATAGGTAAATGGCCTTTTTGATGAATAGCGTTACCTAAAATCCTTGGCTTTCATCTGCATTACCCTCAGTTGCTAATTTAACTTCCATAGTTACAACATTTATAAGTTTAAATTGTTGTACATTAATTTCTAGATACTCAGTGATATACTACAATATGTCCCTATACAGTTGCAGCGACGGTTGGGCGATTAAATTTGCTGTAAAAAGTTGTCTCGGTTTGTTGGTAAAAAGATATCTATCAAACAACTCGAAACATATTTGAAATCAGTAATTAAATTAAGTAACAAAGGTGAAAGCATATTTAGTAATCCCTCTCTGAGTGATTCTTCGTGAAAACAAAATTATATGAAAATGCGAATTGTTAAGAAATGTTCAAACCCTTTTCGCGAAACCGTTTCATTATAATAGCGTAGATAAGCTCTCACAGGCTTTAAATATTATTAGTAAATCATACGCGCTTTTCAAATGGGAAACAATCATCTTTACTTGGATTTCTCCGATCGTTTATTCTACGGATAATCTCTATGAGAATTCCCACTTTCATTTTCCACAAGGCATGAGCAATGCTCACTTACTCGACTTCGGGCCTTCGTTAATTTTACAGCCTTCTCCAGTTTAATCTGTCGATATCCGTATCATGGAGCTCACGAGTGAGGCAAAAGTTAGAGAGAGAGAGAGAGAACCGAAGGAGAGCTGGATTAAATACGTAGAAACAGGTCTAGCGACAGCACACAAAAACTCGACGGCATACGAGTAGCGCCTCTGGCGTAAACGCGGCAGAGAGCGGAAACACTTGTCCGTTCAATTGGCCAAGTCGTACTAAAGGAGTTAGGAGGTGAAAAAAAAGTCTAGAGCACTTAATTAACGAAGGCCACGGAACCAGAGAGAGAGAGTAAGAAAACCGCCCTTGGTTAACGATGCGGTCGCCGAGATCCCGCCTCATATCCACCCCACTTCCTCGCCAACGTCTTCACCCACCCGCACATCCCTGCTCATTCCTGTTTTCAATTTCCATCGCGCGCGTCTTGGTTACCGAAAACTCTCCTCGGCGACGTCTCCTTCACTATGAAGTTATTCCACGCCGCCGCGGAAATGCCCCCGTCCTCTCCCCCCTCCTATCTCCCGACTGACGAACCATGAACCTCTAGACATCTAGACATCTACCTAAGCCCGCCGCGGCTCACTCAGCAACGCCAAGTTTCGGAGTCAGACGCGTTGGTACTAATTACGGAATTACACGGGAGAGATCTCCCTCCCTCGCCTCCTACGTCGTCTCTCCCCACTCCTCCTCCTCCGCCCACTCCCCCCGCCATTGAACACGCTCGGGTTCCAAATGGTGAGGGGGGCAGGGGTGTGGGAGTGGATGAAACCGCAGCGTAGGCAATGCGGTATGAAGGTGAAAACGGTCCAAGGAGAACGAGATAGAGATAGAGGAATAGGAGGATGCGAAGTCTATAACGAGGAATAATAATAGACCCGGGAGCAGATAAGAAAATAGAGCGAGGAGAAAACTGACGTCATTTTTTAAAGCGATGAGGCAAGTCTTGAGGCAAATTACTCCGAGTAGAGGTAATGAGAACATCCTTGGGTGCGTGCACGAGAAAGATAATTTAGGAAAATCATCCTAGAAGAGGAAATCAGGAAAAATTGACTTTCCCGAAAGCGGATATCGTTAGCTATGGCAAGAACATCAGCGATATTAAAAAATAAAATCATTCCCAACTCCATAAGGTAATAATATGGGAATCACCTTTGATTTGCAAAGAACTGCCTATTTACTTTAAAAAAATATCGAAAAACGTAAGAGAAAGAAAGAGAAACACGCACTATCTCCAAATATTTATTTGATAATTTTTTCAAGACTTGACGAATCTGTACCTTTTATTCACTGATTTGGATAAAGTTACTTGATTTCGTGATTGAAGCGCAACGATAAGGCTGAAATTAATTTCCTTTGAGAAGCTAAAACATTTTCAAAGTAATTTGAGTAACTATAGCAAACACGCATGCCTGTTAATGGAATGATTTTATGTTTGGGAAATTTAAAGGCAGCCAATTTTCTTACGTATCTGATGGCGAAAATAGGCTAACTTCGACAAGGGTAATGGAGAAAATATAAAATAATTAAATCACTCAGGCATGTGCGTAAAAAGATCAAAGGGGAACTCAGAAGATTTTTAAAAGAACGAACTCATAGTTCCGATAAAAGATTAGCGAAAGGGTTAAGCTCTAAATTAACAGAAAGAATTCAAAGCAACATAAAGACGAAACTCTAATTTATTCGTTTACTGAGGCTACGAAATCTCATCACGTCTTTAACGCCGGGTATAGAGATAAAACCCAACAGTAAATTTTTTTAATCAAATTAGACGCACGATAATAAAAGAAAGACAATATGAACAAAGTAGAGCGTTCGGACACAACATATCTGAATGAAATAAAAATATAGGCAAATGCTGCTGAATAAAGAATCTTAGATTCAATCAAAGAAGTAAAATGAGTAACGTTAGTTGGTAAATAAGAGGCGTGAAGCTAGAACGTGCAAGAGTACTTAGAAATCTGACTTTGTTGATAGAAATAGAAAAAAAATAATTGGATAAATATGAGGGTTCTGTGGTAGCCAAGGGTAATACATTCGCAGGAAATGAGTCCAAAGAAAATGGTGAGATAGTAGGACAAAGGAATTGCTAGACAGAAATGGACTGTGATACAACGTGTCGCCAAGGATTCATAATTACCGAGAAAATATATAGAAAAAATAAGTAAAATCATTTATGTTTTAGTGTGAAATTCTACTAAGAATGTCTTTCATACAAAATTACTTCAGGAATCTTCGGAAACATGAAATGCTCATATAATTTAAGTATGAAACACTCTAGTAATCAAAGAATTAAATATATCACACAAGAAATATTTCTACTTAAATTTTAAAGTATTTGTTCAATATAATGCGTACGGTACTCAAAAGATAATTAGACTAGTGGAAATTATTGTTATTAATTAGAATTTTCTGATAAGACATAAATCGTCCCATCAGGAATTGCTTTTTATTTTAGACCATTTGTAGAAATAAAGGATTTTGAAATCACGGAAATAACTACGATAGATATAAATGTGAAGCATTCAATAGAAATAAATACTCAGCATCAAATTTTGAATACAAATCGTCAGGACAAAAAATAATCTCTTGCGGAATCACTTAATCAAATAACCACATTTTTTAAAAGCGAAATTGAATTAGAGGAAGAAATTTAAACGCGAAATTAGAGGGATTTAACATGAAGCAGACGCAGGGGTATTTTTGGAACGTATGTCAGAACTGCTTTGAAGATTAAGGAATTAACTCGTACCCGGGGTTATTCATTAGGAATAAAAAATATCGATTATGCGTTCTCTTTCTTTGGAGTAATTACTCGCTGAAAATATGGGGCTCTAAATTCATGGACAATGTAGTTCAGTAGATCATTCTTCATTAGAAAACATTACTACTGTATGGAGTTATCCTTTAGTTTAGCTTTGCATTCATATCAGACTGACGACTCCAATTATTATTATTTCAATTGCCTATTTATGTTCATTACGAAAAATTTCTTGAGTAAAAATAAATAACGTATTACTAAATATTTTAATGCTAATTTATTTCAATATATTTTTCTCTTGGCATTATTTTTTTAAACCGATAAATAATAAATAACATATTAAATTTTTTTTTAATTTTCCTATCCTGCCATAATTTTAAATAATTTCTCTATATCCCAAAATGTAATGCAAAACACTACGCTATAATTACTTAACTTCGTAAATATTACACCGCGAGTTTTTTTCAGCTGGCACTAGTCTATTATATCCCTCAACTGAATTATGAATATCTGCTGGGTAAGCTTCGAGGAAGCTCATACTTCGACACCTATCGTATATAATTATGGACATAGAAGTCAACAACCCTCTCAACAAAACAAATCACCCTCGTGAAATGGGAAACAGAGGAATATTATTTTCCCTATCGATAACATATTGTGTATAAATATGTAAGTTGAAAATTAGTAACAGCATCCAATGCGCTCCCAAACAATTCGAGTAAATATGCATAAAATCTGTTACATTCTCTATGGTCTATATTTAGCGTCAAAAATTACTAAACCTCTTTAAGTAGATGTCAACAATTCTCTTATTATTTCGAGAAATTTTTATGGGATTTGAATTCGGCACATCTACAATCACCGAAATAAAGACGGCTTAAGACGAAATTCACACAATATCATGTTATATAAATTTTGTGTTTCGGTGTTTGACATTACTAAAACTCGAGTTTAGTAAAGGCTACATCTTTAAAAGCTAGTAAAATAGGTGATCCACTACTAAAGTGATAAAATATAAGCTTACAGAATTAAAATCTTCGTATTTAAGGGTAGGCAAACACAATATTATGTAACGTGATAATGCTACGTAAAATCAGAAAATTATATCACATTCGGACATCAACTCAATTTATAAGCACATACACATCCGTCTTGTAAAAATATAAGTCACAGGTACCGATACCAATGTTTATTGAAATACCGGAGTTGAACATAAGAGTAAAAAACAGGTTTTATATTGCTTATATGCAGGGGCGGCTCGAGGAATTTTGGCGCCCTGTCAAATTATTGACAATGAAAAATTAAGAGGAATGCCATCAAGATTCTAGCCTGTTCGTCGACATAAATTTCCTTTCAATATTTATACACTTGCAAGTAATGCATAGATAAATGGTTGGAAGAGCGCCCTTAAAATAGCGCCTCAAGCATCCTTCCGACTCGCCTGTAGCGCGGGCCGGCCCTGCTAATATGGTTTATATTTTCACTAAACATTCTCTTTTGAAAATAATATCACAGAAAATTAGCTATTCTAGCTTTGATGATGGCAAAGCATTTAATAATTTCATGCATGTCAAGTTCATCACACAATTCATGTTCAATCGATATAAGATTTAAGCTTGATAATCGGGAGTGACCAATAGATGACCGTAATTTTTCGGGAAAAAATTTGCGTGGAAGATTTCGTGTCGTTTTAATGTCTTCAACTTTCCCTCTTCACTCTGATCAAGGAGGAAACATTCCCAAACTGAATGTACAACTCGAATTGAAACAATATATAGACAGAATTACCCTGATGGGAAGCCGCCCCGGCAAGTTGGCGCCCGGGCGCACTTCACCCACGGCACCCCGGGTAGGCGCGCCCCTGCCTGTATTTCGTGTTAAGCTACTCCAACGGATATTGCTACTCCTCTTCTCGAAACTCTCAGGACAATGATTTAGAGCATATGGTCCCAACCTTTTCTACTTAGCGGGTCGTATCGTTGGTTGCGAATGACATTGGAAATTGCCAATTCTTCGACGGGCCGTATTAGAGTTTAAACAGAAAGTTACCTATAGTATATTCCGAGGCGACATGTAAGCGAATACCAAGTCCAAATAAGGTTTGTATTATTACAATTTCGATCCAAAATTTTTATTACCAAACCTTGCATAAAAATATAATAATTTATATGTTAATATTTCGGATTTCTTTTTCGTCATACCTTCGCGGGCCGCACAACAAACCTTCGCGGGCCGCATTCGCCCCGCGGGACATAGGTTGGCCACCACCAATTTAGAACATTGTATGTTACCGGCCTACAAGAAAGGTTATCGTGATGCGTACCTGTTATGTTAATGGTTACGTACTAATTCTTGAAGCTACTCGCAGATTATATTTTCACTGAGCAAAGATTATTTTACATGGAAATGAGCATTTTGTAACAATTTAAACAACGGATTCACTAATGTGCAGCTGAAAATTTAATATTCAGGGTAATTTAGAGTCCAACTAGAGGAATCTTTCGCTGTAAAAAAGAAGATAAGAAGTTTTTATTGCAGATTTAGTTGTAAATGCTATCCTATTTTTTATGATTTATGACTTAAAATCAACATGCAACGACGATAACAGTAAATTACTCCGAGAGGCAAGTGTATTCGTAGATGGCGCATTCACATAACCCGTAAATTTCAACTGTAGTGAGGATGATTAATTTACTTGCAATTCAAATTTATGTAAATGTCCACATACGCCGCTACGGCGCGGACTTTTTTTCACAGAACTGAATTTCCATTGATAGCGGAAATCTCGTTAGCGAAATAAGTATTTAGCATTTGGGAAGACCCTTCAGGATCCGTTTTTCCCCTATTCCTCATATTCTCCGTCGACTCACGCGAACGAGATTTGCAAATTAATACAGGTCTCCTCATTATGTCCGCCTACGAAGTCCCTACTCGAAGTAAAACAAAAAATCTTTTGTACAGTTGGAATTCGAACCGTTCGCGATAGGAAAAATCAGAATCCGATTTAATCTCCCAATGGTTTCGGATTTGAAAACGCAGCGATACTCTTCATTATTTTTTTCCAAATCAATCTACAGTTCGAATCGTTTTCAGAATAACCGCAACAAGAAAGGCGGGAGGGAGTTGAGAGGGGGGGAGGGACAAAGACAGCACCCTTGAGAGGGGGATAGAAAAAAATACAGCTTTGGAATGCAGGGTTCGTTATCGCATTGGACGAGACTCGTTAAGACAATCATTGTCACCCGGGCTACTCCTTCCCCTCTCTCCTTATCCATGTTCCGTCTCTCTCCTTTATTTTCCACAATTTTCCTCCCGTTCCTACGCATCTGTATCCTTCATTCCTCTCTGACTCTCTCTCTTTCTCACGCTCTTCGTCTCAAACTCTCGCCCCACCCTCTTTATCTCGCACTTTCGTTCAACCATGTCACCCGCGTCCGTTTATCATCTTTCCTTCTTTCAATTTTATTCACGGGTCAAAGGAATAGATGCAGTAACATTTCTTTTTTGACTAATCGTTCCTGAAAAACACATCGAGATAAATACCTTCGTGGGTCACCTGTCAGATCTGTATGCAAATTGCCTTCATGTGAGTTTTAACCCTTTTGGCAAGGGAATTTATAGGTAAAATATTCATTTGCTGCACAGACGTTTTATAGAATAAGAGAACAACATTGCATATCAAACTCTTGCATAAAATAAAAGTATAAATTTAAAAAACATCCGATACAGCTTCAATGAATCTAGGAACGTGGCGGCGAGGTGATTAAAACGTTTTATTAAACGAATCGTTTAAATACAGTTGCGCAAACTTTGTACAACCATGGTTCAAGACAAAAATGGGATGATACAAAATGTCTATTATAGACTCTGAACAAGACAACAAATTATATCCTTAAAAGTGTACGTAAATTGTTAGAAAAGGCAAATGATCCATATGCCAAAATTTGAATCAGGATTTGAAAGTTTATAAAAGAAACTTTCTTTTCCTTCAAGCATTTATTGACACGCTTATAGGAGGAAAATGCATCCACAAGATTCAGTTTCTGATCTCTGCTGCCAAATTGCATCTCCGTCCGTAAGTTTTATTTTAACTGAAATACGTGGTAATAACATACACACTTGGGTCACGTTGCATAGTATAAGGGATGTAATTTCCTCTTTCATTTTCCAAGGCATAACTTCATTGAATTTCTTATTTAGGAAATTCTAAAAATTTCTCGAGACGATGGTGTGTTTCCAGCAGAACATTCCGTCTCGGCAACCACATTACTGGAGTTGAAATTTCATCTCGTAAATATCACGAGAGAAACGCGCGTAATTAATTATATTTTTCTAGCGTCCGTCGTTTCAACTTGAACTCTCTCGTTTATCTCTTCTCCCTTTCCCTCTTCTTTTTCTCCTACCCCATTTCTCAGTCTCCCACTCTCTATCCCCATTTACTTCACTCCCTCTTTATCCCTCAATCGCGTCATCTTCTACAATCATTATCCTTTCCTACACTCTCCCTTCTTTTCCTTTTCAAAAAAGATCATTCCTCACATTCCTCCTCCTCTTTATACTTTCACATTTTTCCTCCTTTTATCCTCTCTCTCTCTTGACCTCCCAAAACCATCCCTTTCTCCATCTTATTCCTCTAAATTCTTCCGTATTTTACGACTTCATCCCTCTCAGTCACTCCACTCCATCTTCACTCCTTTCTTTGTAATATTCCTCCCTTTTGTCTATTTTTCACGTCTTTTTTCCCTCCATCAGAATTCCATTTCTCTCTCATTCACGCGCGCAACTCACGCTGTTGGTCCCTTCATTAAATTTGTCACCGATTCCGTTGCTTTCTCATTACATCCCGTAATTTATATGTTTAGCTTTTTAATTGTGGAGGAAATGAATATGGAATCGTTTGGAGAATCCTTAAACCATAGTTGTACACTGTAAAATATTTAGAATGCTTTCGCGACGTCCTCAAAGCAATGGTAGCACATATGATAGAATCCTGATCTCTGTTTGAACCGCGTGAATCTTTGGTCACGCATTGTGCAGTCGGTCGCCCCAGGTTGACAATTCGCCAACTTCTACGACCTATATGCATTGCGAACTGTGTGTCTTTTGTGCGGGTTAGTTTGTTTTTACAGTATACCTAGTAGGTGTGTATGGTGAAGGAAGAAGAGGATAGAACTCGCAAGGGAGTTGCATAAGAAACATTTATTGTCCTCTAATTCTAACTCATTTTTTTCTGAGTCACAAAAGAATAAAAACATTAAATATACTAAAGGGGGGTAAAAAGGGAACAAAAGA
The DNA here is from genome assembly GCA_028673005.1 of Tanypteryx hageni. Classification (NCBI taxonomy): domain Eukaryota; kingdom Metazoa; phylum Arthropoda; class Insecta; order Odonata; family Petaluridae; genus Tanypteryx; species Tanypteryx hageni. Next base: position 77,135,889 of record CM054114.1, on the reverse strand, counting down.
ATGGTAAGACACGGCAAACAGTGCCGGAATGCTTGTAGAGAGGGTGGGGAAGGTTTTTTCTCGGCTGGCGGCAACTGCCCCTGCCAGGTCCGCAACCAGCGATGCTCACAGCTATTTTGAGTCGTGAGTTCTACGTGATTTCATTTATAAACCAACTTTTTTATTTTATATTGAATTTGATCCGTTCTTTTTTTGATCTTTTCTTGTATTTTATTTTTTCTGTTTTGGGCATTCCAATTTGTATTGGAATGCTCAGTTTGGTCATTTTTTTGGATAATATACACATTTCTTTTTTTCCGGTTGGATTCGTTTTAAATTATAGTTTTTTCTGTAACCACACTTAAAGAACAAAAAAAAATAACTTAGGAATACTTATTTTATCTAATACTAAGAATATTTCTACTTCTAGCTCGCTTTATTTATATTGCCTGCTTCACGTGTTCACGCCATGTCAGTTTTTGATCGAGGTGTAACCCTAAGAATTTGTGTTTATTTTTCATCGGTATCTCGGCGCCTCGGAATTCGAGGCGGAGGGAGGGTTTGAATTTTAGCTTCTTGGTAAAGTTGACAAGAACGCATTTATCGGCATTAATTTCAGTTTTGCAGTCCAGCGTCCCCTTTTCTAGTAGGTTTATATGATTTTGGATACGTCTAACAGCTGCGATGACCTGTTGTGACTGCGAAGCGATCGCAGTGTCATCCGCAACCATGTAGACTTGAGTTTGTGGAGAAGAAGGAAAGTCGTTTACAAAGAGGGTGAAGAGGATTGGACCCAAGATTGCCCCCTGGGGGACGCCACAAGAAATCCTCTTGGAAGAGGAGAGCCGACCATCCCCAGCGACTCTCAGGAACCTTCTGGAGAGGAAGCTCATGCAGATCTTTTGCAGATATAATGGAAAATCCATTGCGGCGAGTTTAAGCAGAAGGTCTTCGTGCCACACCTGATCGAAGGCCTTGACGACGTCTAGGAACAGGACTTTCGTCCGTCCTCGGGAGTTGAAACCGTCCGTTATATTTTCCACCAAACGAAGGATTTGGTGGGGTGCGGATGTCGTTTGTCTGAACCCCTTTTGCTCAGGTCTTACAAGATCGTTAGCGCGGATTTGGTGATCGAAGCGGGAGAGGATTATTCTCTCAAACACCTTTGAGAGGTTTGATAGGAGGGTTATGGGTCGGTGGCAGGCTGGGAGAGACGGATCTTTTCTTGGCTATGGGATTATGACTACTTTGCCAAGCTTCCAATTCCAGGGAAAGTGAGAAGTGGTGAGGCAGGCGTTATAAAGATTTGTGATTGATGAAATAGCACCGGGTGTGAGATTCATGAGCATTCAGTTACTAATTCCGTCTAGGCCTGAAGCCTTGCGGGGGTTAAGCTCCTTAATGAGCTGCCGCGTTTCGTCGTCCGTAGTGGGGACTGGGGCACGGGGAGAGATTAAGCAAGACTAAGTTCTTCTTCGCCTTCTTCTCCGTCTTTGTATTTTCCCATTCCTCGCGTATCGTCATGGTGCTGGACAAATGCTTCGCAAACATCTCAGCTTTTGTCTCGGCGTCGTGTATGTATTTGTACATGTGCCTGAGGGGCGTTGGTATGCGCGCTTGACCTGTCATCTGCTTGGCCATTTGCCAAGTCGAGCCGTCTTTCAAGGAAAGGGAAGAGAACCTCCTCTCCCACTTCGGTTATAGAATTCCGTCATTCCTTTCTTAACGCGATAAGAAAGGAAGTTGTGATGTTTCTTGTCGAGTTGGTCGCGATTGCGCTGCCATCTTCCCCTAATGCGGTTTCGCTCCCTGATGAGGTCTATGAGAGGTTGGGGTAGGGAGGGGACCGGTGGTTTTGCTCGAACCCGGGGAAGCGATGCCAGCTTGTAATCGCTGGACATTGCGCCCGTGATTCGGCTAACCTGCGCGTTCACGCCCTCGATCGTGGGTTCGATAAGGCGCGGTAATGAGGCAAACGTCTCATCAATTGATGATTTGTACATTCTCCATTCTGTACGGATGATGTGGGGAGGGGGAGGAGCCGAAAGATGATCTGTTAGTGGCGGGGACAAAATTTTGCGTCCCTCTGGCAGATCCTCGCGAGGTGTTGATGTTGGACCGCTGCCTGCGGCTCTCGGGGGTGAGCTGATAGTTGGCAGGGTGAAATAGGAGGGAATTCACGCACGCAATCAACCGTGAGATGCGACTCGAGGCATTTCACGCAACGCGCCGCATCCGCGCAGTAATTCTTAGTATGTCGGTAGTTCTGGCAGCGCTGGCACTGAACGATACCCTTAGGCTTTACGTATGGCCTAATGTCAAAATTTGACGATCCCATCATCATTGCGGTGTCGAGGATCTTTGCGTGATCCTCGCACTTTTCCAAAATGTTGTGAAAGACTTGGATGTTTCTCCTGGGGACGGTGTTATGCCCAGCGGCGCATCCTCCCCTGACGGCTTGGTTGACATTATCTGCGCCAATGACTTGACGCCCCAACCAAGCCGTTCGAGGGCGTGCTTTACCCTTGACGCTGTCGCGTGCTCGTGGAGCAAGCGCACAGTGTATTGCGGGAGGCGGTCTTCCGGCAGCTGATACCCTGAGAAGGTTAATTTGCGGGAATGAAATATCTCTCTCGCGGCCCTATAGTCCGCAGCGCTACCACATTGGATGTGTATAGCACTGCGGCCTTTCACCTTGCAGATGGGCTACTTTTGTAGCCCATCGAGGAGAGCCTGGTAAGTTGACTCCCAGGATTTGTTGACCCGCAAAATAGCACGGGAATTTTGGCCGACTTAGCCAGAGGAACCACTTCTAACACGGTCGCGGTTTCTCCAGAAGTTATCGGGGCGAAACGGTTTGACGTGGCTGTCAGCGACTCTTGGGATGCAATTCGCATCCTTTTGAGGCTGACACCCTTCTTGCTGTCGACGAAGGTGAAGCCCTCGTCGACCTGATGGGTCGCCGGTTTGGGTGGGGCGCCGAGAATAATGGGGCTTTTTTTGGGTTGCGGAGTATGCTCGCAACACATCAAGGGCGGCTGAAACGGCAGAAGGCAACGGTTGGCTTACCGACTGCACCGGTTCACTAGAGGAGGTCACCTCGCCGGCGGTCTGCTGGTCCATCGGCTGCGAGGCTGCGGAAGACGTGGCTTGGGCTGAGGCGTTAGCGTCTTTTCGGGAAGTTGCTTGTCCTTTTTCGCGTCTTTTTTCCTTTTCTGTTTCTCCGGCTGCTGCTCGTCACGATGCAGCTGGACCGACTTCCTCACGGTCCCGGGTTGGCCTACGGCGGCCGATTTGACCGATGCCCTAGGCATCGAGGGGAGGTAAAGGGAAATGGGACGGAGGTAGAAGGGGACGAAGGTTAGGGGGGCGGCTTTCGCCGAGGGAACGGTCGAGCTAGGGAGGTCGACCGGGGAGTCCGTCGTGGTTGCAGAGTTGGTGTAGGGCAGAAACGCAATGCTCGGATACGGCGGGTAGACTATTTAAATCGCTTATCTCACAAAATTGAGGTCAGCGGATCTCTGTAGCTAAGTCGCTGATGAGATCAGAATATCCAATCCCTCATCCAATCCAATCACCACATATGACAGAGCGTGATTTTGAGGGTATATCCTAATCACCAACATACTGGCCTATTGCACTATCCGAATATAACAAAGTTCTAGTCATTATATCAAAGTTGGAAAAGTCTTTATATGATCGGATTAAGTTTCCAAATCTGCCCCAGCTATCCTTTTGATAGGTAGGAGGGAGGTTTTAGTGGCTAAACAAAGTCATTAAAATCTAGTTATATTCACTCTGATCCTTTGCAGCCTGCTTTGATTTGGAAACTTCATTTTTCGTTATGGTTGAATTATCATGCATATCATCCTCCCTTAGCCCTCGCCGGATGACTGGGGTCTTTTCTAACCCCAACCTTCGTAAATTGGTAAATACGTTATATCTTTGTTGTAATATTTGTAAAATTTCAGGAATTCCTTCATCAATCTGTCCAGTACCTTTGGGAAGAATTTCATTCTTAAACTCTAGAAAAATGCCTGAAAATTGATAAATATATATTATGGGGTCACATTTGACCCCAGTAAGCCAAGAAGTGCCAAAATATTTGTAAGTAATATTTCGTTTTTGACCGCCTCCTAGTTGTTACTACAACTTATTTAGTCAATATTTTCTTTATAAATGGTCTCCGTGCGTATATTCAGGAATTTTATATAAATATTTGGACTAGTAAATATGCCTGTACTACAAAGAAAATTCTTTTATTTATGTACTGCATCGAGAAAAATTAAACGTTTTGACAGTTATTTTATTTGAATAATGATTGTTTAGAGAAAATTCCCATTAATATGCTTATAAAAAGTAATTTGGCGATGAAAACATTTATATAACTGGGGTCAAAAAAGACCTCAGTCATCCGAGATGTCACTATTCTCCAGTCATCCTGCGAGGATTAATATGTTAATATGCCTCAACCAATACAAACTGCAAAGCAAAACATTACTGTCTCTAAAGTGAGAACCAGCTTTAGAGAACAAAATCTCATTTTAACGTATCACAGCAAAACTTATCACAAAATATTTATTGCGTGAAACTTTCACCTTAACATTAGCAATAACGGCGACTTTATTAATATTTTATCAACAACCATACTTTTACCAGTTGGCAGAAAACTTTCGAGGATTAATGATTTTGAAATACATCGAGGTTTGTGTAACAAAAAGGGCGAATTCAAAGAAAAGGTTATAATGTAGGTTGGCATCATTCGCAGGATTTATAGGACGAATAACATACATCAAGCGAGATTCCGGCTGCGCCTCTTTGAAGGTAGAATAATTCATAAATCAGCCGCGAATATTTCTCTGCCGGTATACGTGTTCGACAAGTACTTTCCCTCCGTTCTATCGGTCATCTCGGCAACCCGAACCAAGCTTCCATGTCGGACAGGCACGAATAATGGGAGTAAATAAAGGGTTCGTTCGAGAAATTTTCTTTTTATCCGTCGTTTTTTTCGTCAAAGGGACCGTTTGACACGTGCTTTAGGTAGGAAATCTGTCGTTGCCGCGCGCGAAAAATTCTTTAAAAATAAAAACGATTTGTCGAAAAATGAATTATTGGTTAACTGGGATGTTTAACAAACCGTTTGACCACGAGGATTAAATACATTGCTCGCAAAAACAGCAATTATTTCGGACCGAAATCCGGACGAATATGTGACACGGAGGTTGTAATTAACGATGTTAAAACGTAGTTTCGCAGGTGAATTGACAATAAAATCGACATCACCACTGCGGTATCAATTGTCTCCCTTTTTTAAAATGCGTCAACTGGATTTCAAAAAATTCCTATTAATCGCCGGATTTATGCCACGATAGGTACAATATTTTACGTCGACCCCCGAATAATTCCGTTTGGAGCTTAATTTTTTTTTAATCCGCGGAGTGAAAGACAAATGAGCGAAATATTAAGCTTGCGATATCTGAACTTAATTATCTCATTCTCACGAATACATCTGTTAGAATTTCGAGTGTACCGTGGTGCTTATGCGCGTGAAGAGTGCTTTGGATTATTGCCATGCGATTTTGATGCATGTGGTTAAAATACCAAAAATATTTCATGGTAAATTTTGCAGAGACTTGTGTATTGGATATATTTAGTTTAATTTGATTAAAACAAGGATTGCTTTGGAAAATATTTATGGAAAACCTCCGTATTTTTCAAACATTCAAGTATATACGAATTACGGAAATTGGACTAAACCGATTATAGGGCATATATAAATGACGTCAAGATCTAGGGGGAAAGGGGGTTGATAATTTTGTGACGGACCGTGACGAGAGGGAGAGAGGTTTTTGATAACCTTATCTTTGGTTTGAAGAAAAAATATTAAAAACATTTGTTACTAAATTTTAATTTCAGGGTAGTTTTAGACTAATTTTCTATGCTATGCTATGCTTACGCGATCTTAGTTCAGTCTTTAGGGCTAAAATCTTCTGGCTCCAGAGGGCTCTATGTAAATCTTCGGATTAAAATTAATGATGAAAAAACCGTCAAATATAAGTATAATTCATGTGTAATGTACTAAAACGTACTAAAAAAATTAAAATAAAATCTTAAGGATTTGTGAGTAAAAACAAAATCCACTATTTCTTTATGTTAAAATTTGTGACAATTTTAAGGGGAAGATTCAAATTTTTATAACGATATGTGACCAGGAGGTAGGGAGGGGCTAGAGAATTCAATTTTTGCGTGCATATTCCTCTAAGGTCCAAAAAATACAAATTTATAGTAAAATTTCTTCCGCCCGGTAAACTGTAAGCAACGACCGAATAATAGAATAAATTGGCGATAACTCGAGGCAGTAGGAAAATAAACTCATTCCCAAACATGTTACGATGAACAAATGGACATTATTTATCCTGCAGGACTAACCCCTCTCTCTTTTCCTCTATCCCACGACACTCCATTCCTTATTGAACTACGGCAGTTCTTTTATTATCTCCTCTGACCCTTCCGATGACGATTTCATCCGAGCGACCGACCTGCCTTCTACTTTCCGAGATCTTTGTCGCCACCCTTATCCTCTCTCATCCGCCCCACGAGAGGTGGAAGGAAAAAGGGACGGAAGAGAAAAGAAGTCGAATGACGAGGAGGAGAAGTTGGACGAGTGGGTTGAAGTTGCGGATCCAAACAGCGAGAGAAGAAGAAAGAGAGAGAGAGAGACAGAGAGGGTGGAAGGAAAGGGGAGTGACACCAGCGCCCCTTTTAATGCTAGCGGAGAAATATCGTACCTCGAAAGGGAAAATTCGCCGAGCCGATCTCTGATCTTTTGTCAGCCATACTTTTTTAACAATCTCCCTTTCTTATTTATTCCTTCCCCCTCTCCACTCTGAGGCCTTTTCCTGCCATGAAAGTTTCACCTTTAGGGTGTAATCCACACAATTTTGGGGTATATTTTTATAAAATGTTAAGTGAACGTATATATTTATAAGTTACAGAATTCACTACAGCCGTCATTTTTTTTATCAACTTTTGAAAATTCAAATGACATATGAAGTTTCCTATATGCAACTTACTACATGTTGTATGTTAAATATTTTTATTTCACTTTGTTGTTGAATAGAGCTAGTGTAGTTTTAATTAGGCTAGACTTGGAATTTTCCGTAAAATTTCTTCTAGAAGGGCAGTAATTGCTGATTGGTCGAAGGAAAATTATTTGCAATTAATTATTGCGAAGGCTTCCGCGATGCTTCCTTACTTTTTCCATGTTTTCCGGATTTCTACCGCATGTTGAAACCCGGAAAACATGGAACAAAATTATTTCTGTTTTTCAAATAAGAATTATAAGCAAAAATATAAAAATTTTACTTTACAAATAGTTTATAATATATTGTTGCAATAGAGAAAGGTTTCTCCCTCTTTCTCCCTAAATCTAAAAAGTTTTAGGTGGAACTAATGTGATCCGAAAAATGAACACAAGTTCTTTAATGAGGCGAAATATAAGAAGAGCTACACAAGTAGCTGTATAAAATGAAGTAAGTTAATATAAGAATATAAAGTGCAGAGATGAAGAAACACGGTTTGCTTAGTCTCTTATTCGTATCAAATAATAGAAACATCAGAAAAGAGAAATTCATTATATGACAATATTCGTATTAATAGTATGCATATAGAAAGATTTCAGACTTTCCCGGCGAAGATGACAACAGAGTGGTGTTGTCGGAATACGACAGTATCATGACCCGGCTGGAAGACCGAGAAAATTTCTTCACAGTATGCATATATTTTGGATTCACTATATGAAGAAATGAACTCAGTTGATTAATTAAGCATAACAAAATTGTTTCATAGAAAAATGATTCTGGCAAATAACAACGTAAAATCTCTTTAATGAAGAAACGCATGGATATAATTGCATAATTGGAAATAATTGCATGAATTTGCTCTAAACATATATGTTACTTCATGCACGGCTACAAAAAAATGGCATGAATAATAGTATAACCCTTCCTAAATCAGCCAATTTCGACAAATAATGTTTTTATGTAGCCCGAATATCTTTGCGCAAATTAATTATACTATGGCATTAGCGTTATAAACAGAGGAAATTAAAATATCATCCAGATCCGATACTTTATCTAATGAAAACACCTGCAACACTGCAGGTGTTGTTCCCTAACGTCCGCCGTAGTATTTCAATCACGACGGCGGCATTAAAGATACCGAAAGCTCTAATGCCTCCTTTATTTATACTGCGATGAAATATCCCCTTTGTTTGCCAGCGCACATTCGAGCAAACTCTCTGATTTCCCAATCCCTCTCTTTCTTTCTTTCTTTCTCTCTCTCTCTCACATTGCCGCCCTACTTCTGCCCTTCGCCTCCTGCGACCGAAAATCCTTAATCCTACGCAAGACCTCCATCCCCTTACCCACCTCAGTTGTAAAACCCAAGCTACTTTTCCATATACTATTTCCTTCTCCAAGCCGCCACTTTTAGTTTTTTCTCCCTCTTTCCAGAATTCCTGGCCAGGCTTGCAGAAGTTTTTGAGCTGAGCCGAAAGGCAAGCCTCTTCTCCAATGGATGTGAGCCGAGTGAGACATTTGGGTGGGGGAGAATGGGAATGAGGGAGGAGGAATGACGGAGCGAGCAGAGAAGGGAGATGAGGAAAGGTGAGAAGAGGGATTGAAGAGGATAAAGTGCATAAAGAACGATGAGGAAAAGTTTCGGAAGAAGGCTAGCCAACTTATATGCCCCCCAATGCCATGGTGGAGGGTTCGAATCCTCCTGCGGGCATGGTAATGCGTGCAAGCGGTCGTTATTGGCCGAGAAAAGCGAAGTCTCTCCTGTCGAGTCCATGCGCTTTTTGTCTGTTTGTCTGTCTGTTCCACGATTACTGCCGTCTCGGATTTCTGACTTTTACCAAACTTCGTGTGCATGTACAAATAACTTAGTGTCTGGAATCCCACCCTTATCGTTACTGCGAAATTTGCGTTAGCGCATTGCACTAATTTCCGAATCTTATCCAATCGAAACAAAATTTGGTACACATACGGGTAACATCATATGAGGAAGAAAGCGTCAATTAAACATTTCTCTAAAATGTACAGGGAGCCTCCCAGAGGCGCGCAATGTGTTTCCCCCCACCAGCCCTAAGTGGGCTGAGCGAGGCCGAAGATCCCGCGAATGTGCAAGTTACTAATATGCTTACATGAACAGCACGTGATGTGCTTTTTATGCAATAAAAATTAAATAAATATTAAAATGCAAGAGAATACTATACAAGAGGGAGAGGAAGAAAGCATTGGTAGATGACGAGAGAATGGAAGGAGAAAAGAGATATTAAGGAGCGAGGAAAGGGAGAGTAAGAAGGATAAAATATAAAACTAGGAGATCGAGACAAAGAAGAGAGATAGATGTAGGAATGACAGATAAAGATGATGGAGAAAGGGACAAGTATAAGTGAAAGGGAAAACGATAGAAAATGGAAGGAAGATATTCACTGAACGATTAACAGAGTTAAATGATAAGCAGAAAATTTGGAGAATGGGTGCAATAATAATTGAAAAATTTAAGATGTTATAAACTTTGTATCTTCCATTAATTAAAGTAAACCGACTGAGTGGTCGTCATCTTCAAGTGAAGTGGAAATAAAACGAAGTTTATCAAGTAGAATTTTAAAAGTTTTTTATTTAAAATTAAATTCTCCTATTATCGATTAATGACAAAGTTAAACTTCTTTGGTGAATTATAAGTAGAAAATTATTTGAATAGGTGTACAAGATAATACTATAAGAATGAAAGTATTAAGGAGAGAATAAATAGATTGTAAGAGAGAGAGAGAGGGTGGAGGAATGAACCAGTGATGTAGAGAGAAACGAGAACCAAGGATAACGAGATAAACAATGCTGTGGAAAAATAGTAGGGAAAATAAAGCGGGTTAGAAGAAGAATGATAAAAGAAGCGAAAAAGAAAGGCAAAGAGAAATAAGTTAGGGAATAGAAATAAATGAGCGAGGGAGTCAGTTGTGGGGAATGTGGATGCTGAAGGAAATAAAAAAGATTTGAGGGGATGAATAAAGGTGATGGGGAATTTGACACGAGACGAAATAAGGGAAATGGAAGGAAAAACAGAACATTGAGGGAAAAAGCAAGAAAAGGCAAATTAGATTTCTTATCTTCTAACTCGAGTGCTCTAGTGTACATCATATCGTACCGTCCTAACTTCTCCATTTGTTCTATTTCATCACATTTTCCTTTTATCCGATTTTCTCTAGCTTTATCTGTTACCCTTCTCAACTCATTACGAAGAGTTTTGTATTCTAAAAATAGAGCGGGAATTTTAGTTCGTCTGTGTCCTTGACGTAGACGGTCTCTTTGTTTCGTCATACTACGTAAATCGCTCGTAATCCACGGAGCTGGGCAGCGCTGAGGTGTAAATCGTTTTAAGGGAGCATAAGTATCGAGCGATTTATGAACGACATAATAAAGTATTTCAATTTTTTAACCATACATAGGGAGAGGTACCGCGTATTTTTAAGGGAAAAATCCCCTTCCACAATATCGACCTTTTCCAAAGGTTTTTAGTCCCTTTGATGGTATTATTATTATTGGAAATCACCACTAACAGTGGTGTGCAAACCATAACGAAATAGATGGACACGAGGAGTAGGAGGCATTGCCTTCAAAACTAGATCTTAGGGCGAGTCTTCCCCCAGCTGTTGCCAGTAAGGACTCCTATGAGCAGCGTCATCATATAAATTTTGTGCTTATTTACTTTATACTAGGTCGACGAATATTAAAAACAAATGTTTGAAATTATAACAAAGAGCTAATTTACTGACCACCCAAACTGCGATGCGGCGTCTCTCCCGTAACCCTCAGGAGAGACGCCGCAAAGCGGATGCATACGATTCTTAGTTTATTCCTTATTTACAGCTGACATTGCTGCAAAATTTTAACAGTAGGTACCAAAACCGTAATCTAATAAATGAGTGTACCTTCAATATTATAGTAGTATTACTTGAAGAGCTAGGTGAAGATTTTCGAAAAGCGCGGCAACTCTCCCGGACTTACCATATCTATATAGTCGTTTAGATAAGCAAAAGAATCCAAACTAAATCCCAGTCCCATTAGGATTACGTAATTTCGCGAAAAATCCTGCGATAATATAAGGCAATCAATGAAATCGTGTATACTACACATATGCGGCTTGAGACAACCATTGAGTTTCGAAGTTTAACGTGGTCGGCAATGCAACATTCCGTTAAATACCGATATTTTCCCAAAATATGTGAGTTAAATATTTAATATGAGATATTTCGAACAGTAAGCGAAAAAAAGATGAATATAATAATAAATTTCATTAATTTTTCTAAAACTGTTTAATTTCGAAGATAGTACGTCAATTCTTTCTAATATAATTTCCAAAAGAATAAAAGCCTGCACTTTAAAACGTCCCTTTTTACGTGTTACCTTAGGGGAAATGGAAGTCGCCCCTTGGATAATATCTCGGGTTATTTTTCATATTTGTTTTCGTCATTTAACTTTTATATCAGAAGCAAACATTATTGCGACATTTCAACCTTCCATCTAATCGGAAAGTTTGTTAAAAACGCGTCAAAACGTGCCATTGATGACCCTATTGTCTCACACAGACCAGATCGACCAGACTGACAGAACTGGCAAATTATATGTAAGACTAGTTGAAATAGCCAGTTTAAAACGCGCTTTGTAATCAAACAAACGGCTGCGATATTGATTGTACTATGAGAGATGGAAATCACCCTCTGGAATCGAATCCGTGATCTTTTAAAAAAAAATTGGTCATTCGCTATTGGTACGTGATCGCAGTAATTCTACCAAATTTGATTGCGTGGATTAAGTATTAAATTTAAGACTTTCCATTCTTCGTCCTTTCCTCTATTCCTCACGAAAATCCTCTTCCCTCCCTCCCCATCTCTCTTTCTCTTGAAATATTTATTTCCTAGTCTCAATCTCGCATTAAAGAACATTATCTATCTATCTGTCCCTTTCTCTCTCTCTCTCCCTTTCTCTCTCCTCTCTCTCTCTCTCCCATCTCTCTCCTTTCTTCCTCTCTCCTTCTCTCTCACCTATTAAAAAATTCAAAGCACGCATTCCTTACGAATATAGTATAAGGGTTGAGACGACAATACCATCTCGAGGTTTAACAATGACATTGTCGGCAAGGTAACATATCGTTAAAAAGTTTAAAACTTTCTAAAAAATATGATTTAAAGTGATCTGATGCTTTCCCGGCAAATGGATGCGGTGAATTTTTCTCGGGTTTCCAGCCTGTTGAGAATAGTCTCTTCCGACGTTTCGGCGCCTTTCTCTTGCGCCATCTTCAGGGAACTCACTCAGGGGTTCCCTGAAATTGGCGCAAGAGAAAGCCGCCGAAACGTCATAAGACACCATATTCACCAGGCTGGAAACACGAGAAAAATTCACCACAATATTATTTAAACGTATAAATTGAGTGATTATGTATCATAGAAAAAATGTGCTGATTAGAATAAGAAACTTTATTTATTTTTCTTTAAAACGGTTCAGGTCCGAAAATCGTAGGTCAATTATTTCTAATTTAAATTTGCAAAAGAGTAAAAGCCTTGACGTCGAAAAATCAATTTTACGTGTTATCTTATGAGAAATTGAAATCACCTTCTGAAATCGAACCGAGGACCTCTCTCTGTAGCTGATGAAGGAGTAGTTCCGAAAGCTTCTACGTTTGTTATGTTTCTGTGTTTTAGTGTTCTTTTACGTGTGTCGCTTCGACATCCCCGGTGCCTCGCCAACCTGAAGTCGTCTGATTGGTGAGTGTTCACTGGGTTTCCTCATCCCAACACCTTGTTGACATCCATATATCCATTTTACCTTTCCTTTTCCGTAAGCTGTTATATATATATATATATATATATATATATATATATATATGTGTGTGTGTGTGTGTGTGTGTGTGTGTGTGTGTGTGTGATAAAACTACCGAGGATAACAAAATGCATATAATAAAAAGAAGAGAGGAAATATATATATATATATATATATATATATATATATATATATATATATAATTAGAAGGGAGAGGAAGGGAGACAAAAAGGAGGGAGAGGGAGATAGACAATGCAGAGGAAGAGAGAAAAGGAGAAAGAATGGTATGTACCTTAAATTTAATACTTAATCCACGCATGCCCGTCATATTTGACTGGAAATTACGCTAGTCTAAAAAAAATGACCCTGAAAAGGTCAAATTTTTGTTTCATATGGATTTGGTTTGGTTCATATCTTCTTTAATACTGCATATCGACTTATAACGCTTTCGTTCAGACCAACTCATAAAAAGCAAGAAGGAGAAGATGGGCAAGGCGTACTGAAAGCAAAGCAAAGTAAATAGGTACCCGGAGTACGAGAGATTTAATAAAGAAGAATTCTAGACGACGGAGTTTTCGATATAGCGAAGGAGAATATCAAAGACAAGTGATAGGAATAGACTAGACGAGAGAGAGGCTAGATGCTGGCGCGCATTTCATTGAGCGAGCTAGTTGTGAAGGATGGCGACAATATCCACTGCTATAAACTCTTCAATCTTTGCTAAATGCGAAGCGAGTTATCACAAATTCCAAAAGAAAGATAACACAATGATCTCCCGCAGGAAGAGAAAGTTCCGTCGAAGGGTGCGACAAAGAAACGAAAACACCTAAGAAAGATGTGAGGAGAGTTGAAAAGGAGAAAGGGGACGAAAGTGGAAAAATATAAGAGGAAGGGAGTAAAACCACGGCAAAAGAACGGAAAATACTCGTGTGTGCTGAAGTTCTTGTAAGAGTTACAAAGACAGAGTCAGCAACAAAGTTGCGACGAAGAGAAATAAAACCATATTTATCGGGACTCTTTGACTGCTGCTGACTTATTTCCACTACCGTTAGCAAAATGTAAACATGAAAGTTTAGCCGAGAAAATTAATATGCAAAGTATTAAAGAAATAGGTGGATGTGATATGTGAGAGAGAAATAAGAAAAATGAGGAGAAAATGCTGAAAATATATTCACACGGTTTTTGAACAAAGTGTAATTACTAATTTACGTAGTATGTAATATCAGTTTATTAGACGTTTAATCGATTTATTTAAAGTAAATTAATTATTTTTTGGAATAATAATTCATTTTTGGGTTATATCTTTTAGGTATTACATGTTGCATGATATATAATGCAAAAGCTTTTATTTGTTTGTTTGATTTTAATTGTTAAAATACATGCCAAAATTTTACTGAATTCATTAATTCAAAATAAAATTCACCATTTTATTATTTTGTAAATAAGTAAGGATTGGAAACCAAAATTAAAAAACAGGTCATAGTAAAAGTTTAAGCTATTAACGAATATTCAGTTGATCCTATTATATTACTAAATGACGGAAGACATTTAAAACGTAAAAGTCATTTTATTAAAGTTATCTGTCCATACGCACACGTGCATTTCACATCACTCAGGGTAGTCATCGAGCGCAGAAATGGTTAATAGAAAAGGAATTATTTTCATTTTAAGTGGTATGGAGACGAAAGAAGAGAGAGAATGAAAATCGAGACTTAAAGATGGAGAGACGAAAGTTTCTCATACCAAGAGTGCGACAGCATTTTGCTGCGGTAATGGGACGTAATCGTAACTGAGAAACCTCTTACCGAGCTACTTCAATATTCAAACGCACCCGGATGTCTCCATTCTTCCATTTTGCGTCGAAGACAGTAAAGAGAGGGTAAAAGGGACCCTCCACTATCCTCGTCCTCTCCTCTTTCTCTCTCGTCGCCATCTCAAATAAAAGATGTCACTTTCCATAAGTGCGCAGTCCATTCTGTGATTGACACTCATCCTTTATTGACTATTTATTTTTGGTGGCCTTATTTCACGAGTTTTATTTTTACATTTCGAGCAAAAAAGTAATTATTTTGATGAGAGGACGCACGGCAACACAATTTCTTCCTCTAAAGTTGCTATATGGATATTTTTGCTCGATAAAAATAAAATCCTTAACCATTTATCACTTCAATTTAGTTAATAAATCTAATACGCATGGGAATAAAAGTAGATATTGACCCTCCTACCAAGGGTATTCTCGAATCTCAAAATACAATTTCTCTCAATAAGAAAACATCATACGACACTATAGCTCTGACAACAACACCTGTTTCCTTCCATACCAACAATTTCAATTTAAGTCCACGACAGCATTACGTAAGAAGTCAAATCATCAACGCTTTCAAAAAACGCCATCAATACAAAATTCACATCATTATTATGTAATGTGTGGAACATTATCAAAATCAATAAGACATTTCTGCTTATAGCGATTGGTAAACAGTGAATTAATCACTGTCATGCGAAAAAGTAGCCAACTCGGGGAAAAAAAAGATGAAGGTGAATGGCAGGGAATTTTCATGCTGCGATACACGGCAATAAGAAAGAGATGCTACTCCGAAATTGTCAGGCGACAGCATTCGGTTTCATCAATCAACCGCAGAGAAAAAGACCAAGGAAAAAACGCAGCGGCGGAGTAAATTGAACATCGAAAATTTTCGCGACGGTGCGGGCAGCGACCCAAATAAAAGGAAAGGGTGGCGAAAAAGTGCTATTGATCGCTATGCTCCGCGTACAAAATCAATGCGAATGGAACGTTAATCTGCATATATATATATATATATATATATATATATATATATATATATATATATATATATATATATGCATATTCAGGAAATGCACGCTTTGTTTCTCCGATCGTAAATTTGCTGTTCCATTTTCTTTTATTTTTACGCCGTTCATTGTGTTCGCTGCGGTCTGCCTCTTCCATGTACGATCGCCAGAGAAAAACAATAAAAAAAGACATGGAGAAGCGAAGGAGAAAAAAGCGAGGGGATTTTGTACAACCGCGCAAATATTTGTAATACTAATGGATTCGTCTTGGCTGCCTTTGTTAGCTTTTTTCGGTTAGTCCTGCTCTGTAATTCTTAGACTTAAGAATTAATGAAATTCGTTTTATTCCGCCGAAAAATATTTCAGTTAATTTTTTCGGTGCAGTTTGGCAAGCAAGATGTCAGCCATTAGCAATTCACGTAACAATCGTATAGATTGATTGTAACTCTTGATGTTTCGGTAGGCATGACGACACGAAAACAAGAAATCAAAATGCCCTCATATTTTATTATAAAATACGAAACATTTGTAAAACAGGCAAACATGCAAAAATTTCGATCCATTTTATTTGGTAAAGATAAATAAAATCCAAATTAAATGTTTTCTTCTTCGGAATATGCGGAAATACAAACATTTCAAAGAATATGAAACGATTAATTTACCACTTTTTGGTCTAGTACCAATCGTCCCCGCTTTCTCCAGCATTTTGACTCGAGTATTACTCAAATTCGATGGCAACTGTTTTCCCCTGAGGGAACTCCAGCCTAGCGCCGGGCGCAAATATGGTTGCTAATGCGTGTATTCATACACTCGGCACGGGAAGATGACTAAAAAGTTAGGCTTGCAATTCCCTACTTCTGTACGTAACGCCCTACAGTGGTGATAACTGCCTGATGACCTCAATTACATTTTCGTATTCAACGTCAAATCGCACAGGTTTCTTAAGAGAGCCATAGCATTCAGCGGCGACAGATTTTGTTGATATTTTGAAATGCTCAATTATGGTCTTATATTTATTTCCGAATCTATTATTACACAGATAAAAGTTTACAAATGGATTTATCCATGAATTATATCATTCAAGCCAACTTAACATTTATAGTTTTACTGATATCATTATAAATAGCTGCTCTTACATATATAGGATAGATGATGCAGGATATATCATATAAAACCTAAGGTACTTTTAGAGATGCCATAGAGCTGAAATTTGGCATGAATATATATGATTGGTTCCAATCTCGGGAAAAAATCCGACATTCTAGAAAACGTTGTAATTAAGGTGTTTTTGACCACAATGTCTAATTTTAAACACCCATAAGAAAAGCATTGAAAACGGTGTAGGGCTATATAAAAGTTTTTTACAATTATTTACAATTAAGATACAAAGTCATGAACCGTACTGTGGAGAAAAGAATAAAGTTGACGTTTCTTGAAGATAAAATTCAAATCCATGCTGAATTTGCCTTGCAATTCGATTTTAATCATAAAATAATGTAAAGTTTTTCGGATTCCAACAATGGAAAATATTAACAGCCATAGCGACTATCACAATGCCTTTCAATGAGAATTTATTTTCCATACTTCATAAGCATTGATTTAATGTTTAGATTACATTATAATCAATTATATTTGAGCCAACGACACATACATATGATGATAATTTTAAATTAATTGTTCATCCGGATACGTACTAAAAGGGAAGGATGATGATGCAATAATCCTATAACAAAATATATCCTAATTTTTACTTAATTTTTAATGTAAAATTTAGGCTATTGTCTTAATGATGACTATAGTTATTGCTGAATCAGGGAGATCTAAGCCATTAAACCTGAAATTCGAAAACTTGGACGAGAGGCGATTGCCAGAGAATTAAAAAATTCCTGATATATGGCTTAATTTCGCAGAAAATGAAAATTGTCTTACTTATATATTATCACTAGCGTAATTGCCCTTTAATTATGACGGGATTATCATAAACGTATGACAAATATATATGATTTTGATATGAAAAATCATTAAGATATGCTATGACCTGGTTTGGTTTTCATGCACAAGCAAATCAGTGTTTTTGAAAGTTATCATTGTTATGATTACACTGTTTAAGTAATTATTAGCAGAGGCCAAATGATTATCCAAATATTTGATGAAAATAAAAGGAAAATCGAAATAATAAGATATAATGCATAAAGAAGCAACTTAAATATACTTGAAATATTTGAGCAAATTATAGTTTATTTAAAATGCATAGAATTTAACTTAATAAATGAATTATTTTACTCTTATAGACTCGTAAAAAACAGGATAAAATGTGAACGAACTGTCAATTTATCATCAGAGGAGAAATGTGTAGTAATTTACTTACTATTAACTAAATACTTACATGAACTGCATTGAGTTTTACTATATTTTAAGATCGCATTTTTCTTTTAACTATATTATTTTTGAAAATTTTCCAGAAAAATCATTTTATTTAAAGAAATATAAATAAAAGTGAAAAAATGTTATTTTTTCACTCTTATTTGAAATTCGGTTCGAAATATTCGCTATATTATCAGTTAAAGAAATCCATTAAAAATTACGTGACCCATATTTAGTTTTATGAATTCCCTCCATTTGGCAATGGCGCATGATTCAATGGTATAACATTTTTTATAATCAATTATAATTTATTATTTTTATACTGCAGCTTCTTTTAATCATATACAAATGCTACGTCCTCTTCCTCTTTCTCAACTTCTGCACATTCCGATTCTCTTTTCATTCCTCCCTCTAATTACTTAATAGATTCAGAAATTAAGTTATACCCATGTATAAAAGTCAGACCCGTGTTAAAGCACTAAATTGGTGCATTTATTATGAGGACAAGAATAGAATTCAACAATTGGGGCAACATCGGCCCAATATAAATAAAATGCGTGAAAAAATCGTATTGAAACGTATTTTTTTTAGATTTACGAATGAGATTTAAATTCTTTTCTTCGCATAACTAATTAAGTTAAACACTTCATCCTTGAAATATTTTAAAATGTAATCGAAAAAGTTCTGCATGTTAAGGAATGGCTTTTAGCGTGATTCATATATGCGATGCAAATTTATAACTCCGGTTAATTATAAGATGCACTGCAAAAAATCTATGAAAATAACTATAAAAATAGTTAATTACCAAAACGTTCAATAGGAAGTTAACTGAAAAGAAATTAATGAAAAACACGATTTTAATTATAAATAATTCGGGCGCCTTCTCTCTCCCGTGCTAAAGCATTCAAAACACACTTTCCTTACTCGTATAGTATAAGGACGACAATACAATCTCGAGGTTTAACAATGACACAGTCGGCAAGAAAACATATCTTTAAATAACTTAAAATCTTCCAATAAATATGATTTAAACGTATAACTTGAGCGATTTCGAACCTAAGGCAAACGTCGACGATAACAATAAGGAATTATAGTGGGCCTGCATCAGATAATTGATTTACTCCATATAGAAACGACGCGAAACAATTCCTCCGCGTTCACATTTGCGCTGTCCGTCGGTTTGGGTTGTTTTGGGGGTTGGGGCTTGGTTTTCATCCACGTTCATATTTTCACACTCCATCTTCCATTATCGTTCCATAATTTCTTCTTGAATATGTATAACCTTCATTCAATTTATGAGTATCGACGTTCTCCACCGGTTTATCCCTCCAAACTAACCAAACCCGATGGAGAGTGCAAATGTGAAATTGGATGGAAAACCAAGCCCCAACACCCAAAACAACCAAAACCGATGGGCAGTGCAAATGTGAGCGTGGAGGAATTGTTTTGCGTTGTGTTTTATATAGAGTGAACCAGTTAACTGATGCAGGCCTCCTACAACCCACGCATTCAAGTTTTGTTGCAGTCAATAAAGGGGACTGCCGCCCCTTTCAACCCCCGCATTGATAGAGATAACATAGACCACAAATGACAAGGATAGAGATAACCATAGACCGTAAGAATGACATTGAGGAAGTTCATCATTATTTACGATGAGTCCATTTAGTTTTAGGAACGCGACAGACGTCTCTTTGGTTCGGATAATATTTCAGAAGTCCTTGGCAAGCATGCCAATCGGGATGGGTACGATCAATTACAACTAGTTTATTTATTTCTATAAACAGAGTAACGATATAGATTCATGTTTCTATAAACAGCGCAACAATGCAGTACACTCCCTTTATGAGAAGGGCATTTCCCATAGATAGCATACGACATCTTGATTTAGACTGTAGACCGTATACGACAAAAATAGCAAAAGTATTTAATGTTGTTTCGTAGTTTTTCGATTTTTTGAAATTTTTTTAACTCTTTCCATCGTTAAATATAATGGCTAACTAACAGTTCGGAGAATAGGTCGCGCAGCTTTTGCACACGTCTAAAAATGGTCTCCCCTATAGGCGGTCCCGCCTCAAGGAAGGACTCGTCCTTCCGTGAGAGTACCTTATGCGCACCGCCACAACTACACGACCGTACTATACATACGACACACTATGGCAGGGATGGCAAATGATTCGTTTCGTGTGCCAAGAAACTAATGTAAACAATCAGAATTTAGTTTTGCGCACCAATAGTTTGCTCCTTTTCTAATGAACTTCATACTTTATACCTAAAAAAATACAAGCGTACGCGTGCTAAGTAAAATCGCACGTGTGCCACCTATGGCACGCGCGTCACGTATTTGCAATTTCCGTACTGCCATAAACAAGATTTGAAAAGTGTACCATGTCAGAGTACACAGAGTTTCCAAATACGTTCTTTGAGATTTCACAATGTTCTCGATATTTTTCGCTCAGATGAGTTTTTAACGAGAAGTAAGCGAGATAAGTTGTAATATACATGTGGATCTTCATGCGAAGTAGTCGTAACTATTGTTCAATTTCAACCAAAACCGGAATCGATCAATTAATTTTAACAAAACGTAAAGTGGCCGTCACTGTCCGATTTTAACCAAAATTGAAATAGGTCTACCGATTTTAGCAGAACTCCTCATTACCAAATTTCATCATAATACGTCCGGCGGTTTTCGAGTTTAAAAATGCGGACGGACGGACGGAATCGACCTCACCTATATGCGTTCACTTCGTGCAAAGAACGCATAATAATTTCAAAATGTTACAATATGTATTAAAACATACCAAAATACACCTGAGACGATTCTGAAGTTGTAATTACTGCATAACACGACGACACGGTCATTCGGCAATGAACGAATACATTTTGCAACCGCATATGGAGTGGCAAAATTAGGTGAAACACAAAGTAAAATTAAATCACGTAAGTTTTATGAGCATGAAAATGAAAAGAAGAGTCAAAAGACTTTAAAGTATAGATACCTTTATATACTGAAATTGGAATTTCTTCGATTTCTCCTTTGGCTCTTCACGAACGACGCATACTATGCGAAGCAATGCAATTTATAAGGAAACATGATCCTTAATTCACTAACGACGTATGTGTGAAATGACGAAAATGATCTGCCGTAGAGCGGGAAATCACTGTACTTAACTCCATGAATAATATTTTCTTCATTTTCCAGATGCGTTTATGGAAACGTAATATCCTGAACTATCCCGCCGACCCAGTTGCTAGGATAGCGCAACAATTTCATTACAAGTTCGCGATGCTGTTTAAGAGAGACTGCTAGGCTTAAAGCAAGGTAAGCTCACGTTCCCGGGCCTTTGCTCCTCGGATTTCCTCCTTTATATAAGCTCCTACCTTCAAAATGAATGTACCGGACAAATCGACCATCATTTCCGAGAATCAAAAGGAGCCAGCTGTTTCTTTTATGATAAATTTACAATCTAAAGAGACAAAATCGGCGTAACATTCATTGCACGAACTTTCTCATATCCGCACGCTAATAGCCAATAAGATTATTCCAGCGCTTATATTATTATGTGTTTACGCGCTGTTTGACACGAAGCAACAATGTTGCTGTCTTTAGTGGCGAGAGTACAGCGGTAGCTGGGCGGAAAACTTATATGTTACTATGCCACTGGAGGCTATATCCGTAATTTTTTAAAGGGAATATTGCTTATGTATTATTATGCATGATATTTACGCTCTATAACTGAACAAATTTTAATAAATATTCATGGAGCCATTATTAAATTTTTGTTAAAATCAACAAGAGTAAGCTATGATCTATTGTCACGAGATTCGGATCATTTCAATCAGGATTATATCTAGGATGATATTATACTCGATTGAGTGATTTCGGGAGATTATGTTATTCCGCTTAACCCATGATAGAGAATAGAGACAGACGAAATCGTAAATACCAAGTATTCGGATTAAGGGGATCTTAAACGTGTACATCCATCATAATCTCGAAATGGCTTATTTTCACATTCACAACACTTGGTATAGTGTTTCGTTATAAGAGAAATTAGAAAAATAGTATATCCAACAAAAACAAGGTAAGGTAAAGATCGATAAAAAACAACAAAGATCTACTTAGAAAAATTGCACTCTCATTTTAATGTCAAAGGAACAGCGCAGTCACTTTCTCTATCACCTACATTTTCGTTCTATCAATTCCGTCTACAGTGTAGAGGGAAGTGATAGAACGTAAAAGGTAGGAGAAAGAGAGAGGGAGTGAAAGAGAGAGGGAGTGAAAGGGAGGATTGATCCTTAGGTAAAAATCCGAGCCTTTGGAGGAATTTCTTCGTCGTAAATATAAGAGGAGAGAAAGGAAGTTGAGTAAGAGGATTTGGAAAGGGGGTGTAAGGAGGCGGTGGAAAAGCAGAGAAAGTACAGGTTCAGGGAGTGTGTTCGATGACGTTTACCGTACGTGCGCGCGCGCAAGCGTGCGTGCGTGCGTGCTTTTTTGAGTGGAGCGAAGAGAGAAAAGCGCCTTCAATCGGGCAAACAAAAACGGAGGCAGGGAGTGGGTGTTTGAGAGGGGTGCGTGATGCATGAGAGATGACGGAGGCATATGATATAATATTGTCTAGAGAGGTAGAAAGAGAAAAAAATGCCGTGTTCTACGAGAAATGTAATAAGGGAGAGAATCATAGGGATGGAAGTGGCTGAAGAAGAGGGATATGCAGAGAACGAGTTAAATGAGGCGAATACGTAAAGAGAAGAAGATGAGGAATTCTCAAAAAATTAAAGCTAATGGTTAGTATGGTGAAAAGAACATGATAAATCGATGGAATAGTAATGAACATAATGTATGTATAAGTATAAGTTTATATTAACGAAAATGAAATTACATTAATGGATATGAAATAGGACCAGGTGAAGGGGTGATATGGCAAACAGGATGAAGATAAATCAGGAAAGATTGAAACGACAAAAATTTACAAAAAACAAAACGACACTATCAAATGAGAGGGAGCTAGCTACGCGCTCTTAATTAATGCTTAATTAGCACAATAAAATTGAAAATCAAAATTTAAGAAAAATTCAGGAGATAAAACCAATACTGTAAAAACATCGAGTAAAACTCTACATCGGGAGCAAAAATGTAACTGGATTATAAAATACAGCACATTAAAGCCATCTTATAGCTATATTGAATGCACGTTTTCATTAATAATGTAGTCAATTAGCTATCTAAACGTCTGGAGAGCTGTTGGGCTGGAATACAAACGGATAATGCATATAGTTTACATTTGCTTTCCTTAAAATGCAGTAGATGGGGAACTCGGGAGAAGAAAAGGGAGGAGAGGCAAAATGGAAACATGCAAAACGGGTGGAGAGAGATAGAAAAGAGCAGGAAGATTAAAATCGCCAAGTAGAGAAAAGGAGGAAGGAAAAAGGAGTTTGAGAAGAGATAGGAAAAGAGAGGTTCCGGAGAAAGTTGAGGATGGGAAGATCGGCGAATAACAAGAATAGGAAGAGGCCAAGCAAGAGGTTAAGAGCGACATATGGAATACAACAGCGGGCACTTCGAAAAGGAAGAGATAGTTGCGAGAAACAGAGAGAAGGTGAAAGAGATAAAGGGATGAAAGAGGAATGGGTAGAGAGAGAATGAGCGATGGAGGTGAAATGCTAAAACAGAATGCAGAGCAGAGAGAGAGAGAGGGTCGATGGGCTGGAGTAGCCAGAGGGAGCTTCGTGTGGGGGGAGGTGGTAGAGAATGGGTTGAGGAACGGAGGAGTTAGCGTGAGACACGAAACATAGGCGGGATGGGAAGTGCTGGCGGGAAGAGGTTGAGATGGCAGAGGAACGAGGAAGTGGTTTGGGAGGTCGAAAGAGTTTAAAAGGACGAGAGGATGACACCGGGTGCTCAGCCATTCATGTGTACTCAAGCATCCGTGTATCCTTCTCAATGAGAACAAATGATTCATGAAATTGCCCTCGGTGCAGTAATTCTCCCTTGTCGTTTTCCCATTATTTACCATTCATCCCGCTACCCCATCCGCCTACTCTATTCCTCCCGCCGACCCTCCCTCCCTATTACTTTTATCTTTTCTATCCTATCCACCCTTTTTTCCTCGACCTCTACGCTTCCTTCTGCGAAAAGTAATTCATCCGAGCCATAAACCCAATAGTTCCATTATATTTTTTTAAACACGGGTTTCTGTGACGGTAATAGGCGAATGGAAGGTCGAAGAGTTAAGGACGTGAGAGCAATGACGACTGTGTTGGAGGTAAGTATTCCTTCCGGTTCAGGACAAAAAAGGTCGGCTTATATTTTCCACATATCCTGCCCCGCAATCTTCATCTCAGCACGGTTCGAAAATCTCCTATGATATTTTTTTTAACACGCTATACTTCGGCGGAGGCACGAAAGAAGGTCTCAGAGTTAAGAACATGCCGGCGGTGTACGAGGAAATTTTTTTATCCCGTTCGAAACAAAAGGGTCGCCTACTTCTCTGCACCTAGGATCCGCCTATTAAGTCCCGCCACCACGCGGGTGGAAAATGCCCATCTGCCTGGCGAAAATAAAAATTTAGTGTCTCGTTAAGGTAAATTTCGTCCGGACTATGACGGCGTATGTGATTAAAACTGGAGAGGGTGTATAATTCGTCGACGAAATGGCTCTTCCGAGTTTCTGCACCACTGTGACTTTCAAGCGAGACTCGTCCCTCTTGCTTCTCTAGAGCCACACGAGGTCACGGATAAAACTCCGCCATGATTACATTTCGCAAGCTCGTGCTACACTCTCGTGAAAGCGCAATGGAATAATAACGAAACTCGTTCTGCGAGGATCTCCATCCCGAGCGCAACGGGCCGTCACATTTTAAAGCGAAGCGTCTCTCGCTTAACTTTCCTTTTAAAATATTCGAGGAATTTTGTAGAAGATGACGCCTTCGCTACGGAATCGAAGGTTTTTATAAAATGTGATCTTATCACTATCACAAAATGTACAATAACGTTACTTCAAGGAAATCTATAAAAGCGTCAATAAACCTGCCCAGTTCCGTGACTAGGGTATGGCAAAGCAAAAGGCGTCTAACGTCTCATTTAAAAACACAAAAAGTTTATTTTCCTATAAAGAAGTATTAATTTAATACTCAAATATTTAACTCATCTTGATATATAAAACAGAGTGGATGTATATTTGTACGTCTAAAATGTTTAACCCGCTTTCAGAAGTCCTAGAAAGTTGAAATTTGGCACACTGGTAGATTTTAGCTCACAATTGACAAAAAAATCCGAAACTTGGAGATTTTGGATTTTAAGGATCCGAGATCGGGGTTCCAAATTTTTCGGAAAATCCACGCCGTAAAGGAAGAATAGCCAACGCCAAGATAAAGGGTAAAAATGGATTCATGCCTAAATACAGTCTATGAATACTTTTAAAGTGAGTCACATGATTTTTCAGTAATATTAGGACATTGTTATCTTTTACTATTAACATTGAAAGATTTATCGCAACATAAATCGATACATGTATTTACATTTGTTCAGTATCCTAGGTGTGGTTTATTGTTTAAGTTTTGGCTTATACTATTGACATCATCCACATAATTTTATTGCTGCTTTAAAGGCTTTGGTGCATATAGCCATGCGATTATTAAGTAAGACGCTAATGCGAAATTGTAGTAATGGTAAAAATTTACAATACAATACATAAAATTGTAAATGTTAATGTAAACATCTCTTGCGTAATTAAGGAATGGGGAACGTTTGGTAAAGATTTGATCAATTTCTGTAGGGGCTCAGCCCCCAAACCCCTGAACCAGCAATTCAAAACTTGGGGAACACAACAGCCAAAGTAAGTAAATTTCAAAATTTATTGTATTATTTTTATTGTAATATGACATCAAAAATGATATATCAATAAAAATAATAAATGATAAAAATCGTTTGCAACTTAAAAGAAAACTCTTTGCAGAGCGAAGTCGGGCGTTTCTGCTAGTAGTTAATTAAAACGCTAATATTCTTTATGAAATCGTATCAAAAATCATATTCTACATATATTTTTCCTTAAAAATCCGCCATAGGTGCCACATCTCCCAGTTACGCCTCTGTTTATACCTATAACACGATTATGTATCTTGAACTATAAGTTTCATTACTGCTGATTACATTATTTTATGAAATATAATTAACATGGCAGTTTCTATGTAGCAATTTAGCGGCAAGCAACGTTAAATAACAAGCGAAGCACTGAAATTCTAACGGAAGTGCCA
This sequence comes from Tanypteryx hageni, assembly GCA_028673005.1. Taxonomy (NCBI): domain Eukaryota; kingdom Metazoa; phylum Arthropoda; class Insecta; order Odonata; family Petaluridae; genus Tanypteryx; species Tanypteryx hageni. Next base: position 77,109,599 of record CM054114.1, on the reverse strand, counting down.
ATTGTAATGGAGTTCTGTTACACGAACATCAAAAAAATTAACTTAAAATACCTCTAATAAAATCATACGGCGAATTACTTGAGATTTAAATTTATACACTTCTTAGGATTATTCTTCCAAGTGAGGCTATGATTAATTGATTTGGCCCGGCAAAAGCAAAAGATACTGTTCTGGTGATCGAATGTTGAATAAATCATAAAAATTATAGTAAACAAATCCACCTTTGTTCGACTTTGAACTTTATCAATATTAGCTTTTTTTGTTTGAGGTATGCATACATGTTCGTCAAAATCACAGCCTTAAAGCGCACATTCTATTTTTTTAGCCTCAATGTATCATGCGAGATAAGTGAGGTGCTCGGATACGAGAGCAGATATTCTAAAAGTGAAAAAAGAGCGGAGAAACAGGCTGAGAGCGAGAAGACGTGTGTGTATTGTTCCCATGCGAGGATTTGCTCGGCATCTTCGAAGATATCGTGTAGGATGAGAAACGCGTCTAGAATTAGTCCGAGATTGAATTTTCGGATAAAGGAAAAGAGATTCGATGGTATGACATATCCAGAGAAAATGTCATTCACTATTCCTATATCAGAGTAGAAAGAAGCGAAGAAAATTCATGACTTTTCTAACCTAGAGCCTTCCCGTTTTCTTCCTAGTGCGTATAACATAATGTCTCAAGATACAAATATGGATCGGAAAAGTTATATGCGCCTTTTTCACACTCTATATAATTGAAGAAATAAATTATGTACGTTTCTATTGCTTTGTATAAATATCATCGAATTGAATATATTATCGGGAAATAGTTCAAGTGATATTATTATACATGGCATTTTCATTTGAAATCAAATGTAAATTATTACTGAACAACCATTTTAACACATTTAACAAGTAGGGGTTCACACGGGTTTCCCGTGGTACAGAAGTGCTTTTCGTCAAATTCGCCCTAGTATAATCGTATACTAATGTATTTTCTTTGAAATCAGAAAATTAATTTTCCTTATATTGTGGTAGCCCTGCATTATAGATTTGTTCTAAACATGATCATTTTTTTGCATTCTATACTAGCCCTGCAAACGAAATTTCTTTGAAATCGGTTCAGCGAATAACTTCGATGTTTGTAGTTACCGAAAAATTCCTTGATATTGTGGTAGCCCTTTCTAGTCGAAACGGTTGAAATATTCTTTTTGGTTATTTATTTATATGAAGATTATATATACCATATTGGTTAAAAACCATGCGGGCGGTTCTCTAGAAATACACGTAAAATTATAATTATTTTACTTTTTACTGTGGTAGCCCTGGTCGTTAGTTCCCACTTATACATCTTGATTTTATTGTGGTATGTTGTACAAATCTTATATAAAAAAATTTATTGAAATCCATTAAGCCAATTCTTCCAAATCCATAATTGCTGACTGAGTTTAATTTGGAATTGTAGCATCTCTGTTTGGCTGATTCGGTGTGACTAAGCTAATATGCTTTTGTATATATGTGTATTATAATTATTAAATTTGGTCAAAAGTCATGAGGACAGTTCAACGCAAATACGTGTAAAATGAATTTTTTAATTACTTGTATTGTGGCAGCCCTGGTTTTGATATCTGTGCCAAAGTACTTGATTTTATTGTTTATGTTGCACACCTCATTTATACAATATTTCGTTGAAATCGGTTCTGCCAATTCCTTCCAAATTTATCATTATAGAAAAGTTTAATTTTGCAATGTTGGCACCCTTGCCAAGTCGATTCGGTCTAAATTTTTCATTTTGCTGATGAATTTATGAGAAAATTCTATGTACCAAATTTGGTTGAAATCGGTTAAGCCAATTCTTTCCTGATATATGCGTACGGACGGACATCACGAAGATAATAGTGCTTTTCAGCATCGACGAAAAGCACTAACAACCAACAAAACTGTAAAAATAAATAAATTTTACACAAGTAACGTTTGGTCAGGTAGATAAATAACTGAAAGCCAGTTATTATTAAAATTACTGTTATATGTAAAAGTTTGGAGATAATAGAAATTTTTACCACAAACCTGTAGCCATTATAAGTTTTCAGTATTTAAATTTCTAATACCGATTTAATTAAAAAAATAAATTCAGTAGTAGGCTAGAGAAAACGTTGTGTCAAGAAATGTCTCTAATATTAACGATTCAGAAAACTCATAGCAACCATATTATTTGGTTCAATAAATTGACGCAGCAATTCATCTGCTGCAAAAATCGCAAAATTTTGCAAACCTTTTAAAATACTTTTAACCCTCAAAGTAAGCTAAATTAGCGGAAAATGTCTTTTTCAAAAGCTTTTAAATCGAATTAAGCAGGCCTATTTTCCTCTCATCAAACTTTACTTCTAAATGACGAACAGTATTAATACAAAGGTTACCATTCCCATGCACACAAAACCACATAATTCCGCCGAATAAAAATGGAGATAAATTTTAACCCTGGAATACTATTACGGGTGAAAAAACGCCCGGCAAATATTTTGGAGTCTCACCACTAGAGAGCAGCACATATACGAAAGTCTCACGTTTGTGTATTATGTTATCACATAATGACGTTGGCAGTCCGCTTAGTTGTGAATTTTGCAAGTCACATTATGTACTTTAAAGAAAATTCGTCTGACTATCAGGTGAGTTTTCACCCTGTTGTATTATGCTGATAGTTTATATCTTCCATAAATCTTTTTGGTGCTCTATTTTTCGCATTGTTAACTATAATATTGTTTAATTTTTCTTCAGGCAAATGTGTAAAATGTCTAAGCTCTCTGCTAATGATATTCATAGCATACTTTCTGAAGAAAATCAGTACGAACCTAGCGATGATGAAGTTAACAATACGGAAGATTTCATTGCGGAGATGCTGTTAAGATGTAACTGTTTATCAATATATATATATATATATATATATATATATATATATATATACTAATGATAAATCGTCGTTTACTTATGACCTATAAATGTGAAGATAATAGTGCTTAATTCATCATAATTTATAAGTACTAGAATATTCGCATTATGTCCAACTGCAACAACCATGTGCAAGTCATTCGGTAAATTTATTTGGGTGCTCTGCCGCTGAATCTTGTTCTGGTGCCCTACAAAACACACTAATATATGTATTTTTTCAACACCAACTAGGCGATGGAATATTTACATATCCTCTTTAAAAAGCAAGTCTTCTCATCCTATAAAAAGAATAAGTGATACTAGGTGGTCGACTCTAGCTGATGCGGTTTTAGCTTTAAGAGAAAACTATGCAAGCATTAAAGAAGCTTTAAAAGAAAAATAACTATATAACTACCTTCTCTTGGTCCGTGGTCCATTGTTCTTGGCGTGTGATGTGTGCCTACATTTTATTTAAAAATGTATACAATAAGATCAAATACTTACTGCAAAAAACATTATTGACATTACCTAACTAAAAATTTAACCTCTTCTAGAATACTATTCTCTGCAATCTTAATGCTTTCGTCACTCGATTTATTTATAAACGAGCGGAATTACCCGTTGAACATCAACAGGATTTTGTAGTGTGATTAAATATAACTTCTGAGGTGTGTGTGTGTGTGTGTAAAAACACACGGTAAATATAATTGTTTCATTAATTAATAAATTCCTGACAATCATTTGAACTCTCCCAGAAAATGAAGTGCTTGAAATTTATTACATTCTGGCATCAATATAAAACTTGATTTGCCACTCTTTGGCACCGTTATTCTTCCTCTTCGCATGTTTACTGAATAACAATATTCTTCAATTATTAACATTGAAATCTATCAAGTTTGACATTGCGCGAAGCGAATAACACAAATCTTTCGTCTACTTGAAGGCTTAATAGACGCTAATTTATCGGAGGCAACAGTGAGGTTCGCCTTGGCAACACCCGGAAAGAGTACGAAAAAGCCATAAAATTTAGAAAAGAAATGCGTTTCTGACACATTATTCTATGTAACATCTAAACATTGCAAGAATAAGATATATTGTAGTTTTAGCCGTCGAATAAAACAAAAATAGAGAAATTCGGTCTATATTTACATATTTCAATGAATGAAGGAAATATACCTTGCACCTTGAAAAATCGAAAATCCCATGTAAACTTATGAGAAAATATAATTTTCTCCTGCAGTCGAATCCGAGACTTTTTCCTGGATATTTGATTTTTCTGGAGACCAACGCATGGGGGTTTAACAATTGTGGAAGTTCCAACTCTTAATTCTATTGAAAAATGTCCAAAAATACCGGGACAGACAGACAGATGGACACTTGAGAATTATTATATACGAATAGGTAATTTTTTTAGCGGATGAAAATTCACCCTGGTGTAGTATTATTGTGATTTTCGGAAGCAGAAGTATTGCAGGGTTAGAAGACTGTCAATAGTTATATTAATAGAGCATGTGATTTCATTAATAATAAAACAAAAGTTTCCCCGCACACGTGGCTTGATTATGATTTCCCATGCCGCCTCACGAAGTGGAAGTATATTATTCCTCATTAATAACTTCCGCCCTTGTTTCAAATTGCGGGAAGGATTGGGAATGACTTGATCTATTGAATATAATAACTCTCGTCAAGGAGTCGAATTTAAAAGAAAGTTTGAAAGAAGGGGATGGGACGATGAACAATGCCCCGAGGGCAGTTTATACGTTTCCAAGTAACAGGTAGGTCTGGTTCGATTTTCATAGCAAAACGTTCAATATAGAGATTCTAAAGGAAAATATATCGTATGTGCAAGGAAAGCAGCAGAGCTCCGGCTCGGGAGCGCACTAAAGCCCCGGAAGGTAGGCTTTAGATATGCGGAAATTGAATATGCATGACTAGGGGAGATGGGTTGTTGTAAGAGGGAAAGGGGCATAGAGCATAGCCGAGAGGCAAGGAAGGGTAAGAAGGAGAACAACACAGGAAAGAAGAAGTAGAGGCGAGGGACAAAGATATGTTCGATAGATATAGCAAAAAAATTTCCTTTGAAGATCTTGTTTCGAAGACCTCCACCTGCTTGTTTTGCTTGGAAAGTTTCGGTACCAATTGTTTTGTTTACGTCGTAGAATGATTCGTTTAAAAATACTAGTGCATGGAGACTTGATGGTAGTCTGCAGTTTTTGCTATTGACGGTCCAGCTGAAAATTTATTGTTCCATATAGCAAAATAAAACCTAACCTTGAAGATAGTGCGGGGAAGAGGCGAAACATCAATGCGTAAAGATTCGAACACACTGTGTTGTTTAAAAAGAGTGTCGCTTAACATTTTATTCACTTGTTAATCAAAAATATTCCGTTCAAGGATACGATTAATTAATACGACTATTATAGATTTATACTATTTTTAAAAGCAAATTAAAGAATAACTGTCTCCAAATCAAAAGTTACAATTGAATCGACAATTAAGCCGGAAGCCAAAAAGTACGCCAAACTTCTTCTCAAGTTCACTATATGTATTAATTTAGTGATGCCATGCCAAGTAGTTTTAGAATAAATCTACCATAAACACAAAATTTTATCATCATAACCAATGAAAAATCACGCTGGATGAATGGTAAACGATTAATGCTAAAGCAGCCGTTCTTAGAATATTTAAAATATGACAAGGGTGACATTTAACCGAAGTGAATAAAAAAATATTTATCTGTTTTATTACAGGAATCCATATAGTTCTGATTTCTAATATTTTCAATTAGACATTTTCAGACAGACTGATTATTATTATATTAGATGTAGCAATAAAATCGAAACTTGGCTAACAATTTAACAGTTGTGGGTGTATTTTTTGGCTAATCAACCTCTTGGATTATTATAGCCATAACTCCTTCCACACCGAACACGATCACAAGATAGGAGGGAAACTCTGTGCCTACTCTTAACGAAAAGCATCAAGGGGGGCCAACGGCTTAAAATCCTTTCCGAAGGACGGAACGCTGAATTTGCGCGGTCTCCTCAAACCGCATAAACAGGGGACCGGGCGACCTCGGAAAAAATTTGTGCCAGCTGCCTTTTCGAGTAACACGCAAGTAGCAGCCGGAGTCTTAACCACTACACCACCGGTACCCCATATTTTAACAGTTGTTGCAAAGAAAAAATTATGAAATTTTAGAAGAATAACAAATATTTGAAATGAACTTACCGCATTACCATACAAACAAATACTATGATGCTCATAAAGGATTTCAGAATATGAAAACCGGAAACATCTTTCGAGAGAAAATATAATTTGGAGGTTGTAATAATGCTTTAATAAAACCATTACGTCTAACTATATTTTTCCGTAACGCGAAGAATTTATGTGAAATACTGAATAGCTTTCCTGATATTTTAGCGGGTGATTTTTTTATCCATTGATCTGACACATCATTTTCCTTTAGCCATCTATTCTGAGTTTTATAATCGTAACAGTGTAATTAATAGCCATCTACAAGTTCGAGCTGCTGCACACAGATAATATGTGAAACTAAATAAATAGGATGGAACATGTTAAAGAGTTAATCCGACAGTCGTTTTATAAACGAACCTGGACTTCGAAAAGTTTCTGAAACGCGGAACGAATTCAGTCATGGGGGAAACCGATTCTTTTTTGACCCCCCGAATACGTAATGCCATGTGGATGGATGGTTAGGGGGAGAAATACCCTTTGTCTAAAGGAGACCTAAAATTGATCGTTGAGGAAGTTACTTAATTAACTTTAGAATAAATACGTTTGCATGGCTAGCACACGCACGTTCGCGAGCGATGGATTCTCAAGAACGCAGTTATTCTCAGGAAAGTCACGGTGGAAAATCACTCCCCTAATTGGTTGTGCATTGGCTTAATAGGCGCGGGGTTCATAAGCGGAAGACCTTTATTTATCTATTAATTTGAGACGAATATTTTTGCAAGAGAGAAGGTTAATTTTTCTTTTGATGTTGATGGGGTTAATTTCCCCCGTGTAATGGCGATGTATCTGTTCGCCGTTGTTTTGGAGAAAATCAAATATATTGCGGTACTTTTACGCTTAATCGAATTTGCATAGTTTCCGTGGAGAACTTAAAGCTGATACATTTAAAAACCAAGTATGTGGTGCCACGTAATTCTATTATTATTTATATTTTCTATACAACGTTGGAGATACGTCACATCGTCCTGCAGAATAGAATGCATGTGTGTGTGTGTGTACACGCTTCTTAATTTTCGTACATTTCCATTTGTTGAATACAGAATTTACCATATAAAGGGACCGAATCCGTGAGCATTTCTATCATATTAAATACGCAAAATTGGGCACAGAGCGTTTGCATACAAAAAAGAGCGACTGATCTGTTCGTATATACTAAAGATACTATTTTTGTTTGAAAGAGACAGAATACGTGCTGAAACACCGTATATATTTAATTTGAACGGCGAAAACTGAGCGTCTTGTGAATTTCACAGTGACAACATTGGCTAAATAATCTATTTAGATTTCGTTGGAAAATTTGATCTAACAGCACATTATCTTATTTGACGATTTTTCCTTTTTATTTCATCACATATTTGTACTTTGCTGAATACATATCATAGTGCATGAACATTCATTTAACAAGTAATTATATAAAAATTACGTTATATAGATGGCGGATTTAAGGGGGGTCGCACATGGCGTGCGCCAGAGACCCCGCGAAGTATGGGGCCCCGTGACGTATGACAGTGTTTCTCAAATTGGGTTACGCGGAACCCTACGCGAAAGTTTGGGGTTCTATGAGGATCAGTGAAAATGTGGAAAAAGGCAAGATTTCGCTACCGCTCATTTACCCTAAATCTTGAATTTCTCCCTCACACTCAGAGACGGATTTAAAGGGGGTCGTACTTAGCGTGCATCAAGGTCCCCTTGAAGTAAGGGGGCCCGAAAAAATGTCCGTGAATATAATCTCACAAATGTTAAATGTCTCAATTTAAAAATCAGTGGAACCTCTCTTTGATTCCATAGGAAAACGATCGTTAAGAGATGTCACAAAAGAGGATAAGCCGCTAGGAGCGGTTTCCCTATATATTTAGATTGCAGGGCCCCCGACTACTTAGCGCCAGGGGCCCCAAGAGGCGTAAATCCGCCAATGTAGATAAAGACTTTATATGCACTACGTAATGTTATTTTCAATAACTTAGGTTATATTATTTAAAATATTTACACTGAACTTGTTTGAAGCATTTATATATTCATTAAGCACTTGTATATTCATAATTAATTCAGTAAAACTTACTGTCACGGGTGTGTATTTACAAACTATATCTCTTTCAATATTACCTAATGAAATCATGCTATAATGGAGCAAGCGTGGGTTTGTCTTTCTGGATTCTGATTGACTGTGGAGAAGCGATAGCCCTCCCTCTGGCGACAAGGAATCGTAATTTTAAAATAAAAATTTAATGTATTTGTTTCTGAATTGAACCAATTTCGCATGAATTTCTATGTCAGATTAGAACAAATTCTTGCGATCCATCGCCTTAGCATAATGGAAGATAAAACGTACGATTGGAGGAGACGAAAGGAAATTATCGCTACAGAGGATATCCATAGGTCATCTCACAACAAACTAACACTAAACAACACACAATATAAAAAAGCATGAAAATTTACGGCAAACATTATCGTGTGACCACGGTTATATTCAGAATCAATTGTAACATAAATTATTTTTTTAATATCTCAAGTAAATATAAACATTTTTGTTGCCTTGAAAATGCCAATCAATGAATAACAGTGAAAGAAAACATCAGCATTGTTGCCAATAACCTGAAAAGAAGATAATCATTTATTTTGAAGTTAAATAAATAATAATGTTAGTGAAGTCAGATACAGAGATTTGAATTGTTGGATATTTGAAGGACTTTTAGGACATTTTCTAGGAAAGATGAATGTCTTTAATCTTTAGATAAAAAGAGAAAAAGTATTTAAATTTATTTTATGCAATCACGTTTTGCATCTGCTAAAAAGTAAATAAATCGCTATTTCTATTTTGAGGCAAAAGTAGATCCCATCCTATTACGACTCCAATAAAACAGTTCAACCATTAAAATATTCTTTGGTTAATTACCTCCACAATTCACTGGATATTCCTATATCACCGATATAGAGCTCACGAAGAAGTATCCCGAATAAATATTCAAATATCCGTATAGAAATATAAAAGAATAGTTAACGAAGGCTGACAAAAAACAATATTTCTAAATACATTATTTCATTAAGTATCATTGAAAATATTAAAAATATACTTCCTAGTATCAATCTCGACCTAATCAAAACCATTATATATCTATCTCTCCCTCCTGTCTCCTTCCCTCCCAATCTCCTCCCACTCTCCTCCCCTCTTTCTCTCTCCTTTCTTTCTTTCTTTCTTTCTCTCCTCTTTCACGTACTAAAACATTCCAAGCACGCTTTCCTTACGCATATAGTAGTATAAGGCTTGAGATGACAATAAAATCTCGAGGTTTAACGATGACACGGTCGGCAAGGCAACACATCGCTGAAAAGCTTAAATTCTTCCAATGAATATGATTTAAACGTATATCTTGAACGATTTGGAATCGTGGGCAAAATTTGAAGATAAGATTGGGAAACCTTTATTTTTATTTAAAACGTTCCAGGTCCGAAGATCATAGGTCAATTATTTCTAATTTTAATTTGTATAATAGTAAAAGCCTGTAAATAGAAAAATCGATTTTTACGTGTTATCTTATGTAAAATAGAAATTATCTACTGGAGTCGAACACAAGTCTTTTTGGAGGATTTTCTTGTCATAAATCGCTTTTACTATAATAGACAAACAAATTAACAAACTTCAATCTTCTACCTACTCGGAATGTTTGCTAAAATAGCATTACAGTCAGTTGCATATAGTTCTCGGCTGTGCGTGAGGGACAAACATAGCTAATTATTTAAATACTTTAATTACTTTCATCGAAGTTACTAACGAATGATTTGGTGTAATGGTTAGCGCGTTTGGCTATGGAGCTGAGGTTATAAGGTTCGAATCCCAAAATTGAAAGTTACTTTTCTACGCTAATTTTGAAAAAGGATAAAAGCAAGAGCACATATATATTGCAGTATGCAATAAATAAATAAATATATATATATATATAATTTCATGAATAATAGCTTTATAATTTTCCGTGAAATTAAGGTTACTATCCGTAAATTCCAAATTGTCTAGCAATCGGCTCCTGTCTAAGTTTTCGTATTTCAAGGTTTGTGACTCACAATCAGACTGTACTGCATGAGCAATAAGAATAATCATCATTAAGACTACACCCTATGCATTAAATTTATGTAAAAATTACGATATTTTCTGTTAAGATAATGGCATCATCATCCATGCCTTTAGCGCGTATTTAGATAAAAAAATATCGAGAAATAGGTATGATGCCTTTACATTTAACAATTGAAAATAGTTAAATTTTCTCGCGAAACAACAAAACATTAGAATACTTTTCACGTTTTACCGTTACCGCTATCAGGGTTGCATATCGTTTTGTGATCTCTAATAGCCCTGGAGAAAAACAAACCTCTTAGCTTCTTTCTACAGTCGGTAACCCAAATTTAATCGTCATTTCTGTGTTTTCAGTAGTACGTGAGAATTGCAATTATCTATGATACCCTCAATAATAGGGCGTGATACAATTAGTGTTTTGGATACAGTAAAATCTTACATATTAACGGAAGATAATATTGTTGATGATGTTTTCATAATATGGATGATATTGAAAATTAGAGTTATATGCTTATGATAATAAACTTGATATTTATTCGATTAAAGAATAAAGAAAAAATATTTCCGTAACTCGAATTTTCTATGACTCCAATACTTTTTGCTTTCCTTTGAGATTCGAGTTAAAGAAGTTCCGCTGCAATTATACAAATATTTAAAAATATATTTCCATAACTTGAATTTTCTATTACTCCAATAATTATTACTTTTCCTTGAGATTCGAGTTATGGAAGTTCAACGCTAATTCGTTATGACGGCATTAATTTTCATTAAAAGTATTAAATCACTTCAATCGTAACAGATATTATCAGAACCCTTTAAAAGCATTGAGATCGTTGCCATAGTATTTAAAGATTTTCATTGTTGAAAAGAAGAAAAAAATTCACCCTTTTTCCGATTAATAGCAGATATTTAAACTAATTCGGTATGCATTTTAATTCTACCTTCAAAAATTAAGAACTCCGTTTATTCAGCTAGACAAACTCTTCTTTTACCGAATTCGTGTCTTAATTTAAAATGCATTTATAATAGCCTTGCACAGAATCCCATGCTTTTCTTGTGGGGTATTGAAATGGAACATTGGGGTTAAAAAGACCTCTTATACATTAACTATTTTGTGATTTTCGATTTTTCTACTCGGTTGTGCCAATCGACCGACCTAAATGCCAAATTTCATATTTCTTGCCCTTCTAAAAGTACATAGGAGCATTGTGTCAGTGAGGGAGTGAGCGAGTTAGGTAAAAGCATTTGAATTACCACTGTAAATAGCCTGTGAAAGAAATTGTCTCTCTATCTATAATCCAGAGTGATCATTATAATTGATAAAAGTTAAGTTAATGTAGTTTATTTCGATTTAATTTCTATGAGATAGTGTGATTTTCCTATATAGGTGGCAGTGCTTTTCATAAAAATGTGCGTTACTACCAATTTTCATGACTCCAATATCTTTCTACTCAAAATTATTATTCGAATAACGGATTCTCGATTAAAATTATTATTAGTAATACGTGTTTTCGCTTTCTTTAATAGCCGCAATAACGATTACGTGACCTCCAAAAAACAGAAAATTTCATCAAATATTGTCTTCATCGACTTTTTATGCACTAAAATTGATTATTGTCGTCAAAAATGTCTAGTTATGATCGATTTTGATTTTGATATTGATTCTTGGTCATATTCAAAAGCGTAAATATGCGTACTAAATTATTAAATTGAGTTTATGGAATTCTGTTCCACAGCTTTGATATCTTGCCTCCAGATGTCTCCACCTGTCCTCCTCTTGAATGTCCTCTCAAAAACGAGATTCCGTCCCGTAATGCCTATACTGCAAAAGAACGTAACTGACGTCGAGCACTGCCAAGAAGCGTATCTGATTATCTTTTTCATCCACTTCCATTCTCTTAATTTTCCTAACTCATACGAAATCGCTTCCTAAGCGAAGCTCCAAAACGTGACTTGACAACGCCTAAAAAAATCTCAAAAACTTTTTTTTATTTCCACTTAGTCAAGTTAGATTTTTACGAGGTTCGAAAAGCAGCCATTTTCCCATCCACTTTTTTGGTCGGTTATAAGAGATTCTAACTCGGTGATAAAAATTTTCTTCTTTTTCGCACTCGGTTCAACTATCTCCCTTATGCATGGCGGTGTGACGTCAATTTTCTTACAAGATAATGACTCTGATACAGAATATTACAAGAACAAGATAAGTCTTGCATAATGTGGCTGGAATGCCGTGTCGTCTCGTCACAAGGAGAAGTTTTAAAATTTTCGTTATCTGCCTCTTACGTGCAATCACGCCGAGTTTAAAATGAGGAAGAGATAATTTCCTTTGACCCTCATCTGGTGAATTAGTGCCTCAATCATGCACGAAGTACTTTTATCACCCAAGTATTTCGAAATTTGGTCCTCCGTTGCTAGATACCGTAGTACTTGACTTAATGTAAGACAAGAACGTAGATTACGGAAGATGTAAATCTGGTCAAGTTCGTATTTGGCAGTTACATGCCCAAAAATTCGGATAAAGCGGTATCTAAAAACGTAAAGAAATTATATCTATGTACTTTCGCAGGCATCAGTATGTTGAAAGATAATTACATTTTTGAGTCTTATAACATATTTACTCCCGATTCTGATTGCCCTGAATTATAACACTGAAAGACTTTCCAGAAGACGGTAGTGCTCGGATATTTTATTTTTATTAATTTTTAATGGCCCATAAACAGCCGTTACTGGCTTTTTACATTAAGCGCAATAACGATAATAAAGAAGGCCGCATATGGTTATGCACTCGGAAGGGTTCGAACCCACGATGACAGACACGTTATCCTACCCTCTTTCAAGGCGAAGCGGTAGCCTTATTACCCAGATAAATAAATGTAAAAGTGACGGGAAACTTACCACATGGTAATTTTCTGATTAATCTTAATCGAGGAGAAAATGTTTAGAGATGGCGTTTTTTCGCTTAAAAATTGTCCGTTTTTAAGCTTTTACCGAAGGGATTTTCATGATAATTGAAGTTAAGGACTTACAGTAAAAGATAATCACATAAATGAACCACGTAAGCCAATCAGGAATACCACTTTACTGGTGACAAAAAATGAACTTTCCGTAATATCTCGCAAAGTTGGGTCATATCAAAATAGTTTTCAAATAAAACTTGTAGAAATAGCAGAGCATTTATTTTCCTATAAATTTTTAGTGCTTTTCGTCATTATTGCAAGAGTAGCCGTTATCAAGAAAATCAAACAACAAATTCTTAATTCGAGTTGAATATAGAAAATTTCTTGCGTGGTTACTATATCATTGCTGCTAACAATCTCAAGTTAAAAAACGTTTGCATAACCATTTCCTTCAAATACTCGATTGCACGAAACACACCCGTTTGTAATACGTCACACACTTTCTTAACTTTTTTTCTAAATTTTATAGATATATGTACCTGCATGTGAAAAGATCCGCAACTCACAATCATGCTTAGCCTGGTAGTGTTTCTTAGCCTTCCTTTCTGAAAAATCCTTCTCCAAGCGTCCACCTATCCGCGATCTTCGTCCTTCAATATCAATTCTTTATAACACAAATGATAGTACAGGCCTATGTAGATAAAAATTTATATGGAAGAACCTTCCTCTTGAGTTACTCCATGTTCTTCAGAAAATCATGGTTCTTACTACTCAACGGTGTAGGTGGGTTTATACAACATGGAAAATATTATAAGAATATGAAGCGTTTCTTCCAAATAGAGTTACCTCCAGTCAGAAGAATAAAAACATGGAAAAGCTGCCTGTTTTCCTTAAACAAGCGACTCTTACTATGTTAAGAGATAGCGTATGCGTCGTCCTTAAGCCTCTGTCGTCCTAAAATTATTTGCCGTTTTGCTTTATTCTGAACATTGTAATATTTTCAATAAATACTGTATAATTATATATAATTACTATACAAACATTATACTATAATATAAATTTTGCTTGAATAAACAATTTTTCTTGAGAGCTTTATGAATCGAAGGTAAATTTGGCTGAATTGAAAGAGAGAGTGACGGGGCAGAACGCTCGGATTCCTAAGAAAACGAGCAGAAGACGGAGTCAATAAAATGAACAGGTGACGTAGAGCAAGAAAGTAAGCAGCCAAAAATGTTAACGAGAATGAAATTTTGGCAAGTTAAAAAAAATTGCTCTAAGTTTTGGAAAGCAATTTGGTGGGACAAAAAATCCCCAAAATAAGGGGATTTGTACAGGATAGAAAACCCGTGGAGAACTGTGAATAGCTCTCGCCTTCTGAGCTTTTGAATGCTTGAGGCCTTCAAAAGTTATCCGGCACACTGGTTTCGAGCGATGAAAGTCACTTGAATTGGACGAAAAGACGAATGTTTTGAAGTAACAACTTCGCCTCTTTTTCATTCCGACTTCGGTAACGAAGCGAATTGGAAGCGGAGAGTTGAAGACTTTTCCGCTAGATGGCGGTATGGGTCATTAAATTGGTGGATGTAGGAGATGTGCCCACAATAAGAGAAAATTCGGAAGTTAACTAGCAACTCTTTTCGTTTATATTTAATCTTTAAAATGATCGACAAAATTATGATCTAGGCGTAACTTAGCTGTAATGAGTTATATTATAGTCCAAACTTAAAAATATAACTATCACACATGACGGAGAAAAATATACTCTGCATGATAAGATTCATGGTTTTAACAGCTTTATTTTACGAGTCCTACCTTTAGTGCGCGTATATATCTTCAATAATTGTTGGACGTGAAAATGCTGCTTGGTATTTTCTTACATAACCATAAAAACGACAAAAGGAATAAAAATCCCACACATTGCTCCGTTTATATCCCGATTTATCTTCCTCAGAATTTGATCACCCATCCCACCCTGAAGGAGAAGGCAACAGGTTTTGCCAAGAAACCTCCAATTCGCAAAGAATTTTCTAAAAATTTTATACTCGCAACTCATACGTAGGGAGTAAAGCCATATAAACACAAACTCTTTACATTCTTATAGTATACAAATAAATACTTATATATTTATGCTTAAGACTTCAGTCTCCTATTACTAAGGAAATACATCAGTAGAGATTTGAGAATCAGAAACTTCTCTAAAGAACCAAGGAAACTTTGATTTTAGGGGCTAAAATTGAGGTTCCCCATAAAGGGGTTCTGTGCGAAGTGGGTACAAAGGAGAAGCAAAGAAAAGGGTTGAAAAAATTCGCATCCTTCCTCCTTTTGAACCGCAACGGATGCTTACGCATCGATCCCATCTTTTAACCTTTGATGTATTTTCAAACTTTCATTGTTATCACGAATATTTCAACAATTATTTTGCGGTAAACCTTGAGTAAATTCTTAAACATGCCGTAGGCGATTCGTTACTCCGATCATTTTGGATTTTTTCTTGAACGCGTCAGCGACCGCATGGGTTTATTACGAATATCTCAAATTTTCAAAACAAGAGATATTCCAAACCTTAGGGACCGCAAGCAGCTCGAGATTATCCCCGCAAATGACGTTGTCTGCATCTCCAAAAACATTTTGGTGGGCACCAATACCAAATTATTGCCTGTATTATAGCACAAGAGCATTTCATAATTTAGTGACGGGAATATTTTGTTATTAGGACAAATTCAATCAGAACATGAAATTAATCTTAGGGTTTCCTCATTTCAAAAATAAATAGTTAAATTAATTAACGTAGAGAGACGTAGTTTTAATACACACACAAGTGAATTCTGTATTAAGCAGGGATATACTAACGCAATCAAATGGGATGTGATTGTGAACGATATTTTCCTTGGATCTTCTTCGGATGAACCCCGTGCGGATAGGCACACCGGCAATGCAAGGAAGGTCGTCTCGACCAGCCCAAAGTAAAAACGTGTGGGGCAAGAGAGTGTCTCGGTTATACGACCGCCGATAAAACCACGTGGACATCGAAGCGCTTTACCTAGGATAGCGAAGAGGTGGAAGGAGGTGATCTAAAGGTAATTGGCTAGGGAGAGTGGGATGGAGTGATAGAAAAAATGTAGGAAGGAAAAGGAAAGGGCGTACTTCTTCTCCGGTAAGTGACTTTGCCCTCTATCCTCTCCACCTCTTCTCCTCTCCTCCATTGCTCTTGGAGAAGCGGTGAAAGTAACTTGGTTGAGGTTCGCAGAAGACTTTGAGCCGAGAAGGGCCAGGGACTTGGGACATTAAGGGACAAGCATTAATTAAAACGGAGGAGACGATGAAGTTAGCGCTTAGGGTTAAGGGGTGGGGAGGATGCGGGAAGTGGGGAGGGGGAGGTTATAAGAGTTGAGCATCGTAACCCCGGCGACGGTGAAAAAGAGGGAAAAGAAAATAAACCCCGATAGAAATGAGAGGAAAAGGTCGAAGGAGTGGAAGAGAAATGTGAAGAAACACATTTTACTTTCCCCATCCTCCCTAGCTTTTTAAACTTTGAGTTAATATAAAAAAACGTCTTTTCCGCCAAATTTCCGCCGTATCTCAATATCTTCCTCGGGACGCCGGGATTAAATATAAGCCGAAAGCGTCACCCTTTCCTGAAGCCACCTTTTAGTTTTTAAATTGGGTGATTTAATGAAGAAATTTATTTTTATAAATCCTATTTTGAGAAATTTCGACATGGATTTAGATTTTTACTAAGAAAGGATGGAATACGAGGAGGGTGGAGGAGAGAAAATAATGGGTGCCCTGAGAAGTGCTTGATTAGATTCGCAGCTAAAAAAATGAGTGGGAGGGGGCGAAAAGAATTCTCCCGAGGTCGGAAGAAGCAGCTTGGTTGGAAATTAAATAGAGGGATGAGCGACGATTAGTTGAGTTTTATTCCGTTCGCGGGCGAGGGTGGCGCCGCTGCGAAAGTACGAAACAAGAGAGTTGACAGCTAAACGTATCGCGATATTTTATTCCTCTCGAAGTCGTCGGCGTATTTCACACGGCGGAAGAAAGGAACACGGCGATTAAGGTGCGTTATGGTAGAGCCGCACACGGCTTGCATAATCCGAGCGTTACGCTTGCATAAATGAATACAAAGCCGCTTGCCTTCCAACCGGTAAAACACATTTCATTATCCGCGGAGTCATGAAATCGTGTTATCTGATACGAGCTGATTGGAGTGCAACTCTCTCTTTCTGTTTACAAACCACAGAAATAAATATTAAGTTTATATTTTATATAATTTGATTTTTTGTTTCCATTTGTTTGAAAATCCGTATGACGACAAAAAAGTTTAATCAAATTAATGCATACAAATTTACGTAGATCAAGCTGCTAATGCGTCTTCTTTCGATAAATTCACCAAGTATTTCAAATGAGCGATGGGCTATACGATTCCGCATTTCAAATTTTAGTCGCGTAAGCTTGGCTGAATCGGGCCATCGGGTGATTTGGGTCGTTTTTCTATTTTTCTTCGATAGAAGTCTGAAAACGATGAAAAGGGCTTAATTTTACCCTGATGGCAAAGTAGGGAAATTCACTTGTCTGAAAAAGTGCAAATAATTACTGTCAAGCTCTGTGTTCGTCAAGAAAGAGAGTTTTTGTGATGGTCTGCATTAAAGAACTGGCTAAAATGACCAGGTTTCAATTATGTTGATGTCACGAAATTACATATTACTCTGTTACTAGCTTTCTAGCTAATTTGATTCTTATTATGGTAATATGCCAATCCTTTCTTATTCATGTTCTTAGTATTAGGAATAAGTTGCAGCTATCTCAGGGGCACCAACCGGTATAACATTTTCCGTGTACACTTCGGGTGAATCGGGCCACTATTACATCATTTGTCACCAAAGATCAGCAAGTAACGGGAGATACCTCGGGTTTAGCTATGGTTATTTCGCTCTGGGATACTGTCTGAATGTCAGGAACCTGGTTAGTATTCAGCGAAGAACTTTTGTAACGGTTTTCATATTAAGAGAATTCTAAATTTAGCAGGTTCCTCTTATTTTACGACATCACTTAATAGTCTCTTAACCCTTTAACTGGGCACACAATTTTCGTTAACTTTCAGCTGGTTAGGA
This sequence comes from Tanypteryx hageni, assembly GCA_028673005.1. NCBI lineage: Eukaryota > Metazoa > Arthropoda > Insecta > Odonata > Petaluridae > Tanypteryx > Tanypteryx hageni. Next base: position 77,091,367 of record CM054114.1, on the reverse strand, counting down.
GCCAATACATTTTTTAACAGTATTTAAAAAGTTGATTTTATTAAACCTTATGCTTATTTATGCCGAACAGACTAGTTTTTTTGACAAAATTGTAATTTTGTTTTCGTAAATTTTGAGTTATTTACCAGAAATGAGTTATTATAAAGTAATAAAATGTTTATAAAAAATACATGCACATAGATATTTATCATAAAAAACACGAATTTTGCAAAAAGATAAATATAAAAATTCATGCAACTATTATTTTAATTGTAATATTTAAATCTTATATGTCAGAAAATCTTATTGAAATCCAGTGCCAAAACATTTTGACCTGGCGCTGTGAAAGTGTCTATACAGGGTTCTTTAGAGATACTACGGAGTTCAAAAAAATCCAGTAGATGGCAGAAGAATACAGATTAAGTTATGAAAAGGATGTGCGACATTAGTCATTTTCCCCACTGAAAAATGAGCATATTCTCAAAGTGCGTCTATAGTCGGACTCCCCACCAGTCAAGGGACTCCGGCTCGCGATAATAGTAGCTTGCTCCACTTAAGGGGTTAATAATATGCAAGTCCTGATTTTGGCCATACTAGTTAAATAAATTGTTGTATCCTCGTGCAAATCATTAATGCCGACTCACAGCCATCCCAGGGATACCAACCGAACAAACCTTTACCAATTCCGTTTTAAGTGTTTGGTGTCAGAGATTTTCCGTTTAGGAAAAATGAAGGTTTTCTAAGCAAATTGGAAGCACAATAATCCAGCTACGCCATCATCTAGTATTTGTAAATTAAATGATCCCCAAGGAAATTGTGTGCAACAGTAAATTCACAAACCTTTGGTGATATACTGCTCACTCCCAAAAAGTCAATGAAGCGAAGAACATCTAGCAAGTTAAATGCAGCAATAATGACAACGCCCCAATTTATTGAAGAAAGAACGCAAAAAGAAGAATATAGCTATGAAGTGAAGGCCTAAGGCCGCGAATAAAATCTTTTTACGAACAATCATGACTAGCGAGTAATTTGTTAGCGAAGAAGGACAGTAAGAACAAGAGCAAGAAAAGGAAAACAAATGCGGATTTTGTCTACTGAACTATTACTCAGATGAGTCGATAAGGAAAGGCGATTGCGTCAGTTGCCAAAATTGTGTGTGTTGGTACCATGAGGTGTGTGTTGATGCTAAAGGGAAAAATGTGTTTAAATGTCGCAAGTGTTTTTAAACATTACATCATCATTTGTTGGTATTAAATCAAGATAAACTGTTATACAAATATAATCTGGCTTAATAACTTATTGCATTTAAAAATATTTAATTTAATGTCCCGAATCACCCAAATAACTGGCCCGAATCACCCTACACACTTTGGGTAAATGGAGCAAAGCAACTTCTAGAAGAGAAAAATCATAACCGAAAACGTATACTGCTAAAAAAACGCAAACGCGTTGCAAAATTATAGCCAAATAAAAACTTTGTTTCTCCTGAAATGTTGCTACCTCCATCAGTAACAAATTACTAATTCAATTTTGATTTTTCTTTTTGTGGCCCTTTACACCCAAGCAGAATTTTATAAACCAATATCACGTAAACATATTATCCAAAAGTTTTTAATAGGAGTATGGAAAAATATTATTTATTTTAACTGAATTTCCTTAACTTCCACTGGACGATCAAAAGTATTTTATTTCCATTGAAATTAATAACTCGAAATTTAATTTTAAAGTTCTCGAACTTTAAAATAGATTTTATAAAATTTTAAGTCATACGAGGCAAACTTTTCAACTAGATCCATATGTTATTGAATGGAGTTAAGGAACGAATGACAAAATATCGCAGTTATGAGAAGCACTTCGAGTGATTAACGTCCGCAGGTTTTGCTAGGGCCAGATTGAATGCTTTCCTTTCTCAATACGGAAAAAATATTTTCTTTTACTTTTCACCACCTCCATTGCCAGAGAACGTGCCCAGAATTCGGAAATGAATAATTGATTTCGGAAAGTGCCTCGGAAACGATTTTCTTCCACATCAAACTTTTTCGCTTTTTGGAGTTCATCAGTGGTTAAAATTTTGGAAAGCAATAGGATTTGGAAATGATTTAGGGATGAAATCGCGCAGCTTATCTCTCGGAAAGACACTCTAGGATTCCAAGATGAGAATTTGAAAAAGGGTTTTCTTAAAAGCGACTCAAATAGCATGAGCATATTTTTTATAAATGCATTTTAAGGGGTAAAAATGAAGACCTACAGATAGATAAATATATATGAGAAAATTGAAGGTATATTATTACGAGATAATCTACGCGTCATAGTTGTGGATACTTTATAAATTTACTTTCCCAAATATTGAAGTAAATACTGTTTTATGCATTTAAATTTACGAATTTTTGAACAAAACAGCTTATTCCGTGGAAATAGATCCTCGGTTTTTACATCTCACTGCAAGGTACATGTGCGTAATAATGCACGCACTTAGATGGAATAAAAACGACACTAGTCGAAAACAAACCATGGCTACGCATGCGCACAAAGGTGCAACACCAAAGAGAATCACTGAAGAGGTGCAATCAGCACTTTGGTATATAGAATGACGCACAGACAAAATACGACCGCCGTAAACACAAAATGTTTATTTTCAACATAGGAAACCTTATGTAAACGGTGAGGTTTATTAAGAAGAGGCAATTGCATGAAGAAAAATTCCTCATGTATACATTCCACGGTATTACCGATCAAATGAGATCTTCCGACAACATAAGATAATCTCAAGCATCTAACTATTGGTAATAATAAGCGTTCCGCAGACAGGAGATACATTATCTATTTTCTGGGAAACGAAAGTATTATATTCATGACAGGAATGAATCACCAATTCATGAAATAATAAAAATTACGAAGATAGGATAACAAAATGACGATTTTTTGCTAGTAGATGAACAATGCATGAATTGGACTGTATTTTCCCGAAAGTAGTCTAGCCTCCCTATTAGAGCATTTTTAGAAATGACCTCATTAGATCATGATTGAATAGGTCGTCGTTAAAAGGAATTTCTTTTCGTAAATTACTCGCCATTCATCAAACCAACTTTTCGCTAGTGATTAATCCAGTAAAAAAGGCGAAAAAATTAATACCAAACCCACCTGAACCAGAGGTGGAAAATTCAAAATTAAATTGAAAAATCACTTAAAAATTTCGATGATATTCTACGATTCGCAAAGACTTCTCACCGGAGATGCTTGATACCTCATATTTTCATTGTTATGACCGAAGACGCGAAATTTATAATTAACATTATGAACCTTTTCGCAAAGATTTCATTAAAATTTGAGCCTGTCCTCTTTCATTTACGAACCATTATTCCGAGAAAATATTTTTTCAATGCTAAAAGAGGGGAAGGGGGAGGGGGGGGGGGGGAGTGGAAGCCATACCTGCAAAATTCTCACATTATATTTAGTCGAATTCGTAAGAATGGACCAAAAATCATATCCTCATCCATATTTTTCCGAACGAGCTTCAAATGAAGAGAGCCCGAAAACGAAGGGAGGTAAAAGAAAATCAGAACTTAAAAATGTGGGATTTAGTTGAATGCCATATTTTTTTAAACCGCGTCGGGCCAACACGAGAGATCGATCATTTTTTCCCCCATTTTACTCTCCTTTCCTTTATCTTTCCCTCCCTCTTTCCTTATCTTTACCACTCTCTTCCCATTTCCTATCTTACCCTAGCATGCGTCTCGAATTCTCAAATTGCGCTCTTCTCGCATTCCCCTTCTCCTTCCTCCATATCTCCCTCTCACTCTCCACTCCTGCCCAACCGGCGATTATCCCCATGTCGCGGGGACGAGGCACCAATTCCTCCTCTCCAATGGCTCCCAATTACTCAGCGAAAAACGCCCCGCGGGCCTTTCCTCTGGACTTCCTCTCCCTCCCGTTTTTCCCTTCCTCCCTCTCCTACCCTCTCTCATTCTCTTTCCCTCATTCCACTTATTTCTCCTCCTTTATTTTTCCATCCTAATCAGAGTTTCCTTTTACCGTCCAACGAATAACCTTTCCTAACACGTTAATTGAATTTCTTCGAATCGACTTAGACTCGACTCCCATTACTAGAGCGCGCGAGAAAATGAGTGGACCGAAGGAAGGAGAAGGGAATGAGAGAATGATAGATAATCAGGTGGCTAGGCGAAGATCTTCATCGGGACGTGATTTAGTCTGAGAGTGTATTTTTTTAATTTTATATATGCCCGTGATTACGAAAAACCTAAGTTTTCGTTTTACGACAGAGAAAAGAATACAAGTAAAAGAAAATGTTAAATGCATTCATTATCACAATACGATGTAAACTACAAGGACTACAAAAATGTCATGCATGAAACATCATGTGGGTCTAAATAACCAAAAACGAAAAGCATACGGCAACTGCTCTTCGATGCTTGACATATGATTTTATGTATTTCACAAATGTTTTCTAGTTAATCAATTCAATTCCAGGAGAAAATAAAATATCTGCGCGCCTAAGACGTCAATTTAATTTGAAAGAAAATTCGGTGAAACATACGTTTCAGAACCTCATATTTCCACGTTTCTGGTTTATGCTAAGTAACAACGTTTTCATCAATATGAACTTACGCGAGGAAAATATTTTCTCCCGGTTTGTCTCGTAGCAAATGGAGTGTTTGTCGGTAGCTGGGCGTCAGAACAGACGTAAATCCAAGTAGCCATTTTTGAATAAATCGACATTTTGAGAACATTTACCAGAATAAACAATCCACCATTATAGCGCATAGTCAAAAGAACCTTTATTGGAGACGGGATCCTATATAAATAAACCATCTCATCAGATTATGCTATATTGTTTATCAACTAAAGTTGCGCGCCGACGGCTGGTTACGGACCGAAAAGTAATGTTTGAAAAGTTTTCTAAATCAAAACGTGAATTTTCGTCAAAATCTCAAATTTGAAAAACTTCAAGGTTACAATATTTCACATACTTCGTAAATGAGAAAATAAAAATACTCAAAAATACATCTTTGGTTTGTACACCAAGTTATATTATTGTTACCGATTGGGGTGAATTGTTACAACTAGAAAAAAAATCGCGATACACCAGATGGATTGAGAAAGCATGAGAGAGAGAGGAATGGGAGAAAGTTTTTTGATTTTTTTCTCCAAGACTGCAGATGCTATTTTGCCTCTTCTCTTCTAAGGCAACGGTTTGTACTTCCCGAGCTTTTCCGTCCAAGTCCTTATCCTCTATTACTGTCCACTCCATCGGACCAAGGAAAACAACTTGAGAACTCTCTCCGACACTCAGCAATTTGATGGAAAGGACGAGAGGAAAGACAGGGGCGGGACTTTTATTTCAAGAAATATACCTTCCGAGATCTAATGGAATAAAATGTCGGTTTGAACCAATCGCTCGATCATCAGTGAAATTTCACCACCGATTTTCCGTTTAAAATAATCCGCCGAATTAGACTTTCAAGGAAGATTCTCATGGTGAGACTACTTGTTGACTTCAGTGTATGTTTAAATGAATGTGTATCGTTCGCAGAACTTTTCGAACTGTGAATAAATTATGTTCTTACGTGATATGGAGAAAGTGACTGAGGTTTATGTTTTATAATTTCTGAGTGAAATTTCTAAGGAGGAGGAAAAAATACTTCAAATTAATGCGCTCTATCTTTCTTAATGATTGTCATGTCCTTTAGTTCTAAATAAATTGCATTATCGGCATTTTTTATCGATTTAGGGAACATATCAAACCTAAAATTTTATTTAAAATAGCTAAAAAGCTAGCGTAATCGCAAAATTTAAGTATCTAATTAAATTACTTCCCCTATAATCATCCATCGGTTTTTCCTTCGTAGTGAAATATACGTCGGTAGCAATCCATTTAAACATATTTGGATGAATTAGCTTAAAATTTAGATTTACATATCTCTTAACATGTGAGGCACACTTATATAGCACTTTAAATTTCCTATTTTCCGCAACTACGATAGAATAGCCAAATTATTTCCTCGTGCTATCAAAACCAAAAGAGCACAAGTTAAAAAAATAATAGTCTCGCCGATGTCGGCAACGGCTCGATAATAGATCTGGTTCAATCCATGGAGAGGATTTTTTTCAAATAAGACCGATAAAAGGAACGGAACGGCAGCGATATTGCGAGAGACGAAGAAGGATGTCGAGTGACTAAAACAGGGTCAAAAGGTCAAGGCAATGTGGGCTTCTGTGGATAGAAGGACGAGTCTTGGGTTAACGAGAGGGTAGAGAGAGGTAAATTTAATGGTGCCTTAGAAAGAGAATTCTTAACGTAACTAGGTGTCGGTTGTGCAACATTGTTGAAAACCACTTCTGCCGTCGCCGCCTCCGTGTCAAGTGATAATATGCATTCGGTTTAAGCCACACATGGAAACTGGGATGAATAGCATATTTCAAAATAAAATCAACTTCATTTCTTAAGGCATCTCAGTTACATGACGTTTTCTGTAAATGATAAAAATTTAATGATAATTTAGTGCTACCAATTGCATTAATCAGGAAAGTTTTGATAAGAAGCTCCTTTGGTCTATAATTCCATAGACGACTCATATAAAGGATGCTCACTTTACGAACAATGTATTTTACTCAATCAAGTGATAATTAAATACAATTCTAATTAGAAAACGACACAAGTTTACCAAACACTAATAATTATAGTAGCACAATCATTCCACTGTAAAAATTTATCAAATTTTACCCTTATGACTAACATTATTCAAAATGTTAACATTGAAATATTGAGCTAGGATATTTTGAGACGATCAATAACATTTAAAGTCAATCAGAATATAAAACCTTCTATGATTTATAAATGCTAACCTATCAACATGATAAAAACTTATTTAAAAAGGACTTATTTTGATTCACCCTAGAAAAATGTTAACCGAGTCTCGCCTCGGTCGTTGATTCTCGGCAAATCAATAAAACCAAGGATATTAGCTACGACAGAAGACTTTCGTATCGGACCGTAAGCAGCCTTTGAAAACTCTTCTATTTCTTCTTGAGCATAGCTCTTAAAATTACCACCACGGTAATGCGATAAAAACTACACTCTTAATTCCCGTGCGCGAGTGATCCTTATACGACAGAAAAAATCCCCAGCGAGACTCCGTGAGTAGGGTTGGCGTTAACACCTTAACTCACGACCAGCCTGAATACAAAGACCTCCGAGAGGAAGATAATAGTGTAAGATTGCCGAGGACTCAGGACTTGAGGTAATGTGAGGAGGGCGACGAAAAGAGGAGAAGAGGGAATGGGGGAGATAACTCCCAATGGGGAAGGAGATGAGAGGATTGTGGGTAAAAGTCAAGAACTTTCTCGTCATGGGCACAAAGGAGAGACAGAGATAGCTTGGAGAGCACACCATGGAGCCAAGAGAAGATCTCACCTTGCTTTTGGTGGGAGGAGGGGAGGAGTAAAGGGGGTAGGAGGTTGAAGGCCACAATGGTAGGTAGTGCAAAGTCGATCTCAAAGCCCTAATGTAGTCGATAAATACGGCTCAGGGCAGCCCTTAAGGAGGGAGAGAGAGAGCCAAAAGACGAGGCCAATGCGAAGACTTAAGCGCGCACGAGGAAAGACCTTTACTTCGATACGGAGGAAGTGGGTAGGGTGGGGGCGATCCCTTTTCGAACGGAGGACTGCTTTGCTGGCAACAAACTTGGGGAAACTTAAAGATATTGATTCCGATGGGTTAGGGAGAGGGAGGAGAGAGGGGGGGAGGGGAGAGGGAGGAGAGAGGGGGGGAGGGGAGAGGGAGGAGAGAGGGGGAGGGGGGAGGGAGGAGAGAGGGGGGAGGGGGGAGAGAGGGGGGAGGGGAGAGGGAGGAGAGAGGGGGGGAGGGGGGAGAGAGGGGGGAGGGGGGGAGGAGAGAGGGGGGAGGGGAGAGGGAGGAGAGATGGGGAGGGGGGAGGTGGCGATGGTGGGGGAGAGGAAGGGTGGGGGAGAGGGAGAGTGGGGGAGAAGGGGGAAGTGGGAGGTGTGGGAGAGAGGGATGTGGGGGAGAGGGGGAGGTGGGGGGAGAGGGGGAGGTGGGGGAGAAGGGGATGTGGGGGAGAAGGGGATGTGGGGGAGAAGGGGATGTGGAAGAGAGGGGGAGGTTAGAGAGAGGGGGAGGTGGAGGAGAGGGGGAGGTGGAGGAGAGGGGGAGGGAGGGCAAGGCGCAGATTAAAAATTCAGTTGGCCGACCTCTCCCTTGGCGTCATCCTAGATTCCTTGGACCGCGACTTTATTCCGCCGGCGAGGGAAATAGAACACTTCTTTCCACCAAGTGAAAGTGATATTTTTTATCGACGTTCGTGGGAATTTTATTTTCCGTGTGAACTTTTTCTCCGGCCCTTTTAAATAAAAGAGAGAAGTTTGAAACTGGTGGGTATCATTAAGTTTTTATGTAGAAAAATGAAAGCTTGAAAAATAAAAAAAAACTTTAAATAACGTAATTATGTCAATAAACCAATATTTAACTTTCGTGGGTTTTTTTGATGCCTTCTTCATTAGGTTGTTAAAGCAAAGTGGTTTAAGTTAAAACTTGCTATTCTTATATATTTATTAGCTATTTTTAAAAAATATTCTCATTTAAACTTTTTTTGAAGAAAAAATTATTACTTAATATTGAAAGAAAATAATTGATTTATGCTGCACGACTAATTTGATTAATCATTAAAAGCTAATTTACTTAGGTAATTTTGGAACAATATCTCGCGTTGAGCTAAACTGTCTCTATGGTTTTATTCTTAGACAAATGTGCATTTTTGACGATCACACGCAGCGCCGTAACTAGGGCGGAGCAAGCGGGGCATCTGCCCCGGGCGTAACTAAAAAAGGGGCGCAAAAATTGTTAAAGGCAAGTTGTGCATGCCAAAGGGACAGGGAAGATTTCACTAATATACTTTTTCCAGACATTACGAATAGCAGAAACTATAAATTTCGATGTTTTTATTGATGAGTTTGCTGCATTAAAATCAGATAGTATAACTCTGCAATATTAAAATATTTATACTTTCTGTATTTAAATTAAGTATGTGTGTAATTATGTATGTAATTATATTTATAATTATGAATTTAAATGATGTGCATTTATAGTAAGAATTATATCATTTATAGTTTATTTTTATTCATTAACTGATCGCCCTAAATTCATAATGGTATTAGAGAATTTTTTTGGAGGGGGCGCTTATTTGGTAGTTTGCCCCGGGTGCTAAAATAGCTAGTTAGAGCGCTGATCTCATGATTAGATCACGATTTAATGGACCTTGGCATTCTTTATATTAGGTCACATTCATAAACTATTTTTGCTGAAATTTCTAATACATCCCCTTACGTGCAAGATTAAATAAAATAATATTTTATTAAGAGCAATTAAAAAATGTATTAAGATAACTTTATTGAGACGATGAAACGGTAGTGTAATCCTGATGCAAATAACAGCCAAAAACATAGTTACCGTAATCCACCCTAAATAGTAAAACTGCTTCCCTCAATCATTAGTGGATACAAAAATTACTGTGACAACCTATGAGATTAATTCCATACCTTGATCCGGACGACCCATTCTTGAATCACGTATTTGTAAAGAATCCACGATGAAAAAGAAGGTTTGTCATCTGACAATAATTTCCTGTGCCACTCAAAAACATCAAAGAAAACCACATCCTCCCTATTGTTTCGAGTGTCCATCCGTCGAGACCGATCGAAACACGACACATTCTAATTCCATTTGCAAATATAAGCCGTATTAATGCATCACGTCATTCTTTACAACGATTTTCCATCCGAGGGACTAGCAAAGTGTGCCGGCGGGGTTGGCGTTAAGCCATGTTCAGTCTGAAATTCCAAGGAATCCCGCAAAATCCCCTTCGGGTGTCCTTTTGTAACCGGAAGAAGGGTGTTGGGTTGATAAGAGGGGGATGATAATCAGAAACCGACACCCCTTTGGCTCCCGCAGAGGCTACGAGCAGCTCCCAAGGGTCCTAAGAGGTTAGACCGCCATGACCACGGGTATACGCGCAATGTGCAGCCGGGATTTGTGTGCGAGGGCGAGCCAGAGCGCCCTTTACCGGTCCTCTTCCTTCTGCCCCCCGTCAACGAGAGGGAAAGCCATTGTCAATGACGGAGGGTTTAAAGGACTCGAAGGTATTTGACCTTTTCTTAAGTCCCATCTCCGGGATCTGATTCGCAGGAGGTTAGAGATGGAGTGGCGACAGAATTGCGTGGGCCTCGACGTCTGTATCCCAGGATGACGCCGCGTAGCGTAGGAGAGACTCGATAGCCGATGGACAGCTACGTAGAATCAAGCACGTCTTTAAATAACTGTAAACGGTATACGGTATATTTATAACGTAGTCTTTAGAATGTAGCCACTGAGAGCTGTCGGTATTGGTAGAGGGGTGGTAAGCGAGGTTGACCCCCAATGCAAGGGTCACAGGTTCGAAAACTGCCAAGGACGTGGTCGTATGTGCTTGTCATAAATATATTAAAACAAATGTAATTGTGGAAACCTGTTTGTGTTGAATAAATCATTAATTGTTTATTATCCATCGGGTCATTACTCAGAATATAAACTTCGCTTATCGGAATTATATGAGTGATTTAAACCAGCGGTGCCCAAACTACGGCCCGCGGGTCAAATGCGTCCCGAGAGGAGTTTTCGTGCGGTCCGTGAACTATGGTGAAAAAGAAATTTAAAAAATTTAACACACTAATCCATAGACTTTTGAAATTTTCGATAATAAAACTTTAAATATTGAAATATTAGCTATAAAAACCTTCTTTTGACTTGATTTTCGCTTATATGGCACCTCAGAATGTATAGAAAACTTCCGATTTAAAGTCTAATCCGGTCCGCCAAAGAATCGGCAACTTTCAAAGGGATTAACAACCACTGATGTTGCCTACCATTAGAAAAGTTTGAGCAACACTGATTTAAACCACAGATTTGGGAATTTCTGCATCACCTACCGAATTCGGAAATGACACAACGTTCAGAAATTATTATAAGTACGCGATACTTACGTAAAAGTAATATCTCAAAAATATAACGTATCGTTTGTTTATTTCCGAAATGTTTCGCTTTCGAGTGATTTGCAAACTGATTTTAGCGAAGAAAGCATAAGCAACAAATGTGAATTCAATTGAATTCACAATGAATGATTAAAATTGACTTTCAACTTTTCAGTAATAGATTTTTAAAAAAATGAGACAATCACATCGTTTTTCAAGTTATAATTAAATGCAAAGTAACCCGTTTGTGTTGAAAAATATTCGGAGTATTTACGAAATTGCATCGCGAAAACATATTAAGCATGTTCATTTGGAAACTGCGTCAATGAGAGTGATGTCACAAAAATTCATTATTCTCTTTAATTTACATTAAAATTTACCATTTCAAAGCATTATTATTTGAATTTAGTTTATTAATCTAACGCGGTTAAAGTCTAATATCCACAAATTAGTTTCATAGAGTGCATTAGCATTGATGACAGTGGCGTCATATCCGTGGTGTTAGAAGACTGTTCTAGTTAAAAGCGCTATGCTTCAACTGTCTTCAAAACATCATTAAGTCGAAGCAAATCAAACTTCAATTCATCCGTCACTAAATCTCAAACTGTATACCCATATAAATTCTGAATAGATAAGATGGAAACATGACGCATTATTTCAAAATTCCGGAGAACAGTTGCGAAACAATAGCTCCACCATTAAACATTTTACGGCTTATTTTTATGACGGATATGTTGCGAAAATAGCCTAGGTACTCTAGTAATACACAACACACACACACACACACACACACACACATATACATATATATATATATATATATATATATATATATATATATATATATTAACTAAAGGAAAAGAAAAGGTAATGATGAGGGTGGCAACAAGGTGTTGAGGGAAGCCCAGCGGACACTCACCAAGTTGAGGACCAAGCTGGCAGGCTGCTGGGGGCATATATATATATGCAGCTACACCAAATGCTACATTTCCTTAAAGGGACGTTAACCCGTTGAACCCCTTGGTGCTCCTCGTTAAGAGCAAGCTAAAAGTCGTAACCACGTTCTTCTCCTCCTTCCCTATTCATTCCACTACCTCTTAGATACTCATTGTGCGTAGGAAGAGGTTAATCAGCTGGGGACATACGATTATGATACGTTTCCTTAATGGGAAGAAGACCTTGCGAAAAAATAATTAATAACGAAGCTTCACTTACCGCCAAAGACGTCGCATCTGAGCACCAGCCTCGCCCCTTCCGAGTACGGTCCGACAACTGAAGATCGCTCCACGCCGACTTCATCGGTGATGACGGCCCTTTGCGGCGGAACTGCGTTTAACAAGAAAGGAAAAGTCGGAATTATATCACCGCTAATGGTCCTCATCGATAAATTTTACGTGATAATCAAACACTGTTCACACCACACAATTTGAAGCGCATAACAACTCACCAATTTAACCAGCAATTTCATAAAATACCTTGTTATTTCAAAAAAAAAGCTGACCCGAACCGGTTGAGTGGGCAATCAGTGGGATTTTCATTATACTCGACGCTAAAAAGGTCTGTTATATTTGGTTTCCGGGCATTATCACAATCAATGGGGATCAATTCAAGATAATAGGGTTCGAGTATAAATATTTTGACATCAATTACGTATATTGATGCTGAACAAAAGCGCTTTTTTTATTTAAAAAATACTTAGGGATGCCCCGCGGTGAAATAAAATTCAGGGAAACGACTAAATTCGTAGAACGTACAAGTTTCTTTGTGATGGAAATATTTCACTTTAAACTGCTGTTCCATTTGTTTAAAAATTAAGGTTTTTAAATCCGAAAGCATCTAGAGATTAATAAAAAACAAAATTAAATAGGCAGAATTAAAGTTGACCTTTAAGTCTGATTGCTAGATGGTGTTTTTTAAGCTTACGCCAATGACGAAAACAACTGTAATGTCATGACGTCTTTAATTCGCGCAAACTTTTTTAAATAAAATACATTAATGCATTAAAAAATATATTTCCGTTCAATTATTCGCGAGTGACGAATTCAAAATTTGAAAATTACAAAAATCCCATTTGGGAAGTTATAATAATCTAAAGGTTAAGAAAAATACAATAAAATATATTAAATATATCACCGATACCCTTAGGAGATTAAAAAAACCCAATAACAACGAATTTCAAATAGGGGAAATGAAAAGACAACAATACGTTGAAGGACAAAAAAGGGAATGGAAATCCAATGTGACGGGGAGTCAAGTGGGTGGGAAGAGTATGAAAAAGAGGAAAACATAGCATTGGACATTTGTGTTGTTATGAAGCGAGAAGAGGCGAAAACATCAGAAAGGGATTAATATAAAGCAACAGAAATTCAATCCCGTGCGATTTGCTCAATGTTGTCTGCCTACAGAGTTATCCGAATAAATCTGGAAATGTTAATATTTTTCACATCGACCGTTCTCGAATTTTTCTGACATTCATGTTCATAATTAACGATATTTAAATCCATTTTTGCGGCTACAAGGTTATCTTGGGTTGTAAACAGTTATACATTGTGTCCGCGCTATACGTAGTGGATGCGTTCCTGAGAGTAACGACGAACACTGGGGTTGACTTACCCATCGACATTCATATAATACACGGATGATATGTTCCGACGACGAAACGGTTTCTATAATTAAATATTTGACCGAGTTTTACAATTTTTTACATTCTCCATATGTAGTATAGAAGAATGAATGTATTCATGAAAAAAATCCATTTCGAGATATCAACGGAAATACACGTTTAGAGGACCCCTGAACACGTTTTGACCATTTTCTCGGTGATGCCTTTGTGTGTGTATGTGATAGCTTTTTGTGGATGCTATAACTCAAAAACTATTAATCAGGCCAACGCGAAATTTAATATTTAACATTTTTATAAAAGTCACAAGAATTGATTAGTTTTTGGTAAAATTCGTCAACCGGAAGTGGGTGTTTACTCATGCCACTTATCCGTTATTTTAAAATGATTAATTTAAATTTGATAAATGTAAAAATGTATTGGATGTAAAGGTTGTAGGAAATTTTATTTTTATTCAAGCGTCTGACGTAAAAACGATTTCTTTTATTATATAAATATATCATCATCATCATAGGTTGTCTGTCCGTAGACAGGTCCGTGATTATTCTTGGTTAAACCTGGTTTACCATATACTCCTATTTTCCGCTGTCCTCTTCATATCTTGATAACTCTCTTTCCCTTTTAAATCGTCTATCAGCTGAAACCTTTTCATACCTCTTTCCCTTTTCCCATCTAGTTTTCCTTCTAACACGTCTTTAATCATACTCTCTCTCCTCAGGTAATGTCCAACCCAGTTAGCCTTCCTCTTTCTGATAGTCTGTATAATCATTCGCTTCTCTCCTATTCCTCGTAGCACTTCATCGTTTTTCATCCTATCTGTCCATTTCATCTTCAGCATTCTCCTCCAAGTCCACATTTCAAAGCTTTCCAAGTATTTGATGTCATTTTTCCTTAGCGTCCATGTTTCTGCCCCATACAATGCTATACTCCATACGTAGCATTTTATCAAATTCTTGCGGATATCTTTCCTTATATTCCCTGTTGTTGTTGTTGTTGTTTCTTTCTCCTGAAAGCCGCTTTTGCTTTTCCTATTCTAGTTCTGATCTTATCCGTACACTTTGCTTCTCGTGTTATGATGCTTCCAAGGTATTTATATTCTGAAACTTGTTCTAATGGCTTTCCCCCAATAGTTATGTTCAGATTCTCTTCTTTACCCGATATTCGAATGACCTTGGATTTTTCTGTATTTATTTCCATACCGTATTTTCTACCTGTTATCACTAGTCTATTTATCATTTTTTGTGGCTCCTTTTCCTATTTTGCCAGAAGTACTTGATCATCTGCGTATTTTACTGTTCTTATAATCCTTCCTCCAACTTTGAAATCTCCTGTGCCTTCTAAAGCTTCTTGCATTAGACTTTCTCCATATATATTGAATAGGGTTGGCGATAGGCAGCAGCCCTGTCTTACTCCTCTACCGATATTTATTCCGCAGGAGTCCACATTCTCAAACCTGACCTTGACAACTTGATTCTCATATAGATTCCTATTCAGTCTCCTGTCTTTTCAGTCTACACCTATATCCTTTAATATCTTCATCAACTTTGCCCAATTTACTCTATCAAAGGCCTTCTGCCAGTCTACGAAAAATGCGCAGATATCTTGACTGTACTCTATTGCCCTTTCTGATATGATTATCACTACTCCTATAGCATCTCTAGTTCCTCGTCCTTTTCTGAAACCGAACTGATCTTCCCCTATTATTTCTTCTGCCCTTTTCTCCAGTGTATTAGTCACTACAAGGTCATAATTGATGCAGAATTCTACGAGTTTCTCCCCTCCTCGATTTCTCTTCCCAAGTCCGTATTGCCCGACAACATTTTCTTCCTGTCCTTTTCCGACTATGCTGTTCCAATCTCCCATTATTATGCAGTTTACCTTTCATCTTCCGTCTTCTTCGTAAATTTCATTAATTTTCTCATAGATCTCATATATTTCTTCATCGTCATGAGCTGACGTTGGCATATATACCTGGATTATCAGCATGTCCACTGGGACTGCTTTTAACTTTATTGTCATCAGTCTATCGTTCGTTGCTATTATCTTTGTCACGCTTTTCATCATATCTTTCCTAAGTACCAGAGCTACTCCCCTTTCCCCACTATTTCCTCCAGAATAAACTACCGTGAATTCTTCCGAGTCGAACTGTCCTTCTCCCTCCCATCTAGTTTCGCTTAGCCCTATAATGTCAACTCTATTTCTTCTTTCAAGTTCTCTAGCTTTCCTGCCTTTCTCATAGTTCTTACGTTCCAAGTCGCTATTCGTGAATTACTTTCGACAAATGTTTTCCTCAAGCCAGTCCCCTCCCGGAGATCCGATTGGCGGACTATTTTACCTCCGGATTGTTTTTCCTCGAGAGAACTCATATTGTCCAAACCATATAATCTTTACTAGGGATTTTAATGTGGCAGTTTCCCTCTTGCTTTCCACATCGCAGTACTGTAGCCGTTCAAATCGTCCTGATCACGCCTACAGCTGTATTGGATATAGACCCAACCAACATCATTTGTTTTCGGCTCTATAACATACTGACAGTACTGCTGCCTACTGCCAGGCACTGATGATAGTTTTTTTATATAACCTCCATTCGAGTGGTTTGAACCCCCGAACTTTGCAATAAAAAGCCGACACGTTAATCACTACACCGCCAGTGCATATTAATATATACAAAGGTGGAATTAACAAACGATTGTCGATTACGTTTAGTAGAAGAGAACGTGGGGAGGGGGGTGAGAAAGAGTGAAGCGGGGAATTATGTAGTACAAGGTAGTTATGACGAACTGGTTTGTGCAAGAAATCTCCCTTTTATCCCGTCGGTTTTGCCCATTCATGCAAGTAACATCTATCTTTGTGAATTCGCTCTTGAAGAGACGTGGTCACATATAAGACTGGTTATCAGCATTTTTTATATGTTATTTAACGTTCAAATATATAGTATTTTTTTCGTCAAATAATCGCGTGTGAGTTGTATTATTTTATACTTTGTTTGCGAGATAAAGGAATTACAGTTATTTTATAAAATTACATTGGTGAGTTATATGTGATATTGGCTTTTGTGACAGAATGTCAATCTACCGCATCCTTAAAAGCAACCAATACCAACTGATTGAACGGAATGTAAAATTGTCAGTTATAAGTTAATGCATCTTTCAATTATAAATTTTAATCGAAATATAACTTTTATCTGCCCTTCAGATTTGAACAATGAATACTGATCATATAAGAAAGAAGCTTTTGAGGTTAGAGTACACCCTAAGAAGAAAAGAAAATACCAAATGAAAAATTTTGGAAACGTGAAATTTTAGATGAAAAGGGGGAACTGATTTCGAAGAAAATCGCTGGCAGTAGTTGTAAAATTTTTACCATTATGATAATAGGAAGCTGGTAACATCAAGTTTATTGCGACACAAGTGTGAAAATAACAAAAAAGGCGTGCCTAACATTATAAATATTCTTATGCCGAAAAAATGCGATTTTCCAAAATTACCAGCTGAAAAGAAAAAAAAAGCTTTTAGATGGCTGTGTCGAACTTGTAGTCAGAGATTTGAGACCTTTTGAGATAGTATCTGGAGATGGGTTTATAAATTTATTAGAAATAATAATGAAAATTAGTGCAAATCAAAACGTTATTTTGACGTAGAAGATGCGCTACCACATCCAACAACTATTTCGAGAAATCATAATTCATTAGCTCAGAAAGCTCGAGAAGATCTAATTCAAAAAATAAAATCCTACATATGCACAATAGGGGGTGGGACCACGTTGGACTTGTGGACAGATAATTACAAAAGTGTCAGTTATTTTGGGATCACATTACACTTGTCAAGAATGAAATGTTATACAATCGTGTACTGTGCACTAAACATCTTGATCCTGACGAAAATAAAATTGGGGAGTATATAAGGAATGAATTGTTGCTAATTTTAAAACAATACGGTATCTATAGGAACTTGAAGAATTTTACTTTTGTCAATGACCGTGGAGCAAATATTACA
Organism: Tanypteryx hageni; assembly: GCA_028673005.1. Lineage (NCBI taxonomy): Eukaryota > Metazoa > Arthropoda > Insecta > Odonata > Petaluridae > Tanypteryx > Tanypteryx hageni. The sequence goes on along the minus strand of CM054114.1, from coordinate 77,073,733 downwards.
GCTGCTTGAAAGGTTACACTAAAATCAATGGTGCAGCACACTTAATAAATAATGATGTAGATATTTATATTTCTTCTAATGAAACATCACTTGCTTTAATTCAGAAGTGTAGAACAATTCTGAAATATTTTAAAAAATAAGGCTTACAAGGAGACGTCAAGACACGACTTGAACAATGCGTTACAGGCAAACTTTTCTTGCTTTAGTCCTTCAGTGCTAATAAATTTTCAATAGTTTTAATTTCCAATTCCCCATTGATTTTCAGGTGGGTCAGGCGTTCTTTAGTAAAAATATTGTTTTACAATGGATTGGTTTGCCATTTTAAGTTAACAATTTGAACAGTTGCCCAGGTAATTTATTTTAAACGACGAATAACGGAGAATTACTGCGTTTTGTTTACACATTTGATCGATCGATATGGAACACCGGCGAGAACATTCATATATGGCAACTTTTAGTAAAATAACAACAGCACAAACTTTCGGATTGCTAAACATCTAAAAAAAAAATGCTTTTCTTTCCGTTCAATAACAACTTTTGGTTGATTTGTAGTTGATAAAAGTTATCCTAGCAATAAAGTTAAATTCTTTTATAAACTTAGATACTCTTAGGTTTTGAGTTCGTAAAGTAATTTTTAACTTTTTCTTCATTCGGAAAAAGATATTCCAAAATCAATCCATTTAATATGAAATATAATCTCGCTTAGTTGAATTTATATTGTGATATTATTTAAACTTAAGACCTGCCTGAGATGTGATTGGAAATCACACAAATGACCATTCTTGAGTTATTCGTAGTTATTACTTAACCTAAAGAGTTGTTTTGAGTTTTACAAAGGTCTCTCGTTTAACAAGGTATGACGAGATGAAAAAGATGCTTTATAAGAGGTTCCTTTCAAGGGTGGCTATGAAACTCAGGTTTGATGATACCGAGTTCGCATAACATTGTTTTCACTTCTGTAAGTCGATCACACACAAATTTCCAGCATCACTTAAAAGTAAAAGAAATAAATATATTGTTTGATCGAGGACATTAAGATAAATAAATTAACACTTCCGATGCGTAACAGCAAAATATACCCTGAAACGTACACACGAATTGTTACTAGGGGATTTGAAGACAGTTAAGAAAACTCCCCATGGGTTACAAAACATATGAAGGATGGCTCGAACTGAAATTTTTCCTATTGAATCATTTTAGGCATTTGTATTTGCATTTACATTGATCACTCATTATTAAAATAGAACCTATAGTCAAGAAAAGTGGTGCCCAAACTGAGGCCCGCGAAGTTATCATGAAAAAGCAGTCCGAAAAATTTAACACAAATTCATGCATTTCTATGAAATTTTGATAATAATACTTTTAATATTGAAATGTCAGCCATAAAAACGTTACTTAAAATTGATTTTTACTTATATGGCACCTAGGAATATATAGGCAATTTAAAATTTAAACTCTAATCCGGCCCGCCGAAGAATTGGCAACCTCAAATCCGGCCCGCATAACGATTCGCAGCCACCAATGAGGCCCTCCATATAAAAAGGTTGGGCCCCACTGGTCAAGAGGCTAATGCATCGGGTTGTCTCAGAAACTGCACTTTTGTTTTGTTGTTCTTCTGGAATTTTCAACTTTATCCGCAACATGTTAAATAACATGTTTTTTTTTTACTTTTCGGGGAACGCAAAACAAAGTGCTAAAAAACGAACCTCATTCCAAACCTTTTTGGAAGCGTAATTACGAGGTATATACGTAAAATTCTGCGCCTAAACCAAGTGCGCACGCCAGAGCGCAAATGTGCTGGCCGAACTTATTCAAAAAATGTTTTTAAATGCTGCAAGTTTTGACGCAACTCCCACATGAGGAGAGGGAGAGAGAGGAACGCAGAATCGTCGGTCCATTTGGATGACGCGGCGGAACGGAAACCACGGAGACAGAATAAACGCGAATCACTCCCACGGGCAGCTTTAATGGAATCAATTATAAGACTGGTAATGGCTCGATTGAAGCATAAATATTAGCCCTGACTAACCCTTCCACGAACGAATCATCCCTCTTCCCATTCCTTCTCACCCCCAAAAAAACCCACCCTCCTCCTAGATACTGTAACTATTAAAGGGCTAAGGGATAGAGGGGAGGGAAATCCAAAATTATTTCAGGACCCTCTCACCGATTCCCTCCCCAACAAATTTCTCATCCATCACGGTGAGCGGAAAACGAGCGTCAACCCTATTTTTTTAGACTTGTCGTTTTACTCTGGGACAACACGAAAGGCGAACCATCATTCGAATTTCTCGCTCGGCCGGTTCGAGTGATGATGAAGTTATGGACATAGGAGGCACTCCGAAGAGACATCTGGTTTAAGAGCTAGGAAACCGGTTCCAGAACAAGCGAAGCGGAGGTTTGCGAGGGGTGGTGGTCTCCTAGGGAACAGGGGCGAGGGGAAGGAGGGTTTTTAGGCGGAGAGGAGGAAATATTTGATAGAACCTGTTGACAGTGTTTTCACTTCCTCCTATGTTTACACAAGCAGCGGGAGGCACCGTTTTTTCCCTTCTTCCTACTCCTCCCCATCCTCCTAACCCACGCAAAATGGCGCCATCTGTATTGCTCCCTTCATTTTTTTCCGCTCCTCTACCGTGACGTCGCACCGTAAAGGGATTATTAAATCTCCTCCCGTCACGGAAGCTACGGCGACAGAGTCCAACGACGCCCTCGTCCCTCTTAGGGAACTTCTTTTAGACGCGAGGGCGAATATACTCGACTCGTGTGTCGTCACTGGGGACGCTTCCTTGACACGGTGAGGTGACGGATGAAGTTTTTGGGTGAAGGAAAGATGACCGTTGGATGCGGAAGGAAGATGAACTCCCTACAATTCTTTAAAGAGTTCAGGAAGGCAGATTTTTGCATAAAATGATCGACAGGATACATTGGTTAATGGGTGTTTTCAGTTGTAAAAATTTAGGAACAAAGATTTATTTTACGTATATCGTCTTAGGAATGTTTTGGAAATAGTAAAATATCACTTCTTTTTAATAAAAGAACCGCTGGCCACATGCGGATACTTATATTCTTAGCCCTTGATCACCATGCCGCATAGAAATCTGAAGCAACAAACGTTCCAAAGGAAAAAATAGGGAAATCTTACTTTCATAATAACTTAGTTTTAGCTTCACGAATATTTACATTACTAAGTAGCCATTCTCATTCATTCTATAAATGAAATATAAAACTCATCTGAATATGAGAATCCTATTGGCCTTCAAGGTGACGTAATAGCAATAAAAGGCTATTCTAGAATCAATGATCCATTGATAAGCAGTGAGGACAGCTGCATTGAGGTATAATTGAACGTTTGATTCACCCAACAGTTTCATGGATGTTGGAGTTGTTCCGATCATCAGTAAGGTGTTTGGTATAATTAATCAGTTACTGTAACTCATGTCTCGCAAGAAGCAGACGAGATAAATCCTTTTTTAATGGGTGATGTCATTAATTTTTAGGACTATTTATTAAAACGTTTCGTTTGTTTTAATATATGAATAAAAATTGTTGGATTGGAGAATGAAAATAAATGAGACAATTGCATTGCTTACAAAAAGGGCTTCCTTCCTCAGTACTTTAGGTGTTTTTACTTTGTGTATTATTCACGGCAAGTTTATTATGACCCTCCCCTAAATTCCTCTAAAGATCAAATGTAACTTTCAAAAAAATCTTCCTCTGCAAAACTTGACAATTCTTCCACTGCTCGAACTATAACTAACGGAATACGAGGCTGACGGATAACTTCATCTTTTTTATTCACCGCCTTAACTAAGGAGTCAACTTTTAACCTTCCGCACTATGACGTACCGTACGAAATTTACATTTGACGTTAAAAAAGTCCTAAAGTCTGGCAGAAAGTTGTTGGAAAAAGCAAGCGGAAGGAAGTGAAATTACTTCTAGCCCATATCAACCTGAAAGATGAGGAGCCAAAAAAAGATTACGTAGCCTTCAAAAAAAGTAAGAAACATAAGTTTCATTACCATTCCAAAAGTCCTCCGGTGGATTCTGGTTATTTCTTTTTTACAACTACAGATAAATTGCAAGACTAGTTTGTGTTCTATTACAGTTCCAGCCATTTCTCTTTATTTCTCTAACGACGCCGAATACAATGACAAGGTGGGACTCGCTTCGTGAGATGAGAAAAACGTCGAAAGGGATGGAAAAAAATGGGAGAATATAAAAACATATGCCTGCGCAAAGCGACAGAGACGGAAAGGAACGTTTTTACCTCCGCATGGCTTATTGTCCCTGAACGGAAATGGCGAGACTTTTCAAGGCACTTGAAAATTGCTCCAACCCTTCATATAACCCATTCCCTCTTCCGACCTCTCTCTCTATTCTCTTAATCCTTCATAGCTCTCTCCATTTTTTCCTTTCGCTCTTTGACGCTCGCAGCGTCTTTATCCATCCCCCTTCCTCCATTTCCCACACACTCTCAAAGCAATTAGTCTCCGCCATCTTGAGTTTTATGCGTCACAACTCCCGCTCAGCAACCCCAAGCTCCTCCTGGTGGAGCAAAAATTCACTACGCTTCCGCAGCGAAGACTGCGTTCTTTGGGAATAAATATATTTTTCCCTTCCTTATTTCCTTCAACTTCTCTCTCTTCACTTCATTTTTTCTTTGGAAACAAATTATTCTCGATGGCGTTCACGGTCCCCTCAGTTCCACCACTTCACCAGACTACTTTGGCAATCCTCGGAGATCGAAAATGTAGTTCGCGAGCCGTTAAAAATGTTCCATGAATACCAATTTTTAATTAAGCAACGCTCTAAAGCTTTAATGGCCAATTAAGATGAAAATGGCGACGGATATTAAACAAGATGAATTTGAGGCTTATATCTCCCTTCTAAGGGTTGGATACGAACCAGAGCCGTTGGACGCGAAGGCCAAAATGACAGAAGAGAGAAAGAGTTCTTAGATATTTGCAATTAGATAAATGGAAATTAAATAATGGATTTATTTGAAATGATTCAGAGAAGCGTAAAACCTAGTTTTACGTGTATGATATACGAAAATAAAATGATAACACCATACAGCGAAGTTTTAGAACAACCCAAATACATCCACAATTTACAAGGATAGGATATCAATACTTTAAAATCCAATAAAGCCAATTAAACGAATACGAACAGAATTATACCTGTAAATAACATCTCCAAGGTAATGGGAATTATTTTACATAGCCCATGAAATCAGATGTCAGCTGAAGCAGTTATATAAGCAATAAATAATGATGCCGATAATTATTTAACAAGTAAGCAATGGAGTGAATAACTCATACTCGGCTATTATCCATTACTTATATTAAAATGCAATAATTTTATATAGATTTGCCCAAGAAATTACTTTTGCTCCTGATCATTCCAAGTTTTGAGAAAAAAATTGATGTATATGGAAAGCATTATTCAACAAAGATTTATGAGAATCGGTCGCAGACTTTTCTGAAATGCGGAACAGATTTAATATAAATTATTTCAACATTTAAAATTATATTACCTATTACCAATATGCCGCACAATAGATTTAACCACGTGCCACTGTGTAGCAAGACATATCATCAAGTTGTTTCTTTAAGCCAAATACATATTCCATTTCGAATTCCTAATGATTTAAAGAATTACGACAATGACTACCTAATCAGAGGACATTTGTTTAATAGAATATTTAGGGGGAATGGATAACGGCAGGCTCCACAAGACCACACCATGTTGTAAGGGCCTGTAGTTCTACTAAATATTCGTCTAATACAGCAAAGGAGGAGACATAGCATAAAGCACTGAATGGCTCTACTTTTCAAGAAGATAAATATTTGTAATATGGGATATTTATTGAATATAGAATCAAACTAAATATATTACTGGATATCTGTGATTAATAATAGAAACTTTTTAGTGGCTTGGCTGCTGCCTATGATTTCCTCAAATAAGTTCAATCCGAAGAAATTAGTCCGTCTCTCAGGAAACGATAAAATTAACTATTTCGGACTGCATTTCAGCTGTAAAATCATGATAACCACTTGGAATAGTCACATTTCTACAAGGAAATTTAATGGTCCTGAGGTATAATTCCATACAAAGTAATCTTAATCAAGTTTAAAATAATGTTTATTCTAGTCGCTCAAAAATGACCTTTGAAATGCTGATGAGAATACCTATTGTTACAGCGGAGGGACAGGCGTGCATGTATATGCCCTTACATTGGTCACTTGATATACATAAAAATGTTCTGTGCATCATAGAAGTGAAATCAGAAGAAAAAATTAAAGCTTCTAACAATAAACAAGATAGTTCAACATAGAACTATCGAACTCGTCTTATGGCTGAAAATTTTCAAGAAAAATCATTTTTAAAATACTTGTCTCAGGTAACTCCAAAAGACCAAAACAAGACTTTTTACAGCCTTGTTGTTGAATTGGAGATATCTGAGGCAAGTATTTTTAAATGCTTGATCTTGAATAACCTAGATAGGTTATATCTGTGCGAGGTGATAACGATGTTGGAAATTCTAAAAGTCTGTGGCGTTATCGGCAAACATTAGTTTTCAAATCTATTCCTTTCAATACAGTTCGAACCAGTACGATATAAAAAATATGTATGACCCGAAAACTTAACAACTGATAAAGCATACAACTACTTGTAATAAATGTTGCAGTACTCTTCGATCATTTGACTAAAAACAACATGCGACCATGGAATTATTGCAATATAAATTGAATGAACGTACATGCACGTAATTGGAACGCGCCATTCGATTTTAAAGAAATTACTGCACCATTCTCGAATGAATTTAATATAATTTTCCATATTATCAACTTTATGATTTTTAGATGAATAATTCGAATTTCCACACCAAATTTTAAAAAAAACCGTTATTAATGGAACGAAATTTCGTCATAAAAATCTACGTCACGTAATGCTACTCCAAAAAGTTACGCCAAAATAAATTTAGCAATGTCTCATTAAATATTCGAATCGAATTACGCCATCGAATTTGGGACAAAGCCCTGAAAAATTAAAGGATCAAAATCTTTTGATTGCCTGTGAGTTGAAAAACTCAACGCTTGGAATTGTATTAACCAATGATAAATTCAAATAAGAGATTAGACTCTATTATTGACGTTGCAGCAGGTAAAGGGGGGCTTGAAAAATATTTATGCATTTGCGTACATAAATTATTTCTTAAATATGAATGGGAATGTCTAAAACATCGCATATTCTAAAATGGGACCAAAACGCAGTCCTCTGTTAGCAAATGCTCTGCAACATAAAAGTCTTTACACCGATTGCTATGAATTTTGAGGAGAAAAATCGTGAACGTATCCGGGAATCAAACCCGGGTCTCCGACTAGCCGAATAGGTGCTTTAACCAACCAAGCTATCAATCGAGTCTTCTCAAAATTCACATTTATGTTTAACCTTATGCGGTCATGCATAATTATTATTTCTCCGAACGTGCCACCATTTGCTAGTTTTAGACGGCATAAAGCAAGCACTTTTTAAAAACTCAATTTTTGTGGTAATTAGTTCAACAGCTCGTCAATATGACGGAAAGATACATATCACTCGCAATTTAAATTAAACTGCCGAACTTATTATTCTTTGAAATCATTTAATCACATTTCGAATAGATGATTCTGAGTTTAAAAATTTTGTTACGTTTTCGTATTCTGCTGTTGGCCACGTCTATTCTATTTTGGATTCTTCTTATATTTCTTTCTTCTTCAGTTTCTTTGTTTATTCTTTCACTCCTGATTTTGTTTAGATTTCAGTTAGGTGGAGGAGGAGGTTTACTTAGTCTCAATCACGCCCCAACTGAGAAATTATTCAATTCATTTCTCTTGGTCTATCTTCATTATTGCGCATTGATATCCTTCCTCTTTCTCTATTTCTTCTACGGTGTTCTTTTTCATCTTCTGTATCTTGTTCTACACTCCTTCTCACATTCTCTACAAAATATCTTCATCTTCTTGCTTTTCGTTGATCGATGTCTTCAGATGCTTGCTTTGTGGTTGCGACGTCGGGGCAGATTCAGAAACTTCCCCAGGGGAGGGGAGAGCAATCGACCCTCCCCCCCTTTGGCTACCGCCTCTACCAACAATCATACATTTTGAAAATTCGTATCTTAATCAGAATCTTTCTTTCCCTTGTCATACAGACGTAATCTTCGGTGTAGAAACAAGGAATGTTGCGCGGAATGAATTTAAGAATGCGTCCGGTGGAGAGGAATGGGAACGTCCAAGGGGAGGGCGATAGCCCCCATCACCGCCCTTGAATCCGACACTGGATTACGATGAGATAACTACTTATTGATATCGCCCATTCGATCAACGAGCGAACTATTATTTCTCCAGAAAAATATATATATGAAGAACTCTATATCATTAAAAATAAAAATTATGATTATATATCAGCAACATTTTTGTTACGCAAACAAATCAAAACAAAATTATTACAAAGTGATTTACCCTCTAAGGAAGGGGGTTCTCAGGCAGATCTACCTTGCAACCCCCTACGTGCGGATATTCGGTCGCCGCGACCCCTCCCACTATTTTTTGAGATGTAAATAAACGGATTTCTTCGAAAGAGGAATTTATGATGATAAGCTAAAATGTTACCACTGAAATGAAATTATTTATAAATATTCATGCGTATAGATACATTTTTAAATGTTAGTCATCACTGACAATGAGACATATCTACTATCTAGGTATTTAATACATTGGAATAACACGTACAGGGTATCCGAGACGTCATCTTACCCCTGATTTACTTTCATGATATATTCGTTACATTCATTCAGATGTACTCGTATTTTAAGAATCCAGTGGCACCATTACATTCGACACAGAGGTTGATGCGTTGTCATGTCTTTCGTGACATCTTCCGTGGGATTTGTGTTGTTAGAGAAATGTTGTTTGGTCCAAAGAGAATCCTCATTACACGTTGAAGATGGAAAACATACCACCACACGTGACGTTGTGGGCAGGTATAATTGCCAGTCATGTGATTGGCCCATATTTTTTTGATGGACCTGTCAACTTTGCATCAAATATGGCAATCTTGAAGAACTATTTTATACCAGAGCTGACCAACAGAGGGATCATGGAACAGGTGTTGTTCAGCAAGATGGTGGGACAACACATATCGTGGTAAATGCTTGCTACTTCGTCAACGAATCATTTATTCTGAAGATTCCAACTGTCAATAAAACATTGACTTATATACTATATATTAAAATTGAAGATTTGAGAGAATTAGGAAAAATCAGTTGACAAAGCGAAGACTGCTCGCGACCTCCGAAAAATCGTCTCGTGACCCTGCGTTTGAGAGCCACTTTTCTAATGGGTTTAAAACATAAACTGTATATTAGAATAATTACAACGTTTATTACAAGTCAAAACCTATTTGTTTCCATATGATGAAAAGGAGTGATTTTCTCAAAAACAATTAATATAGGCATAAATATAAAATTATATGTTGTTTATATAAATTTAATTATTGATGTTTAAAATTAGGTTTCATTTGAATTGAAGCTGTGACAAAATCTTAAATTATCCTTTTTGAGCACAGAAAATGCAAACCTCTTTTTCTTTCCGTCCATATTTGTCTTCGTGCCCCTCTCTACCGCAGTCTTTGTTTCTCTCTCAATATTTACCTCTCCTTGTCATTCCCTTTCTCATTCAGTTCCTTTCTGCAAGAATTCCTCTCAATCTTTCCCATGTTCTAATAGTTTAAACATCAGACAATAAATCGCTACGTTTAAAATGTCGATGCAGAATTTGTTTGTGTCCTAAATTCGTTCAAAATGTACCTCACGTAGGTTCAATAGCTTTAGTTAAATCAAGAAATCTATCATTCTTTCTTCACGGAGATAATTGCTATCCATATAGTGTCATTAAGGCGATTAACAGAATAAAGAATTTTCCATTAATTAGTTAAACGATTATTATTTCGCTAGTATTAAAGTACATTTTTAATATTCATATGTGATTATTAAGGCCAGCAATTACATTTCCATGGTACTAAATTAGTTAAATACGGTAAGTGAGCTCTTTTGGTCATAGTATTGATCGTAACGGGTAGAACGCAGTACTTCCTTAATCTATCTTTAATGACGACGACGCAGCGCTTGTTTCATCTCCGTGGCCGTAACATTGTCGCTGTCAGATCTCATCTTGGTTTTGTTGGAGCTTGGCTTCGATTTTAAGGTGTGATATTTTTCTAAATTTATGATATAAATTGAAAGAATGTAATTCATCCAATATATCACTTAAAAGCTAATTTAATTCTGTTTAACATGGTTTTCATAGATTGGATAAATTATTAATATTATTCCTGTACCAGACCAATTAATAACAAAAAGCAAGGGATCCCCAATTCCGACAATGTATTTATTTAAGTTACCTGAGTAAATACTGATGAAATATTGACCTTTTTTATGAGAGTTTTTAATGTTGCTAAAGTAACCCAGCCTAACCTCACAATTTATTTTCAGCTTTCAATTATTACAAACATTTTTATAAAAAATTTGTGAGCACTTTTTCTTTTCCTAAAGCTTTCAATTTTTATAAAAATATTCTGAATTATTTTGTTAAATGTTATAAATATGTAGTATTATGGTTCACACTTAAAGTATATTATTTCATTTTTGTGTAAGAAATGTCTCCTATTAGTTCTACTAAGTGTCGGAATTTCGATCATAGGGTCTCAATTCCGACACTTGGACAATTTTCACATTTCTTGTAACTCTAATTCAACTGATGATATCAAAGAAATATTTTTTGCTGAATAGTTCTTTACAGATACTAAAGTTACACAAATTATCACCTTCCTACAATCTGCCAAACAATTATTAAAAATCGCCAAAGCTTAGAGTGTCGGAATAGGGCTCTCTTACCTTAGATAAAAACCGCGGAACATCTTATCAAAACGAAATTTTTGAGAACTTTTGGCCGAAATTTAAAATTTCACAATATAAAAGGTAAATCTTCGTATTTTTTGCTATGTAACTGTTCAATCTTCACGACAATATCTCAATTGTCTGTAAGATATTTTTAAATGGCAACAAAAGAAGGGCTACACGCTGGATTTTATCACGTCCCACGTTCTTCAAATATAGAGCCGATCCGCTCCTGGAATCAAACCCAAGGACTAAATGTGGACAACAAACAGCTGTTTAATTTACCAATGATACTTCTGAATAATTCGTGTAAGTTTAAACCAAAGAGAATGAAAACCTCTTGATTTATAAGCGTTATTTCTTACACACGCGAAGGGTTTAAAACATTTCCTTCCGCACGTTCGGTATATATATGGTATAGATAATGAAGATATTTCTTATTTAAAAATTAATTAATTTATTGCAGTCACGCCGGATTTTAGTTAAGCCAGATAGAGCAGGAATAACATAAAATTTCGAAAAAATAAAACCTCCCGGAAATAGAAACTCGGAGCAAATTTTGACTAAATCTCATCCCTCCTTCAAATCTCATCTCTCTTCCAAATCTCTTCCTTGGCAGGAAAAAATCTCAAAATTCATTAGCCATACAAGAGGAGGATAAGATAAATATTTAAGGGAACCATTACGCTAGACTAGTTTAATCCTTCAAGGTAGAAAAATTAAAGATCCAAAAATTACTCAACAAATTAAGGTCAGGAGGGCAAGAGGTACATTTAGGGAACAAGAAAGATACATACTCAGAGAGAAGAAACGGGGAAATGGAATTGAATCACTACGCCATAGAATCGAGCGCCCACTTTTCTCTGCACGTTTAGAGAAGATCAGAGGGTGGGTGTGGAATATGGGAGGGTGGGGGAGAGCGAGAAAGCTACGGCAAAAAGCTCGTTCCACTCTCCTCCTGTGTGCCAACACCTTCTTTCTCTCCCCTCCCTTCCATTCTTCCGCTCCTAGCGATTAAGCAGCTGGGAGATGGCGCTTCAGTCAACCGCTCTCCCCGCTTGGAGGCGCTGGCCTATATGAGGCGGCTGGTTAAGGACGTAGGAGGCTAGAGAAACGGAGGCAGGTGAGGTTTCCCATGGCGAATAAATTATTCATCGAACGAGAGTCCTTCACTTCCAACGGCGAGAGGAAGGGGTGGGATTGGGTCGAGGGGATTTTTGGGAAAGGCGCAGTATTTGGAGAGAGCTGGAGGACAGGTTAACCCTTGAAATACCAAGGGGTGACCATTTTGGTCCAAGCATCAATTTTTGAATATTTTTTTGGGATATCGAAGTCTTAGATAGTGTTTTTTTTCTAACCGACTTTCATATATTATCTTTTACAAATAAATATCTTTTGTTCGTATGTCAGTCTTTTTTTATTTACCCATATTGAGAGATAAGTCACCCCTATGTCTTACTTTTCACAATATTTTAAAACTAACAACATTGATTTTTTCTTTTTTGTGGTTTTTCGCTTTCAGAAACAAATAGTGATAACACGAAAAATTGATTTGACTTGACGCGCATATCGTTCGTGTACTAACCTTAAGTAAATTACGCGTCGCAATTGTAGCACTCAAAAAAATTATAATGCAAACGATCATTTTTTACTATATGTAGTAACATCCTTGAGCATTTATGAAATAAAATTAAAGTTTTGTGAGTAAAAAATAGATAGTACGTACTTTATTTCATTAATGTCTACTATATGTAGCAAAAATATATAAATTAAGTATGGAGGAAAATGGTACTTTGTACCTTGGTACTTGGTGTCCCGCCGATTCGTCGCCGGCCATTCGTCGCGGGCAATTCGTCGCCTGTCAAATTCGTCGCAATACAAATTTGTCGCGTGGCATATTCGTCACAAGACAAATTCGTCGCGTGGCAAATTCGTCGCAAATTCAGGAATCGTTGATGAAATAGGAAATCCTTTTCATTGATTCTGCGATACACCATATTTACTGTGTGGGAATATGTTCGTATTTTATCTTTTATACGTGTTTTAACAAACTTCCCTTCTGCGTAGATGATTGAGATCTCGCAGGAATCCAGCGCATGCCCGCTGCAACTACCACTCGAAACTAATTAGAGAAAAAGTTTAATGGCTAGTTTCTCGAAAAACAAAACAATACTTATTTTGATCGATCATCCAAGTCTTCCTTAGGCGTTAGGCCGACTGTTCACTGAAAGAATGGCCGCAATGGATTAGGCCATTCTCGAATTATTCGTTAGCTGAGAGCGTAACAGGGTTACGAACTGCTCATTATGTATCGTAAATTGAGATAACTGTTAGAAATTACTCCGAAATAATTTTATTTTAAATTAATTTTCTGATAACCCTGATTTTTATTTGATAATTTCTTTTGTTAAAATTAGATTAGGATAGGCATTGTTAAATTGAACCGAACTACAGTTTAAAATAACTTTGTGTTAAATCCAAATAAAAATATATAAATACGGTCAGTTTCGATGCAACAGCATCATCATCAGGCAACAAGAATCAAAAAATATATGGCCAGAAATAGAAGGAGGTTGGGAAGGAAACAAAAAGGTGGAGAAAGGAGGGGATAAGAGAGGGGGAAGTGGGGGAAGATGGGAGGTGGGGTTAAGGTCGTTTGGGGGGTGAGTGGGAGAGTGGATAACACTGGGAGTCCTACGTGATTAGCGGGAGGAGTGATGTTGGAAGGGAAAGAGAAAAACCAGGGGAAGATAAGGTAAAGGAAAAGAATGACAATATTGGAGAGGGGATGACGGAAAATGAATTATAAGTAAAATGTGGAAAACAGTCTTAACGTGCGTTTCATTACACGCGTTACGGGCGTTGAGAGCTGACGCTACCCAATCAGAGGCCTTGCTTGAGACGATACGCGCATTGGCTGCGACGACGCGTTAGAGAGATCGGTGAGAACTGACATGAATATAAGGGAATGGGAAGGGAACAGGCGTTCGTTAACTAAAAGAAAGTCGGATTTTGGTTTTGATGTTAAGACATCTATTTTTCCAAAATACCTTATTAATATATGTTATCTAAGTTTGTTTCATCCTAAATGGCCGACGGAGAGTTCAAGTTATTAGATCATTTTTCTTTTCCTCGATTCATCGATCCATGTATTCAGGATTGACAGAGGGTCCCCCGCAGCGCTTTCATTTGCATTTTATTTTGTGTTTATACGTGGTTATCCCAGGTGTAATACTGGAAGGGTAGTCATAGAAAGCTATGCTATAAGGGAAAGAATGGAAATACTTACATATGTTTAAGTGAGAAGAGTATTTACCAAGAAAGTATTGCCAGATATTTTTATAGCATATGAAAAACAAAGTCGGGCAAAAATTTATCTGCATCGTGGACGGTGAGGCATTTCACTGCCAATGCGCGACTCGGGATTTCACTATGCAAATCGTGACATTGAAAATAACAGAAAAATATTTCCTATTTCCTCAACGGTTCCTGAATTTGCGATGAATTTCCCACGAGAGGAATTTGTCAAGCGAGGAATTCGTCTTTCAACCAATTTTCCTTGCGAAGAATTTGCCACTCGACGAATTTGCCACTCGACGAATTTGCCACGCGACGAATTTGCCAAGCGACGAATTTGCCAAGCGACGAAATTGTCAAGCGATGAATTTGTCATGCGATGAATTTGCCATTCGATGAATTTGTATAGCGAGGAATTTGACACGAGATTAATTTCTGGGCGTCGAATTGCCCGCGAAGAACTGACGTAGAACCTTGGCACTTAATGGTGATTTTTGACCTTGGTATTTCAAAGTTTAATATGGTGCCACGACTTTGGGATGGACAGTTGACGAGGAAGACAATCCGGTTAACCCATGGCTTTGAGAAAGTTTGTCGAGTAAATGACTGGATAAGTTTCGTCCCAAAGTGCCTGAAGTTGAATAGCTATATTCGGCAGAAAGATACTCTAAACTAGGTACTGATATAAGTTTTACTGCAAATCTTAACGCGTTCAAACTCCAATCGTGACAATTTAACGTACGCTGGCGAAAGTAGAAATGAAATTGGAGTTGCAAAATTCAAGATGCATTCAAATTAAAATGAATGGGGATAAATGATATGAGGCTAGTAAATTTGCGAAAATTTCTTTCTGTAATACATAATTGTTATGCGAAGACTTCTGTGGTCAGGGTGATTTCGTATTAAAAATGTATAATTTTTGAAAGGGACGGATTTGACTTGATCTACATTAACTTATATATTTTTTAATTCATTACCATCAATAAAAACTTCATACTTCCTCATATTAACAAAATGTATCATGAATCCTACAAATTATAAAATAAGCTAAACACATTCTTTCATTGTGAGTGTACAATTTTATGAATTAATACGAATAATTAAAATTTATGTTTTAAGGTTTATATATATATATATATATATATATATATATATATATATATATATATATATATATATATATATATATATATGTGTGTGTGTGTGTGTGTAGGTTGTTTTAGGCCTCATATAAAAAGCGAAGTCAAAGGAAAAAATATAAGCTCATAACAGTAAACAAGGTAATTCAACAGGGAACTATTATTACTATTTGAATTAAAAATTAGCTAAGGCCTATATCTTGAAACCTAATCTGAAAAAAAATCCAAAGCTCTTTGCTGGGTTGGTTACACCTCACCTCACCATCTCATAAGACGAGTGATTTAGTCACCAGATCCTTGTGTTGGCGCTGCGATAAATATGTATTTAAATGCGCGTGAGAAGATAGACGCGAAGCGTCCAACATAGCAACGATTTTAAACAAACTATTGTCAATGTTTAATAGAGTCTCTTTCAGTCTCTTTATGCTAATGTGGATTTGTATTGATACTAGCATTCCTACGTTTTTTGAAGAAATAGTTCTGCTAATACGTGAGTTTTTATTTATCGTAATTATTATTGATGGTAAGTTTTTATCTTAAAAACTTTTTATCTTTATTCATTAAATATTATTCTAAAAACTGTATTCCTTATGAGTTTCATTAAGAATTACGTCTGGAAAATCAATGTACATGTAAGCTTTTGATGAAGTTCATTATTATTATTAAATTCTTATTGCACCTCTTATAATATTGGCTTATACATATATTTTTTATTATTACATTATAATCACATACGTATTGCTCTACTATAAATAATATTTAATGTGATCTTCTCGGAACAGTTCACATTGAAAATTCATTTGAAAACTACTTTAGATGACTATATTTGTTTCTGTAGTTTGTGCCATGAACATAATTTTATTCTTTGGAACTGCTCACTTGGCTTATTTATTACTTTGGATGAAATATTTTCTAATTATAGACCTTTGAGACCAGTTGTTTTTGCATTTTTCTAAAAATCCTCATATTTAAGTATCATATTCCTTTTTTTCACTATTTAAGATATGTAATGCTGTTGTAAAGGATGTTAATTTGAACAAATTTAAATGAAACATTATAAAGTGTTGTGTTGTAGCTTATCAGTTTTTCAGCTAACTATGCTTATACAGAGATTTTATATGAATGGTTGATGTGATGTTAGGAAAAGAACAATTTATTATTTTTGTCATTTAAGTTAGGTGACTAAAATATGAAATACCTATTCAAGTTTCACTCCTACTAGTATCTAAAGCTGAATTACTCTGAACTAGCAGTATATTTTTGTTGATTTTAAGCAATATGAATGGATAAGTCAGTATTTTCATTAATTAAACAAGATACTATCAAACTTCTTACTACTTATATACTAAACATTCTTCCAGTTATTTACTTCTGTCTACCATTCTCACAACTGTAAAAAGATTAAAGGATAAATAGAGAGACTCCTACATCACTCAACAGCTGGTAGACACTTTTGCAACTTTTTATGCCCATGAAAGCAGAAAGGTTATCATAATTATATTATAGAGTATATTCATATTAAAGTATAAACTATATAAAAGTTGGTTATAATAATTCACTTTTATATCTTCACTTGTTTAATACTTCATTCATGCCCAGCTGCCATATTTGTGACGGGCAATTACACTAGCACATAACAGTTCGTAATAAACGTGATAGAAGCAATTTATTGCTTTATTGACATATATCGTAAAGTTACATTCAAATAGGAAGCATGCCTTACAAAAATGTCAATAACAATACAATATTTGTGTGTGCTGCACTAAGAATAAACAATAAATTCATATATAAACCACGAAAATGCGAATACCTAGAGTTCAGGAGTTTGTTATCAATAGTTGTTTTTTCCTTGGGACCTTTAGTCAAAAAGTATCCCTTTGAAATTACTAAAAACAGAAGGTTCTTTTGGAAATAAACAAAGCAGGCAGTAATGATACGCTTACGGAGTTATAATAAAAAATTCCGAAATGCCATGAAGATCCTTGGATTATTTTCAGACGTTTTATTTCAAGCGCTACCGCTAATAAAAATAAACATTGTTGTGTCGACGGACGCAATCGTTGAAATATCTAACCCTCTCTAAGCAAATAGTCTCAGGCAGTTTTGCTGTTTTCGTTTTCTTCGCAGAAGATAGTAAGAGGAAGATAAGAGAGCAAGAGAAAGAGATAAGTCAGCTCCATCTTCTTCTGCGCCCGAAGCTTTGGCTCTTGTTAATCCTTAAAGACTTTAGGGAATTTATTCCAAGTTTCCAGAGATGTAGCTTCGCTTCATGGCCAAACACATTTAGCTTCCTTTGGCATTCCTGTGCACGCGTTTAATTCCTCATAAAGCTCTTACAAATTAAGAAAGAGAGATGGACGAACTTCTTTAGGAGGTAATCCTCAGATAATCCTATCATCCCCACATATACCCAGGTGGGCATTATCAATTACATTCAGTTTCATTCTAGCTGCTAATACCCAACAGTAAAATGAAAATGGATATTTCCGAGGTTTCAATATAGAGAAGATTTGTTTATCGAGACAAAAAATTTAGGAAGCAACGGAGCTCATATTCCTAGACCAAAAAACAAAGACGACTTCACGTGTAGTGCAAAATCTAAATAATTTAACGTCAGGCGCATCATTCACCTCTTATTTAAGAAAATAGAATAAAAATTCGTCCCTATAACATTACTGTTTAGCATGTAACATTAAAAAGCAAGATATTGCGAAAACATATACGAGTCATTCAAAACTAGATTAATGACAGTTACAGGAAATGTGTACACTATTTGCGTTAGTTATATATGTTGGTAATGCAAATTATAATAATGATTAAATCACGTCACTTGTTACATAGACAACTTAATTATAAGACTTCGTCTCTAAATATCATTAATAGGAAAATATATGCTTTAAAACAATGTATATGCCAACTACAACGGATTGTTATTTTTTCAAGGAAACCATAATAAAATCAACGTAGTTAAGCAACGGAGCGATAAGAGAATTCAATTCCGACTAAAACTTTGACAGTCTACAAGTATTTCTATCGAATATTCTAAGATACATACTTATATATAAATATTCTTTGTTTCCCTCATTCCATAGCACTTTACTCCTTGATAAACAAACCGTTGGATAAATAACTGCTGAGAAGAGAAAAGGGTGACCCGGTTTAGTTTAAGAAAGCCCTGAGAGAAAATTTTCAATATTCTTACGACAAGAAACGGGACACTTTCGCAATGGAAGACGTGTAATAAGTGTGAAAGAAGTGGAGAGAGAGAGAGAGAATGAGAGAGACGTCGAGCAAAGAGAAAATATTTGAAATCGCAGTGTTAATTATTTCCCTGGCGCTCTTCGGGAAACGTGTGGACTGGAGAAGGAAGAGAGTTAGGAGGGAAAGAAGAAGGGAGTGAGAACGTTAAAAAGAAAGGGAGGAGAGAGGAAGAGGTACGGAAGAAACGAATGTAGGATGGAGAGGGTGAAAGAAGGAGAGAATGAATGAACCAGAAAGAAGAAAAATGGAAGAAATGAAGGGTAAAAAAGGTAAAAGGATAACGAAAAGGACGATAAAGATGTAAAAAATGGGATATGGCAGTTAAAAAAATATAGAGATGAGAAACAAAAGAACGAAGAATGGAGAGCAATGGAGTGAATTATACGGCAAAGGACTAAGGAGAAGGAAAAGCAGAAAGAAGAGACGTCCAAATAAGAAAGGGGAAGTAATGCGGAGGAAAAGGGAATACTCGGCTACGGAGGAAGGCAGGGGAATGAGAAGAGGGAGGAATTGAGGGATGGGGGGAATAGGTATGGTGGAAGAAAAGGAAACGGGTGCAGAGGAAATGAGAGAGAGGCAGGAGGAAATCCAGGGAGAGATTGAGGCATTCGAAAGCAGAGAGAGAAATATATATAGGGTGTTTGAGAAAATATTCCATAATTTTTTGTTTAAGACTTCTGAGTAAATATACTTCATAACGGTTTGTAACACGTTACCTTATGTGATTGCCAATTACGTACTACATACCTCCACTTAGCTACCTACTCCATCAACACATACCCTTAATCCAACCTCAACATTATGGAAACTGCGAATCATGGATCCCTAAGCGTAAGGGGTCTGCTGGAATATGGGGAGAATTAAAAATAGAGAGAAAATATGAGAGTAACAGAGAAAGCAATGGGAAAAACACTATGGGAAAACGGATATGAAGGGATAGAATGCGAAGGAAATCGAGGTCAAGACCGTGAATAGGAGGATAACCGCGGAAAAGAAAATGGAAAGCAAATAAAAAGGAGAGAAGGATTAGGTCGACTATGAAAAAAAAACTGTAAGTAAGTTTGGCAGAGAAAGGCAACGCAACTTGACATAGCGGTGGTATTTTTGAGGTATTTTACCTCGACTGATTCCACGTTCCGTGTGACTATAAAAAGCATTCTTTTGACCTTTGTCGTGGAAGTGTCAATTTGCTGAGATATTATGGCCATACCGCACACAAAGGCTAAGATACAAAACAAATTCAGTAGCCAAATTAATAATTTTTAAAAAATCTACACGACTTACAGGATGAGTGATAAAATATATAGTTGAAAAGCCCAAAGATTAGAAATGTTCTTATCGATTGACAGGATAATATAATGCTCTCGAAAAAGTCAACAAAATAAAGCGTTCTTTATTAAAGCAACAAGGCATGTAAAATGATATAGGAAGATTGGTATTTTGATTCCGATACGGAAAACTCATTCACTTACGATTTTTTCATCTGTAAATTATAACAAACGTTCATTGTTGCATCATTTGTACATCACGCAACAAGAAGGGTATATAGACTTGTGCCGGGGATAACATAAGTAATACCTCCATTGTTTTCTGTAGCGATCAAAATAATGTATAGTAAAAATATGTTTCCAACGCAACGCTTTTTTAGGCCAGGCGTAAAAAATGTTTTTACTGCAATAGCAGATTTGAAAGTGGAGAGGAACATCGCGTTGCAGAGTTAATACAATTTCATCGTCCCCGAGTTATTGAAAATCCCGCGTAATTACTTTTTCAATGGAGTCGGACCGAATCACTTTTTTTGGAATCCTCGTCGTCTCTCGTCGTTTTTCAAAAGAATTCCGATTAAAATTCGTGATTCCGAGGTGACAAATCAAAATTATTACCACTGATTGTTCGATTGTTTGCGCGGTTCTAATCTCCGCATCTCCATTGTCGCGAGGAATATTGAGATTTTTTCTATAGGCGCCATACCGTTTCTCGCGCTACGACAAAAGATGCATGTGAATTTTAAAAAATCTGGGAAAAATAAAAACCTAAAGTAAACATAATTTATTTTAACGAGATGATGCGCCCGGAACATAAACGAGTCCAATTCCTCTTCAGAAACTATCCGATTCCGATAACGGAATCGGCCAGAAATCTCCATGAATATCTAAAACCACAGCAATATCAAGGATGTCGATATAATCCACATTTCATCTGGCAATTCCCAAAGGACCGTCCTACAGAATATTCAAAAAGGGAGGGGGGAGTTATGACGAAATAGGGAGAGAAGAAAGAAGAATTGGAGGAGAAGAATTGGAGGAGAAGAATAGGGAACGAGGGAGAAGAAAAAGGAGAGGAAAATTAATACCATAAGTGTGGATACATGGAAAACACAGATTCCGAAAGAATAATCGGGAAAAGGAATGAGGCAATGACGGACGCACGAAGAAAATAAGATAGCAGTCGAACTGGAGGAAAAGCAAACGGATGAAAAAATAACAGACTGGATAGGAATTTGTAGAGAAGAAAAACAGAAGAAGGAATGGAAAAGTAGAATAGAGAGAAATGGAGAGCGATGTGAATAGAGGAAATGGGATTTTGATACCGAAAGAAAGGAGAAGAGGAAAAAGGAAAAATAAAGCCAGTTAAAATATAAGAAATTTATATCGATACAATTGAGAGAAAAAGAGCGAGAGAGAGATTGATTGATTGATTGATTGATGTGGTCTCTATTTGGGGCGAGATTGAGCCTTACCCCTCGTCATAAAACATACATAATAATACATAAGACATTAGCAATGTAAATAAAAGTAACAATAAAATATACAAGTAACAGAGAAGAAAATATGTGATTTTGTGTAAAAATATGAACTGCTGAATAATGAAATCCATATAAAAAACCCACTACAAGAAAACGCCCACACAAGAAGGGGGTTGTGAAAAACTTGCAAAACCTACTGGGATTTACTAAAGACACCAATGAATGAAATTTAGAACAAAGTGTAACTAAATGAAAATCATAAAGAAAGAAAATTAGAGGGGAGAGGTTAGAGAAGAAGGAAGAGGAAGTCCTTAAAAAGCGAAAGAGAGGAATAAAAAGTTACCCACGAAAGACGATTGTGATGAAACATTTGAAAAGTTGAATGAGACACGAATAAAAAAGAGGAAAGAGGGTAAAAGAAAAAAACGAAGTTGTTAAGAGGAATCGAGAGGAAGGGAAAGGTGGATAAATTGGAAACAGAAGCGTG
Organism: Tanypteryx hageni; assembly: GCA_028673005.1. Taxonomy (NCBI): domain Eukaryota; kingdom Metazoa; phylum Arthropoda; class Insecta; order Odonata; family Petaluridae; genus Tanypteryx; species Tanypteryx hageni. The sequence goes on along the minus strand of CM054114.1, from coordinate 77,051,864 downwards.
GAATGATAATGGCATAGGAAAAGGAAGAGGAAACGTAGAGAATACTGGATGAATCAGCCGAGGGGAAAGGAGAAAGACAGACAAGATCAAGAGGAAAAGGAAGAATAGAGAGAAAGAAAGGAGGGAGAAAGAAAGGATGGAGAAAGAAAGGAGAGAGAAAGAAAGAAGGGAGAGACGAAGTGGGATCGAAGAAGAGCTAAGAGTGGGATAAGGTGGTTTCGGGGATGGGGTCGGGAAAGAGAGGAGGGAGAGCGAGAGAGAGAGTAAGTTGGGTGCGGGGGAGGAAAAGGATTTCCGCTCCCTCGGGTGTTGGAGCCGAAGAAACGTCAAAGGCCGGGCGCGGAACCAGTAGAGTGTGAGAAATTGTGGCAATGAAGTAGGGTTCGGAAGAGGGAGAGAGAGAGAGAGAGAGGCATTGAGAGGTTCTACAGGAGAGACGGAGGGAGCGAGTGCCGTATAGCGCGTCGACGGCATTTGGCGAAGGTCGCAGTCGTCGTGTGACTGGATGACTTGGGTCGGGAAATGCTTTCGGAGAGATGGAGGGGCGGAGAAATAGTGTGAGGAGGTCGGGAGGGAGAACGGAGTAGGCAGATGGGGGGACGGACCGCAAGGAGGCAAGAGGAGAGTAAGAGTATTGGGAGGATGACGGAATGAAGGGAACGGAATAAGGTGTGAGGTTAAGGGTTCAAGGGTAGGAGAGATGGGAGAGGAGGAGGGGGCGGAAGGGTAGGGGAGGAAGGTTGGGAGGAGAGGAATGGTGGGATGGGAGGAAGGTTGGGAGGAGAGGAATGGTGAGAGGGGAGGAAGGGAAGGAAGGGAGGAAGGAGAGAGAGAGAGAGGGGTGAGAGGAGAAGACCGAACGGTTCCTGGGAATTTTTCGGCAATAAAGGAGGGGGAAGATAGGTCGTAATAAACCATTGTTTAATGTCCACTCTATTCCTGCTGGAGGGCACGGGGACATATATACACACGGGGAATGTGGATGTGGAGAAAGCGGGCGTTGAAAAATTGCTTTCGACGCGCGGAAGCAAGGGAGTAAATATTTTATCCCACTCTTCGTTGCGATCGAACATTTAAATCGAAATGGTGCGATCCGGGTTTTTATCTGGTCGTAAAAAATGGCAGAGGAGCATTTTCCTATTTACTTTTATTAAGGAGAGATAAATATCGCTCCATCGCACGGATGATAACTGACAGACAGACGCGTTGCGAAGACTAACACTGCGATTTACCGGAGTAGAATTTTTATGGGTCAGTCATTGGCTGAGATCCGGATAGCTTTTTGCAGGTGAGTGCGCGCGTGTGTATGCATACATAGATACAGTTGAACCTCTCAAATCCGTAATTTAGTGTCCGAAAACTTCCCGCATTCGGAATGGTTCCGGAATTTTTACTAATCCGCAAACACGTCCTTGGTTCGGAAATTTGACGACGATTTTCGATTTATCCGTTTCCTGTGCTTTCGTAGCTAAAGAAATAATTTTTCATCTTAAAAACTTCAGTAAAACGCGAAAACTTTCCTTTTCATCTATGATCTCACCCGAATCGGATAAAGCACTCTGTTTGAGAAACCTCATGCATAAATATATCCATATTTTTTATGATTTTATATCTGTCCATCCTCTATATACTCATATCCTTGAGTTGAAGATATAAAATCATGGCTTAGGTACTGTGAACAGTAACAGTCTTTATATAATAAAAACCCGTGGTTCGAAAAATTCCATAGACGGGATTGCATCCAATCCCGAGCTTCTCTTTGTTTTCTCCATTTCGTTCAAACAAAAACATGGGAGATTGCGTGTTCATGAACGGCATGGTAAAGTAGCACTGTAAAAAGGTTAAAAGTTGGGAGGTGGACTTAGTATATGGACAGCAAAAGACTAAAAAATGGAACCTACCTGCAATAAAAAGCTTGGTTTAGTTGTGGCGAGAGCTCAGATACGTTCCGAATTATCCAGAATACTGATAGTGAGTTAAAATCTGAAATGTAGGCGGTTTCCAGTTGTCAACACTCTTGTATTGTATTACCGTAAATGTTGTAGTCTTAGGCGAACTTTTTGGTAGTTTGGTTATGGGGTTATAGCCTATTTGAAAGATTATATTTCCCCCACTGTTTGGGCTATTTTCATCATCTATAACTTGTAAAGACGCGAAAATCTCCTGTTTATTAACGCTACTAAATTCAAATGAAAAAAATATTTTATGCACTGCACTCCATAAGAAAAGCATTTGGATCAGTTTCGGGCATCATAAAATACCATTTTAAATTAGTTAGGATCAAGATACGAAGTCGGGACCTAAACGATTGCGTTGAAAAAAGAAAACGGTTCATTTTGATTACCATGAAAATTCAATTACGTTCCGAATTTCCCAGAAAATCCGTTTTTAATACGAAAAAACGCGACTTTTAACCAATGAGAATTGTCAGTTACCTAGGCCACCACATTTGAGCGAGTGGTAATACGATATATACGATATTACGTCATTTTTTTGTTTACATAGATTTCAAACGTTTTTTAATAATAAGTGAACCTTTCCCCTTTGAATTATAGAACCATTTTGTACGTTATCGTGGCATCGTTTAAAAATTAATTAAATTAATTTCTTTAAGCCAAGAGAAAAACATTTTAAACAGTATAAGTTTTAAATAGAGCGATATTACGTCATTTTTTTGTTTACATTTATGTTGTTCTATGTCTTTATGTTGAGCTTGGTTGAGCCTGTTTATTCTGTAATATTTACGAAGAAAGATGTTTGAAGGAACTTAGCAAGTTTTTATCACATCACTTGGAAAATTAAAAAAATAAATTAAATAAAAGTTAATTATACTTATCCTTAATCCTAATACAGGTTAATAATAATAGAATGTTCTGTTCTATTTACGAAAACAGAAGTTTACATCTTTTGTCAAATAAGTGTGTCTGATAAAATATAATATTAAAAAAAATCAAAATCAACTTAATGTGACAGCGAAGCGTCACAGGCTCTCTAGTGTTAAATTTTACTACCAACAGTAATTACTATTCATTTATACGATGTTGTAATATTAGATTTTCCGGTTGACGTCATACACAGAATAATGTAACCTTTTTAGAGAAGCCAGTTTAAATTCGGATGATTAAGTGCAGAACGTACGGATTATAATGGTGTTTATCGCTATTTGTCTATGGCACGCATTAAAATGAATAACGATTACGGAAACCAAAATCCACGTTTGGTCACTTAAATCTGCTGCACCCCAATACGACGCTAGAAAGATGTCTTCTTTCAGAGATAATGAAAACGATGGAAAAGTTTTATCGCGTTTCTAGCTAAAGATGTCAGTCTGTTATGGAAGCAAAGACGTAAAAGTTCCTCCTACTCGCAGGAATACTCAAAAAATACGTAGCAAAAGATCCTTGGACCGAAATGTCATCATAGCCGTCAAACTTTCAAAAGTAGGTTATTTTTATGGGTTTTCCTCCAAAAATCCAAAAACATCTATCGAGTTGCCTTTCATTCACGAAAGACATCGTGTTTTCGTGAACATTTACCATTAAGAAAAGACATTCAATAAGGTTTACAAATCCACGGATCTTAAAAATATTTTCATTCGAGAAAAATGTTTATAATCTGCACGTCATAGAACATTTAAAGCATCAATTTATCGAGTTAATACGTAAAAAAATGTCGTTTTAGACGTAAATTAAACTAAAAGGTCTCGTCCCTCTCAGGTCATCAATAGAATATAATTATAAAACAAAACGTTTATGAAAAACTTTATTGATAAACAACTGAAATAATCAGAGCAAGTAGTGCTGCTGACATATAACCAAGCATCTAATTATCGATAAATTTAAATGGTTCTTTACAATACAAATGCTAAGCGCTTTTATAATGAAATGGTGCTGGTTAATAAACCTTTCCTTCCCGGATCATGTATTTTAGTCCATGCGATACATTCGCTCGAGACATCGATTTCAATAATTCCAGAATTCAACGAGAGCCACGGATGGCGCAATTTATCCATCAAAAATCCTTTTTCGCGAACAACAATCTTCAAGCGCTCGCGTCGTAATCTAGTAATGTTAGCAAACATCTTCTGCTAGTTTTGGCAAGTTGTCACACGGAGAGAGGTATTCCTCGGAGGATAAAGTTACCTCTCTCTTTATTCCGACAGGAAGAGAGTAAACTAAGAAGTGGCAGCAGTGGATGTCACCGGAGCGTCCTCTGTGGACACATAAAAAATTGACAAACCGCTCCAGTTCCCCAAAGGCACAAACAGTCTTTCGAGAAGAGAGTGTTTACCTCAAAACTGATACGCGAACAAATTCTAACCGAGAATGAAATTAAAACTCTGACCGACCGTCTGTTCGCAGAAACAGCGGAATTCATGGACGCTAAAACTAAAGCGTAATATTAATAAAAATACGCCGTTAAACTGTAAAATAAGCTTCTTGTCGGCTTTCATTCATCAGCGCCAGAGGCAAATCTTTACATTTTTTCAGTAACTTCGTGGGTACTTTTCAAATTGCATAGAAAAATAAAACGTCCTTATTATCTGGCAAAAATGTAATTATTTCCTGTATGAATGATATCTCAAGTAAATTAGCGAAGAATTTTTATTCGGAAAGTCGCCTTTCTAGAAAAATAATAACGCCAAAAATAGCCCTCGATCGAGAGATATAAACGGTGTGCCGTCCTCGGGATTTATTTGATAGTATCACATCCTGATCCTAAGTGAGGATCCGAATGCGATCTTACTAACGTCCACAAATATTTACAAAGTACATGTTAATTTATGCATCTCTTTTAAAAATTATTGATACTGCAAAACAAAGGAATGCAGTCAATATTTCAGCCTTTTCCGCGATATGTTTTGTATCCAATATATCACATGTAACTAATGAAGAGATGGTCGGGGTAGCACCCAGTGCAGCCGCCCGGCTCGTCCATACCTCGGACCGGGCCTGTCCACAAGTCCGTAAAAAGTGAAATTTCTAATACAGTTACGGTTAAGCCGCCTCAATAGTCGGCCACGTTTGTTTTTTTTAACACCTGGTAGACGCGGGCCTGCCTCGTGCTATAACGAATCCGCTTAAAACATGGTCGCGCAAAATTTTCAATACTCAAAAATTATACAGCAGTTTAATTAAAAGTCAAAAGTTAACATTTCAGGAACAAAAACAATATTTAAAGAACATTCTAAAACCGCCGTATTTATAAACTGGCGTACTAAAAAGATTTCTATTTAAACAGTAACTCGTATTTTCGAAGGTAAATTCCAATCGTTTGAATATAATACAAACGGAAAACGATATTCTCAAACTGGGAACGTAGAGGAATTATATTTGAAGCAAATCAATGTTCCAGTATGAGCTAAAATTTCTCGTTTAAAAATTCTCTTGAATGATCATTCAGGTTAAAAAATGTAGCTCGTGCAGTTTTATATACAAGCCGAGTTCTAATTAGACAATAAATATGAGAAATTGGAAAATTTTATAAGCTCATATTAAAACATTACTCTATCTAAATTTAAGAGTTTTGGATGCAAAGTTGCACATCTTCAATATATTGGAGCTTTTTAAACCTCGTTCTTATCTCCGAACCGTCCGATTCTTCACTTCAGAGCGTCGAAATGAGAACCCAGTCGTCCTGGTAACCAAGACGGTCAAAGAAGATCAAAATCAGCGTCACCGTGAAATTATCAAACTCCGAGAGGCGTTTCGAGAGACACTGAAGCCAACTAATCACCCTCGATCAAACTTCAAAAGAAACTCCAGATCGCTTCGACAGCGCTCGAACTCGGGAACTCATTTTAGACACTGGTAAACATTTGTTTATTCCAGAGGACGGCGAGGAAAGGTTTCGACGTTGAGAACGGGTGGAGAAAGAGGAAAGGGGGGGGGAAGAAATAGAAAGAGAGGAAGAGGGAGGAAGAAAAAGGGAAGCTCCTTACGCGATCAAGAAAATGATGGGTTATTTTTGAAGAGGGAGGTTATGTACGGAATTTCAGTAGGAGCCAGGATGTGAGGCCTTGGTTAAAGAGAGAGAAGAGAGAGAGAAGAGAGAGAGAAGAGAGAGAGAAGAGAGAGAGAGAGAGAGAGAAGGAATGAGAGGGTAGTGGGAGAGTGGTAGTAGGTGAAGTGGTAGCAGTATTAAGGCTCGGGTGTCGAATAGCCTTGCCTTATTCATCGTATATGTGCCCTCGCTCGTAAAATCCTATCTTTCATCCTCGGGTGCCATATCTCCAGCACTACATAACGCCCCTTACGACACTCTCATTCTCCGCTCTCGCGAGCTACCTCTCTCTACGGTAGTCTTCTCTTTTTTATGTGCGCTCCTATCGTACTTTCTCTCCCTTTCTGTCTCTCTACTTACTTCCATTGACTTTACATCGCAAAAAATATGCCATCCCTGCGCTTTGCCGAGTGAGTGTAGAGGATTCTTTGTCTCTCACTCTATCTTTACCACTTGCACGTCGATTTTACAATACTGATGGGATTTCTATGAGTGATTATGCGTCTTATGAACGCCTTTTTGGAGTGAGAGAAGAGGGGGAGAAGATAAGTTGATGGGGGGGGGGGATGAGGCATGAAAAAGGATTTGACTTGGAGAGGGGTGGTAGGGAGGGGAGATTGATGGGCAATGGAACATCAGGAGGCGTGAGAAAGGGGATTACTTTAGGGACGTAGGGCTTAAAAGGAGAAGCCCTATATAAAGTGTTAAATGCCATATGGGGTCAATTAACACTTGATGATCTCATGCGACACCGCGACAGCTCTTCGCCATGTTTCACGGTTTTTATAGACAAGATTTTGCCATACGTTTTCAAGGCTTGAAAAAATAATATCATCTTTCCGAGAGTGCAATTACAAAAATACTTAACATCCTAATGAATCAGAAAATCGCAGAATTTGCGATTTTATTCTTGCCAATCTATAAAAAATCTTATAACTTCACGAAATGTGAAGACTGCATCATATAAAATTATAGTATCAGCCGCAAGTGATCCAATAATTATTATATGTCCTGTGATAAAAGAAGTTTATCGTCAATTTCATTAATAAAAATATCTTTGATACACCAGGAGTTGTTTTACAAAAATATGCATACAAATACGCGCATGCTAACTTAATTTTATGACTTCAATTTAAACATACATTCGTTCAATCGAAAATGATTGTTTTCTTGATTTTTAAAAGTTTATGTTTAAGTATAAAACACCAAACATGTTTAATAAATTCTTTCAAAGGAATTCCATTTTACGAACGTAACAAATAAATTCTGTACCGGATCTGAATACAAGAAAACGACATGGATTTTAACTAAACTTCGCATAACTTAATGATATATTGCTGTAACGATTCGTACTATTATGTTCATGGTTGAAATTTAGACAGGCTCATTCGTTTATTCTAAGAAGATGAGATACGCTCGAGGTCGCAGTGCAGCAAAATGAACAAAACATTGTATCATTTTTATTATATTACCTTTTGAATGATATAAATAATGTAGAATTTAGAATAAATTTAGAATAAATTCAATTACTAACAAATATGTTCTCATAAAGAATTCGTCTGGCTTCGAAAGAGAGAATAATTAATTAATCGAATATTGCGAGCGAATAAAATCCTTCTTCCGCCGACATGAAATAAATCTCGGAAATAAAAAAAGTCCACCAAACTTTCCCTCTTCCCAACCTCGGCTCGCTCCCGTATCCATATCTCCGCCGGTAACAAACACGTTTCGGAAAAAAAGAACAACGTTAAAATAGAAAAATCTAAGGACGAAACGCTTCAACTCAATTCATTAGTCATAATGAAATCCGACCAGATGTGAAGCACGAAGAACTCTGGTTTGCGCGGATCTGACCACGTTCTCCTCTTTCTATTTCCCTCCCCTGTAATATAGCCAAATTGGGAGATCAGGTGGGTGAGAGAAAGGAAGGTGAGAGAGAAAAGAAGATACAAGCAGAGTGGAGGAGGAAAAGTGGGAAGGAGAGAAGGAAGGGAAAGAGGGGGCTAGGAGGAAGGGTATTGAACATTTGATTTGGATATTGCCAAATGGCGATGCAAGAACGAATAATAGAAGGAAGACAAGGAGGGAATGGCGGGGTAATTTTACGGTCGTATCTTCGCGAAAAATGCCTTTAAAAAGAGGGAGATGCTATACGTTCGCTTTAATATTCGAGGTGGTCGGGTTAGGTTTTGAAGGGGGCGGGAGAGTAGGTGAGGGGGATTAGGGGAAGGAAATAGGGGAGGGAAATAGGGCAGGGAGAAGAGGGGAAGGAGGGGAGGGAGTATGAAAAGATGTGGGAGTCGTTTTGAAGTTGGCTTCAGAGAGGGTAATAGTTAGGGGGAAGAAAGAGAGGGGAAGAGGGGGAAGAGGGGGAAGACGGAAAGAGGAGAGAGGAAGAGACCAACGTCAAAATAGCTTAAGAAAGGACTGCATTTTGGGACGGAAGGAGAGAGGAGGCAATAAAGAGGAGAGATGGAGAGAGGAAAGGAAGAGAGGCAGAAGAGAAAGGGATTGGGAGAGGGGGTCTGAGGGAGGATTAGGCAACATGGCAGCATGGACGCCATCTTGCTAGCATTTTCGGGGACAGAACTCAGGAATTCGGAACGTAAAAAAGGTTGCGAAATTTTTTCTTATAACTTCTCCTTTTTCACTCTCTCCATCTTCAGCACCTCTCTAGCTATTTCCTTTTCTCTATCCCTGTTGAAAGAATATGTAAGTGTGCGCGAGAGAGTTGAAAGTCGTGCGCAAAACCATATAGTGAGGAAAGAGGATGTGAAAGGAAGGAAGAGAGAGAGGGATGAGGGCAAAGGGAAAAAGGAAGAGAGGAAAAGGAGTGAAAGGAAATGGATGATAAGAGATCGGAGAACGAGGAGAGGGCGGGAGATGGAATTTCACGACTTATGGGCTCTAAATAACAACGCTTTACGATGGGAAGTAAGACTGACGATGAGCTTTGGTGAAAGAGGGGGTGCGATGCGGACAGGAGAGGAGAAATATGTGGGAGGGAGGGAGGGGATGAAAGGAGAGAACAGGTCATGGCGTACGGAAAAAGGGGAATGAAAGGGATACTGATATATGGATCAGGAGAAGATCGAGCATGATGAAGGGATAAGGGAAGGAAGAAAGGGAAGGAGGGAGTAGGGAAATGTTTGCGGGTGGAGAGAAAGAGGGTTTAAAAACAGGAGATTGACTGGTGCAAGGTAGAGAAAGAGGAAACATTGTATTTAAAATAAAGAAGGCAATTAGGAATGTTTAACAAGGAAAGAAATAAAAAAATGAAAACATTCAAATCAGAATGAGACGTGATGTGGAATAATAACAATATTAAATTATAAAATAGGTGCGTGGCCATTACAAGTGAAATTAGGCATGGAGTAAAACAATCATATTTAAAATACGAACAAGAAAGGGAAATAAAAATATAACTACCATGACAAAACAGTCGGAAGGATGGTAACGATTGCAATAGTAATGCAAGATAAAGCAAAAGGTAAGGGGCTGAGAAAGAAACAATAACTACGCAGTAACTCGTCGAATAGTATTGAAAACAGCAATCTGGGAAAATAAGAGTAATATAAGCATTGACGCATGGACTTGGATACATCCAAAAAGTAGAGCCTACGAGAAAAGATAAAGAATTACAAAAGAAACTTGGTCAAGCATAGTAAGAAAGACAGTAAAAAATAAATGGAGTGGAGTGGACCACAATAACAGAGTGCGATAAAGTGGCCGAAAGGAAAATGAACGAGATACGTAGAAATAACGGGGTGAAAATTTATTTTGAGATATGTTTACGTGTGTCCACTGGGTCCTTTCTTCTCATCCGTCACTATTATTAACAGTTTGATTTTATACTCGCACACGCAATACACACGCACGCACGATGTCACCACAGGGAAAAATACAAAAGAGAAGCGCGACAACAATAGTGGTAGCGGGAGAGTAGGCAAGCACATTGGAATGGCAGTAAAAAAACAACAAAGGGCAGTAAAAAAACAACAAAGGAGAGAAGAAAGAGAGAGAGAGGGAGATATGAATTGGAGGAGAAAGGAATGCGAGGAAGAAGAAAGGCGAGGGAGGAGGCCGATGGGGGAAAGGCGTAAAAAAAGGACTCCAGATAGGGTCATCTTGGCAGAGATAAAGAGGGATAGGGAAAGGATTGAGAGAGAATGGGAGATGGTGGCCGCGGAATAGGGAGGAGTAGACTGCGAGATGTGTTCGGTGGAAAGGGATTGGAGAAGGAAAAGAGAGAGAAAGAGAAAGAAGGCGAGCATGAGGGATGGAATAAAGAAAAGGTGGGAGTGAGGAAAAGAAAAGGGGCGAAACGGAGATCGGTGATCACGAACAGGAGAAAAGTATGAGAGGTGAGGATAATAGAGAAACGGATGGAAACTCAACGTCTACCCGGAAAATGCGCTTCAAGAAAGTGTTTCAAATAATAGAAATCACCGATACACAGTATCGCGGCAAGGTTTTCCACCATTTCAAAGATTACGCCTTTTAAATTTTTTTCATTCCCACGCGGACGTAGATTTTGATTGGGAAAAACATCGACTTCGATACTTGGATGGATGCGCACGTTTCCAGATGCCCCTGAGTATAAAAAATGATTCTTATTGCAATTCCGCTTGTCCGTAGTCTTATCATCTCTGCGCGGCTATAGCGGCTAAACGGTTCAATTTAAACCGATGAAATAATAAACTGCGAGAAATTATTTTCCGCAAGTAAATACGTATTTATGAACGCAGTGACATAATTGTATGAACTAGGGTTGCACGGATATGAGAAATTTTGCGATGTGTCCGATGAATCAATTTCTCTTTTTTTCTGTTCCAAACAAATATGCTGCCTTTTAACACTCATTACCTTAATTAAGACGTCAACATCAAAAGATGCGTTTGGTTGATTTTGAACGAGCTGTTTTCCATTTATGAGCGGACACGAGAGACAACGAAGTTACTTAACTTTTCTCCAAAGTTGAAGAAGGGTTATACCGCCATCCGTTTCTCCACGTCTGCTTCTCTGACACTCGCAGCGGAGTGTCCCCTGGGCTACCTACAGCACCTAGTGAGTGTGCGTAGATTCAAAAGAACTAAACGCCTACTAACGGGGAAAATAAAAGAGGATATCCGCAAGAGGTTGGTAAAGGGCTATGTATGGAGTATTGCTTTGTATAGGCAGAAGCGAATGATTATATATACTATAAGAAAGAAGAAGGCGAACTGGGTTGGACATTATCATAGGATAGAGAAAATGGTTAAAGACGCGTTAGAAGGAAAAAGAGAGAGGTAGGAAAAGGTTTCAGGTGACATACGAAAGGAAAAGTGAATTATCTGTCCACGAACAGACTACCTATGATGATGATATATATTTTTTGGCGGATTAATTTTGGGCTTAACATAAAATTATTATAAAGACATATTACAAAATAAAATCATCGACACAAGCACAAAAAGATGATATTAAATGACCAAATAATCATTTAATCATTTCAACAGTTGCATACGTTATAGCGAAGATATAAAATTATAGAAGGAAGAAACTGACTAATACGTACATGTCTTTTTCAATTTTTAGGCTCTATATCATGGATGAGGTCAGCCTCAACCCTGTGGAATTTACTCATCGAGAAAAAGAAAGAACTTGGGCACTTCCACAAATTTAAATTAATTTAAATTTGTGGAAGTGAAAGTTCTCGCTTTAGGCACTAATTTCGTTTTTTAGTATTTTTAATTTTTGATGATTTCTTTTATTAATATTTAAAATATTATTAATATTTATATTATTAATATTTAGTGTAAGATTTCAAGCTTGAAATCACTCAAAATATTCTTCTTTTGAGTAAACTTTCTCCACATTAATTACCAGGAATCGGGAAAAATATTTATCTTCAGACATCTCTCATAATATCAACTCCCGTATTTCAATAATATAAATGGAATAACAACTTTATATTTGAAATTTTTTGTTCCCATTCTTTCGACTCATGATATTTGTGTATCTGCTTCTTTATCGGCAATGTTCTCACGGTGATATCACTAAGAAACTTTATCTCTCGGATTTTAACGAAAAGGAACTGATAGCCTTGCTTCATAGTTGAAACTGGAAACCGAACGAAGCGCATTCTTATATACCCCTCGATCTCACGTTACCACGTCGGAACAATGGCTGGGGAAAAAAAAAGTAATTTCCCACTGCGCGTGAAGAGAGTTCGAAAAATAACGTGCAGGAGAAGAATAAAGTGTAGCACGAGATAGCAGCGTCGGTATTATATTCCACTGAACGAATCCTCCGTCGCAAGCCACTCTCTGACTTGGAGGAATGGAAATAGTCGGGAGGGTGGGGCTCGAACTACGAACTCAGCTTCCCAAAGTAAACAGGTCGTCGTCTAGGGAAACGAGACAGCGTCACTAGTCAAAAGAGTGTCGAAGGGAAAAGAAATAAGAGTGAGTGAGTGAGTGAATGGAGAAAGAGGGAGAGAGAGAGAGAGGGAGGGAGAAAGGGAGAGAATGGAACGGGAAGAGATGCGCCGGCGGAAGAATGAGATTTTCACCTCCAAGAGACTTTCGACAGGGTGCGCGACAAAACACGACAAAGTTTGCGCGACGTATTTATACGCGGAGTATGAAGGGACGTGTGGAGGCGATAGAGAGAGAGAGAGAGAGAGAGAGGGGAGATGGGGGGAGAGAGAGAGAGTAAAAGATCAAATGGGAGGATTGACCTTTTATACCCTCCAATCTTGCTCTCTCTCTTCAAGAAGAGAAAGACGAGAAAAGGCGAGAGCGCGCGCAAATCTCCAACATTCCCACCCGGAAGCGTAGACGAAAACTTAGTTTTTATCTCATCCCGACCAGCCTCCTAGCGCGATACATATCATATCTTCTATTTTTCCTGGTGCCAAAAAGGATAAGATCTTTTCCTCTTCCCCCTCTCTGCTTCCTTCCCCTTTAGCAGACTTTATCCCGGCGATCATCACGGCCTAATGCGAATAGCCCAAGAGGTGATACTCCGCCGACGTGGAGGGCGAAAATACTTCCCGCGGAAAACAGTAAATTCAATTCCGAGAAAGGGGATTTTATTTCTCTGCTTTTGGATGTTTCGCAAGGAAACTGGATTCGGCGAAAATTCAGAATGCGTATCTCACAGGAATAGGCGGAGGAAAAACCAATCCGCGAAAAAAAATCGCGCATAGGATTCGATAGGAGGTATTTTCCAGAGAGGTAAGGATGTGATAAAATGGCGGAGTGAAGCGCGTATTCGATATAGGCCTTAAAATGCGATTCTGAAGAGAAAAGTCGGTTCGAGATATCACAAAACGAATGTGCGCAAAAAATGGCACCGGGAAAATCTTTCTGGAAGTCCTGTCTCCACCAAGTAATCTCCCGTAGCAATGGGTCTTCTTACAAATTTTCAAGAGCAAAAATAAATCAAATAAAATTAATATAATAAAAAGTCTATGCTTATAATTCACAAAATACTTCGTACATACGAATAAGTTAAGAAATTTGGATTAGGTTCCTCTTCATCGTTAATTCTGCTCAATGTTATATCGACAAATGGATTAAAATATCATGATAAATATACTTTGACTCGTCCTATTATAAGTAGATTTCCCCAAAAGCTACTAGACTTGAAGTTTAATAACTATTTTTTTGTTGAATAACTTAATGATAATGATACTGATGGTGTAGTGGTTAGCATGTCGGTTTTCTATTGCAAAGTTCGGGGGTTCAAACCACTCGAATGGAGGTTTTATAAATAAAAACTATCATCAGTGCCTGGCAGTAGGCAGCAGTGCTGTCAGTATGGTATAGAGCCGAAAACAAATGATGTTGGTTGGGTCTATATCCAATACAGCTGATCAGGACGATTTGAACGGCTACAGTACTGCGATGTGGAAATCAAGAGGGAAACTGCCACATTAAAATCCCTAGTAATGATTATATGGTTGGACAATATGAGTTCTCTCGAGGAAAAACAATCCGGAGGTAAAATAGTCCCCCAATCGGATCTCCGGGCGGGGACTGGCTTGAGGAAAACATTTGTCGAAAGTAATTCACGAATAGGGACTTGGAACGTAAGAACTATGAGAAAGGCAGGAAAGCTAGAGAACTTGAAAGAAGAAATAGAGTTGACATTATAGGGCTAAGCGAAACTAGATGGGAGGGAGAAGGACAGTTCGACTCGGAAGAATTCACGGTAGTTTATTCTGGAGGAAATAGTGGGGAAAGGGGAGTAGCTCTGGTACTTAGGAAAGATATGATGAAAAGCGTGACAAAGATAATAGCAACGAACGATCGACTGATGACAATAAAGTTAAAAGCAGTCCCAGTGGACATGCTGATAATCCAGGTATATATGCCAACGTCAGCTCATGACGATGAAGAAATATATGAGATCTATGAGAAAATTAATGAAATTTACGAAGAAGACGGAAGAGGAAAGGTAAACTGCATAATAATGGGAGATTGGAACAGCATAGTCGGAGAAGGACAGGAAGAAAATGTTGTCGGGCAATACGGACTTGGGAAGAGAAATCGAGGAGGGGAGAAACTCGCAGAATTCTGCATCAATTATGAACTTGCAATGACTAATACATGGTTCAAAAACCATAAACGAAGGTTATACACATGGAAAAGCCCAGGAGATAGAATGAGATGCCAAATAGATTACATCCTTGTAAAACAAAGATTCAGGAACAGCATAAAGAACGCCAAGGCTTGCAAGGAGCAGACATTGATTCAGAGCACAGCCTTCTAATACTTGACGTGAGTACAAAGCTCAAACAAATAAGAATAACGAGAAGAGAAAGACAGATCTGAGACCTAGAAAAACTGAAAGAGAGACAAGATGTAGTCAGCAGGAAGTTGGAAGATAACATAAGAAAGTTGGAATACAAACAGAAGACCGTTGATATGGAATGGGACGAAATTAAAACCAGTATCAAGGATACCTTGGATACTGAAATTGGAAAACAATTGAAAAAAAAACAGAAAACCAAAGGCCAAAGGTAATCCAGTGTAAAGATTACAGAACGATAAGCCTTCTGTCACACAGATCGAAGATCATCGCGAGGATTCTTAATAAAAGGCTGGAGAAAAAGGCAGAAGAAATAATAGGGGAAGATCAATTCGGTTTCAGAAAAGGACGAGGAACTAGAGATGCTATAGGAGTAGTTATAATCATATCAGAAAGGGCAATAGAGTACAGTCAAGATATCTGCGCATGTTTCGTAGACTGGCAGAAGGCCTTTGATAGAGTAAATTGGGTAAAGTTGATGAAGATATAATAGGATATAGGTGTTGACTGGAAATACAGGAGACTGATTAGGAATCTATATGTGAATCAAGTTGTAAAGGTCAGGTTTGAGAATATGGACACCTGCGTAATAAATAACGGTAGAGGAGTAAGACAAGGCTGCTGCCTATCGCCAGCCCTATTCAATATATTTGGAGAAAGTCTAATGCAAGAAGCTTTAGAAGACACACGAGATTTCAAAGTTGGAGGAAGGTTTATAAGAACAGTAAAATACGCAGATGATCAAGTACTTCTAGCAAGAAAGGAAGAGGAGCTACAAAAAATGATAAATAGACTAGTGATAACAGGAAGAAAATACGGTATGGAAATAAATACAGAAAAATCCAAGGTCATTCGAATATCGGGTAAAGAAGAGAATCTGAACATAATATTGGGGAAAAGTCATTAGAACTAGTTTCAGAATATATATATACCTTGGAAGCATCATAACACGAGAAGCAAAATGTACGGATGAGATCAGAACTAGAATAAGAAAAGCAAAAGCGGCTTTCAGGAGAAAGAAACAACTACTTACAGGGAATATAAGGGAAGATATTCGCAAGAAGTTGATAAAATGCTACGTATGGAGTATAGCATTGTATGGGGCAGAAACATGGACGCTAAGGAAAAATGACATCAAATACTTGGAAAGCTTTGAAATGTGGACTTGTAGGAGAATGCTGAAGATAAAATGGACAGATGAAGTGCTACGAAGAATAGGAGAGAAGCGAATGATTATACAGACTATCAGAAAGAGGAAGGCTAACTGGGTTGGACTTTACCTGAGGAGAGAGAGTATGATTAAAGACGTGTTAGAAGGAAAACTAGATGGGAAAAGGGAAAGAGGTAGGAAAAGGTTTCAGCTGATAGACGATTTGAAAGGGAAAGAGAGTTATCAAGATATAAAGAGGACAGCGGAAAATAGGAGTATATGGAGAACCAAATTTAACCAAGAATAAACACGGACCTGTCTACGGACAGACTACCTATGATGATGATGAATATTTAAGACGCAATTTGTAACTAATTTTGAATGTCTTTTTAACTAGGGAGTTTCAGTTTATCCCATTTTCATCTTAAATATCAAAACATTAATTTTCGATAATATATATTTTATAATATTGAATAAAAATCTCACGAAACTTAAAGCTGCAAATGGAAAACCGCCCCTCAAGTACCTTAAAATCTGATAGAAGAAGAAAATGACTTCATGAATTATATTTAGACTAACAAAAAAGAGTCAATACGAGAATTTTTCTCCCTCTCTTTCTCTGTGTAAGAACCACTCTTTGCATAAACATGAAGAATATGAAGAATTTGAAGATTTTTCAATAGTAATTTACGAGGGGCGCAGCAATTCTAAACGGTCATCACGAGATCGTTCCCAGAGACTTGTAGAATACCAACAAGACTATAAATTCTGGATTTAGAAATGCAAAAATGAACGAAAGCAAAAAACAAATATTTTCTCTCTTTCTCACTCTCACCCGTATAATGCAGCAGAGAAATGTCTCTCTCTGATATCAGATCACTTGGAACCCTAGAACATAAAATTTGGCTGCACTTTTCTGTTTTAAATGCTACAAAACAAGACGAAACTTCCAGGACTGGAATGTTCAGTTAGAGCAGAGATCTCCAAGATACAAACGGTTACAACGTAATAAAACTGAAATACGACTGCGTATCTCAGGGGACTTCAGGCTTAAAACGCATGAATCACACTTTGAATAAAAGTAGATGAAATAGTTCTCGAGTCTTTGGCAATATATGCGCAAGAGGCGAAACTAAACTGAAATTCAAATCTCTCGACGATTCACGCACGTTATATTCAGTAGCACTATGTACTTATATTTATAAAAATATATATATATATTTAATATGTAATATATAATAAATAAATATATAGATATGTGCTTTATCGTTCCATAAATATTGGGCTTTAAATATTTGATAGCAAATTTAATAACGTTTGTTGAAATCTAATTTTCATGAACGAAGAAAACTAGAAATAAATTTTTGACGAGGCATAAGTAGTAATAAACATGATTGTTGACTTTATAAATCATAGACATTATCACTCCAAATAAAATTCTATTACTATTAAATATCGAAGCAACTTTGGTCACATTAATATTAATAAAATGATATTAAAAACTAAAATACAAATTCATCGACAATTATAGCTGAGGATTTTCATCAAACATTTCATATAAAAATCAATATCAAAAATATCAAATTTTGTTTCACAACTTCATTAACACTGGAATGAGTGTAAGGCATTTTAATTTGTATTTGAACTTACTTATTTTGAAAAGTATATTTTTCCATAATTTTTTATTTTTGTTGTTTGTTTAAACCGGCAAGATTGGTTTGTTAGCTTCTAGCTCAATAGCTCGTGTATGGTGCTAACAACACGGGGTTTAATAAAAATAGAAATAAAATGCGTTTTTTATAATCAAAATAGTCAATTGCCTACTAATTTTGAATTTGCGTATCAACGGTAGTACACTAGTGACGATAATTAATTATTTTAACAATAACCCAAAGGCAGCAACGCAAAGCTCTTGCAAAGAGCTTAACAACAGTAACAAATACGATGGTAGACACCTATGCTCAAGTCAGAATTTAGAAGCTTTCTATCAAATTAATAATCCGTGATATTTGATAAAAAAATGATACCTTGTCAGAATATTATTTTTGCGTTGAATAAATGAAATTTATCGTAGTAATTATATGTGAGCGTCGAGTTATTGTGGTTATCGTAGCCCTACATTATGACCCTGAATGTTCATTTTTGGGCAAATAAAGAGACGAAATAATACAAATGAAACCGTAATACATGCCATCTGTTGTTATTCATCGAATTTAGGCTATTTCCCTAAAAATCAACGTTTTTCTAAAACAAGCAATTATTCGCTATTTTAATTAAGTAAATAGGAAACATTTCAACATTTCAGCATTAGAGTATGTATCAGTTACGAATTTTAAATTTAATTTATACAAGTTTCTAGAAAGAAATACTAATTGTAAGTTCTTTTAAAAGAAATTGTAAAATGAAAAATCTGCGCAGTCTTTGCTAGTCAAAAGTTTTAAAACATTTCGCAGAAGAAAACCACGTAGATAGTTAATTTTTTAGTTCTTTATATATCTGAAAGTAAGTGCTAAAATTTTGAGGATGAAATAACTCAAGTCAGATTCTCCACCCCATTATATTTTTCAGCGTGTCATACGCGTCCCCGTTTCCGTCGTCTGGATATCACAACGGCACTTAAACCCCACTGTCCGCGCGCACAGAAACGTCTCCGTAACCTTCAATCCTACCATCAATCTAACTTCGAAAACCTCTGAATCGATCCCTTAACCATCTTTTATATCTGCCATGTCTAACTTCCTCTTTCCCCACTTCTCTGACCCCGACCTTTCACCTCATCGCAACTTCCCTCTCTTCTAAGCTCCCTTTGCCATCCTAACCTTGCTATCCTTCCTCTCTTCACGCCATATTATACTCTCTTCTTTATACTCTCTCCCGTCTTTGCCAGCTCTTCCTACGCCTTACATTTTTCTCCTTCTCTACAAACTTTCCTCTTTACTTTATATAACTTTTTTATAAACCGCTTATGTTTTTATTTTGTCCGTCCGTCGATACGCAAATATTTGAAATAATGAAAGTAGCTGGGTAGCTGAGATTTTCAGCATATATTTGGCTGGTGGCAGACATAAATTGTGTAGATTTTTGATCCCCTTTGTCTGTCTATTTGTCTTTTATCAGGGATTTAAAAACCTCCCTACGAATAATTTATACCTACTGGTCCGTTGCTATTGTAATGATTCGTTTGCGTTTATGTTGCTACAACAATAAAATCGAAGCGTAA
Organism: Tanypteryx hageni; assembly: GCA_028673005.1. NCBI lineage: Eukaryota > Metazoa > Arthropoda > Insecta > Odonata > Petaluridae > Tanypteryx > Tanypteryx hageni. The sequence continues at coordinate 77,032,692 of CM054114.1, read as the reverse complement.
ACACGTTCAATTTACGTTTTAAAAGTGATAAATATCATATTAGAACTACTTAATTGTGGTGAGGTATGTTTTAAATAACTTTTGATTGAAAACTGGTTTAAATTTTTGTGGGAAAGAAGCGAGAGTAAGTCAAAGTTTCCAAAATATTTTCGTGAACGTTATAAAAAAGTACTTTTGGAATCTAATTTTCCAGCTCTTTTTGACCCTCACATGGGTGGTCTAATTATAGTATCAGAGACACAAAACAAATCTTTTTATTTTTCAGGAGTAGAACTTTGCTATTGTTCATTTGGCCAAGGCCCCAATATGAGTGCAAGACAAAAAAGCACCAATCGCAACAGCTGACGAGGTATTAAAGATTATAATAGAAGATGACGTAGAATCAGGCATTAATAAATCCGACGGTGATATCAGCGGCCCAATAGAATTGGAAAGTATTGAAAATAGTATTGTAGGAGATGTGAATTCTGAAAATAATATTGAGGCGGACATGGATGATTTTGGTAATAAAAATCGGTGAATGAGTCTGAGGACAGTGAAAATAGTGATGGAGAAGAAGTTATCACAAAAGATAAAAATAATTATCCCCAAAAGGTTACGTCTAATTGTAAGTCTGGATACATCTGGTAAGATAAACAATGTTCAATACAAAATAAATCATGTTATATTTGTTATTTATTTTATTAAACTAAGTAAGTTTTGCAAGAGGGTCCAACATACCTGTTTGTGCAGATTAAATTTTATTTATCCTTGTATGGATGAGGGTTATTCTTGTTCTCTAATCATTCTCCTCTTCATGACCCTTTTCCATCCTGTCTTATCTCTTCATTATTTCTCCCCATCTCTCTTCTCTATCCACTTTTCCTCTTTCCTATCATTCTCCTCTCCTGCTTTACCCCTATCTATTCTTTGCTATCCTCTTACCTACCCTTCCCCCTTTCTCCTTCTTGTCCCGTCTCTTCTTCCACTCGGAAGTCACCGCGCGAATCACCTCCAAGAGCCCCCATGCGGTGAGTGAGGTGAAAAAAAAGATTCCAAACCCCTAGAGGTCGACCGCCATTTTGAGGGCTGTCACAAACGACCTTCAAGGGTTTTCGTAAAGGATGCACATTCAGAATACCGTAGGATGAGGGAGGGAGACGAGGGAAAGGAAGGAAATGGACGGAGAAATGTTCGTAAAAGAAGGCAGGAGGAGGGGTCGAATGGAGAAGGGAGAGAGGAATAGGGAGGGGATTTAAAGGGAGGGAAAATGAGGGGAAGGAGGGATACGGAGCGACGTAAGAGGGGAGAAGTGAGGGTGAGGGATAGATAGATAGTGTGTGTGTGCGAAGAAGTGTATATGTGGAGAGGACTGCCTGAATCATGCATGGAGTGTGCGGGGCTGCCGGGACCGACATTTTGATAGGAATTTTGATAGGATTTTCAGGATAGGAAGGAAATCGTGACGGGGAGAGATGGAATCTTTCCGTTTTAGGTGGTGACGCGATGCGTGGCGTGGGCGCCCTCGCGGACTAACCACCTAGCTGCTGGATTAAGGATACGAGAAAAATGTATACAAGTCTCATGCGGGATGGGAATTTTTTGTGGAAATAGAGATTGGAAAGGAGCATGACTTTTTGGTCCTGAATGAACCCGAATCTCCGGTTTCTTGATATATAAATAAAAAAATCTTTCGTAACAATAGCGCCGGAAGGAAACAACACTATAAACACATTTACTCTCATCTTAGGGGCAATTATACGCAAGATGATGGAAGTACAGCAAGACATTTGTATGGATTATATATACTTTTATTTATTTATTTGTATTTGGGGGTGTAATGAGAGGTTTTTGGTCTTCTAAATATGATAAAATTTTTAATATATATGTGAAAATATCATTATATATAGACGTTCCTTGCAGAGGAGGAGGAAGAGGATATAACATATAGAAGGATACTAATGTTTAGGCACTTCCAGATGAACTGGAGATTCGAAATTTTTTCTTAGATAGGATTTTGTGCAAAATAGACTAGAAAAACGAAAATCTTGAGAAAGTGCAACAATGCGGCCGCTAAAAATTCGCAGTTGTTAAAACAAATTTTCAAGGTTTATGTATTTCCGAATGTGCTACGAAGCTGAAATTTTTTTAGAGGTAGGATTTGTAAAAAAACGAAATAGGGATTATAGAAATTTTGATACTTTAATTCTTGTTGCCGTTAAAAATTCTTAAAATTTAAACAAATAGATACCTCTTTAGGTAGTACGGGATGAGCTAGGATGCAAAAATTTTCAAGTTACTTACAGAGTAGTGCATTTGCACAAATAAACATTTGAATATCTCCATTAATATATTGTGGCGGCAGTTAAAAATTTTTAAAATTTAAACGATTAGAAAAATATTATTTCACTTCTAGGAATTCTACAACTTTAAAATTTGGCAGAAATGTGCAGCATTAGTACCCCATAATGGACAAAGTATAAAATTCCTAAAATTGCAAAGTTTAGGGATTGTTAGGGAAAAACGTAAATCGCTGCGGAGGTGAAATCTTTAGAATTAAAAAATATTTGTAATGATGAAATATCCGTCTGAAAAATGAATTTTTTTCAAGGTGAGATGATATGCTTGTAGAATGCAAGCACCTTCTACTAGTATTAGATAACATTAAGGAAGATAGACATTTTTTGGCATAGAGCACTACTTCTTAACCTTTTTTGTCCCACGGCACACTTAATGAATATTTAAGCATCGCAACAGACCAAACTACCCCTGCTTAATTTCACTGCGTTAATACATATTTTTAAAGAAAAACGTATAAAACAAGTAAAAGCTTCAAAAAATATATATGATTGTTATGATTGCTAACATAATTATTAGCTGAATGAATAATATTATTGCAAATGACATGCATATATAATTGAACGATATAAAAATACATATCTCCAATTGGAAACTCGGGCTTGCCTTTTGGAACAAAGACGCTTTATGCTTGGCTCAATAGTAGAAAAAGCTACCTGAAGTTCTTCATTTTTAATACGGGCCATTGGCGAAAAGCTTAATTCGCATAAATACGTTGTTGAAAATTGGACAAACACGGCGATTGCAAATCCAGATATTGAAATTAGCATTTAGCCTAATACATCCAAAGATACTAAAATGAATTAATGTTTAAATTTAAGATTAATTCTAAGGTCTATTATTTCCTTTCGCAGTAAAAAGATTAGTTCCTTGGATGAAGAAATATATTCGAATATTCTTTTTTGCAAACAATAGAAAAAATTAAATATCATCGGCAAACTAGCGCCTTCCTCGCGGAATACCGGTTGCGAAACACTGGCACAGGCAACACTCCTTTGCTGAAAATAGAGACATTTCAGGGACTAACTCACAAGAATAATATAACTGCACGAACATAAATATAATTACTTTTATTTAAAGAAAAAAACTAAATTAATCTGTTGAACTCCTTATTTTAAACAACTTTGTGGCTTCAAAATCTGGTAATTTGTTTGAAAAAAAGCTTAAATTAAAATTTATTATAGCTTTGCCACTAATTTTTCCCATTAGAAGATAGATGACCAAGATCTACCGGAAAAAATTAACGTAGAAAACTCCGAGCACTACACGAAAGAATCCACCTCGTTATTAAAAAGTTTCTCCACATGTTTGTCGCTTAATAATTTTGATTGAAGAACCGCGGCAAAATGTACGCGTTTGTCACACCCTTGTACAAAACAGCCCAAACATCGCGAACGCAGATAAATGTTTTATCTTCCACCGCTCCCACTTAATTATTCGAGAACACCGCCGCATCACTCTAAAAGTAAAGAGACTCAGCATCCAAGCGTCAGATGCGTTTCAGGGACGTTGAATAAGAGTAACAAGAAGAACGATACTTAATGAAGAAAAATGCGAAAGAAAGTATTATCTAAACAATTAGTAAAACTCGTGATTTAAGATATATAAATCAAAAATATATATTTATGAAGATTAAAATACAGAAAGTGCCAATTTTCTTCGCCGTCAAGTGATACTAAGGTAGATCAATTCTTTAATTTAATTTTTAGACACATTAGACTTTGACATCCTTGAAAAATTGAGTTTTTTACCCCTCAATGAATCCCCCGAGTACCACATCAAGTGCTCACGCTGCCAAACTTCCAGTGTTTCTTTATCGATGCGTATGGACGATCCAAGACGTATTACTCAGTTTACACGAGAAATTTTTCGTCATATCCTACAAAAAATTGTTTCGTAAAGCCAAAACAGCTTTAAACCCTTAGAAAGAAATACGTTACGAGCTACGTTCCCAAAAAACGTGAAAAATTTAAAAGGACAATGAAAATATTTTCGCGAAATTCTCCAAATCATCACACAAAGTCACTAAAGCACCGCAAGAAATAATCTCTCAGGAAAAAACAAAACAACACCGACCCACTTGTTTCGCCCCTCCTGACGTCAAAATGATTAGGATACAAAAAAATTCCGGATAAAAAAAATAAACTTGCATTTATTAATATTTATATGCGTCATTTAGTTTTGAGAAATGGAAGTAATTTTTTTCCATTCCTTTTGTTAGAAAATGGACGTGTTTAAATTTTACGGGACACATTTTTTCATTCTGTTTGCATACGAGTGGGCACGTTTCGTTTGCTCTTTACCGCGTGCGCTGCTACCGGTCCAGCAAAAAGGATTTTGGAGGGAGGCACCCTTGAAATGCCGTCATCTAGCGAGCGTTCTCGGCCAACGATGGAAATAGCTCAGTTTCCGCCTAATCTCATTAGGCATGCATTACCGCATCGCTGGTACCCAAGGAGATTCCCGCGGGGTAGTAAAGAATATGAATGACCAACATTCTTTTGTTTTTTCCGTTCTCTTGCTAGTATGGCCTCCGTACGTCATAAAGGCGAAAGAGGTGAGGGACGTATATAGGTTGACTGTGGTGCCCAGGCGCTCTTGCTAAAAACAGGTTTTTGGCGACATCGTAACCAGGTAAACAGGAGGAGACCACCGCGATGGTGGCGCCGTGACATCCGGTGGTGCATCTACGAAACTAGACGTCCGTCGATACGAAGTTTGTTCGCAATTTGCTTCCGGCTGGAGTTGAGGGATGGCATACGTTAAAGGATCGTTTGATAATTTATTGCTCATTTCCTTTTTGCCTCACCCGGCTAATTATGTGGGTGCGAATCGCGAAAAAATGAAGATACCGTTTGCGTTGACCTGGTTTGGTTGTGTTTGTCGCAAAAAGGATCCGAAATGAGCTCTACAATTGGGTATCAGTTTTTGGTTTTGATGAAATATTATTTTACCTTGATTGCAGGAATCTAATAAAACTAAAAAATGTTTGCAAAACAAAATAATCGATTTTAAATAACATTCCGTAGCGGAAATTTTTTAAAATAAAAACAATATTTATAATGTAATTTTTCCCTCAAACAAAAATATCGCAATTATATTGGTAAACGGCACATAGTAACATTTATGATAGATAGAGTTAATTTTACTTCAGGTAAAATATATTACTTATCATATGATTTTTACCAAATATTTATTATTATTAACATTAATCGGTTGTTGCAATCTAATTGGCATATAATCAACAACAACGAATTATTAACATGTTTAGTACAACGGTATGATAATATAGAATACGTACCGTAATTTTAAAAAACGTCTTGGTAACTTATGATGTAATCGTTAACTAAGAATGAATGCGTTGAAAATATATTTCTCACGCTGTGTTCAAATAATAAACTGATAAATAAATAATGAAGTAAAAAAGAGTAGCGGTCATCTTAAACTATCATTTTATGCAATTAATATTTCTGCTTCCATTTATTTAAAATAAAACTATTATAATATCTATCTACGCAACAAATTTAATATCTGACATTATGTAATACAAGACACAAATTTGTTTAATGGTCTATTGGTAAATATAATTTCCTGATAAATGACTCAAAAATATTATTTTTTAAATTTTAAAAGGCAATTTAAATTGTTTACCTTATTTTGTCTCATTAAAACGCTCAATAAAGGGATATAAATTGAAGCTTAAGCTCGTTAAAATATCCATAAATAATATAATGTTCAAATAGTCTTTAATGGATAAAATCATGGCATCGAAAAAGGTCGTATAAAAAGTACCTAAAGATTTTGTGGGTAAACATGATAACAAAATGGAGGTGCAAGATGCTGTTTGAGTCCCAGTTTAATAGAGCCAATGAAACCGCGTCAATGATACGCAAAGAGGGCGAGAAGAGAGGTAAATGGCTGATGGGGATCCAGTCAAAGAGGCCGATACAAGTCCGTGTTTCACGGACACAGTCGTCAACAAGGCAACACTTCGAGTATCTCCGCTACCATCGCCGCGGTTACTTCGGACCTCCCACCAGACGGCGAAATAAAACCCGGAGCAAGTCCACAAAAGGGATGGCGCTTGACATCAAAGAGGACACCATGAAGCCGCGTGGCGATTCAATATGCTTTTGGTGAGGAGGGATTCCTTCGGTACCTACCATCACTTAACTTATCATCGTGTAGCAGCTAATATAAAGCAAGTTGTTATTTTGAAGGCATACTTTCTAGACCGGTTAATTTGTAAATGAATATATTAACTAGGCATGGTCAAAATACTAAAAGTGTCACTTATGAAAAATTCCCACTCCAGCAGCAGCTCAAATGTTTTAATTATGAGAAGGTACCCAATGGCAAAAAATTAAATTGACTACATACTAATCAATAAAAGGTATGTGGCGGAAGACTTTTGTCCTCAACCAGTTTAAAACTGGAAGCTATCATTGATTGGTATGACGTAGGATAAAATTCAATTGTAAGTCGGAAAGACGAAAGCTGATAAGAAAGCATAGGCCTATCATCAATGCACAAGTGCTAAAAGAGGAAAAGAAGAATTTCAGCTTGAAGTCCGCAATAGATTCAATGTACTAGAAGACCAAGAAGTGAAATTAGAGTTGACAGACGATTACTCGCGTATGGGTCGAATCGATCCGAACCAACTTTAAATGTTCATATCTTTTTACTTAGATATATATCTAACTACATTCTCTTAGTAGCTGAGTTGGATGATGCTTTAAACGCGCTAAATACTTTCATGGGAACCGAATCAAAAATTTAAAAATGTAGTCGGAAAGGAAACTCTAAAAAATATAAATAAATAGTAAATAAATAAAAATTCGCATTTTAACTGGAAAATATCAACCTGAAAACGGCAGGGAAAGCCTGAGAACCTCCCTAAGACCGCCCAATACAATCCAGAACAAGATAAAACGACATCTTTTCTTAGACCACGGTTTACTCTTATTTGTGTTTTTCTTGAGCCCAATACTGGTTTGAAATAAATATTTCCATATAAATTGTTGACGAGTTATTTAAAATTAATCAAGCAGTTTGTTATTTAATATGGAGACATTTTTAGGAATGCAAATAACTTTTTAAAATATCCTATATTAAAAATACATGGGTCGATTCTACCCAGCGCGAGTACTCACGTCATAATTTATAGCGCGAAAACCCAGTTAACAGAGGTACTCAGAGAAATAGGCTGCACTGTTAAAGTTAAGCCACATAAAAGATTAACTGAAAAAAACAGAGCTGCAAAAAATATGAGAAATGGAAATTACTAATGATCCTAAGGAAATAATCCACTTCACATAAATAAGCTAAACTATAATATAGTCAATTAAAGAAGATAAGTAGAAATATAATGATTAACTAATCGAGAAAAATATAGGAAACAATAGAAGTTATAAGAAAATGATCCAGCATCTCTCGATTAGTAAAAGACAGCTGGTGCCAATGGTGTTAGAAGATTTCTCGATACTCAAAGCACGAAGTTAATTCTAAAACTAGTAGAACAATTCTACACGATTTTACATGAAGATTCATTTACCGATAAGGAAGTAAATGGAGAACGAAATATGTCCACTGAAGAGGCTCTAGATATTCTTCTAGAAGAAATGAAACATGCAATCAAAAACATGAAGAATGGAAAGGTACCTGGAGTTGATGGCATCGCAGCAGAAATATTCAAGGCAACAGGTAAATGTATGGATAAGATCCCCTTAAAGGTTTTTACATCTTGCTTAAGGAAGAGGAATATACCAGAGCCGTGAAACCAAGCAAACATCATTCTATTGCACAAGAAAGGCTACTAGGAAGATTTGAATAACTATCGGACAATCAGCCTGCTCTCTGCAATCACTTAAATATTCAAAAAGATTCACACCACACGCCTTCCAAAGCATCTTGATTTTCGCCCAACTCAGAGAGCAAGTTGGATTTCGCAGTGGATATAATACGATGGACGACATTCAAGTAGTCAGAGAGATAATCAGTCGGACTAATGAGTATGAGTTGACCCCATCTATGTGTTTCATCGACAACGAGAATGCATTCGAATCTATTAGAACTTCTTCTGTGTAAAATGCCCTGATGAAACAAGCGGTAGAAGAAACTTGCATTACTTTAATCATGAATATCAATAAAAACGCGGCATCGTCTGCCTATCTGCATGAAGAGACAAGTGCCTCTAAGATCGTATAATGGATAAGGCATAATCCAGAAAGATAATTCTTCGGAGGTATACTGGAATATCTGAGAGAGATGAGTTATCGGGGCTCAATACACAACAATGCTCAAGAAGATTGGAACGTTTTTTTGAGTTATCAGAATATTGGACTAGTATTCATGGTTTAGTGACTTTTCGTCACAGAAAATTCATCACTACGACAATTGGTCACAGACATTTGTTCATAGGGGACAATTGGTACCTAAGACATTTCGTCACAGGCGGCATTTGGTATCTACGACATTTCGTCACACGTTACATATGGTACCTGCAACATATATTAAACGTCACTGCCGCTTGTGCAACAATGTTTTTGATATAATAGATGTGATAAATGATTAACCTATAATTCAGAGACGCGAAATTCCGATATTTCGAACAGTTCTAGGGCTAAGTAGGCATTCATGAAAGAATTATGAGACGTTATTTCATTGAAATTGAATTCAACCATTTTTATCGCTTCTGTTAAATATTTTCCAATATATCTTGGATTTGCCTGCAATGGCTGTTTTTTCGCCTTGTTTCGTTAGTAGTATTATATTTTGTGTAAAAGTCCATCTACAAAAGTCTATTTACAAGTTAAAAGCGGACATAAATGTCGATAAATCGAGGGTAATCGGATTGGCGGGGGAGAGGGGGGGAAAGGGGTTTCTATCCTGGTACAAGGCCTTCATAGGTATCAAAGTACTCGGGACGATACGTATGTTGGAAATGTATGTATATCTAACAAGTTTAATGTGAATCGGCGATGGGAGGGTATGGGTGGATAGGAGTTTCTATCCTAGAACAAGGGTTTCATGGGTATCAAAGTACTAACGACGATACGTATGTTGGAAATTGATGTATATATATATATATATATATATATATATATATATATATATATATATATAACAAGTTTTATCTGAATCTGTTGGGGAAAGGGATGGAGAGGGCAATGAACCGAGAAAAGTCATTTCATTACTCGCACAAACTGTGCACAAATCTGGACTCTATTTCTGCTCTTTTCTTGAAAACGTTTTGCAAATCATGGACGAGAAAGTAATTGAAAACGGTTTATTAGTGATGGAAAATGTTCCATCTCATAATAGTCAAAGAATAAAAATCGTAGTATCAGAGAATAAACATGCACTTTTACATTTGGCGAGGGCATAAACCCTTCTCCTGAGTCTGCCTCTTTGGAAAGCGCAAAGCAGGGGGCAAGTGGAAGGGATAGGAACAGCCCTATTCGGAAATCCGAATCTTAACAAGCACATAGCAATAACAAACCTTTCATATTTTTAATTCAACACAAGAGTTTGTCCATTATTTCTTAACGTTTGGTTTGGATGAATTATTTTAATATCAAGATGCATAACGTAAACTAACTAAAGATTAACCACGATACGAACAATATCATCAAGGAGTCAGACCAAACACATGCACCTGATTGGGGAAAATGCAAGCCGGAGGAATGTATTGAAGAAATGATGTAAATAAAGACTTGTTAATGATTTAACAAGTTATAAACAATGAAAGAATGTAGAATTAAAATACAAAATTTACCATAAAGACTAGCCAGAAATACATGAACATACACATAAATAATTTTCCTTAAACTGATCAAAATCGAAATGTATTTAATCATTTATATCTACTTTGTAGGAATATAAGTTATTTGTCTGTAAAAACAGCATAAACCTCCTTTGGTATGAAATATTCTCCATCTTCTATTAATTCCAGCAACTCTACTTATTTTTTTTATTTTTGATACCTTACTGATTCTTTCCATTTTGAGACCGTTATAAATGGGATTCTTAAAGGGAAAATATGGGGACAACTATAGAAGTGTATGTTCCTTCTCTGACACTAGGATTTTTACTCTTTGACTTTTATAGAATGGAACATTATCCATTACTATTAAAACGTTTTCAATTCCTTTTTCGTCCATCATTTACAAAACGTTTTCAAGAAAGGAAGAGAAATTTTCTCCAGAGTAAGACAGTGTGTGCTGGGTAATGAAATAACTACTCCCGGTTCATTGTCCCCTCCACCTCTTTCCCCCAGCCTATTCCGATTAAACCTGTTAGATATACATACATTTCGAACATACGTATCGACCTATTACTTTGATACTCAGGAAGCCCATGTTCCGGGAAAGAAACCCCTACCCCCTCCCCATAACTTCCCCCACCGATTCAGATTAAACTTGTTAGATATACATAAATTTCTGACATACCTATCGCCACGAGTACTTAGATATCCATGAAGCCTATGTTCCCAGAAAGATTCCACAAACGTAACGTATGAAAAAAGTAATGTGTGACGAAAACAATTTTGTGACATTATGTCCCAGTTGCCAATTATGTTCCATGACGAAAAGTCGGTGATACCAATTTTAATGTGTGGCCAAATGTCACTGGTACCAAATATTTTTTTCGTGACGAAATGTCTTTGGTACGAATTTTAATGTGTGACGAGTTGTCACAGTTACCAATTTGATAGTGTGACGAAATGTCGCAGGTACCAATTGTCATCTGTGACGAGATGTCGCAGTGACGTATTTCCTATGACGGGAAGTCTCGAAACCGTACTCATCGAACTCCTGTTATGCAGAGGTCGACAATGCCTCGAATTTTGTCAACGAATACAAGATACATCATTTTTTGGATCATTGACAAACCCTTTCCTTATAAGATCGGGACAAATTTGGCGTTTCTACTTGAAACTTTGAGACATTAGCTCAGAATTGACGTGGTGAGACTACGATTTGCGACAAAAAAGTTACTTTGTCCGAAAACATTTGATCATGAAGATGCCTTACTCACAGATGTTATTTGGTACATATCCTGCAGAAGTGCACCAGTTGGCTGGATAGTAAATGTTGTATTAAATATTAAGATAGGTTTGGTGGCATAAGATCAGGTGGATTTCATTTACGTTTGTTGGCATCAGGGCCGGCGCAGGGCAGTTTGGCGCCCTAGGCAGACATTTTTGGCGCTCTACTCCAATTCAAATGATACTAAAAATCTAATAGGTAAAAATTACTTTTAATAGTAATTACTCAATAATGTCCATAAACACCAATATTACTTAAACGTACCTTCCTTATCTAAAGAATTATTTCTTATTTTTTAAATCAAGATCAGCAGTGAAATCGGAATAACAATTTTATAAAATGAAAAGGTAGTGAAAGCCCTTCACTTCTGGTAAAGATAATTTTTCTTTTAAAACTTGTTTTTATAAATTTTCGAGAATTTGCCGAAAAGCGAGGAGGCACTGATAAGATTTAAGCTCTTATCCACTTCTTTCAACCTGAGAAAAGTGTGCATCACGGCTACGAAGTAGTAGTACATATAAAGGGGTTCTTTTGATTCGAATTAAATAAACGACTAAATCAAAAATTACATATTTAAAAAGAGAGCAAAATAAGGAAAAAACAATATAAATAGCAATAAAAAATCAATTTAGATGCAAACGGTAGGAGACGAAAAGGATAACTAAATATATTGTATTCCAGTAACTAAAAGCGCCTGGTTATGCTTCCATCGATTCGTAACACTGGCACTAATTTGTTTTCCCACTTCTCCTTCCCCACCGCTATAACGACAATGTGTAACCTCCTTCCCTTCTTTCGCTATCTTTTACACCTAATCCCTTCTCACTACAATGTGCGGGTAGGTGAGGGATGAGTAACTTCTCCGCTCTCTTATCTGATTAGGTGTTTATGCTTAAAGATAGATTAGAAGTTAATGCGAAGGAAAGAGGTAGTAGGCATGTACTATTTCTCTCTCTTTTTTACGAGAAAAATGAGTGTAAACATATATTATATGTACACAAAAGTGCAGTGAAATCACAACAGGTTGTTCATGTCGCACCTCAATCTCTGGCGCCCTAGGCCCGCGGGCCCTGAGTGGCATACATTTCAGGGGTAAAATAATATAAGTTGAGTTTCACAATATCGAGGGGCAGTTGGTGCAGGTTTGGTTGCATACGTTACTGGGGCAAGCCAGTGGAAGTTAGGTTGCATAAATCGGAGAAATTGGAGGTAAACGGCGTGTAATATGGATATCCTAAAAGAAGAAGATATTTGGTTTTTATTTATTTGACTTCATATGTTGTAAGGACAGCCAGCTGTAAATTGGGTGGCATAATATCAGTAAACCTAATATAAGATTGCTGGCATACGTTTCAGGGGCCAATTATCAAAGTTGGGTGGCATTATATCAATGGGCATTTTGTGTATATTTGGTTGTATACATTTTAGTAGCAAACTGTCTCATATGAGTGGCCTAACATAAGGAAGCATTTTCTGTTGGTTTAGAAGTATACCTATCAAGGGTAGCCATTGTAAGTTGGGTGGCATAAGAACATGGTGTGAAGGATGTTTAGTGGCATATGTTTTAGGGTGATTAGGATGAAATAAAATCGGGGTTTTTGTTATACGATTTAGTTACATTATAGTTACGTCATTTTCAGGGAAGAATTGGCATTCGTTTTGCGTTAAATATTTCTGGGAAAAATTACAGCGAGTTGATATATATTGGGACTAATATACGAGGAACTTCTTGCAAGACAATTTTTCGAGTTGTTGGAAGGCAAAAGCATTTTTTAAAAATGTAGACGAAGCATAAATTGCACAACGGTCGAAATAAAAATAGCGTATGGTAGGCTTCGGCTAAGAGTTAATGAAAATTCTCCCTTAGTTTGGTTTTTGCTCATAGATAATGATTCACTTCATGTCATCTTCCTGTAATCTCAATCATCGTGGGCAATACAATGAAGCACCCCATAACTCATACCATATTATACAACATTTTTGTCTGGCTGATACAATGATTACTTATTATCAATTTATGGATGACATAATTAATTTAGTTCTTGATGTAAATTATCCACATCCACAGGGTTCATCATCGATTCATTCAAATCTCTTCGAAATCATTCATAAGAGATAGAATGCAATTCGGTAAAAGTGAGCGGTGCTAGAAGGTTGCTATACATTGCTAGAAGGGAGGTCTTTTAAAGAACGCAAGAGGCTAATGCGAAATGGTAAAAAGGAAGAAAACAACCGAAAATGAAGCACTTAGCTATGCCAGAGAAGAAACGTTAATGCACGAAGTAATCTAATTTACACTGGAACAGGTGGAATGTTTTACTTATTTTGTTAGTATTCTGTCACAGGATAGAAAAAGTACAAAAAAGACCAGAAGTATTGACGGGTCAAAAGAGACATTTACGAGACGGCGAGGGTTGTTGACCGGCAGAATGAATAGGATATATTAACAGAGGTTAGTGAAAACTCTTATATGGGGTGTAGCATTATATGAGTGCGAGACGTGGAAAATAAAAAAAGAAGATGTGAGAAGAATAATGATGTTTGAGATATGGGTATTGCGTAGACAACAGAAAATTAGTTGGAGAGAGAGGAAAACGAATATGGATGTTTAGAGTGCAGTAGAGGAAGAAATAACCTTAATTAGAGTAATAACGACAATTAGAAGAAATGGGTGGATAAAAATAAAAAAATCGGTCTATTGAAACAAATCATAGAGGAATGAATGTTAAGAATGTGGCAAATACATAGGAAGAGGAAAAGTCTATTAGATAAATTAAAAAAAGGAATTGAGTGTGGGAACATGCAGAGAAAAGCTTTGAATGGCACAGACTGGGTCGGAGTGATTATAATCACATGTATGTACGTAGATATTATATCAAATATTACGTACATCATGTATACCCTATAAACATTAACAAACTTAAAAATCACCAACTCGGAAACAACATTTTCATCAAGCCTCTAAATATTTTTAGAGCACTGAATAATAAGGAAAATGATAATGGATTTCCAAAATGTGTTTCCGACAACCCACGCCAGACCAACCATTAAATGCTGCATACGTTGCAAAATCCTCAAAAATCAAGAAAACGCCTAATCACTGAATATTGAAAACATTTTCGTATAAATTTGCACACGTCCTTAAGCACCGAAGCATACATCGGTGGTGTGTAAACATATGAATATTCATAGCTCGGCGTAGTTCGGGACAAGTACGAAAAACTGTTCTATAAGGGGTCCTTCTAAGACTCGCTTGGAGAAATATAAGAGAAGAAAAATCACAAAAAGGCTTAGAGGGCAGGATGCGAAATATTCCACTTTTATCGAGTTTCAAGAGAGAAAAGAATCATTCTTTTATGCAGGAAAGCAGTGCTATGTCTATTTTGCGAGGATATACGCGATGAAAGGTGAAGACGGAGGTTACGCGAGAGAAAAATGGCGAAGAACAGATTCACTTTGATGTGGTAGGACGAGTGTGATATGGAAAGGAGTGCTTTTAAGTCAGAAATGCGGGAAGTAGTGATATAAAGATAGAGGAGAAGTTTCTCCTAAGAATGGAAAGGGGTGTAAACGGTGAGAAAGGAAGAGAGAATAGGTGGAGTGGATTTTGCTAAGATATAGACTGAGGGTAGGAGGGAGGTGAGGAGTGGAGGAGAGACAGAGTGAAGAGAGAATAAACGGAGCAAGGATTTCAAAATTAAGTTAGTAAAAATATGGTAAAATAATGTAAAAATAGAACAAAATTGCTTATAATTAGGGGTATAGAGATAAATAGAAGGGAAACAGAAAATACAATGGAGAGACAGAAACCTTTAGAGCACAAGAGAGGAATTTATAGGGATAGGATAAAGAAAATTATTCCATACACGTGAAAAATAGTGGAAGATATGATAGTAAACAGGACGATGCGAGTAAAAATGATTAGGAGAATTGAGGATTGGACATACGAATGTTACCGGAGAATAAGAGATTTAAATTGAAAGAGATAAGAATGATGTCTCAGATAACGAAAACTGTTAACGTGGTTCAGAATATGAGAAAGGAATTCAAAATTTTCTGAATAAGGTTGGGTGAGAGTGAAAGGTTGGGAAAACGCAAAGGAAGACGGGCGAAATGTATGCGTAAGGAATGGAAACTAATATGGATATAAAGGTAGAGTAGCGAGAAAATTGAATTAAGGTGAGAATGATACGAGTAAGGGTTGTGAGAAAACAGCAGAAAACGAATGGAATGAAGGTTAATGATATCTAAAAGTGATAAGGGAAAATAGGGGGAAACAGAAATGTTGAGGAGATCTGCGAATACAGAGAACTGGAGTGAGAACGTTGAAGAGTAAAATTTAATATAAAGGCAAGAATTAAAACTCAGGAAAAAAGGGACGTATAGATAAGGAGATAGAAAAGTGGGTAGAGGCAGGAGAGACAGAGGCGAGGGAAGAGGAGGGGGAGAGAGATAAGGGAGGAGCAGGGAGAAAGAGTGAACTATATATGCGCTTTTCACGTGAGACCCGGCATGATACCACACCATTATTTAAAATTCAAATTGGCGGAAGACCCGTCCGCATGACTAGCTAGCAAGCAAAGCTTTCAAATATGCAGGCATAGAGGGAAGCGTAGGAGGGCTATGAGGATGCTATGAGAGAAGGGTGAAGGGTACATGGCTCGTAGGATTCCAAAAGGTTGCCCAAAAAAGGGATATGAGGATATAAGATGAGAGACGCCGCCGTATTAAGGGAATGAAATTTTTTGTGCTCTCGTTTTTGCAAAGTGAGTGAAATTTAGGAAGAATGGCGGGTATTTTCGAGGAGTTTAATACCGGCACTAAGGCTTAAGAAGTAAGGATAGGAGCGGGGAAGAGCCGAAAGACAAGGGGAATACAGGGAATATGATTTTCAGATCCAGGGGAGGGGAATTTAATACTATTCTAAGGTTGATCTAATTCGGCAACGTGTGACGAGTTCAAAGGTGAATGAGGGAGGAAAGCCTGAGCAAAGTGACGTGTTTCTTCGAAATAAATCTCGCGATAGAAGAGAGGAGAGGATGAAAAATAATGGGAAAACGGGTCATGACATTTCTGGGGAAAGCATCCGCGAGTAATGGTAATGAGCTAAGATGTACTTGGAATTAATATGCTTTCACGGGAAGTGCGTTGGTTAAGAGAATAAACGCCAGGGGACTCCACGGTATGGAACTTCTGGAATAGGGGCAAAAGGTTTATGTAGGTTCAGCGGGTAATTCCTGGAAACGGTGCTTGCTTGGTAGGAGTGGATATTTATTCGGCTTGGTTTACTGTTATAGCGTGAGTTAAATGGCATAGGAAATGTGTTAATAAAAGGTTGTTTTATTATATTTTAGATTTTAATGACGTGCGATGTTAAATAATGAAAAAATTCTCGAGATAATCTATTTGCATTGCAATACATTAGTGCTAAAAATTGATATAGTTTTATCCTCCACCAATATTTATTTCACGTGAAATTTGCTTCGAATTAAAATCGGAGAACTCCTCTCGGAATGAAAAATTTCAATAATGTACTATGTCATGGAAAAAATCGACAAGACAAACTACTCGCGCAAAAATCCGATATGTATATACTAGGATAATATAGCATCATTTTTCATATATTTTTACTTTTTCTTAGGAATTATAAATGGAGAAGGTAAAACCCGTTGAACTCTGTTTACGGCAATATCCAAAATAATCCTCAGCTAACACAGATATTCTACACTGTAAACATTATCTCTCTTCTAAAAACTCTCCCACTCTGATTAAATTTAAAAGCAATAATACACTCAATGCCGAAATTTTGATGCAATTATCCACGTCGTCGTACTTCTGGCTCCGAAAAATTATGGTTTACGAAGAAGTATTAACATATTTTATTTATCAAAAAACAACTTAAATCCTAAGCTATAACTTCGACCAAAATTTCGGGCATAAAATATAAATTTTAGAAACCGCTATCGGTTAACTAAGAAAAGCTAATATGACGAGTAAAATTAAACAAAAAATGGCCGTCTTCAAAAAAATCGGTACGAGGGTAAATGGGATAGCGACAGAGTCAATTTCAAGAACGAAATATGGTCTGATTCGAAGAGACTGGTTAAATTCTGAGGGTGGCGGCTTTTCATTAATTCGAGGTTTTCCGAGAGATTGTGTTTGATGTTGATGAGGACTCGTGAGTCAGTGTTCATAAGGGTTTTAAGATTATACAGCCAGATTTAGATGGGGATATGAGATGAGAGTGAGAGGAATAAGCGTCGAATTAGAGGTCGAGCATCCCCGAAGATGGTATTGTAGGAGAAAGAGCTAGAGGTGAACAAGGGTGGGGGAGAGGAAGGGACGTGAAAGAACGTGGTGGGATAAAAAGGATGGAGATGAGAGCTAGTACACATGAATCGCTACGTTTGACAGAACGTATGTCAAGGTCGGCGCTGGATATTCGAGACGTTGGCGTGAATTTAAGAAATGCGGTGTTGTAACCCGGGTGAGAATGTTTCCAGATAGTATGTTTGACAAAGGGGGTGGATGTTTTGGGTGGCGTACTCTATAGCGCGTCCTTACGTCCTTTATGACCTCAAATGGAAGAGGTTAGGTCCGTATGCTCACGACACAAATTGGGTACGGCGGAGGCTAAAATTAGAAAGCGGGAAGGGATGGAGAGAGATAGAGAGAAGATAAGGAGAGATAAGAGTGGCTGGGAGAGGAGGAGAGGATATGACAGGGAGTAGCCAGGGAAATGGGATGGAATGGGGAGAGGAGGGGTTTGTTTGGAAACGTCGCCAAAAGAGGTGATATGTGGATATAAAGTATGAAAATCGAGAGGGCAAATGTGTGCCCACCGCGTCTCGAGCGGAGGCGGGATAGCGTTAAGAGGTTGAGGAAGAGAGGAAGATGGAGTCTTGGAGTGCATGTGAGGAGGTTTGAATGGAGACCGGAATTGTATTAGGGACGGTTTCGGGGAAAAACGTGGTGAAAAGGTATATTTTTAGGAAAAAAAAGGGAAGGTTCTTAACCCATTTTATATAAGGCCGGAGGTCACTTTCAGATCTAATAGAGAGGAAAAGAGGTTCGCCCTTTCAGCCACGCCATGAATTTCTTTTTGGGGTCGAGATATTTTTCAAGCAAATAGAGTGAGGTCGGATATTTTTAGCTTAGACGAAGAATGTGACGATGAATAAATCGCAGTGTCGTATATAAAATAATTTCACATACGAAAGACCCTGAGATAGTATATAAACAGATTTTACGTTGACAAAAGATTTTGTAGTATTTCTTGACATCCCTTTCACCACGAATGAACGACGAAAAAATCTGCTATGTAGTGCAAAAGACACGGGTCTAATGAGAAACTGGAGATTTTTCGGCAGAAAAAGACATTTTATTAAGGAAGTGTGTGCGCGCGTTGAAATGCATTATTTGGTATCAGTGTGCTGTAATAATCTGCAAAAATGTTATTTTATTGAATGCTGAATTAAAAATGAAAGCAATAAAAGCCTTTTTTAAATGACCTAACTAAAAATAAATAATTTAAAATTCTATTTTAGCATTTTATTTGAAATATTTACTTTCATCTTATGATAAGATTCTTATCCCATAATTTGATCAGTCCGCGCGATGAAATCTCTTATCATGTGTGTACGAAAAGATATTTAAGAAATAGAATCGAAAAATGTTAAATAAAATTAACTCCTTAACCGTAAAATTCAACCTCTTGGCGTGTAAGTGTGCGTGTGTTTGTGGTTGCTTAGTAGGTCCTTGTCGCGGTCGTACTGACCTACAAACCTTCTAGCAACGGTGTGATTTTTTGGGTCCCTGGCGCAGAGTAATTTCTCGCAAACCCGGTCCCGTTTCCTTTCCACCTTTAGGATTAGTGCTTGTGCGATTGAGTGTGTTAACGTGTGAGTGACATCAGGTCCCTGGCGTGGAGTAACACCCCCTAAACCTGTAAGTTTATAATTTGTATTGTCTTTGGCCTTTTCCTGTCTTTCCTCCTCCTTTTTCATTGTGTCTCTAATTTTGAATTTTACGGTTAAGGAGTTAATTCTATTTAACATCTTTTGCCGTAGTCTCCATCTTTACTTATTCAGAATCGAAAAAGTATCGAGGTTTTTTTATAAACAAAAAATATTCAACTTAGGGTTTGATTTTTAAAAATGATATTAAATAAACACTAAACCTCATCTTTCAACTCATCTGATGAGATGCTGAAAGTGACGCTAATTAGCAGTTTCTACAAGCTATGTCATTTTCATTTAGAATGACCCACTACACTATATTTATTGATGGATTTTGGTGAAAGGCAGCAAACCCATTATAGCCATGAGATTACAATAGCATATGCAATATGATCAATCATAAAAAATTGGTTTGATCCGACTTGAATATTTTTATGGCTTTATAACAGAAAAATGATACGGTCAGATGATTCATTTGATCTCATTAAACGATTCAAGAAAAATAATTTTTTGATATTTATGGTTCGTGAAAAATTAATCCGATTAAGAGATAATAACGACAGGAAATCTTTCTCCGAAATAACCGTATTACTCGTTCCCGTATCGACTGTTCGAAAACCCAGAAACCGAATACGACAAAAATAATAGATCAACTACCGTTAAATTGCATAGGTCTTTTAGAAACGGCGGTACAGAGTATGGTCCACTGTTTTATTGCTTCGGATGTACCATAGTTTTGAAAAGCTTGGTTTGATGAAAAATTCTTTTATAACCGTTTTAACGCTTTTCTATGGCCAATGCTAGCTATATCAACATGTTTTTAAATTTACAAGTTTTATTATATTTTGGGATCCAATATCTAGTAATGTGATCTTCCTTTATATTAAACACATATGCAGACATCTACGCAGAAAATGTATCTCTTACCAATTAATCCTTGTGCCTGATCACGTTTACTGTCCGAGAGAAGATGCCTCCCAAAAGAATAAAGTAACAACATTTTCCAGAGAAAATGCTTTCACCTTGTTCACTAGCAAAACGACTCTGCCAAAGCAATTGGAATATATGGGGTTGAACCTGGCATGCCCACTAAAACAAAAAAGAACCAAGATAAAGAAAAACATTTTTAGGGGAAGACGTTACAAGAAGGAGTGAAGGAGTAATATAGGAAATAATGTAAGCGAATCAAACCTTGCCGACAAAAACTTCGAATGTGCTCGTCTACGTCATCACCGTTTTGTTCCATGTAAAAAGCAAAAAAAGCGCTGAATAAATAAATAAAAACATATACAGAATAAATAAACATGAAGGAGACGGAGTTGGTGGGAGAATTGACTCGGGATACAATATGAATAAATACCTAGGAAGCAATGATAAGATTGAAAGAATACATAGTACCAAGAGTCTCATATAAAAGATTGAAAAACAAGATTTTCGTCTACTAAGCAGCCGTAATCAGTGGCGATGCAACTAGAGTAGCATTTTTATAAAAATCGTTCAGGTACCAGATTAAAGCAATAAGTGGAGCGGAGAGTGTAGAGTGAACTTTCAGATGAGGAGATTTTAAAGACGAAATATTGCGAGGGAAACATACTAAATGGAGGAAAAGTAAAAACAGCGAGAGGAAGAAAGCATAGGAGAGGAAGAGTATGTGGGAGAAAGGGGGAGACAAATTTCGTCAGGCAGAGGGGAAGAAAGGAAGAGGGAGAGGAAAATGGCAAATGAAGGAGATTAATGGAGGAATGCAAACATACAGAGGTGAAGAATAATGCGAGCAAAAAGGAAGATTGTGATAGAAAAAAGAGGAAAAAGGGAGAGTAAGGGGATGGTTGTGAAGGAATAGAGAGCAGAAAGAGATGGATAATGGGAGGTGGAAGTTGGAGGAGAGAAGTGTAGAGAGTAGAGGTAGGGAGAGAGAGGGAGGCGTGACAGCATGAATGTTCAGAAGGGGATTCGATGAGAAACGGGGTTGGGGGGCGGAATCTTTGTGTGCAAGCGGAACGGTTTTCAGAGACGGAAAGCTTCAAAACGCAAGGGATTCCCATTAAATAGCGCGGGAGGATAAGCGATCAAAGAGGTCTGGAGTGATGGAGTCAGCGTCTAAAGCTCCCTTCTCGAACGCTTCTCGCAAATATCTCGTTATACACGTCTCACTCTCCTTATAACAAATGCACGATCCTCTTTCACTGCGCTTCTTATGGTCGCAGAAAGGTGGCGCGTTCATTCGTTCTGCATTTTCGCGCGGCTTTGAAGTCGAGGAGGTGCTCGAAATGGAATCTGGTTTGGAGAAGGTTTTTACTCGTGAGCGATTGACTTTCGTTGAATTGCATCCCTTTTTTGTACCTGTCGTTATTATTGCCAATACGAGTTTAACGACCTGAACCTGAAACCTCACTTGCTATTGTTTCATTTCATCCTACATAATTTCTTCCCACACTAATCAATACGCAATTTGCTCAAATGGAAATCTTAGTGCGCGTCTTATCGCTAAAAACAAAATAAAAAAGTAGCGTCTTATAATGAAGAATTGGAAAAAATAAACGATTGGTATTTCAAATAGCCATGAGAAAGTTATGAAAAACCAATACGGTTTTTAGCTACAGTTCAGCCGTCTTCAGTTGCGGTTAACCTCAAGCAGATTATAAAAAACCTTTGAAATAACTTATATGAGTAATTTTCTCAAGTTTTAATTCTTAAGCGCAAATTTTTAAACTTAATTTTCTTCAGTTGGCATATTCATATACGGTATACCTTTAAGTGCTTTAACATTTTGGGAACGATTTCCTATTTATATACGCTAACTATTCCTTACCAGTTGGATAAGTTAAATTCCATTGTTACTGAGAGAAAGAGAACGAGGACGTTATTGAACGTTACCAAAGGGAACTATAATTATTCGTTTTTACTAAACTTATTCTGTTGATTAATACAATTACTCATCCCCTTGAATAATTTCAAGAGTTATTTTATTTTATTATAAGAATATTCTCTAGTTTTTTCACTTTTTTGTAAAATTTGCAAATGTTCATGACATTTTAATGCATCTATGCTAATACTTTTATACATTGCGAAATAATTTCCGGAAGGCCGTGTTATAATTAAGCATTCTTGTTTATGGTTTTACTTTTGATTTTTTTCTACATAGAATCCCTTGATTAATCTCTGATAATTTTATGGAGTTCTATTGTTTCTCTTAACTAAATTTTACTATTACTTAATATTCGAAATCAAATTCCATAAATTCCTTTAAAATTCCTCCCTTCTCAGAGTTTCTCCTCAGCCTAAATTATGAACCTAAATGCAAATTACCTTTTTCAGCTGTAAATTACTATGTTCTATATGTGTCGAGTCTATTATTTATAATACATGCCACATAGATACCAATTACACCCTTTGTCGCGTTTTGCAATCAGTCTTTTTTTGAAAGTTTTCAAACCCTTGTCAAAGAGCTCCACTCACACAGGCGATTCTCTCTCTCTCTCTTAGAAAATTCTGAATTAAATTGGTTCTGCACTTACGACTTCCTTTGTTAAAACACTTCCGAAATATTCAAAGTGAGCTGGCTCCTGTGTTTGAGCTGTATACAAAGAAAAAGAGAATAAAAATGCCGTGTAAATATAGGAGAAAAAATCCCATTCTTTCAAGTCTTTTGGCACATACGTAAAAAGGAATACCTCGTAACAGACTTTTGCCCGCATGTCCTGCACTCTCTCGGTATTCTTTTTAGATTGACGTTCGCGCTATGCAAGATTCACTCACTCTTTTTTTCCTTCCAAGATGTTGGTGGGGAGGAGGCTGAGAGAATCCCGCATGCTTCAGAATGACAACGCGGTGCAAAAAATGTGCGCAAATTGAACTAACATTTAGCGCTAACGTTGGAGATAGAGAGAGAAAAATGCCCCCGAAATATCTCGGATGGAATTAGGGCAGCGGGGGATAAGAATCTCTACAGTGACTTAGAGGGAGCGGCTTCTACATGCAAGTATTCGGTTAGTTTGAAACGTAAAAATATGACCGAAATTATTTCCCAGATAACAATGGAACCTAAGTACATTATCCACTCTAACAATCTATTTACTAAAGCATCTGAATTTGTGTGTCACTTATATCAGGTATTTACGAGTACTACTATAAAATATATATTCATTATACATATGTGCGTTCACGCGCCCACATCATTATATATCTAACAATTTACAGCTAACTGTCCGTCCGTCAGGCTCTTCCAAATAGAATCAATTGCTGTGCACTCGTAGAAAAATGTAGGGTTATGGCCAACAAAGATAGAAAAATTCCCGAGTTCGAATCCAGAAGCATTGCTCCTCTCCATTTTGTTGATACAGGGACGAGAGTAGGAGTTCTTTTAATTGTATTTTTACAGAAAGGTTATAATCGAGAGAAACTTACATACCGGTTTCAGAAAGACGTTTAGTATTATAACCGAAAGAATTTGAGTCCATAACGATTTGGCCCCAAAACCAGTTTGGAATCTGAAAAAGCTTATATAGTTTTTTCTTTAACAACGAAATATTATAAACAACGTGTTAACTCGCATTGTTTGCAAGTCCAATCCCCTGATGAAAACGTGTATCTATGTCTCTATCCCTTCCATTCTCCCTCACTCTACCTCTCGCACCCTCCTATCTCACTCTTCTCTCAAAGATGTAGCTTTCTCTTTAAAAGTGATATATTTGCTCCTGTATATTATGTCGCCGGTGGTGCTTAGAAAGTTGTCAACAACCCATCCTGTGGTTTTGTATTACATATTCAATCATTTGCATAAACATTAGTACGTGAGTGGGCAGATATTTTCAAGCAAGTAATTATGGATATGAATATTAATTATATACTCATTATGTATCTATTCACAGCAACGCTCACCAATCATAAAAACACATACTATGTCTGCATAAATAGATCCACAATTGAATTTACGTTAGAAAATGAATAGAATATATGGTCTTCCAATATGTTCATTTGTATTAGATGCTTGTCTTTATTCTTTTAACCATCCATTTTAAGAACTATACTTGTGAGCATTATAGGCTGCGTATCTGATTCAATGTAGTATCAAAGTTAAATGTATATAAAGAATACTAGAACGCAACATAACCGCACTAACCTTCCCATTTATACGCCATTCACTCACGCATTATTTTTACGCACTTCTGTAATTCTGGCAGACGTTTCCTAAGTTGGGAGGAAGATTAAATAGGGAAAATTTCGCGGTTAATTTCTGCATCGTACAACAAATTGTTAAAACTTGATATTCGCAGGCATATTATGCATACAAAAGAGAAGATGACTTCTCCATATCTCTCTCTACCTCCCTCTACTTCCGTTATTTTTCCTCCGAGGGTTTAAAAACGACTCGGAACTTTGATAGCAAAAGGATTTTTTATTGTCCGCGACTGTGCTGCCTACATGCGACGGAGGCGCCAACTACAACAGAATTATTATTATTTTTTTTTCATTTTAATTGACCGCGAGTCTCCGCGCTATCTCTCCAGCCATGCACCTAACCCTCGCTACGATTTGTTATCCCTTACATGTCATGGACGCTCTTTAAGGGTAATCCGTACAAACGTGCCGTTGTGGATGCATCAAAAAATTGATAATTGGCTGCAATAAACGAGACCAGAAACCCGCGCGATATGAATTAATCACGCATTGCGTAGAAACGGCAATAAATGCATGGTCACGAGCTATGCGGTATAAAACGCTATTGTTCCGGAGCGAGATATAACACCAGAGTTTTATTTAAAGATGCAATCAAATAGGAAATTGCGCGCCGATAAGGTTTTGGTTAGATAACCTGAAACTGGATAAAAACAATTTGGTCATTGCGGCAAAACGGCATGTTTTACCACAAATGCAAAATTTTAATGCGGATATCAATTCCGCATCACTTTATGCAGTGGTTACTTTTTATATCCACTGCATAAAACCGTTTATGTAGTTAGGTCATAAAATGAAATTGAATTTGGTATTTATCGCAAATATTCCTGAAACCAATATAGCATAAAAAAATTTGAAATTTTCCGTTTAGATAAAACAGTTCGATAGAGATATGCTTAAAAAGTAATAACCTAAGTTAGAAACATTGCTACAAAACTCCTCTACTTATCCACCTTTTTAAATGTAACGATTAGTTTTACGATGATCTGCTATCTTCGATACAGAAAATGAAGATATCTACAATTACGCTGATTTTTCAATAGCCCCTTACTGCGTATTGAGTCATATATGAAAAACGTCAGTTTTATAACTTAATCAAGTTCTATGTGAATATTGTGCTTTATGAGATACAAAAAACTTTGGTTTAATGTAACTAATTTTCCATGTTCTGGATTCGGCATATTATTATTCTAGCATTTCACACATATTGCTGGATTTATTGAAAAGTGTTTTGAATAAACATTAATCAGACATACCATCAGGATACAGATAAGGGAATACAAATATAGTTTTATGCTATATTAATCAATATATCAATTATAAAAAGAAGGAATTCTAAGTAACTACAATTTCACTATTTCTTCGTATAACCTTAACAAAATCACTATGCATATCAGTTACAGTTTTCGACGGATTGGTCATTTTGCTCAGCAAGGCCACTCCGTGTCGAAACGCACAACTAAAAACCTGCGAGCGTAAGATCACATACTAAAGCACGTTACTCATTAGAATTTATGGAAAAAGGTTTTAACACCTAAGGTTTTCGAGGGTAAAATAAGGGTAAGCAGAAGGCAGGCGGAGAGACCAGGCGGCAAATTTTATTAACTCGCAAAAAGGTACGGTCTCTTTTTATTACCCATCAGGAAAACTCTCGATTTAGTGCAACGCTGCGACTAATTATAATCTCCACGCTTTTATTTTCTTCTAGCCGTATAAATGTAGCGTTAGTAGATCCTTTTAAACAGGAAGGAGAGGGAGAAAGAGAGGGTGAGGAAAGGAGAAGGGGAAAAGAGAATGAAAAGGAAGAGGACATTTTGAGGCTGCGGAACGCATGACGGAGAGGATAGGGAAAAAGGCGTGTTAGAGAGAAGTTGCTTGCGAAGGGTTTGCAGAAAAGGGTAACAGTAGTAAGAGGAGGAAGAGAACCCGCTGAAGGGGAGCGGGGGAAAGAGAGGGTTGTACGAGAAAGGTAAAATGGAACACAGGGTTTTGCAAGCATGGTTACGAGGCGGAGGGCGAGGGAGTGGGTTAGGAGGGAAAGAAAAACGTGACTGAGGGAGGAGGAGGCCAGGGGAAGAGGTTGGGGTTGCGGTGACCTGCAGACCATTGGGGAGAAAGTGTGGCATTGACGAAGGTCGCTCGCTTCTGGAGTTGGAGGGAGAAGAGTGGAGGGAGAAGAGTAAAGGGAAAAGAGTGAAGGGAGAAGAGTGGAGGGAGAAGAGTGGAGGGAGAAGAGTGGAGGGAGAAGAGTGGAGGGAGAAGAGTGGAGGGAGAAGAGTGGAGGGAGAAGGGTGGAGGGAGAAGGGTGGAGGGAGACGAATGGAGGAGGGAGGGAGAAGAGTGGAGGGAGAAGGGTGGAGGGACACGAATGGAGGGAGAAGAGTGGAGGGAGTAGAATTGAGGGAGAAGAGTGGAGGGAGAAGAGTAAAGGGAGAAGAGTGGAAGGAGTAGAGTGGAGGGAGTAGAGTGGAGGGAGATGGGTGGATGAAGAAGAGTGGAGGAAGATGGGTGGAGGAAGGAGGGAGATAGAGGAGGTGAATAACCCGACGGGAGATGATCGGAGGGAGAGATAGAGAAAGTCTGACGCGGAGTGGTTTCAATTGTTAGGTTGGTCGGCGAGTGTTTTGTGGGAGGGAGATGTAGGGGAGACTAAAATGCGAGTGGATAGAGAAAAGGGTAGTTATGGGGGTTGGGGGTGGACAAGTGTGGGATGCTAACGCCGGGGGTTTGCAAGGGAGAAGGTGTGACGTGGCAGTTTGTATGTGTGGCTGGGAGGAAGAAATAGGAGGAGGAAGTTATGAGGCTTTTTTGAGGGCGGAAGGGCAAAAAGAGAGAGGGACAAGGACTTGCGGGAGGGAGGGGTTGGAAAAGTGGAGGATTGCAAAGGGCAGTTGAAGAGATTAAGATGAGAATGGGGGGTTGTCAGGGGGGAGGGGAGGAAGAAGTTATAGGGGTTGGAAATAGGCGTGTATGGGGGTGGGAAATAATGCTGGATAGAGGGATTGAAGACGAGAGAGGGAATGAGAGTAAGAATGGTAGAGAGGGAGATATGGAGAGAAGTTATGAAGGCTTGAGAATAAGAGTAGAAACGGAGGAAAGATGTAAGTGGTTCGGCTATGGAGAGTTTTATGGCTTTGTACTTGGACGCTATAGAGAGGTTTCATCATTGAAACTCCAACAGGACCATTAAGGTATAAAGTATTAGTACGTTACCGAAGCCTCCCTTAATTCTAAGATGATGAGAAATTTTTCAGAAATCTTCGAAATTTATACTTGAAAACTTCCATATAGCCCGTGTCTCAGGGTTTCTTAATCGGTGGGTTGCGTACCCCTAGATGTTCGCGAGAAAAATTTGGTAATAGCGTCTTTTTTACTTTTTTGATTCTACAGTTTTCTAGAAATACATCTTAATTTCTTTCAAATTATGGTTTTTTTTATTTTCAATTTTTTCTTATGCTTGAAGAATTATATTCGCATTTTATAATATGCTGATAGATATTCTGATTTTATTGCAAACATTTACATACTATGTGCTATATATACTTTTTATTTTTCATAAATTAAGCGCGTTCAAAAAGATTTTTTTTATCATTTACTCTCAATTATAATGGGTTTGTTGCCAAAACTGTTGCAATTCAAGGCTTTCACGTAGAAAAAAGGTTAATTCAAGGGGTTCGTGACGAGAAATAGGTTAACTCAAAGGGTTCGTAAAGTGAAAAAGGTTGGGAACCACTGCTGTGTCTGAACGTAACTCCATCTGTCGAGCGCCATTGAGTGTTATCCATAGAAATATATTTACCCGATATATTCAGCGAAGAAAATATTAAATGCACATAGGGATACGATATCGAAACGAAAGTATCGATACCGTAATCATATGATGTATCAAATGAAAAGTATCGATACCACAAAAGTATCGGGCCGAAAGTACCGATGTCACTAGAAAATCGAAAGAAAAGAATCGAGTACAAAAGTACTTGGTATCGAAAGGAAATTGCCGATGTGAATAAAGTATCGATACTTTTTTCGTATCTAAGGATACGAAATCGAAACGAAAGTATCGATAACTCATATGTTATTTCGAATGAAAAGTATCGATACCACAAAAGTATCGGACCGAAAGTACCGATATCACTATAAAATCGAAAGAAAAGAATCGAGTACAAAAGTATTTGGTATCGAAAGGAAATTACCGATATGAGTAAAGCATCGATATTTTTTTCGTATCCCTAAATGCACATAAACATCAATATGAATTTCTCTTGTGTGCACGTATATAAAAGCGCCATGCTCCTGTTTTTCTTATATGTCTGATATGCAAACAGAGAATTTAAAAAAACTTCCTAAATTATATCAAACTTGTGTCATAGCCCGTCAAAGATGACTGGTATTCATAAATGAAGTATTAAATTAAAATTGAAACTCTTTCTCTCTCTCTCTCCTTCGAATACCCTCGCTCCCCTTTTTTCTTTCCCCTCTCTCATTCCCTCCCTCCGATTCTACCTCGTTCTCTCCGGGATTTACAAATGAGGAATTAAGCAAATATAATTCGACAATTTTATTTAAATGGTGCGTTTTATTATTATTATTTATTCAAAGCGTATAATAATGCCTAACTACGTTTAAAGTAATCTGTAAAAGTTTTATTCAGCAAAGTGTGAAAGAAAAAAGAATTTATATTAGTCGACAAAATTGGTAAGGTTTACAAGCTTTTGGAATAATAATGTGTGAGATATCCTAAGGTGATTAATTATAATTTTAGTGCTTTACGCCATTTATGAAAAGCACTATAATCTTCGTGACGTCCGTTCGTTCGTACGCATATATCAGGAAAGAATTGGCTTACCGACTTTAACTAAATTTGGTAGATAACATTACATAACATGACCAAAATTATATATATATATATATATATATATATATATATATATGGACCGGATCGACGCAGCAGAGGTGAGGTGTTACAATTGCAAAACTAATCTTTTCGATAATAATGGATTAGGAAGGAAATGACTAAACGGATTTTAACTAAATTTTGAATATACGATTTGTACAACATACCATAATAAAATTAAGATGTTTAAAGCCGAGATAAAGATCAGGGCTACCACAAGATAAGATAAAATAAAATTTCTTTTACACCTATTTCTAGAGAACTGACAGCATGGATTTTAACCAAATATGGTATATATAGTCTTCAAACAAATAAATAACCAAAATAGCATATTTCAATCGTGTCGACTAAACAGTTCTACCACAATGTCAAGGTTAGGTTTTTCTGTAACTTTGAATTTGGTCGGTATACGATTATACTACGGCGAATTTGACGAAAAGAACTTCTGTATCACGGAAAACCCGTGTACATCCCTACATGTTAATTGTTATTTAATGATAAAAAAGTGAGATTTTCAGATTAAAATTTATTGCTGTAAATGGGTATAATTTTTCTTAGCATTAAATATTAACTTCGTGTTTTGAATGTGTAAATTTAATACAGTAAATTCTCATTTAAAGCGTTTAACAAATGGATCGTGGGCAATAATTCCGAATAGCAGCATAAATAAACAAACAGATTATTACGATAAGTAATAATATAAACAATTATAATGTTATACATAGAAAAATATATCATTTAAAAATGATTATAGCGAAAGGATTTTAATTATTAGCACTGGATTATTGCAGTGGAAGTGGAGGAAACTTTTAGATTTATTATGACTTTATTATTACTGCATTTTTAGAGGCAATATGTATATTTTTAAATTTTTATGATTGAAACCTCGTAGATATGACCTACCAAAAGACCATTTCGCAACAATTTCATCGCTAAAACTTTGAATTTCGCAACAAATGTTATCATTATCGAATAAATACGCGTCACGCATTAGTTTCGGTCCGAGGAAACATATATGTTTCCTAGGTCATGCAAGATGTAGCTTAAACTCGACGGTAAGCTTCCCTTAATCCGAGAACATTTGGTACGAGAGCTGAGGTTGACATAAGAAGGGATCGGAGCATGAAAGGGAGGCTTGAGGGACAAAGGGTTTTGCCAGTAAGTATGGAAGGAGGGAGAGAGGAAGGGGGAGAGAGAGAGAGAGAGAGAGGCTGCGAGTGAAGGGGAGATAGGGTGGAGGGAGAGAAGCATCTGAGGGCACGTCTA
Organism: Tanypteryx hageni; assembly: GCA_028673005.1. Lineage (NCBI taxonomy): Eukaryota > Metazoa > Arthropoda > Insecta > Odonata > Petaluridae > Tanypteryx > Tanypteryx hageni. The sequence continues at coordinate 77,002,009 of CM054114.1, read as the reverse complement.
AAAAAGGGAAGGGAAAATTTTCGGAAGGTAGGCAAAAATGTCCCTCCCTTTCCCCGGTCAGTTTGGAATACGTGCGTAAGCTACCTGTCGCAGCATCGTAAACGGATTTCTTCTTCTCTCTGCGTTTCTCTTGCGGTCGACCTCTGAAGTAAAAACAAATAAAAAAATCGTCTTTTATTCTCTGGAAGACATTCTCATTCACTATACTTTCTCTCCCACCCCTATCCCTTTATTTTTATCCGGATTGATATTATTACGTCAACGCCGTCGTTCGTTTATTTTTTTAGATTTGTTGTTACGTGTACCACAGGCGTCATGAGACGCAGGGTTTGTATTTTTAATTATAAATATGCCTGTATCAAAGGTAAATGCAGTCGAATAGGGGTTTCGATAAGTCTAACTTCTTCTGAGAACAATCTTCTTGTATACAAGTTATCATTATTAACAATAGAAAGAGTGTTCGTACTTTTGAAAATTCTAAATTTAATAGGCGTGTATGATGTTGCATAGATTAAAATTCTCATTTATATTATCATACCTTTTCCAGCATTAGCATGCTTCTGTATCGCCTTTCCTAATTTCCTCAACTCATTTATTTTAAACCTTTGCGCAACTGCCGGTGCTTAGACTCGTGGGTAATTTTGAGTTTATTTTACTAGCTGTAGCAAATACTACCTTGTTCTTAGAATGAAAACATTTGATTAGAAGATTCCCGGCTGTTTGTTACAGACGTTGAATTTGTTTGAACTACATATTTAATAACAGTATAACTGGTATCGTTACCTCTCTTACCCTTTCCAAAGAGAAGGTAATAACGAAGTTTGAGAGTTGGAGGTGCGGGGATGGGGTCAGGTGGGATTGATAGTGAAAAGGGATCGAGTCTATTTCGTAGTAGGGGCACTTGCTATCGGAAATGATAGGCTTCGTTCGGTTGGGGAAATGAGAATGTACTTCTAAAGCGAGGGGTGGAAAACGGGAAGGCGAAGCGGGGGAATCAATTCCAATTGCGTATTTAGGAAATGCGCGGTGAATGATAAAATTTGGACATTATTGCCTCGGACAAAATAAAACAAACATTTTCTCCATACGACAACATGACAGAAGGATTTTTTTCGCATCGATTATTTCTGGAAACCATTCGTCCATTAACGAGGAATTTTTCCAAAAGAGAGGTTATTATCTATATGAACACTTTTAGGCGCTTATAAATCATTAACCCACTGTAGCGTTTCGGCTCACGTCGTATCATTCATCACGCCTGTAATGGTAGTCCCGTGATTAATCCCATATTTCTCTCATGGTTACAGATTTAATACAGTTTTGATCGCACGTATATTTCAATAAGTTATCTCGAACCTCGAATTTAAATTACGCCTTTAATTAAAAATATTCCAAATTATACCTCACTGAGCGTTTGTTATAACTAGTTAGTATTTGTTCAACTTTCGGCTTAAAATCCGGTCTGTGATAAATAATGTCAGCCGTTACACCCTCTGAAAAACAGATATCCAACATCAAAAAAATAAAAGATGGAGCCAAACAAAAGCGTCATCAGGACACAACTCGATTAAACAAAAAATAAATTTTTTATTTAGCATGGCAGCATTAAGCAGGCGTACGTCACTGGGGAATATGTAGCGCCGCACATAGCGATCGACATGAATTGATGACGCAGTTAAAAAACATTACGATCGGGAACGACTATATAAAAAAACTCTTCCACCCTGAAAAAGTAACGCGAAAGAGATGTTGAGTGCTTTGCGTGGTCAATGAATTCATGAGGGAAGAAGAGGATGAGGGGGAAGAGAATAGAGTTGGAGAAAGAAGAGGAGAGAGGGGGAAGAGAGAGTGGGAGTGGGTGAATAGAAGAGGGAAGAGTAGAGAGTGTAGGAGAGGGGAGAAGAGGAGAGAGTAGGAGAGAGACGGAAGAGGAAAGGTTATAAGAGAAAAAGAAGAAGAAAGAGAGGGAAAGGAGAGGGGAAGAGAAGATAGTAGGAGAGAGTAGAAGAGGGGAGAAGAGGAGAGAGTGGAGAGATGAGATGGAGGAAGAGGAGAGGGTAGGAGAAGGGGAAGATGAGTAAGAGAGAGGGGGAAAAGGGTGAGTAGGAGAAGGGGCAAAGGGCATGTAGGAGAGTGGGGGAAGAGGAGAGAGTAAGGAAGTGGGGGAGGGGGTAGGAGAAAGGGGGAAGAGGAGAGAGTATGAGAGTGGGGAGATGATATAGGTGGAAGAGGAGAGAGTAGGAGAGAAAGAGGAGAGGGGAAAGGAGAGGGGAAAGGAGAGGGGAAAGGAGAGGGGAAGAGAATATGGTAGGAGAGAGGGTGAAGAGAGAATAGGAGAGAGGGGAAGAGGAGAGATTAGGGGAGAGCGTAAAGAGAAGAGGGGGGAAGAGGAGAGTGGGGGAAGAGGAGAGTGGGGGAAGAGGAGCGTGGGGGAAGAGAAGAGAGTAGGGGAGATTGGGTAGAGAGTAGAGAGGGGGAAAAGAGGATAGGGGGCGAAGAGGAGAGATTAGGATAAAAAGGGAAGAGGATAGAGTAGGAGTGAGTGGGAAGAGGAGAGAGTAGGGGAGACGAGAAAGAGATATCAAGAGATAGGAGCTGAGGAAAGAGAAAAAGAGAGAGGGAAGAGGAGAGGAAATGAGATACGTAAAAGAGAGAGTAAGAGAGGGCAAGTGAATGAGGAAGGAAGAGGATGAGGGTGATGAGGGAGAGAAAGTAGGAGAAAAAGTGAAGAAAAGATGCGAGATGCGTAAAAGAGGGTAAGAAACAGCAAGTGAAAGAGAAGGAGGAGGTTTACACCAGCCCTCTAACATCTACTTATTCATCATGTAGAATTTGCAAACCTTACAAGGCAACATTACAAAATATGCAGTGAAGTTCGTAACATAAATAAAAACAAAATCAATTTATAATCTACGTAGCAAAAGAAATAACATTATTATCAATATAAAAGATAAGAGTCATAAATGTAAATCTCTTCATAGGAGGAGAGATTAGGATAAAAAGGGAAGAGGATAGAGTAGGAGTGAGTGGGAAGAGGAGAGAGTAGGGGAGACGAGAAAGAGATATCAAGAGATAGGAGCTGAGGAAAGAGAAAAAGAGAGAGGGAAGAGGAGAGGAAATGAGATACGTAAAAGAGAGAGTAAGAGAGGGCAAGTGAATGAGGAAGGAAGAGGATGAGGGTGATGAGGGAGAGAAAGTAGGAGAAAAAGTGAAGAAAAGATGCGAGATGCGTAAAAGAGGGTAAGAAACAGCAAGTGAAAGAGAAGGAGGAGGTTTACACCAGCCCTCTAACATCTACTTATTCATCATGTAGAATTTGCAAACCTTACAAGGCAACATTACAAAATATGCAGTGAAGTTCGTAACATAAATAAAAACAAAATCAATTTATAATCTACGTAGCAAAAGAAATAACATTATTATCAATATAAAAGATAAGAGTCATAAATGTAAATCTCTTCATACAAATAAATGAACAACTTGTGGAAATATGTAAAAAATTAGTGATCTGTGAAAAACTTTAGGAAACCTAATAAAAAAGAATTCGGTATATCTTACGTGCATTCATACAAATACACAGAAAGAGGTGAGGCAAAAGGAGTATGGAGATAGGTGGAAAGTAAAGTAGGAGAAGGAGGAAAGATGAGAGGGATGGGATGGGAGAAGGAGGAGAGAAGACATTGGAGGGGATTTTTGGTAGAGAGGGGGGAGGGGAAAGAAGGTAGAAAAAGAGGTTGCTGGGGAGCCAGCCGGACGGGCAACAAAGGTCGTCTTATGGATTTTGGGAGTGGACGGAGTGTAAGGGAGGGGGTTCGAGAGTGAAGTGGCGGTGAGGGCGGGGGGCGTCGGGAATGAAATGAGCGTGGGTGAGATGGAGACGTCGTGTGCTTGGGTTAGGGATGCGGGTTGGAGCGTGCTTATAAAAGCAGATGGAAAGGGAGGAAGGAGCTGGAAAAATGTGCGGAAGGAAAAAGAGGGACGAGGGCGAGAAAATGCGTGCGTGTGTGCGTGGGAGGATGTGCAAAAGAACACGAAAGGTTGGAGACATGGATGGGATTGGGAAGCAAAAACAGAGCGTGAGGGATGAAAGAGATGAGAGGAAAGGAGGATAGAAAAAGAGACAGGATGTTAGTCGAAAGAAAATACGTGGGAGAAAGAGAGAGGCAAAGAGTCAAGATAAAAGGGTCAAAGGAAAGAGGAGACAGAAAGAGGAATTTGAAGAATTCAGAGAGAGGGAGAGGGAAGGGGATTTAAATGAAGGACAAAAAAGAATTTAAAGAAATTCAGTTTTAGTAACCCCGAGTATGAGAAAGGGACAAGAGTTAAAACTAGCAGAAGGTAAAATGTAATACGAATCAGGATTTTGGGATTGCAAAAGTTAAAAACTAGGTTTTAAACAACCCAGGGTTTGAAGAGGGCGGAATGAAATTAGGTTTGAATGACTTAATGAGTACAATCTTTAACATAAGTTGCACTATTATTGCATTTAAACCAAGGAAATTATGGAAAGAAAATGTAAACTTTTATTTTTGTGTGGCTGAAATTGAACTGAAACTGATAAGTATAATAAATGCTGATGGATAAATGAAGTTTTATAATTGACTAAATAAGGATACCCAAGCTTTTTCGGGTATTGTGAAAAAAATACAGGAGTGTTGAATGATAGAAGGAGATTTAGTAAGTAATGAGAAAGAGAGAGATGGAAAAGGAGAGATCGAAAATAGTGGAATAAACAAAGCAGGAAAAAAAGAACAATGGTCAGAGGAGAAAGATAGAAGAGATACGGATAAAACAAAAATCGAAGAAAATAGGAGAAACATTCAAGAGAGTAAGAGACGAAACAAAGGGAAAAACAGAAGATGCAAAGAAAATAGTGATAGAGAAGATAGAGAGGGAGAGGGGGAGTAGACGGCGAGAGGCGAAGGAAGAAAGAGTAAGGAGGAGGGATAGGAAAGGGTGCGGTCGAGTGGCTTTTAAGAAGTGGTCTGCGAGAGGTTATGAGGGAGAGGGTATATGCAGTATCAGCAATAAAGATTCCAAAAGTACCGAAGGGAACGAGGGAGCAGAGTGGAGCATTTAGCCAATCACAACCTCTCTCCCCTTTGCGAATACTTGAATCCACTCCTCCCCTTCACCCTCGCCAATCCCCTTCTTTCTAACAGAAATCCTCCACCCCACTATCCCTACCCACCGAAGTCTTTTTTTCCCGTCCACCCCTCCTTCCCTCCCTCTCGCTTTCCGGCATCATTCAGTCACGTGGCTTATGGTTAGGACGGCCAAATGAAAGCATGGGCTCCTCGGAATAGTACGTGCTTTTATGGGCTCATGGAAGCGTTCCCTCTCAAAGTGAATTATTAAACGGACACCTTCCTCGAGGTTATTGGTTCCAAAGGAGATAATCCTAATTCAATCAGCGTCACATCGGTTTATTCGTCTCTCTCTCGGAAATATATTCCCGTCTCGCCCTTCGCGTTAATTCTTTATTGAGCTCGCCAGGGGGTGGAACGCTCGCGAGCACACACCCACGCAAACGCACACATATTCCAGATATACGTGGCGCCGAGGAAGCGTTTTGATCCTCCTGGCTTAGGCGTCTCCAGGATCTACGGGTTCGACGGTCTTAGCGGGGGTAGTTTAGCGCACGCGCCGTACGTGAGGGGGGAAATGCTTGATCGGTTCGATTTATGACCTATGAGTAGATGGGAGAGAAGGGTAGGGCGTCCAAAAGGGAATGCATCATAGGCATTCTCTTACATCTGCAAGGATGTAAAACTTCGACTGTGATACGAACTGCCATATTTCAAAAGAATTTCCGACTTATAGAATACCGAATTCTCCTGCATGGACCGCAAAAGACCTTTCGCCAAATTTTTACAAAATGCTTTAATGCTAAAGCGCCAGATTATTTTCATTGACGGTAAAGCCTTAGCGCTGATTAAACCGCGAACGTTTGTTCTCAAGGTAATGGAGAAAATCTCAAAATTTTCATAAAAGTATAACACCAAGTTTCTGGAATTTCTGTCTTAAGATTCTGCTACTAATAAACACATCCTTCACCAAAAGGAAATTTCAGCAATATCTAGCAAAGGCACTGAATCAGTACTTACGGAAAAGTTAAGTGATAACTCAAAATGTGTTTTTAGTCTAAAAATAAATCTAATATCAAAATATTTATTTGAAAGTAAATACTTTAAGCTTTGCGCATGATTCTCAGAACTCACTCTTCAGTAAATAAAATAAATTTGAAGTAAAAGTTCTTTAGAAAAGATTTATTTACAGGTGTAAGCGTTTTAATACAGTTGCTCTTAGAGGTGAAATGTTTGATAAAACTCAAGAAATATATTTGAAATATTATATACTATTAGAAGTAAAAATTCAACATTTCCCACATCCGAAAATTTATGAACTCTTGCAAATTATAAGCAGAAGTTACCTGAGCAATATGCTCCATCACGCTTCAAAAAGTCGGAATTCCTTCAAAAATGCAGATTATTCGTTCAAATGCGGTAGCAATTAATACTAAGACGAATAATGTGGGAAAACTCATATGAGCAAATTTTGTTTGCAGTAGATAGATATCACTTCAGCAGAATTCTTGCATTTGCAATCAAAATGATTCAGGTGATATTGTTTTTAAATGGGGAACCACCTTATTGAGGCTGCTTAAAATAAAGCAGTGGAAATGGCTTAACGCAACGTTGTTTGCCTGCAAGTAACGGAAGACACTGTGAAAACGTAATGAATTCGGTGATATAGCTTTGAGAAGGAGATTCTCCTTACTGTCGTTGCACAAAATAAAGCAATCGAAATGACTAATGTCTACTCTTCTTGCATGCAAGAAACGGGATAATCCACTATTTCCGCTTCGAGATAAGATTTAAAACCGAGCTGTAAACCTCTCGACTTCAAAATGGAGGGAAATCCTCATGATAAGGATGTTGTAGTTATAAGTCCAAGTCCAGATAATCACCAATTAGAAGATTGTTGATTCGCCGAATGAACGAGGAAAAATGGAACAAATTGGAGCTTAAACAAACGCAAGATACCATTCATTAAAACACTCCATTTGTTCCAGCCTCATTCGATAAATAAATAATCTACTGGCGCCTTTGGGGTTTTCCCCTCTTAAAATATTCTCTCTATAAAGATTTTCCTGGTGAACGAACGAAATTCCTCCATGCAGAAACACTCCCAATGGATCCGTCCCATAATGGTTTTAATAGAAAGATATTTTCGGAAAACGGTTCTTACAAAAATTCATCTCCTTCCAGCTTATGTCAAATTAAATTAAAATATGGAAGACTAATAATTGTGACGCAAATCAACCGAGTTCGCAGGAAATGTTTGCACGAAAATGACTGGACTATAAGACAAGCGAATATAATTTTTTGTAGTGCTCGATCAATATTTTAACACACCCGGATCTCTCGTTGGCAAATTATGGTCGAGTCATTTTTTGTCCGCAGAGTCATAATTACCTTCGTTGATTTGTGGATATAGTATATTTTGGCGCTACTGTCATCGTCGCTGAATTAGATAATTAGTTTTAGTTGCAAAAATTTGGGATTTCATAATTTTTCTCAGCATAACGCACTGTAATTTTATGCATTTTAAATATATTCTCTTAGTCATTAAACCTTGGGGTTTCATCATTATTCATTCTCGAGTGGTGTTTTGCAATGCCGTCACGATTATATAATTTAAAATCCAATAAAAATTAATAATTTTTGTGCGAAAGTTAATATGGAAATATTGCAATGTGAAATGACATGTGAATAAAGAGTTTATCTCAAGAGTTCAAAGAAAATTTATTTAAAATGTTAAACTAATTAAAGGATAATTTTAAAGATATAATTTTAGATTATATTACAGATTTTAGAAAAGAGCTCCTGAAATTTTATCTGGGATTCTCCTGCATGGGATTACAAAAATAAAGCACGCGGTATGAATCTATAGCTTTCATGGATCTTTTTTGCATTTCTGAATCGAGAAAGTATGAGCATAAACAAAATGATTTTATAATATCAAGATATTTGTATAGCTTACGGATAAAATAAATTGTATAAATGAAATAATACTCACTATTTATAGGTATGCGTAGTGAGATTGGTTTTATTTGTATAGCTTCGTTCCATGGTGTGAAACTTTCTTTGGATAAGAGTATGATAAAAATAAATTAACCGCCATGAGAGAATGAGTTGAATTTATGAATCAAGAGAAAGGAATGGCATTCAAGAGCTGAAATATTACTGCCGTAATAATTTTATCGTAATTGTTTATGACGCACCGATGATGTTTGTTCAATCTGCAACGGAAAATTTAATTACATTTTGGCGGCGTTACTTCACCCGTAGTAAAAACGAAATAGTAATCCAAGGAGAGATCAAAAAAATGGCTTGTTATTTACACATTTTTCCTCAATTTTTGACTACATTAACCTAAATGGATAAAAACAAATTCGTGAAAAATTACGCTCCTCAATCACTCATACCAAATTTGATCGCCCATGACGCCAGTTGAGGAAGGAAAATAAAAATAAATCGCGTTGTAAAAAAAACCTCTCCACTCAACATTTGATCGATCAACGTTATTACGCAGTTCAAACAGAATAATCTCCGTCCGCTATTCCTCCTCTTCCCCTCTACATTTCTCCTTTCCTCACTCTCTCCCGCTTCCTCCACTCTCCAATCTCTCCTCTTTTTCCCTCCAACCTTTCATCCTCTCCATTCCTCCTTCCAAACCTCTTCTGAACCCATCTTCCCTCTCCATCTCATTTCCTCCTACCAACGTGGGACAAAGCGTAATGGCGGCATTATTCAAATTTGGCAGAATATTAGACAACGACGCGTCCTCTTCTCTTGTCTTCTCTCTCTCTGCTTCTGGAGAGAGACAGATAATAATAATAATAACAAAACAGGGGAGAGAAAAATAAATGAACGAGAAAAAGCGTAGCTGTCCGCGTGAGTCGATATGGTATAGGGTTCTTCTTCCGTTACTTATTTTCGCATATCTCGGTCCCCCTCCCCCTCCCTCCCTCTTTCGTTTCGTTTTGTCACAAATCTTTTGTTTTTTTTTTAAATATTTATATATAAATTCGCTCTCTGCCGATGTCTCAGGGGAGCTATCCATCATATCCACTTTCACTTCCTCTTCCCTTCCCACAATCCCCCTCTCCTCTTTATTCTCTCTCTCTCCCTGATTCGAGGTTCTCTCTCTCTCTCTCCTTCTCTCCGGCGAGTTTCGGAACGTCTGGTCTCGCCGCCTGGCGCTTTTATCAGAATATAGCTTCGGAAAAAGGGAAGGTGGTGTGGATGGAGGGAGGGGTTGGGAGAGGTGGGGTAAGGGGGACAGAAGGGAGATTGGGTGACTGATCGATTGTTGAACCGTCTTCGTGACCGACACTACACTTCAATCTGGTAGGTTTAAGGGGAAGGGTATCAGCATCGCTCAAAAAGTTCGCCCTTGAAGGGGGAAAAATGATAGGAGTCTTTTTTTTATTATTCGATTCTTACGTAATCCAAATACGGCCTTAACTTTCAGACGGACCAGCAGGTTCCTAGCGGTCAGGAATTGGCGTTTCGGAAGTTATTTTTTCCGGCGTTGAGAGTTTTTTTTTTGAAAAATGTGATGTTTATTTAAAGCTACAGAATATGGAAAAGGCTCCGTAAAAGGGATATATATGAAAAAGGAAAGAAGCAGTTGAAGGTTTTCAAAGTCTTTCGGTCTTGAAAAAGAGTCCGACGGCATGAATTTTGAATGAGTGGATCTTCCTATTCAGAAAGTATTCACTTTAAATATTTTCATAGATTTATGGAAAATCAGGCCAAGTGAATTATTAAGGACATTTCATTTACTGTATTTCAAAACGAATGTAAAATTGTGGATAGCTTAATTTGGTACCACCACAATAACAGAAAATGATTCACTATGTATTTGGTGGAAGTAATATATTCAACGCATATTTGGAGCACAAAATTAAAAAGTGTTATTCTGAAATAAATCTCAAATACTATTTTGCAAAATCAATTTAAATCAAGAAATAATTTACGCTTCTGCATAAACGAAAAATTTGATAAAATCAAAAATTTTTGCGCAACATTGTGATACTGATTGGACTAAATAAGATGTGTATTGTAAAATATGATAAATTATTCTCCTCGCTGCAGAAAATTTCTGATAAAAACTACGACACAGCATAAAAAATCTCTATGCCTTGTTGGTGAAATTGAACCTGAGTTTCAGTAAAATAAAGATTTTACGGTCCATGTTTCACATGAAATTTTGAAATAAAAAATATATTTTACAATAATAATGAAGTATGAAAGTGGCGTAATATTATGCGGATTTTTCTTCGTTAAGATAACTTTTCTGCGAGATTGTTATCCGTGAAGTACCTAAGAGAAAGGATGGAAAATCTGCCTTTCCTCGCATTTTTCCTAATTAAAATAACAAAGAGATCCTCGAGAGAAGAGAATTTAAAAATTTAATAACTGATTGATGTTCACCTTAAATGGAATCTTAATACTCATCAACGCTACAAAGCCGTGACGATGCAACAACCTAGGAAGCGTCAGAATTCTTAAATTGTACTTTGATATTGTTTATTCGTCATTATATAATTGACTACGAAAACTGTAATTACGAAAGTCTTACAGTCTATAATAAAAACCAATAATAAAATATAATATTTAGATTTAGTTGAGACCAATAAATTAATCGTAATAAATACGTTAAATTTTAAATGTCATGCGAGAGATCGAAAAAGCAAATAAGAAATAAATTACCGACACTAACGAAGAACATGTCAATTTTTTGAAAATTCAAATAACTAAATCAACGAGGAAGAGGATAAAAACCGTCAGTTACTCGCGCCAAGAGGATTTTTCAACGTACAATCCCTTACCGAGATTTTCTTCTCCCCACATATGCTTAGATTAAATTAATCAACCCAGTTCGCCAATAGAAAATAAGGCCCGCTCCGGGTGGATTCCCCTCATGCTTTTCCATCCCGGCATTCCCCGCGACTTCATCGATCACCTTCACCCTCAATACGTTCGACTCTAATTCAAGTCAACTTTCATTCATCCACAATCTTTTGACGCTCTTACCGCCAGCGAGACTTCGACACGCAAACTCTTTTAGCGCGGAGAAAGCTGATGCATGGAACTCTAGCGTTTGCTTGTATATGGAATATACTTAAGAGAGAAACCCGAAATATAAAAAAACGCCAAAATGTTTAAATCTGAGCAAACCGCCATCTCCGCCGCGTAACCATCTTTCTTTTCCGGCGGCCATTTTCTTTTCGCCCGAACGCCTATTTCATCCACTTCAACATATTCGAGAGCGGTAGCATACGCGAGAGCGAGATGGCGGTGACGCGATTATACAAACACCTTAAACTTGCACCCTTGCTAAGGTCTGTGTCAAATTGAACTGCCTCACACACACACACAGAAGCCTACTGAAACACGTTCGCTCCATCCATGGCAACCAATCTCCTCCTTTCTTCTTGCCTCCCAGAAACACTGGCAAGGAGCCACGGCAGTGCTTTTAATCACCGCTCCTGGAGATTAATCGCCCTGCTTGGTATCCCATCCTGGGGCCAAACCGTGCCACTCCTTCGACTCCCTCCCCCCTTCCCTCCCACTGCCCCCCTTCTTCTCCCCCTTCTCCTTCCACTCCACTCGACACACTCTTTCAGCAAGTACTTAACATTCCTCCCCTCCCCTTCACATATTCCTCTCTCCGTTCAGCGACAGTACGCCCCCTTACCTCCTCCACCTAAATCCTGCCCCCTCTCCGCCTTCCCACTCCTACTGTTTCTCTTGTACTTAACATCCTGCGCCTCCCACTCAACCCACCCTCTTAGACCACTCTTGGCCAGACCACTTCAACCCAACCCATCCACCCCATCAGCACTAGTTCCTCCGTGTTCGCACAATATTCTCTTTGCCTCTCCTTTAAAAACTGCCCTCCGCTCCTTTGTTCCGTTTCAACATCACTTCCTTCGAATGATTTTTAAACCGAACGATTACTAGTGTTCGCGGCATGGTGTCCATTTTTCCTATCGACGACGGATATAGGTCAAACAATAAATAATCGATGTGCAATTCCAAGTAATTTAAGGTTTTCCTTACTAGTTTTCCAAGTAGATATATAATATATTGTACTTAGCCACACATACTTCACGAAATCAACTGATCAACTTCGTGGATACCAATCAATTTGAGTTTTATGTTAATTTAAAAAAAAAACATGCAACTTTAAAAAGATGTATCGATAGAAGTAATTTTGAAAACTGCAAAAAAATAGGAAGCTTTTGGAAACATAATACACCATCTCATCTTAAGCCATTTTAACTTTCCGTCAGGCAGATGCAAGTAAAAGTCGTTGACCGGATCTCTACGCCAGTGATTCCGGGACAACTAAAATTTTCGGTTAAAAATGTCTCGTTGCGGTTTGCACTGATATCATTATGGAAAATATAATGTGTGATGGAGGGAGAGGCTAGGTTTATTCCACACGAATTAAAAAAGGGAAATTTGTTTGGCATATCACGAGTAAAAGAGTGAGGTTCACGCTTTTTTGTTTTTCAAAGAATTATCAAGGTGGTCTTATGGTTAATATCAAACCAAAAATGTAGAATAATCTAAAGATCATAAAATTATTGTGACAACTATTTTATAGCTTGGGAGTATTCTGATTTATCAGTCATAATATTTCGTTATAAATGTGCTTTAAGAACACATGAAAACAAAGTTGGTGCTGAAGATATCAGAGCCCTTATGGCAGATAAAGTCACAAAAGCTTCGTCTTTTCCTAAAAAAATGTAGACGAAAATAGAGAAAATAAAAAACTTGCGCTCTAATTTGAGAAGAAAATTAAATCAATTACTAGCATTCGGCGTCTCTGTTTTGTAGTACCTTCTCTGTCTTTTACACTCTTGCTCTAAGGTTTCTATCCTGCTGACCAATTTTGTGTCATCCCAATGTAACATCAAAGCTTTTTCTCCAATCAAGTTGCTCCAGCTTCTACTTCATTCCCGTACCATTTTTCAGCTACTTTCCAGAAAGTTAATTGACTTATAGTTTCTTCGTTTTGTCTGTCTGTTGGTCCCCACGCTATTAAGTTATGAACCAATAGACCGATTTTCATGACATTTGGAGGAAATCTCTTTCTACTGGGGCCGAGCTCCAGAGGATAGTTTTTGTGGCGACGATTGAAAATCCCGGGTTCGATTCCAGGAATTATCCTTCCCATTTGATTTACATGAGAAATCTGAAATCCATCGTGCAGGATAATTTTCTCTTGCACATTAAAATATCTTATAATATATTATTGAAGCGGGATTTGTACTATTTTCTGAGGAAAGGAATGTATACCCTATTTTTTCTTGTAGAATTTTGCTTATCGATCGCATTTCTTCGATTTTTGCGTAAATACTGGCGTTTTTGCAAAGTTTACCACTCATTACGAGAGTGTTGCCATTGCAACGACATTTGGTGGACTCGGATTTGGTATAGTTTAGTAAAGACACGGCCAGAGAGCGACTCGCCAGCCGCATGAGGCTTTTTGCACCCAATGTGCGGCTCGAGGGGGGAATGTTATCCATATTTCCCCTGAATAAATTCTATCTTAACCTCCCGAAGGCATGTTTAAATATACGCCGAATCTATGCAACTTATTTTTTGGAGCTGATAAAGAATAAACTAGTTTTTTGCTAATTTGTTTCGTTAGTTTTCCTTGTGCTGCATCATCATCATCATCATCATAGGTAGTCTGTCCGTAGACAGGTCCGTGATTATTCTTGGTTAAACCTGGTTCTCCATATATTCCTATTTTCCGCTGTCCTCTTTATTTCTTGATAACTCTCTTTCCCTTTCAAATCGTCTATCAGCTGAAACCTTTTCCTACCTCTTTCCCTTTTCCCATCTAGTTTTCCTTCTAACACGTCTTTAATCATACTCTCTCTCCTCAGGTAATGTCCAACCCAGTTAGCCTTCCTCTTTCTGATAGTCTGTATAATCATTCGCTTCTCTCCTATTCTTCGTAGCACTTCATCGTTTTTCATCCTATCTGTCCATTTTATCTTCAGCATTCTCCTCCAAGTCCACATTTCAAAGCTTTCCAAGTATTTGATGTCATTTTTCCTTAGCGTCCATGTTTCTGCCCCATACAATGCTATACTCCATACGTAGCATTTTATCAACTTCTTGCGGATATCTTCCCTTATATTCCCTGTAAGTAGTTGTTTCTTTCTCCTGAAAGCCGCTTTTGCTTTTCCTATTCTAGTTTTGATCTCATCCGTACATTTTGCCTCTCGTGTTATGATACTTCCAAGGTATTTATATTCTGAAACTTGTTCTAATGGCATTCCCCCAATAGTTATGTTCAGATTCTCTTCTTTACCCGATATTCGAATGACCTTGGATTTTTCTGTATTTATTTCCATACCGTATTTTCTACCTGTTATCACTAGTCTATTTATCATTTTTTGTAGCTCCTCTTCCTTTCTTGCTAGAAGTACTTGATCATCTGCGTATTTTACTGTTCTTATAATCCTTCCTCCTATTTTGAAATCCCCTGTGCCTTCTAAAGCTTCTTGCATTAGACTTTCTCCATATATATTGAATAGGGTTGGCGATAGGCAGCAGTTCTGTCTTGCTCCTCTACCGATATTTATTCCGCAGGTGTCCACATTATCAAACCTGACCTTTACAACTTGATTCTCATATAGATTCCTAATCAGTCTCCTGTCTTTCCTGTGCTGCATATTCAACCCAATATCACAGTTCTCACTTGAGTGCATCCCTTAATATTGTTGAGGATCTTATGTGCGGCTCGGAGACTCTAATGTCGTAATATTTGGCACAAAAATACGAGCGATCAATTTACTTTTCCGTTCGAATGTATTTGTAATATTTTACAACGCTTAATTGTGAAATTTGCTAACACAAAGAGCAACTCATCTTGGTGATTTTAAAGGTATTAAAGCCAATAAAAGTAATTTCTGCACCACATCTGATTTTAAACAATTATGTAGAAAGTAGGCTTCATAAGTTCCGTTTAGATCGTCTTGTTATTTTTGAGATATGGAAAAGTAGAACTGAAAAGACGTCTGTGCCATGGCTCACAACTCTCTATAACTCTTTATCACGTACCTATGATTACTCCTTTAAATTTCTTTGATACCGTTGGAGTAATACATTCGTCTCAGTTTCTCCGACTTTCTATCATTTACTCAACCTTTGCTACGTTCCCGTATCTCTTCATCTCCTTTGAACTCATTTAATCACTCGACTGGACGAATCGTGGCACCTCGATTCTTTGCTCTTTACCACAGTTCCTCGACATTTCCCAAGGTAAGACCTTCCAATGCTCCATTCAAACCCATAACCCCTTGTTTTTAACCGCCAATGTTCTTTCACCGCCTCGAGCAAGACACTTCCGAAAGTCTCTCATGTCATTCCTCGAAACCCATAGGTAATCACCGAGGCGACCGAAACAATCGGTCCCACCTAAAGAGGGTACGTATCCCGTTCGTTTGAAACGGTGGAGTCGAGTGAAAGCATTTACCATCTTGACCTTGAAACAGAATTGAGAGTGAGAGAGGTGAGGTTTGGTGAGAGATAGGGGTGCAAAGTGAAACGTGAAAGAGAGAGGGAGGATTGAAGAGGGATAGGGAGGGAGAGAGGGGTTGACGGGAGAGAGGGTGCGGAAGCGGTGTGTAAGAGGTATCCGGATGGAGCGTAAGCCGTACGCTGAGCGTTTCCACGATGGAGTAGATGTATAATTAAGAGAAGGAAGCACATTCCCACGCGCACACATGCGCAGCGACGAATTGAGTATTTAACGCGAAACTGACGATTTTCTCCTCCCTCCCTCCCCTATCGAGATAGAATGGGATTAAACGGGATGAGAAGAGCACAGCAGGAGGGTATGGAGTGGATATCGAGTTATTAATTTTTTCCGCAGCGTATTTGACGATCAAAGTCTGGAACATGTCGAAAATTAATGCGCGAATTTACATGTTAATTGGAGGTGATATACCTTGATAGTAGCATCGGGAGGGGAGGAGGAGGGAGATGATCGTCCTTTTTCCATTGTCGATGCGGATATACGATTTTATATTGTTGTCATGGAGATTTCCTCCGCTCCGTAGTAGGACATTTACATAGCTCATATAAGAGATGCAAATTGCTAATGAACCATTTATCCTCCGACCAATAGAGTGCTCTCCCATTCCAGTTTTTCATTCCGAGACACTTACTGCCGAGCTCAATTCATTCAGTTTCGTTTCGCTCGACCTATTTCCCAGTGTTACGGTTCAAGCTGTTCCCACCGTCAACAAACGTCGTTAATACGGAGGAAACTAAAATTTTCACCTTTTTTTCATTTCCAAGGGACAAATAGGATGGAAATGAGTGAATCATTAACCGATTTAATTGAGAAAATAATTTTTCCGTCAAATTCCTTTCGTTAATTTGTAAATATCAGCGGATACAATAATATTTTATATGCGTGTGAAATTTTCAAAATGAGAATTACTTTATGGCATTATTTGTGAATATTGCCAATTTATGTTATTTTTGGCAAGAAAAGATAAAAAAGTATAGTGTCTGGTATTACTTTTTTAAAATAGCGATTAATTACCAGGCATATTCAATAATTTACAATAGTGGGCTGCCTTAATATATTTATTTTAAAATATTAAGAAATAGTTAAACAATCATAGTGTAGGTCTTAGGAACTTTAAGTACATTACAGTTCAAATGATTGAAGTAGACGCGCTACAAATTTCAATGAATATTAATTTATGGTATCTGAAGCTGAAACTGTAAATTTTCATGTCTTCGACTACAATTTTATATAAATATAATTCCTCATAATACAACAAAATATGGTTATTTATAAAATAAAATATAGCTAATCTCAAATGTAAAAATTCCGAAAAATCAAATACACAAAATAAGATAATTTAATGTAGAAAAACACACTTGGTTATTTCATAACCTCACGCAGTGCTTCTTTCTGCCGGAACGCACTGGAACGCCGTTCCGGAAACTACAATGCGCAAAATACTAATTTGCATAACTTACAACAAATGAAATGAACTTATTTGCAGTGCAATGACCTTTTACTCATATTGTAAAATTACGCGTATTCCTCCGCTGACAATTCACATTCAGTTCCTATTTTTGCCCCCACTCACCTATTTCGCGTTCCGGCATCTTTAACGTTGGAAAAACAGCACTGATCTCACGTATTATGTAACAGCTTCAAATAATAAAAAATAAATTATACCCTCGATTTATGCTATTCAAGTGAAAAAAATTAAACAAACCTCGAGTCCTTTGCTTTATTATGTTCGCTTTCAAATTTGAAATTCATTTCACTAAAGTTTCTGTACACTCATGAATTCAGGGAATTTTAGGATGTTGAAAAAATTGAAATTACTGTTATGGAACAAAACGCCTAAAATTTTCACATTATTGATTAGTAAGTGAGCTCTAATAATTAAAATAGTCCACTTATTAAAAATATACTCTCCATTTCGCCACTTTCTTTTAATTTCCGTTATTAACCAAAACTTTATCTAAACTTTGCTTTTACAACAGTTTGCTTTTCATTCCGCTGCAATCCCTCCGTAATAAGGACGTGCCTATATAAAAGAACAAAACTTATCCAATACGTTTCGTAGCCTAAGATCTTCGGGCACTATCGTGCATTCTCTCTTACGCCTGTTCTTTCTCCTCTCGGAGTACTTCCCTCTTTATCTTTCGCATTCAACCTTTACTTCCTTGACTCGCTTCTCCGAATACCCTTAGTTCCCACCTTTTATATTACCTTCTTCTCCATTCTGAACTTCTAGAGTCCTGTCCCTCCCAAACTTGCATCCTTGCGACCTCCGCACACTTAAGGAAATGGTTTTCCATGGAACTGGTCAGAGGTCGGGAGAAAGAGGGAAGCATTTGTGGAGAGAGAGAGAGATGGAGGTAATGGGAGGAGATGGAGGTGGCACAGGATCGGGAAAAGGATGTGAAGTGGTGGTTACGGGAGAGAGGGAGAGAGAGAGGAGGAGTTTGCTGGGGTGGATAAAGGGGGGAAGTGTCGAACATGGCCTAAAGAGGGCAGAGTGGACTCGAGGGCGAAATTCGAGTGGGTGGGAAGCAAGAATTTGACCCAGAAGGCAAGGGAAAAGTGGGTAGATGGGAGAATCGTGAAGTGAAAAGGAGAAAAAGACGACGGCCGCGTTATGGAAGGAGATCGGAAAAATTGAGGGAATTGGGGTGTAGTTATGTAAGAGGCGCGAGAAAACTGCGGTGGAATTTGTGTAGTTAGGAAATGAAAGAAAGGGACAATGGAAGGAAGGAATGGGATTACTGTATAGTAGGAGTGAAATACTCGGGAAATCCTGAGAACGATTTGAAAGGGTTCAGCAAAAGAAGGTTTCTCCCTACGAGAGAGAGATAGCGACGGAGAAGTGGATTGATATGAGGAAGCCTAATTACGTAGCCTTACCTTTTATTCCCGAATCCTATCTAAATGCCTCCCCATTGTTGAGGCGTGTTACTCGGATTATGTGGATACTCATTTGCGACTGCAATGAGAGTTAATGAATCGGATGCATTGACCTATTTTATTTCAAGACCTGAAAGGAAATGCCATCATACACTTTTAGGCGTTTTCTGGCAAACACCTACCATGTCGAAAAATATAAGAAATGAATTAATTGATTAATCTTCAAAACGCAGGGCTTCTTAGATATTATTTCCAAATAGTGTGTATTTACGTAAAAATGCTCGTTGACAGCCAAAGGATAGCATCAAAATTGCTTAAATGTTTTTATATTTGAGATTTATTTCTACTTGATTTTCGCAATCACGACGATGGATTTTCGTATAATTAAAGACATAAATAAAACGCGAGGAAAGGTAGACCGGATTGGATTAGTTTCTTTCATGATAAGGAACGTGCATAAAATTTGATGTGGGCAGTTTTCTTAAATATCAAGAGTGAATGCATGTTAACTTATATTCTTGATTGCTTTTCCAGAAAAGATTTAAGAAATTCGAAACGGCCATAAATTATTTCATGCTTAAAAGGAAATACAGAAATAAATTCTGAGATTTTGTAGAAAACTGCATAAAATTATGCAAACTATGAAGTTTATTTTATTTTACACATTTTATGCTTCAAGGCGAAAGTATCTACTGCATTATGCTGGGAATAAATTATTGAAACTTTTATGTATGGGTTACAAAACTAGAGGTCAGTATAATCAAGTTCTTTAGTGGAAGAAACTAACGACACACCTGCTATTATTTTTTATTCTTTAAATTATAACGGAATAACTTCTATTAGGAAAAATAGAATAATATCAAGGAGACTATTATTTAAATATATTATATTTCACACAATAACAATATATAAAAACAAATAAAATAAAATTGACATTTTAACTACGTATTCTTAAATTTACCCTCCTTTAAAATTTAAAGCTTTTATCCCTAGTGAAGTCAATGAAATGAATTTACGCAAACTGAGCGAAGAAGTATTTCAAAATGGACAGAAACTATTTATTTCGAGAAAAGTACGTTCCCTGCTTTTATCGGAAATTCACTCGGCGGCGTAAAGCACTTAACGGTCGTAACCTCAGGGGTGAACTTAACGCCAACATTTTTCTCCTACGAGGTTCGCGAACCCTTTTGGAAGCTGACAACGGAAACACTGAGAGAACACCGAAATGGACGTTCCGCTGCATTCGAAAGAGCGGGAAGAAAGGAGGAATTTTTCCCTTTCCTGTTCGCAATGTGACTCGTGTTGGCTCCAAAAATAAAGAAATGTCGCAAATAGATGTCATTTTGCCGAGGGCGTAAATGAGAAGAATCTCAGAGCTAGAAAAAGCGAGAGATAAATTATCTGGGTATTGTATTTTGCTGCGAGAACTGTTAAATTGTTAAAATGTAGCAGAAAAAGCTCTTCTCTGCTATATTAAGTATAATTTATGAGAATAATTATTTTGCGACCGTACACTGGTGTTGTAAGAAATGCACCTCAATAAAAACTATTTCGTAATAAAAAAGATTATTCCTAAGTATATGAGCTTGTATTGTAACAAAAACACTTACACTAGAGATTAAATGGAGCAACGGTGAAACAATAAGATTTTGCTTGAAAAAATAAATACAAAATGCATGACCCAGATACACTGCAATGTGACATCAATAAGATACATTTACCTCTATGTTTAATCACACCTACAATAATTATATGTTTTGACATCTACGATAAAAATGGAGTAAAATATTATTTTCAAATATCTCATCATCGAAAAGGGCAAAATCTCAAATAAAACTTTCGGTGAAAAAGTCGTATGCTTCAAAAACTCATATCTTTTAATATCCGAGATGAATTAATAAATGGTAATTTGAGCAAATGACAAGACGAAGCGCACCCGATTGTTTACTTATCGTCGAAAGCAAAATGCGAGCAAATTGCCATTCCACGAATCCCATTCCATCCTCCAGCCAATCGCAATGCCCCTTTGCGTGACAAACGTGGCTAGGACTCGTGCGCGAAGCACATGCGGGCAACCAATCATTTTTCAACCGCAAAGCGGCTGCCCTCTGGCGAGAAAACTCAATTCGGCATCGGCGAAATTAGTTACCAGCCCTCATATCTTTATTTTAATGCGTTCAACCTTGATAAAATACAATTTCCATTAAAATGATATTTAATCTTTGTGCGAGCTTCCATTAAGTCGGGGAGAGAGTGGGATAAAAATGGGAGAGAAATTAGCAGAGGTAGAAAGTGAGAGTGGGAGGAAGGAGTTAGGCGTTGGATGTGGATGTAATCATGAGGGGTTTAATTTTCGATGCCAGGATCCGTGAACTGTTGCGCGTAGCGAAGAGGCATTTACGCTGACCGTTTTTAATTCGAGCGGCCTTTGAAAAAAAAAGGAAGGCAGGGCCGCGCCCACGGGCAGCCTTTTGAAGTTTACAATTAACTCGCCTTTCATTACCTCCACGAAAGATATTTTGGTTCGATTTCGTCCTTTTTCGGTTTCGAATCAAGTGTTATCGAATCGATTGGGAAAAAACACCGTTTTCATCCCTGGAAGGAAATGTTCGTTGACGTTGACCTTTCTCAAAATGAAATCTCGGTTTTGGCATGACATAAAAATCAAACGAAATCGGAAACGTTCTATCACTTTAACATTCCAATACGATCCAATAATTTAATGATTTTCAATATATATCTTAATCTTACACACATGCAAGCAAACACACAATTGTTATCCTAATTCACTTAACTCTCTGGAAAATCTTCATATTTATAAAAACAGAAACACACTCATGAATACAGACACAGACTTTAATAAAACTTTATTCAAATTGACCGAACTTAACACCACTGACGCCAAAAATTCTTTTCGTTCCTCTAATGTTTTTCGGTCTTCTTTAAAACCTCTCCCTCTAATTTCTTCGCAGTTGAACCCTGTTCACTGCCAGGTCAGATTCTCCCCTGAGGATGCCCACTTGGTGGGTGAAATGCATAGGGTCTTTCCTATAATTTTTTGACTGAAGGAGTTTTCCACCACTGACCTTATTTATGGTTTGGAAAAAATTAGAATTGAGTGCTTAGATAAATACGTAACGTATGCATACTATGATCACATAGCAAACTGACCATTTACATACCGATTTAAGGATAGAGCGAGTGAGAAAGAAAGAAATGTAAGAACGAAACTCTATTTACATAAGAAAACAAAAATAATTAAATCTCTAAGTGAACTGACACAATTACTTCATATAAAGATGTTTTCATTATTTTTGGGTTTCACATTTATATCTAAATTTAGATGATAAAAATTCAACTTTTTTGGGACATCTACGTATTAAGGAGAAATAGCAGTTACATGAGAGAATGGGTCTTTGAATCACAGGAATTGATATCCTCCGTATATAAATTACGCTCAACCGCCAATTTTCGAATTGTAGCTAATTTCCACATTAGCCATATGTTCCTGCTAATACGTACCGTTGAATAAAAATTGCATGCGTTGGCAACACGATCATTACTGCGCAGTTCTGACAGCAAAAAACTTGTAGAGCTGTTGGGCAATTTTACCCATCGTATGCGCATTCGGTAGAAAATTGACAGACTGATTCGTGAAGTAAATATGAAGCTAAACTGAAGAAAGGATGGGACAAAATTGGAAATATGAAACTACAAATACGATAGAACATGTGGGGAGGGAGAAAATGGGGAGTGATAGTTAAAAATCTGGGAAAAACCGGGAGCGAAGGTGGAGTAGAGAGAATGAAATACGAACGGGAATGCAATGGCTGCAGAAAATAATAAAAATTAAAAAAATTATTCAAATTTGCCGAAGTAGTTGAGAAAATATAACGATACCACTCCATAGTTCGAGAGTAACGCATTTCCCCGGATGAATCAGCGTTGGAGTGCGTAAGAGATACGAGATAAAAAACCTCTGGCGAAATATCGCTTTTAATAATCGAAACGTCGACTAAATTCGCGCTAGACATCCGATGACGATTTTATTTGCGGTTTAAGACATTGGCTAGGAAAAGACATCGCCTGAACGGCAAAGGAATCATTGGAATTGTTTCGATTTTCGAATTTTATATTCAACGATAATACGAGCGCGCTCGTTTACTGCCTGGTGAATTCATATCACTTTTCCTGCCATGACAACGAAGAAGTGTGCGGATATATGCGATAAAATTATAAAATATCAGATCAATATCTTTTCAAATTTATCTATCTACCATATTATGTGGTAATTAGGCTAATGATTTTGAGAAAATTTTCATAGTTACACGATCTGTAACCAGTCGCTGGAATGTATGATGATACTGTATTTCCAAAATTCGACATGGTTCGGACTTTCTCTGCAAGAATAATATACTTCGTTTATTCGGTCGTACAACTGTCTAAGTCTCAAGTTTGGATCTTAATTCTAACATAAAGCGATTTTGTGGACATGAATGGAGGCGCAATGCATTTCTTATGGGAAGATTCTTACTTTAAAAACATAATTACATCACACGTTTAAACGTTTTTGGAATTTTTCTGATACCCCGGGGCAACACGCGCACGCAGGTTCACCACAAAATTATTATAAGGAATTCCATTCGTTCTAAATTACCACATTTGTGAATTGAGTAATATTCTTTCAGAGTACCTTCTGACAAAAAATTAACGGAGTATCGTGAAATGCCTCCTTTGATTTGTCTTTGTGATTTTGAAATTTTCGTCTTCAGAATATGAAGATTAAAAAATAACAGAAATATTTGTAACCTAAATTGGAATAATTTGATAATTAAAATTTGTAATTCCCGCTATATACTAAGGATGTAATAAAATGAGGTAATTTCTGCTTTTCCAATATTTTTGAAGATAGATGGAAAACTCGGTATGATTTTATAGCTCCGAGTCAATAGTTTCAAATAAAAATTTTCAACTTTAACTAAAAAAATTCAAATTATTGTATTGAGGGTGTTCCGCTTGAACGTGATAATACCATCACTGACCTTGGTATAACTATTGACTCCCAGTTAAATTTTAAAACTCACATTCGATCTCTCAGGTCTAGGGCCTCCTGGGTTTTTTTAAAGCGTAATACTTGTTGAAAATTTTCTACGGTAACGCTTGTAAAATCTTATTGCTCCATTGTACGGCGTATTTTAGAATTTAGCAGCGTGATTTGAAATCCCCATCATAACACTCATAACCTTGCAATTGAAAATGTGCAAAAGCGTTTCAATAAATGGCTTCGCTAGAAAAATAATGGCTCCATTTTTAACAAGAATGATTATCCCATTTTATGTGAGAGATGGGAGTTGGTTCCTCTTGAGACGAGGCGAGCAGTCGCTAATGGATTTTCCTCCGTAATATATTGACGGGGGCTATAGATTCTCATGACCTGCTTAGCCTGATTATTTTCAATGTTCCTGCTCGACGATCCATACATACAATGCTCTTTCGAGATTCTTTCGGGAGAGTGGACGCTTGGAGATTTGAATCCCTGCCCCGAATGATGAGATTTGCGAACGAGGTCCTGACTAGGGTCAATAACATTGATTTATTTTTTACTCGTTGTATTCTATTAAAAGCAACCGTGCCATCTTAATGTATGTACACTTTTTCGTCTGTATTTGCGATTGTTTTATATTTTTATCTGTTTTATTCATGTTTTTTATTATAGCGCATGTAATTTGGGTCTTTCCTGTATGCGTTTAATAAGTTATTATTACTAGTAGCCCGTGACACAGCTACGCTTGTGTATGTTTTTAAAAAATATATAAGTAAACGTTTAAGTTGGTTGTTCACATTGATATATACATTGATATTCTAATTTAATGAAAATATTTTTTAAATCAAGGCATCATGATTAACAACATTTTTGGTTATGTTATTGGATTATCAGGTAAAGCAAACCTGATATTTGCAGGGTTATTGACTTTAGAGGCAGCCACATACACAGGTTCCTTCAGGTAGGCCTACGCTTAATATAATAATCGTATTCCACATAATCCAGTTAAATATTAGTACCTAATTTCGCAAATTCTGCAACAATGCGGTAGTCGTTAACAACAAAAACTTTTCACGTCTAAAAACGTAACATTTTCAAGTTAAAACTACATTTATGGACCGATTCGACCCGTACAGGAAAATAGAAGATGAGAATAAGAAACTACGTACATGAATTTGCCTTTAAAACAGTCTGGAGATCGAAAGTCAATTTTTCTAATTTTAATTTGCAAAAAAAGAATAGAAAGATAAGAATAGATTATTACGTGTTATATTATGGGGAATATAAATTCTCTCTCAGAGACAAAACCGGATCTTTTTTCATTCAAAATGCCCATTAAACTCTAAGTTTAAATAGCATCAATTTAATTTGGTAAGAATTATTGATTTTTGATCGTTAACTATTGATAAAAATCGATTCAAATTTGTTCGTGACACAGGTTGGGATAAGCAAATTATTATTACTTAGTTTTCTGTATTTTGTAATAAAAAAATCTGATTAAAAATGACGATATCGTGAATAACTACGATATAAAATATATGCCCGTTGAAATTTTATTAAATAAAAAACGTAATATTCATCATTTTTTAAGTTTTTCAATGCAATACACAATATCTATCATCAAATTCAAACAAATTATACTAAATAATGTGAATTAAAAGAGCTACTTACTTAGTTCTTTCTTCGTCAAGGTAAACAAACTAATTAGCTAATCAAAATATTAGCGGCCGTATGTTCGTTCGCATTTATTCCACGCCTTAGAAATGGCACTGCAGTAAACAAACCTATTGTTTAAATTAAGTTATCATCACTTCCCTTTAGATAAGTTTTTGGATCACAACAGGACAATTACAAAGAGAAGATATTTGTTTTTATTTTATGAAGAATATATGAAGAACTAGTTTTTGCCAAATTTTAGATAAACTTTACATTATATAGCCTAGAACATGTATTTAAACTCTAAGTGCAACACCTAGAAATGCAAATAAAAAAGATTTATAAAGACTCATTGCATAGTCTTTGAGATATCTCTATTTAAAAATGTACGTGACACGAAAAAAATAAATCATTATATAGATTATTATTAAAATGCCACGATTGTGGAAGTTCAAGTTTATTCCGTAGCGTAAAAGAATTTCCATGCATTTTTCAATAATCATTGGAAGAAATCTTTGGAATGAAGCTTGACAAGAATACACAAGGCACCAATGTGAAAAGGGAAGCTATGGAGTAGGTATTTAGGAAAGCACAATTATCAAAAACTCAAAAGTGTATTCTACCTTTTAAATCTGAACGAGAAATTACTAAAGGAATAATGATGGGCAGAGAATTATGCGCCTCAAAAAAAGTAAAAATACCCAAAAAAATCCTTGCAGTCGTTGAAATACGAGAAAATCAAGCATCCGAACGATATTATTTTTACATTCCGTCGTCCAAACCCAAAAGAATCGGATCGGAGGATGGGCAAATGTGATTTCGACTGGATATATCTTTTAAAATCGATGACTCCATCCCTCGCCAGCGATGAGAAGAGGAAGAAGGAGGCGGGGAAGGATGTGGAGATGGAGGAGGTGGAGGAGGTGGGGCTGTAGCGGGGGGGGAGGGGGGGACTGAGGGAGGCGCGCTGACTCAGATAGAGAGCACACAAGGCAGCGCAACGGAGCGCATCATCAAAATGATGATGGTCGTTCTAGATGATCTTTTCGATTTCCACAAAAAATACATATAAGTCGTGCGGAGTCACGGATGGCGTCACAGATGCCGGAGGATGCGGGAAAAAAACAAAATCATCCAGTTATTATTATTTTTGGTCACGTATTCACAAGCTCCGGGCACCATCCCCATCTCTCGGGACTTTAGAAATGGCGCTCGGGCGTCCTTAAATGAAAATTTTTGGAAGATGTTAAATAGCGTTACCTCCGAGACTCTCCGCGGCATAGCCGCCATAAAAACGTGACCGTGCCTCCGGCGACAATTTAAGACGTGCGGAAAGAAATGTAATCGCGAAACTGCGGAAAGAGAGCTCCGAAAAAAGAGGGCGTGGAAAGTGATCCAGTGGCGCTGACGCATACGACGCACGGCCGAAGCGCCCATGTACGAATCTATATCTTATAAAACATACATTCCTTTATGAAGTTATTTTTTCAGGTTAGGCGCAATTTCATGCCAAGACGTCCAAGTTATTCTCAATGAATTTTCCGAAATTTGAAAAAAATAATAGTTTAGGGTCAGCATTCCGCATTTGGCTTAAGTTCCCGCGATAAAACACGGACCTACGACGTTAGTAATAGTTTCACGTTTCCCATTTACGATGACGCATGCACAAAAACTCGACTTGTAAAACATCGTCTTTCAGCGTGCTTGTGTAAGAGATTTGCGACGCAATAAGAATAAATTTGCGAGCGCCCGGTTGTAAAATTGCCATTCTCTCTTATCACTTATGTAGATGTACCGCGTT
This sequence comes from Tanypteryx hageni, assembly GCA_028673005.1. Lineage (NCBI taxonomy): Eukaryota > Metazoa > Arthropoda > Insecta > Odonata > Petaluridae > Tanypteryx > Tanypteryx hageni. The sequence continues at coordinate 76,974,986 of CM054114.1, read as the reverse complement.
TTCCAGCGAATTGTAGACGAGTCACAAAAGGAAGTCCATGGTTGGACCAGCGTCGAATACTGCTAAAGGCAAATTTTATTCTACCTTTTGAGGCGCATTCTTTATGGCCATGAATTTCGACGAAATTTGAACGTTTAGATCCATTCAAGCATTTTCGGAAATTATATAATATTCCGTAGTGCTTCAACACTAAAATATATGCAAATGAATTATGGAGCTCGACTTTTCTCGGTAAAAAACTGAAGATATTTTTGTCATATAAATTTTTTAAGTGATTTTTAAATTCCTAATTAACTCGAACCTCTTCTAAGGGATGTGCCGAAAACTCGCTCAAAATGTTGTCAGAAGGAATTCTTTAAAGGATTTTTGAAATTCCGTGAAATAACGGCAGTCATTGAACGACTGAATCCTCCAAATCACACTCACCTACTTAATTTTGTTTCAGACATGAATTTTAAATGTAAATGAGATATCTAAATAAAGAATCGCGAAGATTCTGTGCATTACCATTTACATACTATATGTTATATTTCATTGCATTTTATATATTTAATCAATATAAAACATTTTTTCAATGAGAAACGTTTCTTGGATAGTTGGTCGAATTCACAACTGTAGCCATTTATAAATGCTCGTAGTTCGATCGCATCTGAAAATGACACAACTCTAGTGGATCAATCACGGCTGCTTCAAAGCATTACCGGCATAGATGCCACTATATATATACTATTTTCGGCATAATGTAAAATAATAATCGGGGAAAAGTTCAACGTTATTCTGAGTCACAATTGCAAAATACCAAAATCGATTTCTTTCACGCGTTTCTTAATTCAGCACATTAAATTTTAATGGTAATAACGCCTATTTCAAATTCATAACTCGTATACAAGACAAAGCGATGCGAATGAATATGAAAATATAAAGTGCCTTTCACAAAATATTAACAAAAGTCGCTGTAACATGCAGAAAATTCGCAAAGAAAAGAGATTAAGTTCTTTTAAACTCTGTCTAAACGTCTTTTACTTTGCGAGCATGATGAACTATAACAAAATGTTGATAACAGCCGTAATTTTAAAATTCTAAAACGTGGCATTAAAATTAGTCTCCACTGATTCAAGGTTAGCAGTGACGGAATTCGCGCTTTTAAAACTCGACCCTAACTTCTCGAATCACTTTGTTAGTTTGAAATGATTCATGGAACTTCCCATTACGGCGTGGACCGAGCTCCGATGGTACGTCGTGCTTTGGTAACGATCGCCATGCGCAGCCTTCGCACCGCTCTGCCAATTTCCCTCTATCCGATATGACACGTAAACTTTATCTCCCCAAGATTTTTATTTTAATAGTTTCCTCTCCATAAACGTTCGGGCGTAGATAAAAAAATCCACGCGACAGATTAAGACCGAACGATTCAGCTCATCGAAGTACTTAATGACCTGGCTCACCCATGGGTTTGTGCGACAGAGCCATTACGTCATTAATGCAGGTGTAAAACCCTTTCGCTCTCGCCTCCCGCGTTTCTGTGTTTGCGCGTTTGTACGTGTGAATGTGTGCGCGCGCGGAATCATCTCCTCTCTCTGTTTACGGGCGACGCGTTATGAGTGCCGCTCCCACCCAGAGGGGAGGATTGCATGCGGGAGAGGAATTAGGCAATTCCACCGACCGACGAATGAAACTGGCTCGAAAGACCTCTTCTCATCATCCCGGCCAATCGGGCTTCCTCGACGGGTTTCGTTTGACTACCGCGCTCTCTCCCAAACCCCTAAAGCACACACGGAATGACCAGGTCTCCTAACATCCCCGCGTTAAAGCGCTCTTCCACGCTAACCCTCCTCCTCGAACTCGCGTAACAATCGATCGGAATAGCGTCAGACGATTAGACGGGTCATATCCCGTGTTTTTTCGCCTCCTAATTCGTTTTATCTCTCTCTCTATCTCCCTTTGCTTCCACATCCCCAAATCACTCCCTCTCTCTCCATTTACACTCCCTACAACCTTCCTCTCCATTCCTCACGCCTATTCCACAACCATCGTCCTCTCACTTTCTCATCTACGCCTAACACTCCCCTTCTCTCATCTGCTTATTTTTTCATATCATTTCATTCTTAATCCTTGCTCTGCCAAAGTATTTTACAACTTACTCCTCCCAAGTGGGGTAACTCAGTTACCCAACAATTATTTTGTCAAAAATCGTTGTTTATTGGGAGAAATATGTTAGTATTAGGATATATATATATATATATATATATATATATATACAAAAGATACTAGGAAAAAATAATGAATATTATATAATTACATCACAATTGTAATGAATGAATGAATGTTGAGTACTACCAGAGGGGAACATAAAGCTGACTTGTATTTACAAACGCCTTTCATTGTAACATACAATCACATGAGATTATTCTTTCGTAGTTCAACACGGGCCTACCTAACTCCAAAATGATTTGAAATAATATATACCTATTTCTAACATGAAGAGTGTAAGATGATACATAAACACGTAATATGAAAATTAATATTTTAAAAAATAATGAATATTTTATAATTACAATGCAATTCAATAAAGAGTTCTTAGGTGCCTTGAATGCTGAAGACAATCAAACAAGAACGCTATGCTGACTTGGATTTACAATGGCCTTTCAATGTAGCATACTAGCAAATGAGATTTATTTGTAGCTCAGCACTCGGCTGCTGGTCACCAAAATGTAATACATTATATTGCAAACCGATAGATTAATGCAATGTAAAATCCTTCAGCCATAAAGATTGTATAAACCCGATGCATTTCGCCCACTAATTGGGCATCTTCAGGGGTGACTTGATCGGGCAGTGACTAAAAGTCGACTTTTAGTCACTATCCGATCAAGTCACCCCTGAAGATGCCCACTTAGTCGACTTTTAGTCACTATTCGATCAAGTCACCCCTGAAGGTGCCCAGTTAGTGGGCGAAATGCATCTGGTTCCTACAATCTTTATGGCTGAAGGAGTTTTACATTACATTGAACTAGCCGTGAGTTTCAACTAAGCTACCAACCTCACCGATAGACTAAATAAATTACACACATATGTATATAGTCACATGTATCGCCGAACTGCATACAAAGTAAAATGAAACAATGACAAACTCTACCAAGAGGATAACTCATTTACCCTGACAGTGTTCTCATTTAAAAAAAATGGCTCTAAAAAGATGTAAATGAACACAATAACAAACTAATATTTTCAGATGTTAAAAAACGAATACATGAGAAGATACGAATGAAAACCCAAAAATGGCTATTAAAAAAGTAGAAAAACATAGTTGGGGTAACTAAATTACCCCTCTCCCCCCGGTAGAGGAAGGATTAACATAAAAATGTTCAAATGTTGAACTATCAATATCATTATTTTTAATTCAATAAATTTTCATTTCTATATCCTATATCCATAAATGTTTATAAAAACCATATTTTGATTGCTGCTAGAGATATCTATTGCGTAAATTATTACATTTATTGGATTGTGACGGAAATTATTAACCTTAAAATTTAACCTGATATATTTAAATGTAATAAGAGAATACATAGCCTTAATTCAATATCAATGAAGACGTACGTGTGTGTTTGTGTCTCTCTCTTTCCAATATTTTCAATAACTTTATCTGCACCTTCCTCTGTACATCACTCCTTATCTCCCTCTCACTTTTTCTCCTCATTTCTCTACTCCTCTTTCTTATAATCTTTCTCCCTCGTCCTTCCTCCTATCGTCCTCTCTCTTCCTATGTCTCCCACCCCTCTCTCCTCTTTCTCTCCCCTTCCTCTCCTCCCTTCTCTCACCCTCCAGACCCCTCTTCCACACTAACCCTCCTTTGTTAGCATTAGGCATCGTGGCGGCTAATGACGAGCCAAGTGCACTGATTTCCGTCCGTAATGTTGACGCGTTTTAAGCCTTTGGTGTTGCTTCAGGCAACAAATTGGACGGTTTTGACTGCTTGTCAAGCTGACCATTTTGACTTTTTTCGTAAAAAAAACATGACACCCAGCGTATTCCACCGGGGAATCACGGCCTGGGACCGTTAATTTTTTCGTTATCGCGACCCAAATTACGGCCGCGGGCATGGCGGATCCGAAACCTGCAATTAGTCCGAACCGCTCCAGAAAGAGTAGCGCTTTCCTCTGGCGTGATTTCTAACGAAAATGACGGGTAGCGATAACAATGACGCATCGCCATGACGTCAGTGGCAAATATGGCGCCGGATGATTGCGAGGAATCGGTAGCTTTGGAAGACGAATACATGGGTAGAGATGGATGGTGGCGTCGCCGAAACCAATGCTTCGGTTGCACAGAATGCTTGATCTTTCCGGTGATCATATAATTTGGCTAACAATCGTATTAACCTTCGTGATGAAGAATTATCCAGGTGGAGAAATTTATTACAAAGGCAGTTTCAAAAATTACAATGGGAAAAACTGATGCTCGTAAATACTGTCGGAAAAACCAAAGGCTGTCGTTGTTTATAATTTCCTTTGCATCCACACAAGCGCCATCCCTTTGTTTTGAGCATACTATGACGTGCAAATCTCGCGAATTGCATCGGTTTTAACAGGTCGATTGCATCTGTTGGTATTCCTTTTGCATAGCGGTTGGTTTCCCATCTCAAAAGCATCAATGTGGATGACTGTGTACGTACACAGCATCGCAGGGTTCGCACAAAACAGATTTCTCCATAACTTCATATCCATATCGTCTGTTGCGAAGAGAGCGGGCGAAAAAAAATGCCAACGGCTCATAAACGTTAATGTGGAGCGGAAGAGGCTCTTTGACGAAACGGCTTCCCGTTAAGTGCAGGGACTTAAGCTAGTTACGACCCGGATGATCGGCGGCAAGTGCAGCAATTCACCACTTTGCAAAAATAAACGCGTCGAATCATCGTCTGCGTTTTTTTCTACACGAAACTAGTTAATGTGCAAACTTTTCTACACTCTCGGTAGCACTGCGATCACAAACTCGTGGAAATTAACACGGGGACTTACTGTGCTCGCCCCCTAATTTTAAGTTGGAAAATCAGCATTTTTTCCCTGAAAATGAATTTTTCGCAATTTATTAAATTACTTTTACCTCCGTTTAAAAAATATAAACTATTTAAGTGAAAAATTATTTAAATATTCACCATTACTTTCTTCTCGAATTTGCTAACCACACATGCTATATAGTTGTTCGGGGGTTTATATTGCTCAACCAGACGAATAATTAAAATCTAAAAACGTCATTATAAAATGGTTCCTGGTAACATTTTCTCTCTTAATTAAAACTTTTCGTTGATATTTTAAATTGGTATAGTTTTTTTTCTAAAAAGCTATTAATTTGAAATTTGCTTCATTAGAACATAAACTGCAATCTGCCCTTATTTCCTTCTCTAAGTTACTCCACAGACATTTCCTTCTCAATATATCATTAGCGTATATTTGCAATTTTGTTAATAACACGCTAGAAATTGTCGACATTTAAAGAATTATTTCATTAAATTACGCCTCATGGTACTCATCGTATATGAAAAACTGCGCAATGTTATACATAAATAAAAACATATATAGCCGATTTTCTGAGAAATTTTTAAAAATTTTTATGATAAAATGATTAAATTTTTAAGCAAGTACTTATGAAAATAGGTATTCTAATTTTACTTTTAATAATACATAAAATTATTAAATATCGCTTTCGTTTTATTTTGGAAAATAGCCAATTCTAAGAATAATATTTCGTAGCATAAAATTATATCCTATTTCCCAATATTTTTCACTATTCTTATGGTTTTCGGTTATGCTACTTCAGCAGCAATGCTGTTGTTTATCTTTTTGCGATCAAATTTCTTCACTCAATTCCATCCCCGGACATAAAGAAAGACACCGTGAGCGATGTGGGACCATATTAATGAATTTATTTTTGTCCAAGTTTTGCCCTTAAATAGTGTTTCTAAACCGGCAGTGCACGTCTCACGCAAATCTCGTTTAGGTGAGATTCAATATTTTGAAAATAATTATTACAAAAGTTTTTTTCAACAAAATACTGCAATAATTAAGGTCATTATCATTTCACATTACTGAATAAAATAATACAAAAAATTGAGTTAATATCCATTTCTTGGAAAATATGAGATTTTTTTATCATGGTGGGACCAGGATTTTCTGACAAACTGGTTGGTGCGATGCAAGATGCTAAAGGTTGAGAACTGCTGCACTAGAGGAACGAAAGAAAGATAGAGCGAGAGAGAGACATATATATATATATATATATATATATATATATATATATATATATATATATATATATATATATATCTCCTTGTAAAAATTATAAAATATAATTTTTATGGAAAATACCCTCTACGAATTATTTCTCATCTCCTTTCACTAAATTCTTTCGAAATCATTTCTTTTTCGATTTGATTTGCACATTCATTTTTTCCCTTTTCTCTCTGTATTTTTATCTTTCTTCTACTACCTCCTCTCTTCATAAATTCTCTTACTCTACTCCCTCTTCTCCTACCCTTCTTCTTTCTCTCGTACCCTTTACGCTCGATTCTCTCCCCTTTCCAATTCATCTCCACCCTTTTTCATCTTTCTCCTTTTCCCTCGTCCTACCCTCACCACCTTTTTCCCTCTCCAATTCTATCATCCCCTTTACTCCACTCTTACTCTCATCTTTGCATCGTCATGTTCTCTTTTGCCGAAGAAGACTCTCAATTCATCCCCCGAACCCACCTTCTATATTCTTCCCTTCAACCTGTCATCCCTTTCTCTCGCATCCTTCACTTCCCCATTTACTTCACTTCTTCAGACCCTAAGCAACGCTTTATGTGTTCAAAAAGTGGTGACATCTTTCAAACCCTCTCTCTCACTGAGGGACTTCTACACAAAGAACCATCCCCTTCCTTTACTATCTCTCTCTCTCTCTCTCTCGCTTCTTCAACTTAAATGCGTGTTCTTTATACAAATACATAAAAATGTTTATACGCGTAAGAATACTCTTCAGTGTTTACGTAAGGAACTGCTAAAGCAGGCCCGTTCCTTTTCAAGAGCTCTTTCTCTCGACCAAAAAGAAAAGATGGGTTACGGTTGCGAGGCATTTCAAAAAGTATTTCTTCTTCGGTATATATCTCTCTCTTTCTCTGGTTATGTCCCACTTCTAACCAAAAGTGCAGCCTTATGTCCTATTAAGGATGGAATAAGCATATAAGAGAAATGACGATGGAATGTTTTGGATGCACGAAGAGCGCTCGATAAAATACCAAACATCCTTATGCAAAGCGTTATATAAAATTGTGGCGGAGGAACATTTCGTTCATTTTTTTAAAACTAATTTGAATAAACACCATAAGTTTGAGTTTATAATGGAATAATTTCGTATGAAAACGTCCCTAATGTTCGAGAATACACGATGAAACTCAGCATTCCTCAAGAAGTTGCTTACTTATAGTGTTTTGACGCGTTACAAAACGCTGTTTTTTTAAAGACTTTTCAATGTTATAAGGAAGCTTATAAAATCTTTGCATTCTGAAATCTTGTTAAGAGCTGAAACTCGGTAAGCAGCATTTTAGCTATTGGCAAAAATTTGCCAAATTTAGAAATAACAAATTTATGGATGCATAAACGAATACTGACGTTTTTGAAAACTATATTGCGGCAAAAATATTAAAAATATTCCTGATTATGGTAGTATATTCCCGTTGAGTAAACTTTTTACAATTGTTGAAAAGCGGAGATACTTATGCAAGCGCGATCTTATCCCGACTTAAAATTTTTTAGTATAATATATATGGTGAAATCCACAGGTTATTTATTACAGAAAGATATTTTTTCCCTTTTCTCTAAGAGGATTTTGTTAATAAAGAAAAATGCTACATATTTCGGAGAGATTAATCTCTGAAAAAGTTTTGTGAGTACCTACAATGATAACATAATAAATGTCTATATTATATTACAAAAAGTGAGGCGACGCTTCTTTCTGCGTGCAGTTCTCGCGACGTCAGATAGGGCGAGCTGGTGTGAAGTACAAGCAGCACTCCCTTGCTTAACAGCTAATAATTGACTCAGGGTACAAAAGGGAGGTGAGATGCAGGAGAACTAATTTCGTTAGAAAAGAGAAAATTGAAGGCGCGCGCATCCTAGAAGTAAATTCACCGCGTTGAGCAATGTGAATACTTAGTTCATTTCAACGTAATTCCTTTAGTCACAAGCATGCAAGTAGATAATTATCGATAATTTTCAAACTGGCTATTGGCATTATGTGGAGGCAAAATATCAATACCACAAAATAGTAAAACCGATTGGAAGACGCACACATTCGAGTGAAATCCCGTTGAATTTTTGAGTTGTTTGAATCTATCTTGTCTACCACTATATTTGTTGACATAGCAAATTGAATCAGATGTTATATTTTTTGCAATTTGTCAACATCAAAGGGGCATTACAATGAAATTCGCGTGGTAGTTCGTGAATTTCAACCAAATGTGCTGCAAGTATAAGCCATTATTGCTTCTCCAACGTATGACACTTGACACGTCAAATGAACCATTTATTTTTTTAAACATGTATCGCAGACCATTCCCAATAAAACTGTCATATGCCCTGACAATACAGAAATCACCAATCCAAACCTTTGTCAGAGGTGGTATTTTTCTGCATGAGCCTAGCTTTACGTATCGAATATTATAAGTGGAATATTCAAATATTCAAAATAAAAATACCTTAATAATTCAAATATAAACGGCACCAACTGTCACAAATAATATTGCCTATAAAGATTTTTTGCGAATTAAATAATAAAGCGGAAAATTAAATAGGTAGATTACAATTCTATAGAAGAATTTTACAATCATCTGGAGCAATCGTCTTCAATCTTATAAATATGCGAGTTGCCGCTGCAAGTGCTTAAAAAAATCACCATACACCAAGATCTACACTCGTAAATGAACCAACGCGATCTCCAGGGCAACAGCACTTCAGCCACGTGAAGCCTATGTGTATTAGACAATAAATTCCACGATTTCTAGCAGAATATTTATAATTTTCCGCGTAATTAAGGCATCTAACCGTAATTTCCAAATTCTCGGGCAATCGGCTCTTGTCCAAGTTTTCGTATTTCAAGTTTGGTTTCTAAAATTGTCCTGCATGAGCAATACGAATAATCATCATTCAGACAATACCCTACAAACTAAATTTTTGGGAAAATTAGGATAATTTGTATTAAGATTATGGCATCATCATTCATGCTTTTAGCACGTGTTTGGATAAAAAATCGCGAAATAAGTATGACGCCATTATATTTAACAATTAAAAAGTGTTAAATTTCCCGAAAAACTACAAAGCACAACATTAAAGTGCTTTTTACGTTTTTACTATATTTCGTGTGTTAGTATAAAGACGTCATCCTATGTTTACGTCATAGTTTAAAATCAACGGCATAATAATGTATAAGACAATAATTTTCATTTTCTACGAAATAATTAGGGTATTTTTGTGTGAGGAATATGGCACCATCATCCGTGCATTTTAGTACGTATCCGGATAACAAATTAATTTAAAATTATCACGTAATCATATGTATAAGTCGTTTGCTGAAATCAAATGGATTATAATACAATCTAAATATTAAATCAATACTCTTGAAGTATAGAAACTACATTCCCATTGAAATGCATTGGGATCGTTGTTATGACAGCTAATATTTTTCATTGTTGAAAAACCTTCCATAATTTTATGACTAAAATCAAATTTTTACGTAAACCCTGCATGGATTTGAATTTTGTTATATATGTATGTCCTTTTTACATTTTTACACCGTTGAAGCCATCGAATTCAAAAGTTTCATCGGCCATCCTATAAACCAAAGGAAGAACTTGGTCTAGGTTTGCGGACCGTGGGGTCTCTTAAAGCCCATGGGGTCAACAAAGTACTATTCCCATAAGAATGCATGGGAAATGGTGTGGAGAAACCCCAAAATGCCATGCAGCCCTTCACTGATGTGGATATAAATATACCTAAATATTAACTTACGATCACGTGAAATGGCTTATTTTACACAGAAAAACTGAGCATATTTTTTCTGATCATTTCTTGTGGTCGTACATACTAAATCGCTCGAAATTTTCCTTAAAGCGCAAAATTTTTATTGGTTTGGATGAGCATTTTCCAGGCGGCAAGAAAGAAAAATTTCTTAATTGTTGTCCTCTTCAAAGGGAGATAGCCACGTAAATATTAATGCAAGGAAAATCTACGCCTTAGAGGAAGAATAGTCAATGCCAAGATAAAGAATACAAATGGTATCATGCCTAAATAAAGTCTATGAGTACTTTTAAAGTGGAGTTAAATGATTTTTAAGGAATATTAGAACATTGTTATCCTTGAACATTAACATTGAAAGATTTGTCGCAGCATAAATCGTTAAATCTACTTACAATTGTACGGTAACCAAAATGTTTTTTACGGTTTACGTTTTGGCTAATAGTATTGACATAATCCATGTAATTTTATTGCTGCTTTCAAGGCTTCGGCGCATCTATCAATGTGAATATAAATTAAGACGTTAATGCGTAATTATATTAATAGTAAAACTTTACAATACAATCCATTCAAAACCTGGGGTACCCAAAAGCAAAAGTAAGTAAATTTAAAAATTTATTGCATTTTTTTGTATTAGGACATCAAAAGTGAGATATCTATAAAAATAATAAATAATAAAAATCATTTGCTGAACTTTCCCGAGCGAAGCCGGGCGTTTCTATTAGTATCCCATATATGTAAGAAGCAGCTATTTATAATATGATCACAAAATCTTTGACATATTTTAAATAAGAAATTTACAATAAATTCTACAGGAAGATAGTTTCATTAGTAAATAAGTGGGTTATAATCCGACCTGGCTTCATATTCATTTTTTTCATTTTCGCAAGTAAATGTCATATGTTTCATGTGGATTATTTTTCAGTTGTATATATTTTTTATTTGAACAACTGACTGCGTTAATTTAATGCATATCTCATAGACCACTATCGCAAACTCTAGAGCTGCTACATATTTCTAGCAATTGTTTACCCCGATCACTCTAAAAGTGTACAAGAGCAGATTAGCAGCTAAACCTTAGGACACATTCGAACACCGCATATATATTTTCATTATTCCAATAGACGAAAAAAAATATCTTTTTAACTAATTTGAATGAGTTGTGATATAGATCTGATCCCGCTAGATGCTTAATATACGATTATTTACCATCTGCAGTGTTCACGAATCCAGAGGCGAAAGAACAAGGCTGTCAATAATTGTAGCTAGACATTCTTCGTTAAAATCCTCACCGTGCCAAACAGTTTCCAGCATGAATTCTCCGAGGAAGAAAGCAAAAAAGTTCCGTCTTTTCTTATAACTCGGAAAAAGAAACAGATGACACCATCTAGTTACCCCTACGAAGAGGAATGCATGCTGAAGAGAATAATGACCAAAAAACCATGGCGTCGACATCTCATTAAAGCAAATGAATTGAGTGATGCAACAAAGGCTTCCACGTAGGGTGGGATAAATCAATAAAATGGGATGGGAAGAGAGGAGGAAGAGAGTGAGGGAGACAGGGAAGGAGTGTGGGATATGCTGGTGTTGGAGGAGGTAAGTTCAAAGCCACACATGACTTCTATACGACAATTGATTATCATCACCAACTTCATCTCGAAGCCGGTTATTTGTCACCCGAGGAAACTTCCCTTCCTTTTCCTCAGGGCAGAAGATGAAAAAAAAATCTTTTACCCGAAGACGTTTTCTCTTTCACCCTCTCATTTTTTCCTCGAATTCCTTCCTCCACCTATCCTTCTTACCTTGCCACTTTTCCCCTGGCTTCCTCTTCCCTCTCTTTCCCATCTTCTACCAACCCTCTCTCTTTCTCTCAGTTCTTTTAACCCCCACCGGCCATCTGCGGATATAATTTCCTGCCTCTCCTTCGACATAAAGCCTTCCTTTTGGACCCTCCTAAGAAATCGACCTCTCCCTTCCTTTCCTTCCCTTTTCATCAAACTCTGTCCACACGCAGGTGGATTCTGCCTCGATCCCATCTCCCTCCCTCCTAACCAGACCCTTCCCTGCGCCTATAACTCTTCCCCTCCACTCGATCTTTCATCACGTTCCTTCTCTATCTGTATTTATTGCCGGTTTATTAAAGATGCCCATAATATGAATTTCCTTTCCTTCTTCTTCCTTGTTCCTCATTATGGGTCTGATTTTACATACATTCCCACCCGAGTTCTTAGCGGTGAATTTTTATTTTTATGCTGCTTCTATCTCGGATATTGTCCGCTTCATTCTATTCGATGTTTTTCTTCTGCTTTTGACTATCCTCCTCTTCTTTATCTATTACGATTTTTTCATTTTTTTCTTTTCTATTATTTTCCCTTAACTACGCGATCATTCTATAGTCGGTTTCCATTTTTTATCTCCTCTAATTTATATAATTTGCTATCCTTTTTTATCGCCCTTATGTTTACGATACAATACTTTCCAATTGCGTCTCTTTATCATCATTATCATTTTCTTCAGCTTCTTAACTTAGCACAGTCATTTTATTTTTTGCTATGGCATTCCTATTGTTTTTATTATCTCTTTCGCAACTTCATTTTATTCGTCTCCCTTTTTTCTTCTGAATGTTGCAAATGATTCTTTTTGTGCATCATTTCTACTGTTTTCATAACCATGTATTTACAATACATCTTTTATTCCTCTCGCTTTGCTCAAATTCCTTTCTATTCTGTTTCACCTAATGCTCCCTTTCCTCTATTCTCCCGAACCTCATCCCGTATTCCAATTTTCACTCTCAACATAACCTATTCTTCAACTTCATCTCGCATGTTATTCGCTTCTTCCTCTTCTTTCCCATCAACCGCCTTTCTTCGTAATCTCTTCACTCTTTTTCTCCGACGCATTTTCCTCCTCCACCGCTCTCACTCATATCTCTTCCTTTTCTCCAAATTGCAATCACTGCTCCACTCCTCTCTCCCTTCCTCCTCTATCTGCACCTCCATTCTCCTCTCTCCCTCTTTCCTTCGCTCCTATCACCCTCCCTTCTCCCCTTCTCACTCTCTCTCCCTCCCTCCTTTCATCACCATGACCACATCCGGTCTCCATGTTCTCTTCATCGCTCCCCCTCCAACTCCGTGTTGTATCCTCTTTCACTTTCCTTTCATCCCCCAGTCGCTCATCTATTTCACTTCTCTTACCACGAACTCTGTACACATCGATTCCTTTTGTGCACTCCTTCGGAATTAGTTTATATCGATATATTCTCTTCCATCCTATTCCAATCTCTCATATGAAAAATAATAAAAGCTATATATATATGTGTGTGTGTGTATATACACACACTGGTAACTGTACCCAATATGGCCTAATCGCCGTATCGACCGTAGTCCGTGACAAAATTGATATATGGTTGTTGCAGTATATCGGTAGACTGCTATCAATCGTGTTTATATGGATTTTCGCTGGACGCGCTCAGTTGGCTGAATTTGCTGGAGTGTTGTGTTTGCGACCAGCGTTTGTGGTTAAGCGCATCTAATTTCAAGATGTGTGTACAGGTAAAAGTTAAACAATTAATTTGACCTTAGGCATTCTACAAGAAAATTGTCTCTACTATTAGTGGTGTAATTGGTTTGGAAATTCATCGAGATGTCATGTGGTTCCAACGGAATATGTTTTACTGGTACAAGTCTTCCCATTATGGCCTATGTAGGCCATATTGCCCATTTTGTGATGCTTAAATAATGACTATGAATTTTTTTAATTATTTCAGATATCATTTTGTTGTTAATTTATTTATTTGAATTAAATTTTGACCTCATGTGCCTAAATATTTGGTGGTACAATTGTACGATTTTGACCTATATAAAATTAGAATCTTGAGCTTCATTCTCTATTTTTTTAGTTTTTCTTTCCTGCCGACAATTTATTGCAACCAATTATGAGCAATCAAGCATTAGAATTTTGATACAAGTACTTGATAAATATTTCAGATTCTTGTTCTATTATTTTTTTAACAATAACACAATAGGTCATATTGAGATCATATGTTTATAATATAGCCCAACAGCAAGGTTTTGCAATGATGCTAACCAGTAATTCCATGTTGAGGCGCTATATTTGTAAAAACATTTTCTGTTTATTTAAATTAACTGTCTAAGAATACATTATGTTAGTTTTACCTTCAGTATTTGAGAAAGGTGCTTAAAAAATTAATAAATCTTAGCTAGGCCATATTGGGTAGAGATACCTAATATATATATTTATCAATTTTATCGCTAGAGAGTAGGCTGGAGTCTCCGCCATTTTCCCCTTTAATGACGGATAATGAAAGAATAAAAATAATACCAAAATCCCTTTATTTCCAACTTTGTATTATGCTCTTAATTCCAGTTTTTCTCTTATTATATTCCCTCTACTGCCACCACAGTCGGAGGATTTTTAACGTTTTCTGCTTTCTGTTTGATAAAGTAATGCTGTGGGTGGGCGTGTTTTCAGTCGAATTTTTCTCATTTAAACGAAAAGCGCTGTATTGTGTGGCCTTGTCCTGTTCGCTTATGGAAATACTTACAAACGAAGTCACATATAGTCATGGATCTTCACCGAATCTAAACCACTCAAATTATAGTAAACATTTCCCAAAATTTTCAACTTTTGAAAATAGAATCCCGTTCAATCGTTCGAAACAAAACTGTACAATAAAAAAATTATTTATAAAACTATTTCCCATTTCTGCCTCTTTTTTTCAAATTGCTGAAGTTTTACTTGGGCAACGTACAACTAAGAGAGCATCAACATAATTCTACAGAATACAATTACATTAATAATATTACATGTTTGAAAAAGAATGAGATTGCAGAGCAAAGCAAAAAGGCACTAACTAAACTTTGCCTACTTTTACGTATAATGGCATCTTTAATGCACTGATTTAAGTCATCGATCGTATTCTACATTTCCACACTCGTGCTCAATTTTTCTAATAGACTATTTCCTTTTTCCTGTAATTCAATCATTCTTGTTAATTTTATTTTCTTTATTTTCTCCCTGGGATCTTGCATACAATGGCCCCATCTGCCTTTTGAAAATCGCACAGAAATTACATTCCCTCTCATATTTGGTTTACCATGCATATTCTTCCGTCACTTATATTCTTCCTTTTATTGCTTTATATACACGTCTATGGTTTTCGGTTACATCGACGAAAATTACGAGACGTGGAATGACGCCACAACCGCAAACCTTGCTTGGCGCTCTCGATTTAATACCGCGTCGCCGACTCTCGATGGTTTAATGGTTCATTTCTCCTTCTTACTTAATCGCAATCAATTATATTTTTTCGCCATTTTAAGTCGTGCCGAACCGTGGGTCTGCGTTCGATGTCAAGCGAAAGCATTGTTCATTCGTCTTTCAACGCGCCCACAATCCCACCGCCATTTTCTGCCATTCAGAGAGTGGCTCCGCCAATTTTAACTTTCGCTTTTCTCGCCTCTTTTTTCTGATTGCCCGTCCTTACGCTTCACCGCTTTCACTCTCCTTCAAATCACCTCCTCACCGCTTTCTCTCCCCCCCTTCTCTCACGCTCACACATACTGTATCACTCAATTTTTTCTTCTACTTTTCTAAGTATTTCGCCTAAACTCAAGCATTTTTTTCACTCTTCATTTGTTTTCTATCACTTTCCCCCTGGTCATTAATATGCTCCTCTTCATCCTCCTATTAATCCTTTATCACCTTACCATTCTTATTTCCCTTCCTTTCTTCCTTCACTGGCAGTCTCTTATTCCAAACTCTTCTCCCTTCTTCTATAAATCCATTTCCTTACCTTGTCTCTTCCTCTCTGTCTTTCTTTTTCCTTACCACTCTTCTCTCAGCCTTTTATTTTTTTCCTCTCTCCTCAATCCGCCGCAATCTTCCTCTTCCTATCCTTTCCACTCAAGAGTGCCACCTAGATTTATGATTTGGGTACTCAGTAATTCCGCGACTGGCCACCCATAAAAGGGATAGGCGCTGGGGTGCAAAGAGAGAGACGAAAGTAAGGAAAGGGGTCTTCTGGTTATAGGAGAGGGAGGGAGGGGGAGAGAGAGAGAGACGAAGGAAAGAAGGGCGTGAAAGGGGGAGGTGGGATGTAGGACGAGTGAGTGGGAAGAGAGGGAGTAGAAAATGGAGGGGAGGAGAGGGAGAGAAAGGACAGGCCGGGAAAGTAAAATGGATAAGAAGAGATGCTACTGCCCTCTATTCATTTCCGGTTAGTTTTTTTTTTCGAGAGTGGTTTTCTGGTGTGAGCGAGGCATGGGCGGGGGGCGGAGGGGGTGCGAGGGAAAGAGAAGGGAAGCGGATTGGGTCAGGAGAAAAGGAGAGTGAGGCCAAGGGACTAAGAAAAAACGAAGGGAAAGAACGTGGGACGTGCGAATGCGTCCACCTTCCATATAAAAAAGGCTTGACCTATTGGCTCTGAAATGTAAAGGATATTTTCACTTTTTTTCTTTCTTGAAAATAATGAGGGAAAAGGGAGTAATTAACGCGTTCCCCCATCTTAAATTTATTCGATCCGTAAGTATCTAATAGCAGTTCTAAGGTTTATTAACCGGATGACAGTGGTTCCGTCCAAAAATCTTAGGTTTACTCTACAAACCCGTTTCATTCATGAACTACACTACCTTGCCCAATTACCTATTTTTCCATATGGACATACTTTCAATATATGTTAATAAATATATTATGTTGAATTGTATTTTACAAAGAATATATAGCTATGGAAAACATATTCTATGTTTATTACAGGTAGAATGCTTAAATTCCAAGTAAAATAAGATCCAATTTCATAAACGTCAAGCAATAATGAATAATAAAAAACTAAGTATGATAAATCACACAATATATATTACGACGGCATTTTTAATAAATAATTAACATACATTGGATCATTTTTTAGTTAGATCAAAGTGGCATAAACCTCGCATAAGATAAAGATATATTTATAGGTATACATTTTAAAGATATTTAGCAATGATTTATTTGTGGTATGGATGTATTTACATACTTTGTAATTACTTTAAACAAAGACCAATATGTACTAAAATTGAAGAATACAGAAAGAATTAAGCAAATACGATCCTAGTATGCAGTGGGAAAGATGTTTTATCAGCTCTACCCCTTAAAATGTTGAAGAAAGTAGTAAACTTTGCATTCTAAATCCGCCATAAAAAAGGAACGGCTTCATTTCTTACCTCTTCCCTTAATCGTTCATTCCGAGAATTAGTTGCCGAGCATATTGCTGGACGTTCTGCAATTTAATTTATTTTAAACGTCAGGCGAGAATCCAAAACTGGAACGTCTGTAGGAAAAGCGACTGACATTAAAAAACAAGTGACAGCGATGGATGTGTCCTTAAGCTAAACTAAACCTCCTGTGGAAATGAAGTGGGTGCGTTGCTCGGAGAGGAAGGAAGAAGAGAACAAAAAAACGAAATACTCGCATCAAAACACGTGAGTGGATTTGACACATCGGCCTCTTGAATGTGCTGTTTTCAAGGCGAGAGAGAGGCAAAAGGGACGGAAATGATTATAGTGTGAAATGTGTCTGTAGCATGAAGTAAGAGAGAGAGAGGGGGGGGCAGGGTTGCCACCATCAGTTAAAATCTTAACCCGTAGATTTTTCTACGACCCCCAAAAAGTTTTTTTTCATGATAAAACAATAAATATTCGTATAGGATCGAACTTTAAAATTTTTATTTATTTTTACAATTTTTTTCAAATAAATAACATTATACTACTAAAAATTTGGCACATTACAATAGTTTTACATCAGAAAAATATAATAAAAAATCACAAATAAATATCAAATATACTTACAATCTACAAACTTCAATAATCTCTAAAGTTAACTCTGGTAAATATAAAGTATTTTTATATCTATAATATGGGAACAAATTAACAAAATACAATTAAAAATCTTATAAATATACTTAATGAAGTAATGTAATATATTATAAGGAACACATTAACTTTTATTTTGATTTAAAGTTAAAAACTATATTTTGAATTATCCGTGACGCTTTTCGGTAAATGAGTTTCTTCTGGTTCATTTATAAATTTAATGAACTCTTGACAGGTCATGTTAAAATTAACTTTCGTACCAATTTCCGCTTTTAATAAATTTGCTGACATTTGTTTCTTTCATCTGTCCAAATATTGCCCATTAGGGAAAAGATGCTTTCCAAGAAAGCATTGTTTACTGGTATTGCTAATATTAGCAAAAAGTTTGGGTAATTCTGTAAAATGATTGGAACCATTAAATATTTTGAGTCACTTTTTATCGACAGGAGAACTTTATGCACTTACTTTTATTTCTGGCAAAATATTTTTTAGTACGTGTACTTCATCAAACAGTAAATCTACCTTTAATTCTATTTTAACATAATTTAATATTTTAAGGAAATCATCAAAATTGAAAGTAACGTCCTTTAAATTTAATACCGTAAAAAACTGACACGGACTATTTTCGAAATCGTACCATTTCGACAAATAATCAATTGCTTTATTGTAAACTGCCAGTGCTTCTTTCACAAACATTTCCTTATCTCTTTGTGTTTGTTGTCCAAGAGAATGATTTACTTAAATGCCGAAATATTTGTCGTCGATTTTAGTTTGCAGTTTGGTTTTTAATGATATAATTATTTCATGTAGGTACTTCAGTACATGCAATCTTGCTACATTCGAATAATAAGAGAGTTGCACTCATTATGTTCATAAAATGATGTACAAAATATATGTACAGTTCTGGAATTGATAAATATGAGTCGTTTGGCAGTTCATCCTGCTGGTTTAACAAATTTCCAAATGACTTTATTATAGTTATCTTCACCTTTTTCAATGAAATAGTTTTTTGTTGCTGACCAAGACGACAATAAAGGGTCAACAGCTTTAAATAATGACAACCATCTTGCAGGTGCGTGCCTCCTAATATTTTCATAATCATTATTGAGATAATCAAAACATTGTTTTCATTCATCTGTTTTTCACGAACTGTTGGAAAATTCTACAAAAGCTTTTATAACTAAATTTTGTACGTACGTCGTATGCCAAAGCTTTACATGTATTTCTTGAAGCATTGTGTATTACATGGCAATTACAATTGCTTTTAAACATATTTTCATCACTTGATTGCAAAAGTTTTTGGAAAACAGAGTTATTTTTGCCACAATTTACCGAGGCATTTCCAGCTGTATAAGAAACCATATTTTTAATTTTAAGATGACATTTTTCGAGACATTTTTTATTTTATCGATAATAGCTGCCGATGATTCGTCAGTTTTCGTAAAAGTCTATAACTTTCTCTTGAATTCCTATTTTCATATGAAAATATGTAACAGCAATTGGAAAAAACTTCCTATTGCCTTTATTCGATGCGTCAGTTGCAATAGAAAATGGAAGCTGATAACTACTATCACTGGTCATTTCATTCAATATAATTTCGACTAATTTTGGAAATAATACATTTTTTACTAACATCTCAGCCTTTGTTCTTCCGCAATGCAATTTTTGCTAATTATGAATAGTGTAAAATTTTTGGGATTATCTTAACACTACAATCCATACTCAGGTAACTATGACGATGACTTACCCCATGGTACACTTGGGCAATTTCCGCTATAGTGACTTGAAGGTCTTCTGCATTATTATTCTTAGGCAAAAAAGTTGTCAACAGTTGATTTGTTGAAGTATTTTATATTTATATTTTTATCGTATGTTTCTTGCTATTGAGATGTGTCTTTAGTACCTTCTCACCATCATGCCTCACTGTAAATGTTACACTGCAAATTTTACATTTTGCAGTGATACTGTCCAGCGTCACCAACCATGGCTTATATGCCGCCCTTTCATACCATTCTTCCAGGAAGTTGCAATCACAATCCATTTTTCTTCTTTTTGCGTCCCTGTTTGACGGTCTTGCTTTATCCATTTCCAGTTTAGAGATGAACCTACATCAAAAAAATTAAAATGTATTAATCCGTTTAAGTATACATAGACACAAAAATATTTTGTTAAAGTCTTAATGAAAAAGAATATTAACAAACATAGAAATTGCTGGATTCGTTACTTACCAAACAAATTTAAAAATTTGAAGCACAGCACACCGACGGGCGACGCGACGGCTACAGCCAGTATCTGCGATGCGATGGTATCGGTAGACTTAGACAACCGTTGCCGCTAATTGGAACAATGTGCATATATGCGAAGCATATACTATTGCTAATTGTCAAAGTAAAATAAATTATTTGTGAATTTTTCGATGCAGAGAAGTAACATTTTTTATACAATTTATATTTTTTTACAAAATTTTGTTTCACCAGGAGTTGTAATATGTAAACACGTGGCGCAAAGATAAGTAGTCAAAACTCGGAGTCTCTGGATCAAACCCGGTGTGGTGGCAACCCTGGAGAGATGGAGAGGATTGGCAGTGAGGAAACAACAAATGAAGAATACATATCACTATTACAAAAGAGGAAACTAGTGCATTTGTATGCGCAGTGGGTAACATTTGATAATGGTTTGGAATCATACTAATGTGTGTTTATCGAAACGCCATGCGGATTTAAATGAGAGAATGATAAAACCGCTTATAACTCAAAAACTTATCATTATTTTTCGATCAAACTTTCAGGAAATTGTTGGCAACGTCACATTAAAATTTTAGGTTGCTCGGCGTCTACACTGAAGTCATGAGGTTGACTCCAGTGGCTTATATTTCCCCATTTAATTTCCATGGGGAGAGCTGGAGCGTAGACTGCAATCCTCTTCATCCAAGTTTTAAAATTACTTAAAATACAAACTCGGGACTTGAACTCAAGAACGTCTAACAGAATTGTTTTATCTTCCTATCGAAAAAATTCGAGTAAGAGACTAACAAATAAAAAAAAATAATTTTAGACGCGAACATTTGACGTTTTTTCGAACGAAATATTTTCGTTGTTAAGGTCAACCGCCATATTGCCGACCACGAAATTACGTGAACAACATTAGATTAACGCTATTAATTTTTGATAATGCAACTGGGAATTAGTTTATTTACATTAAATGCATTGATACCGATATGACAAAACTGCGTACATCAAACTGGCTTTTGATGTAGGATAGATTCAACTACTTATCTAAGCAGCTAATATGTGGCGTAAAATTCCCGAGTTGTGAACATTAAAACATTGAAGACCGAAAGGATTAATTTGTTTGCATCGCAATCTTCAAACAATCGAATAGTATCCTATCTATAAAGTTAGTACCGTATTGTTATATGCATTAAATAGGATTTAGGTGTATGACAGAATTACGTGTTTGTATAAATAAATAATATGTGGCATAAAATACTCTATCTTGTATTTTGGGGATATATTTGTGTTGTTTAGACGCGCTTCGGCCGTATAATTATTAATTTAAATAGTAATGAAAAAAATAATTGATGTATTTGCACCTGAATTAATCATAAAATATTTTTGAACTCTTACTTAGATAATTTTCATGACAAATTTATCATTTTGTTCATTTGTGCTGCAGTTTTAAAATGAGTCCTTGCTTTGAAATTGGTATTTGTTTACTAGCATAATTTTTTGTAAACTATGAAGGTTATGCGTGAATTAAGCATGAAGTTAAATTAAAATTTGAATAAAAAATTAATGAGACTAAATTTTACATGCACTAAATAATAAATAGTAAAAACAAAACCCGAGTCGTAAGTTTTCTAAATAAAAATTGTGGTGTTGTAAAAGTTAATTTTGTCTTGTTTTTTTTAAAGAGGGAATACCACCAAGTGAAGGTTCCTACAGTCAAGTTTGAGTAAAAATGAAAATTCCAGAACTGAGTGTTCCAGAAAATTAAAATAGTTTCTGCAAATAAAATTCATGTTGCAAAGAAATTTTACCGAAGATTACTATTTAAAAAATTTTCTAGAAAACTTCTATATGCAAAGAAATATTTTTACTTTACTTCAATTTTGATTTTTATATTTATTTTTTACTTTTTAGTGCATGTCAAACGTGACAATTAAAAATTAAATCTTTGACTAAGAGAGAAATATTAAATTAATATAAATTTATTTTAATGAAATCACGTTTTGTATTCACTAAAATGCAAAAAATAAATCTAACTATATAGTAATGTTTAACAAATAAATTTTCATTAATATTTCTTTGACAGGCAACTTTCATTTTCACAAAACTTTTTACATCCTGTAACATTCAATTAGGTAAATTTTGCATACTGTTAACTTTTTAGTGCATATGAGTATATATCATAAATTTTTAATTTATATTTTTTAAATTAATAAGTAATTCACACACACTCGTCTTAGTCAAAGAGCCATTACCATAGTCTATATACATTGCTTCAATATTTCTCATCCATTTTTTTACATCATTCTATTCAGCTATTCCGTTTATTTTGGACAGCCATTTAATGAGCGCGGCACGTTCCGCTCACTTAGCTGCAGTCTCTCGTGATGCTCAAAATGAGGTCACCATTTCGTGACCTTTGTCTATCCTGCAGAAAAAGAGGGTCGTCACCCTTTTTTTCGAAGAGTCCGAGTCAGCGTGCATGATGAAGTTTGGTTGTCCATCTATGTCCGAACTTTCACCGTGATACGAATCTGGCATGACCCCGGGCATCTCTTTGGAGTAACCCCTTTAGGAACCATTACGAAAACAAAAACTGTTCGGAATGCGCGCGTGATTAACGAGACCCTCTCTCCTCTCGGACAACTCAGCGAGCGTCCTTTCTGAGTTTTGAGGTGAAGTGGAGTGGGAGGTAGGCATGGGGGGGGGGGGGGGGGTAGTCTTTTCGTCCCGCACTTATGAACATAGAGTGAATGCGTAGGCTTTTCTCCTGCTCCGATTTCCACAAACCTCTTCACCCGGAACCTTGAAAACAAAGAGAGTTCTTGCCCCATTGAACTCCAAGCGCCCATAGAATTTAACTCTTCATTTTTCAACTAAAATCCCAAACTTTTTCAAACCTTAATTTTTTAGTGGAGTCTACGTCTACAAGATACCTTGCAAGTCACCTTTTTGGTGGATGGCAGGGAGTACAGAGCACGAAGGGTCCACAGTTTTTCTAGGTTTCCTTTTCGTATTATGTTCTCTTATCGACCTAGAGAAAAAAGATCCTCTATATCGCTCCGTTCTACAATCGATCTAGCGAACCTTATCCTCGCTGTCCTGCCTTCCGAGATACGTCGAGCTTCTGATAAGACCTACTACCTCATACATAAATTTTTCCAGCAGTTTAAATTTAGCCTGCAGCCTACGATCCTCTTACGATGACCATTTCAGATTTTCTATTAATGATGTTACGCTTTGTTTACTATAGTAATTTCTCTTTACAAATCTAGCTACCCTGCGCTGAACCCTTTCTATCTCGTTAGTGAGTCCCTTTTCGTAAGGATCCCACACCCCTGAAACATTCCATCTGAGATCAAACCAAGGATAAATAACATAATTGTCTCAATTTTTGGAGCTACTTCGAATTATTCACCCTATAAAGGTGAGCTTTTTGTTAGCGACATCTATCAATCGGCGAATGTGGGTGTCCCACGAGAAATCACGATGAATCGTGACTCCTAGATATTTATCCGAGTCTGAAACTGGAATCTCTACTGCGTCCAGAGAATAACTAACATCCAACGAGATATTCTTGGTCCTCAAGAAATTGATGACACAGCTTTTCTTTTGGTTGATCTCTAACTGCCATTCCTTACACCATGCAGAAATAGCGTTTAGATCATTTTGGAGATACTGTTGGTCTTCCGGATTGCTTATTTCTCTATAAACGACGGTGTCGTCTGTGAAAAGTCTAATTTTAATTCAGACTACTGAGCTGATATCGTTTATATAAATTAGAAATAATAACGGACCAATTACAATGCCTTGTGGAACGCCAGAGTCAACCTCCACTATGTTCGAAGATTTCCCATTTATAACAACCTTCTGCTTCCTGTAATTTAAAAATTCACGGATCCAACTATCAATTTTGGAATTAACACCTAAGGTCGCTAATTTCGTTATTAAGTTCCTTATCAAAGCCTTTCCTAAAATCCAAGAAGATGGCATCGACCTGGCTATTATTTTCTTCGCTTATCAGTATACAATTAACAAAAAGACCGAACTGAGTATTCCAAGACCTACCTTTCCTGAAGCCGTGTTGACAATTATCTAACAATGAATTACTATCAAGAAATTGTATTATGTTGCTAAAGAGTATGTGCTCGAGAATCATGCACGATATCGAAATTAAGGAAATCGTTCTATATTTTTCTGGGTTCTCCTTGTCGCCACCCTTATGAATTGGGGTAACGTGCGCTAACTTCCACTCGTTCGAGTCTTCTTTACGGGAAATAGATTTATTGAATATTATCCGAAGAAAATATGATATTTCTTCAGCTAATTCTTTTAAAACGCGAGCAGGAATTTCTTCGGGGCCAGTGGCTTTGTTAGGTCTGATGGAACTAGATATTCGCACCTCAGAAAATACTATATCGTACATCAAGTCGCTCATTATAGCGGGTGAATAATGTACGCATTGATTGTTGAGGGCTGTAAATGCTTTTATAAAATGACCGTTTAACAGGGTGGGTTTCTCTACGCTATCATGAATAACGGCACCCGATTCATTACACAGGGAAGCTATGGTCGGCTGATAGGACCAAAACGCTTTAGGGTCCTCATTTAAATAATTATTTAATACCTTATTCCCGAAGTTAGTAAAAGCCTCGCGCATAGTATCTCTCACTTTAGCGCGGGATTCCTTATACGTTTTTGAACTATAGCTGCTCTATACTTGTCAGATGACGTAGACAGCATATTTTTTATTTTCGCGTGGCTTATTCTCTGACGCCTATGTGCATTCCTTACTTTCTTAACGTACCAACGTGGCTCTTTATTGTCGACTTTCATTTTAATTGGAATGTACTTATCGATACCCTTTAGCATTATATCTTTGAATAATGTCCATAACGACTTAGCACCTGATCGTTCGGTCATATCATGAAAGCCATGTAGTATTTCTCGTAGGCGCGACCTGAAGCTTGAAAAGTCTGTCTTAGCAAATATATAAAACTTTTGTGAGGCTTAGGGTGCCTCTCGATTTTCAACTAACACTCTGCATATACGGTCAGATGATCACTTATTTGAAGTAGGTCAATACTCATGTATTCATTTTGTAAATGTTAACAAAAGAAGAGCCCATGTTTCTGTAACAACGCTTCACTACGTTAGCGATAAATACGAACCTATACCTGTGTATAATGACGACCAGATGGAGGATTTGGTCTTTTCGGTAAAAGGTATGTAGCTCCAACTTCGCTCGACTAAAGAAAATAAATCTCCCGGGCCAGAAAAAATATCCTCACGAGCACTAAATGAGGTGGCCTCTGAAATTGCACCGTGTCTAAAAACAATATTCGAGAAATCTATTGTGCAAGGCGTCTTCCCTAAAGACTGGATGTAAGCACACGTTAATCCCATCCATAAAGGCGGCGACGAAGAGAATCCTGATAATTACAGGTCGGTTTAGTTAGCATCATTATCGTCCAAAATACCAGCACGGATTCCGAAAAAAAAAGTTTGTGAAACGCAACTCGGCCTTTTCGCGAACGATCTGTTGCGACGCTGTTTTCATTTACTTCAGGAAGGCGTAATTTAACCGTAGAACTACTATAGTGGTTGGGGGGGGGGGCTACGTGGCCCACAAATTGTTTTGTCACTTTCTCTATTTAAAAAAACTAAGGCATTACGTAATACAGAGCCTTATTGAAATAAATTATCCGAAGTTTCTCATCAATTGCCACGTATTTCAATTTTCTGCAAAATTAATTTGTCATTGTTTGCATGTCATGAGATGCGAATGGCCTAACTTATGGCATTTTGATTGATTATTTGGCTAATTGACATATTCGGGATCAATTCATTCACAATTTTTATCCTCAACTTCCCAGATGGGTGTGAGAATAATCATAACCGGCGCCGCATATTTAGAAAGGAATTGGAAATAGAATTGATAAAATCCGAAGTTGAGAAGCGAGCAAAAATTATGACAGGGTTCCAGAAACCAACTACAGTAGCTATGGAGACAATTATTAATAGAAAACTAGTAGCATATTTGTCACTTCAACCTCAATCTCAATAACTCATTCGCAGATGTCATCTGTGTTACAAGGAAACTATTTTTAAAAATAAATTAATGTAACCATGGAAAATCCACTTTGACATACTCACAGTGCAAACCACTATGTGCGTGGAAAGCAAAGTGTAAAGCGCGCTATTTGTTTAAACTGTTGAGCCAGATGAATCAAATTAAATCGTTTATCTAATAAATTTGTTATTGTTTCTGTAAATACAATCTTACTGCAATATTAATCTGATCTTTAAATCATAATGAGGAAAATGTAAAAAAATGCTCTAATTCATAATATTTCTGTATTTGTCTATATATATATATATATATATATATATATATATATATATATATATATATATGTAGCTGAAGAAGGAGTAGTTTCGAAAGCTTTACGTTTGTGATGTTTCTGTGTTTTTGTGTTATTTTACGTGTGTCGCTTCGACATCCCCGGGGCCTCGCCAACCTGAAGTCGTCTGATTGGTGAGTGCTCACTGGGTTTCCTCATCCCAACACCTTGTTGACATCCATATATTCATTTTACCTTTCCTTTTCCGTAAGTTGTTATATATATATATATAATGCTATTATTAAAAACTATCCGAGAGGTAAAAAATTGAAATTTGGTAAGAATGTTTGTCTCTTATAGTAAAAGCAATTTAAGAAATAAAATTACAAAACAATAGCCGTGTTCGACTCAAGTAGATAATTTCTCTTTCCCATAAGATAACACGTAAAAATGGATTTTTCGACTTACACGCTTTTACTCTTTTGCATATTAAAATTAGAAAAAACAGACCAACGATCTTCAAACCTAGACCGTTCTAAAGAAAAGTAAACAAAGTTTCTTATTTTTATCGTCATATTTTATGCCTACGATACAAAATTGCTCAAGTTCTACGTTTATATCATATTTATTTGAAGATGTGAAGCTTTTTAAGGATATGTTTCCTTGCCGACCGTGTCATTGTTATACCTTGAGATTGTATTGTTGCCTTAATCGTTATACGATATTCCTAAGGAATGCGTGCTTTGAGTGCTTTAATATAGGAGAGAGAAGGAGAGAGACAGACAGGGAGAGAGAGAGAGAGAGCAAATTAAATGTTACATAGATTAAAATAATTTTGGGCGTATAACAATTTTAGAGGGTAATATATTTCTTTGTCAAACAATTTATATTCACCCAAAACTGTTTTTATTCTCTGGAACACTGAACTATTTGAATTTTATGTTTATTGCTTACTTTTTAGTGCATGTAAACGTTGGTTTCATTAATTTTTATTTGAATTTTTACTTAATACTTAATTCACGCATACTAGTCTTATATGACTGGAAAATACCATAGTAGTATATAATGTACATATAATTTCAAATAAATTACAAAACATTTATAGGTATATATCTATGATGTTTTTAAATACATAAAAGTAGGTTCAAAACATTACTATGGCTTTTTATTGCATTTTAGATGGTGGGCTTCTGAGCCCTCTTCCCCCTCCTTGGTATTTCACGGTAGTGAATATTGCTTGGTAGTTCTAGGTTTAATAGTAAATATAGTAAAATACAGTATCAATCTGAAAATTGTGAACTGGGTGAGACTTTTTTGGAATAGAGAACAGATAGTGACCGTCGATGGAATGCACTAGTACCCCGTTCAAGTCTCGTCAATTGTTCCTCAAGGAGGTATATTGGGCCCTCTGCTGTTCTTAGCTTATGTAAACGATATTTATTCGGTAGCAGATAGTAAAATTAGACTTTTCGCAGATGACGCCGTCATATGTTAAAGTTAATTATTCGTTGGACGGAGTAGAGATTCCAGTTTAAGACTGGATTAAATATCTCGGAGTCACGATCGATCGTAAACTCTCGTGAGATACCTACATTCGCGGATTTATAGGTGCAGCTAACAAAAAGCTGACCTATAAAAGGGAGAATAGTTCGAAGTAGCTCCGATAAAATCAAAGAATTAAGTTATTTATACTTGGTTCGACGGCAGACCGAATGTGTCTGGTGGATGGGATCCGTACGAAAAGGGACTCACTAACGCTAAATTTAAAGTGCTGGAAAAATTTATGTCGGACGCACTAGCGAATGGGGTAGTAGGTCTTATCAGTAGCCAGACGTATCTCGGAAGGCAGGACAGCGAGGATAATGTTCGCGAATTTGATAGGTGCCGCTAACAAAAAGCTCACCTTTATAGGGAGAATAATTCGAAGTAGCTCCAAAAAGTGAGACAATTATGTTATTTATCCTTGGTTTGATCTCAGATGGAATGTTTCAGGGGTGTGGGATCCTTACGAAAAGGGACTCACTAACGAGATAGAAAAGGTTCAGTGCAGTGCAGCTAGATTTGTAAAGAGAAATTACTATAGTAAACAAAGCGTAACATCATTAATAGAAAATCTGAAATGGTCATCGTTAGAGGAACGTAGGCTGCAGGCTAGAGTTAAACTGCTGGAAAAATTTTTGTATGAGGGACTAGCGAATGAGGTAGTAGGTCTTATCAAAAGCCCGACGTATGTCGGAAGGCAGGACAGCGAGGATAAGGTTCGCGAGATCGATTGTAGAACGGAGCGATATAGAGGATCGTTTTTCCATAGGTCGATAAGAGAACATAATGGGAAAAGGAAACCTAGAAAAACTGTGGACCCTTGGTGCACTGTACTCCCTGCCATCCACCAAAAAGGTTACTTGCAGGGTACCATGTATTTGTAGATATAAGGTGATACTCAACCGAGATGACGATCAGTCACGGCAAGAAGATTAAAAAGCCATTTCCTCGTGGTGTAAGGAATATAAAATGGAAATTAATTACGGTAAATGTGCCGTGGTGTTGTTCTGATGAAGAATGAACAAAAATATAGGCTTCGAGCACGAAATCGATAAAAGGAATATTCAAGCAGCTGAACATGTAAAATATTTAGGAGTTAACATTTATCGTGACCTTCCGTGGGGCATGCACATTCGTCGTGTTATGGGCGCAGCTGACAAGGAACTGATGTTCATAGGTAGAACAGTGCGGAATAGTAAAGAGAATATTTTTCTTCACTATTTAGACTGAAATTGATGGAATAATAGAAACTATGCAGAAAGGCATAAGCTGTAATTTTGGGAATAACTTTGAAACAGAAAAAATTCTGATATGACCGGGAATCGAACCCGGGTCTTCCACTTGCCGGGCGGATAATATCAGCCCGGCAAGTGGAAGACCCGGGTTCGATTCCCGGTCATAGCAGAATTTTTTATTTTTCAAAGTTATTCCCACTATTTAGACTGCATATGCCTCCCGTATCCGTAGGAGAAGCCACATATAATTCTGTTAGTAAGAGTACATCGGAGAGCAGCCAGATTCGTTAAACAAAATTACGAACACTTGGAAAGCATTATATCATTGAAAGACTAGATCGTGCCCAAAGTAAAGGCTCCTAGAGAAATGCAGGTCAGAATGTCTAGCAGAGGATTTATTGGGAATAATTGAGGCCCCAAAATACATAGGTATGAACGAACATGGCAATAAGGTACGTGTAATCGATTACAGGACGGATCATTAAAGAGACTCATTCTTTCCGAGAACAATACGAGATCATAAGAGAAAAGTGAAATTTGCGAATAATAACTGTTGGGTAGGCCTCGGTGCATTGCACCCCCTGCCACCCAACAGATTGGTGAATTGCAGTGTAACATGTAATGTAGATATGTATCACAAAAGTTAGCCATACTTAATGTTAACTGCACTTTCGCTTACAATTATGTTTGTAACAGAGAGATGGAGCAGATCACTTTTCCTAGAGGCGATAAAACAGGTAAAAGGGCGCCTTATCTAGAGCAAGGCAATTTGCGGCCCGTGAGCCATATATGGTCCACTAAAGCATTTTATGTGGCCCAGGAAGCTATGATAAATAGTGAACCGTAAAATTAAACATAATTTCATATTTTTAACGACAACCTATGATGATAAAACATTTCATATTTAAATTATCTCAATAAATATTTCATATTTCTGCCTAACATCCACTCGTAAGAACATTATATATATATATATATATATATATATATATATATATATATATATATATATAGTGTATATATATTGCGAATATTAAAGTTTTCTAATTAAATGAATAGCATTGAACACAATTGACAGGCTAAATCTGGTGGAAAATACAATAAAAAGTTAAAAAAGTTTTTTCGAACCAATTTAACATTTGGGAAATTTTATCGATCAAGAAAGTTTTGCTAATCTGTACTGCCTGATATTATACGTTAATTTCAACCGTATCGGGCTCCACTGACTATAATGCCAACGTGCCTATAAATGCACAAATACGTTAGTATAATAATCAGCAGGGATTGATTTTCTTCAAATCCAGCTTTGAAGCATTCCATTTTAATTTCACCATTCACTCTAATAAAGTTTAAATCCATTATTTAGCTGCATATAAGCTAAAACGCAGCTTAAAAGAGATTGGTTGTTGTAATTATAAATCACTGCTTTTAGGTATCGACCAGATGGGCAGTAAGTAATCCATTTACGGCATAAATTATAAAAGATTTACAAAAATATAAAAGTAAACACCCGGAATCTTTTATAAGATGGAAATCAGTTCCATGTGTCATCATTACAAATTTTAAGCGCGTATTGATCACAATCATTATGTTTTACCCTCGCAATACTGACAAACTCGTCAGACTCGTATCACTTACTGGATGGAGTGACTCCGTGAAAGGTTAATTAAAAAAACTAATCGAAACGTATTTTTTTACGAAATTCAGAAAGTGGGAAATTCATTCGAGTGGCTCGTGATTGCAGAGTGAGGGAAGGGGAGAGAAATGGAGAGAGTGAGAGGGGAGAATGGAGGGAGGAGAAGACATTTAGTGGGAGCGAGAGAAACAGAATTAACGGTCGTGATCCAATTTAGATAAATTTGACAGTAATTCAGAGGTGCAGAAGAGTACAAAAGGAGACAGATTCCTGTTTCATATGGAAACGATAATAATGAGAGGGAGTGTGAGAGAGAGAGAGAGAGTGAGAAGAGCGGAGGAAGAAGTAAATGGAGAGCATAAAGAGAAGAGAGAGAGAGAGGATAAGCGAGAGGAGAGGTGAAGAAGAGAGATGATGGTATGGTAAAAGATAGAGGAAGAGAGGAATGCAGAGATGGTGATAACAAGTCGAAAGAGGGAAAAATATACGATGAAAAAACAGAATAAAGAAAGAAAGAGGAATACCGTAAAAAGTCCTAAAAGTCATAAAAATAAGGCGCTTAAAAAGCTGGAGAAAACTATTTAAATAATTGAAGATCTTTTTAATTTTTAAATAAATCCAATTACGCAAAGAAGAGTAAAATTTAAACGAAACAGGTTGGAGAAGAGGTTGGAATAAAGATGGGAGGATGCTATAATTATAGAAGAGAAAGGCGCGTGCCTAAAGAGACGACAAAGGATGCAGTTAAGTAGAGAGAAGGTGCGAGGAATGAGGACATAGACAGGAAGACTGAGTGTAAAACAAGATAAATGGACAGGATACAGATAAAAGAAAAGTAAAATACGAGGAATAGCAAAGGTATATACAGCAATAGAGAATGAAAAAAATACAGGGGGAAGGAAAGGTTTAAAGGAGACGAGAAGAGGCAACTTAAAAGAGGACACGTGGACGAGAAGAGAATGTAAAGGGAGGACCGGAGAAGCCGCACAAAGAGAGCCGTAACAAGTACAGCGTAAAGGAAGAGAAAGAAAAAAGATAAAAGAAAGATAAAACATGTGAGAATTTTGGGAGACTGAGGAAAACGTGTGAGTAAGGATGAAGAGGGAAGGGGTAGAAGAGAAGGAAGGTGAGTGTTGTAGCGAGGGGTGAGAAATGGGAAAGTGGGGTGTTTGAGAAGAGACGAAACAGGGAGAGAGAGAGAGAGAGAGCAGATGGGAAAAGGAGAAGCGTGAGAGTTTAGGAGTGTCTCTCCGGGCGGTCCATAGAGATAGGCGGAGGAAATGAAGGGGAGCGGGCAAAGGTGGGGGGGGAGAGGTGGAGAGGGACACAGAATGCGTGAGCGAGTGACGACGCCGCTGTCAGAGACTGATTTCCTCGAGGTCTTCGGACTCATTATTCAAAGGCATCAGGAGCAAGGAGAGTGGTGAGACAAGTGTGTGGTGGAGAGAGGGAGGAATAGGAGGAAAAAAGGAGAGCGATAGAAGGGTAGATGGTTCTAGCGAGAGGGAGAGAGGGTGGACGGTGGGAATCGAGGGGAAATACAAAAGAGAGAGAGAGAGGATGGGATTGAAAAAGTGTAGGCGGTGTAAGATATAAAGGATGTGAATGGGGAAAGAGGTAAGAGGGAAGCGAAACAGCAGATGGGAAAAAGGAGTCGGAACTAAGGAATATAACTGGATGGGAACGGAAAAGGGGGTGGTTAGGAAAAATGGAAATTGTTTTGAGCAAGAGATAGAAAAGTATGCATGAGATTAAAGGAGAGATACGCGTATAGACTGGAAGATATGATATGAGAAAGAGAGAGCAAGAATGCAGGTTGGGTTTTAAAGGGTCAATATTCAGATGAGACCGATATTTAAAAGAACTCTACCATAGATAACACGTTCCTTTCTTTCTGCAATCCAATATCATCATCATAGGTAGTCTGTCCGTAGACAGGTCCGTGATTATTCTTGGTTAAACTTGGTTCTCCATATACTCCTATTTTCCGCTGTCCTATTTATATCTTGATAACTCTCATTCCCTTTCAAATCGTCTATCAGCTGAAACCTTTTCCTACCTCTTTCCTTTTTCCCATCTAGTTTTCCTTCTAACACGTCTTTAATCATACTCTCTCTCCTCAGGTAATGTCCAACCCAGTTAGCCTTCCTCTTTCTGATAGTCTGTATAATCATTCGCTTCTCTCCTATTCTTCGTAGCACTTCATCGTTTTTCATCCTATCTGTCCATTTTATCTTCAACATTCTCCTCCAAGTCCACATTTCAAAGCTTTCCAAGTATTTGATGTCATTTTTCCTTAGCGTCCATGTTTCTGCCCCATACAATGCTATACTCCATACGTAGCATTTTATCAACTTCTTGCGGATATCTTCCCTTATATTCCCTGTAAGTAGTTGTTTCTTTCTCCTGAAAACCGCTTTTGCTTTTCCTATTCTAGTTTTGATCTCATCCGTACATTTTGCCTCTCGTGTTATAATACTTCCAAGGTATTTATATTCTGAAACTTGTTCTAATGGCTTTCCCCCAATAGTTATGTTCAGATTCTCTTCTTTACCCGATATTCGAATGACCTTGGATTTTTCTGTATTTATTTCCATACCGTATTTTCTACCTGTTATCACTAGTCTATTTATCATTTTTTGTAGCTCCTCTTCCTTTCTTGCTAGAAGTACTTGATCATCTGCGAATTTCACTGTTCTTATAATCCTTCTTCCAATTTTGAAATCCCCTGTGCCTTCTAAAGCTTCTTGCATTAGACTTTCTCCATATATATTGAATAGGGTTGGCGATAGGCAGCAGCCTTGTCTTACTCCTCTACCGATATTTATTCCGCAGGTGTTCACATTCTCAAACCTGACCTTTACAACTTGATTCTCATATAGATTCCTAATCAGTCTCCTGTCTTTCCAGTCTACACCTATATCCTTTAATATCTTCATCAACTTTATCTAATTTACTCTATCAAAAAAATCCAATATATAATCTAATTATATACGAGTTGTTGGTGCTTGCATACTGCTTAAACAATCACCAAAAACCAAATTATTAAACTCGTAAATAAATGAACCAGACAGCATTTGAACTACCCATTTAAATAAGATAATGGTGTTCATTTTCTGCGAAATTAAGGTATATATCCGGAATTTCTATATTCTCTGGCTATAGGCTCGCGTTCAAGTTTTCGAATTTCAAGTTTCATGGCTCAGATCAGAGCCGTCTCTAAGATCCGCGGTGTCCCGGGCGAGAGGGTGGCCTGCGGGGCCCCCTATTTATACAAATCAAATTTCTCATTTAGTTACAGAGCCGTCTCTAAGATCCGCGGAACCCCCCTCCCTTCTTCAGACGGCTATGGCTCAGATCGCCATTTTAAGAGCAATAATCAACATTAAGATAATAGCCTATATCACTCATTCATTCGTGTTCTGTCTTGCGACAGGTCCTACCAATTAATTAATTAATTAATTGGTTTTGACTAGGGAATATACATACACGGTGTGGTGGTTTCCCGTTGCCTTCCACACCGGACTCACACACAGAAGGGAGGAGGGAAACCCGGTGCCGGCATTTGCCTGCTCTTACGAAGAACACCAGAGGGGCCAACGGCTTAACGTCCCTTCCGAAGGACGGAACAACTGAATTTGCGCGGTCTCCTCAAATCACGCAAACAGGGGGCCGGGTGACCTTGATAAAAAATCCTACTCGCGAAGGATTCGTACCCGATGACTTTTTCAAGCATCGGGCGAGTAGCAGCCAGCGTCCTAACCACTACACCACCGGCACCCCCAGGTTTTATATATATATATATATATATATCATCATAGGTAGTCTGTCGGTAGACAGGGCCGTGATTCTTCTTGGTTCTGGCCTATATATTACACTGAAATTTATGCAAAATAAGAATATTTTGTGTGCTATGATTATTACGTATTCGGATAAAAAAACTAATTAAAATGATCACGTCGTCATATGTATACGTCGTTGGCTGAAATCATATGGATTGTAATGCAGTCTAAGCATCAAATCAATGGAAAATCAATTCCCATTGAAATGCATTGGAGTCGTTGCTATGGTGGTTTATATTTTTCATTGATGAATACGTAGCAATGTTTGCGGAGTAATTTCTGCGCATGCTGCACAGATGTTCTCCCGAAGTTCTTCAAGGCTTCTTATCCTGCTTAGACAAACAAAATCAACATTTCTCCCAAAAAATAGCCTATCGCAAACAACTTTGATCTCTTAATTAATTTTAGATATTCTGCAAAATAACAAAGTTGTCCTATGAGGCCGGACTTCTGGGACACCCTGTATATATATATATATATATATATATATATAACAACTTACGGAAAAGGAAAGGTAAAATGAATATATGGATGTCAACAAGGTGTTGGGATGAGGAAACCCAGTGAGCACTCACCAATCAGACGACTTCAGGTCCTCATCCCAACACCTTGTTGACATCCATATATATATATATATATATATATATATATATATATATATGAGCCTTCGGGCAACACACGCTCTTCTTCAGCGAGAGAAATCTCCGTATTTCTCTCTCTGAAGAAGGGCGTGTTGTCCGAAAGCTCCAAATTACAAGCCTTCCTCTATCGCTGTGGATGTCCACCACTGTATGGTAAGTGTTCACTGGCTCCTTCCTATCCCTCTCAACCTCTTGTTGCATTTATTTCATCATAATATTTTTTTCCGTATCGTTATATATATATATATAACAATATAAGGATTCCAAACAATGACAATAAAAAACTGCAAATACCACGTAAGCTATATTTCGCAAGAACAAGGTATCGATGTTGAGCAGGGGTCGGCAATCTACGGCCCGCGGGCCACTTGCGGCCCTCACGAACGCATTATGTGGCCCGCAAAGCTGTAATGAAAAAATGATCAGGAAAATTTCTGATGGACAATTTTCTATTTTTAGAGTAAAATTATGGGATCAAAGCGTTTTCGGGCGAAGTTTTAACGCTAGTAAATTATGTAGACTTGATTTCGTTCATATGAAGTCGCAGAATCTCTAGAAAAGGCTAATTTATTCGCTCATCCGGCCCGCTGAGGCTTTCTTGACTCCCAATGCGGCCTCCCGAAGCATTCACAACTGCAAATGCGGCCCGCCATGCAGAAAAGGTTGCCGACCCCTGATGTAGAGTAACACCATCATATCCGAAAAGAACCCCTGATCCTGTAACATTGTTTTATCTGATAATCATTAACTTTTTTGTTTTCATTATCATGAAGCAGTTCAACCAAGTTTAACCGGAAACTACTGTTCTCGCAAAAAGTCTCGACACCCGAGTTTGATACCGTATATCTCGAAAACAACCGCAACGATTTTAATCAGGTGGAAATTTCTTGGTAGAAACTTTATTTCTACGTTAACTAATGTGCATCTTAAATTTTTAGTTTATGTCTAAATATTTTATACCTCTGGCTTAGCAAAACTAGAGGGAAAGAGAAGGAAAGTAGCAATTGCAGCGTGCGCTGTTGCAACATCTTCCATGTTAGAGTGTCATTTACATGACCAAGCGTGCAATGACTGCGGAGGAGGTAGCAACAGCGCACGCTCTCTTCTCCTCTCTTCCGCCGTTTTACTACGCCAGACATATAAGGCGGAGGCTGAATGAAGAAGAAATAAAAATCGGTATAATTTTAGGAAGTAATTTCCTAATGTTATTTTTTTTACATATTAGTAATATAGGCATTTATCATGTGACAACGGTACCTCTAACTTTGAAAACAGCCCAGGAATGACGAAGATAGCCGAATTTAAAAAATGTGACAAAATCGGGTAATGATGTTGCAGTTATAAAATAAAAGATCCAAACATTACCAAACGTTTCCCATTCCTTAATTAAGCAAGCGAGGTTTAAATTAACCTTTACCATTTTATGTATTGTATTGAAAAGTTTGACTATTAATATAATTACGCATTAACGTCTTACTTTATATTCACATTGATAGATGCGCCGAAGCCTTTAAATCAGCAATAAAATTATGTGGATTATGTCAACACTATTAGCCAAAACGTAAACAATAAAAACATCTTGATTACCGTACAAATGTAAGTAGATTTAACGATTTATGCTGCGATAAATCTTTCAATGTTAATGTTAAAGCATAACAATGTTCTAATATTCCTTAAAAATCATTTAACTCACTTTAAAAGTACTCATAGACTTTATTTAGGCACGATACCATTTGTACCCTTTATCTTGGCATTGACTATTCTTACTCTAAGGCGTGGATTTTACTTGCATTAATATTTACGTGGCTATCTCTCTTTGAAGAGGACAACAATTAAGAAATTTATCTTTGTTGCCGCCTGGAAAATGCTCATCTAAACCAATAAAAATTTTGCGCTTAAAGGAAAATTTCGAGCGATTTAGTATGTACGAAGACAAAAAATTATCAGAAAAAACATGCTCAGTTTTTCTGTGTAAAATAAGCCATTTCACGTGATTGTAAGTTAATATTTAAGTATATTTAAATCCACATCAGTGAAGGACTGCATGGCATTTTGGGGTTTCTCCACACTCCCATGCCTTCTTATGGAAATAGTATTTTGTTTACCCCATGGGTTATAAGAAACCCCACAATCTGCAAGCGTAGACCAAGTTCTAACTTTGGTCCATACGATGGCCCATGGAACTTTTGAATTCGATATCTTAAACGGTGTAAAACCGTATATCGAACATATATACACACTCAAAGCTATCCATAAGATTTAGATATAAAAGAAAAATTT
The DNA here is from genome assembly GCA_028673005.1 of Tanypteryx hageni. Taxonomy (NCBI): domain Eukaryota; kingdom Metazoa; phylum Arthropoda; class Insecta; order Odonata; family Petaluridae; genus Tanypteryx; species Tanypteryx hageni. Next base: position 76,937,324 of record CM054114.1, on the reverse strand, counting down.
AATATGTGCATCAGTTAACGTAGAAATAAATTATCTACCCGCTATTTTTCACCTCATTAAATCGTTGCTGTCGTTATCGAGAGGACACGGTCTCAAACTCGGGTGTCTAGGCAGTATACAAAATACGCTATAACTTGGCAGTGAGCTCTAGGCACCTTTACGGTAGGACGGGTCCATCCTATAGGCAGGACTGATTTTAGCGGAGGTGGTGTTTAGCTGTGAGCGTTGGCTGCGCGAACTTAAAATCTGTAGGGGAAGAAATAAAGGGAGGGAGGTACACTAAGGATGATGGACTCGTCCGGACCAAAATTCGTATACTGCGCATGTGCTCTGACGTCAGCTCCCCTTAAAGCTTCTCCTTCCCATTCATTCCATTTCCCTCTCACGCGTCTCCGCCTGCCATCTTATAGCGCACGAGGTTTACATTATGGATACAGAGTTTATATAGTAGAATTCTATTTTCACTTCCGTCCCTTCCCCGCCTAATAAGAACATCAAAATATTTTTCCTATAAAAACAACAAAAGATGATCAAAATTTAAAAAATATTGGATAGTTATAATATAATAATTCACTAATAAAACGTGATTTTTTCATTGATGTGCCTTAATACACAAATTTAATTACAAATTAAAGACGGCACTGAAAGCACAAAATTGAAGAAACGTTTTAGTGAAGAGCACGGATAATTAATTTTTGCTGTGAATTCAGACACGAAAGATGAGCAAGAGGGAATTTTAATGTTTCGTCAAACAACATCACCTAGATAAGAGAAGGAACGCTGAATATACGTACACTTCATTGTCACACCAGGCAGGGATTAGCAAAATGGGATTGGAAATTTAGACAGATAGATTGCGGAAATCGGTTTAGAAGATTCGATCCGGGCGTGTCATGAGAAATTAGGGATGGGAAAGCAAGACGAAATGATTACGGCGGCGAAAGCGATCGGATGACGAAATAGTATAAAGGAGAGGAGGTCCTGATGCGATTAAGTAAAATTAAATCCAATGAATGATTGGACTGGAGTGCTGAGCGCCAGTTAGGAGTGTCGGATGAGAGCGCGAATCGAGAAGGGTTGAGTGGGGATTAGTTGTAAGTGGGATTGATTACTGAGACGACAGGGGAATTGGAGAAATCGGAATCAAGGTAAAGGTTTTGCAGGGAAGACCAGAGCGCTAGCGAAATCCGCTGAAAAAAGGAAGTGTTTGAACGACGCAACAGAATTATGAATGAGAAACTTAGCGTGCGTGATATAACCAAGATTTAAAATAAAAGTCGCAAGAAATTTTCTGCCGAAATTTTTTAATTAAAAATTGCCACAACTTATTTCGTAATATCATTCTTTATTTAAATAAATGAAAAATGTTCCACCTTCAGTATCCGGAATGTGCTAGAAAGTAAGCGGTTCTAATTAGAAAACTGGTAAAGTAACAAAAAATATCACATGTAAATACGGAAGAATTATTATTTTTAAAGAAAATATATTTAATTACCTCGTACTGTTCAATGGGAATTAAACGGGTAATCACGATAGTTTGGTACATAAATTATTTTTATAATTTCCTGGGGGAAGCAGCATGAATATTTTTTATTGAATTAAATAACGCAAGAGCTATATTTTTCGAAAGCAGCGATGCCCGATGAGCTAAAAATTTTCACCAAAGTATTTTTTATGCAAACTATGTTTAAAAAATTGCAAGCGATGAACATTTTGCTAATGAAATAAGGGGGACTGGATTATTTTCCTCTTCAAATTTGGGAATATTTTTAAAACGCGAGAAAAATTCTGCCATGACCGGGAACAAGTTACTGGGCAAATATTCTACCACTCAATTATTGTAGCAGACTAATTCTCCGGTTTCAGAACGGGGATTTTCTTTGTTCAATAGCAAGAGAATTAGTCTGCTACGAAAATTATATGAATCGCAAAATTTTTACTATTAATAAAGCAAGGGAGAACTATATGTGCGATGTAAAATTTGTATCGGTAGAAATAAATAAAATACATGACTAATAAACGTTATTTGAGATCATTAAAAATATATAGGTATCATTTAATATCTAATAATTACGCAAACTATAAATTTTTAATGAAATGATTTTCGTATTATATAAAAATTCCTCTCGGCCAGTAATGAGACAAAAAGTCTGAAGAATGATAATCTCAAAAATCTTCTTTTTTTCCAGTAATAATTTCATATAATTTTTTTCTCGATTTTTAAAATCTAAGCGTATGTATTTAATTTCATTTAATTCGAGCAAAATAACCTTAACAAAATCTGTTTTAACCTATTTGTAGTAAATTGCCAAAATATGTAATAATTAAGCTTTTATTATATTTCATTAAAGGTCACATAACCAACGCTATAATTTACTTGTACCGATTCGGCGTTACCAGGCGCGGCTGCGCACATACCTGCAGTCAAAAGACAAAATAAAAATAAAGTTTGATGCCCATGCCTTATTTTTACATTTATTTTCATTTTAATTCACTTTCGAAACGCAGAAATAACCAGCGGGTGCGCGATAGGCTAGTATAAACACAATCTTTTGCTATCGATAATGAAATAGCATCGCTATCGCCGTCTATACTCCAACAGAATCTATAGTTGGTAGATTATCATCCGACGTGCGTGGGATCCGTCCATACGAGGAAAGAGGAAGTTTGCACAACACGCTTACATATAAGCACGCTTCGACGTGCGGGACAGATTTATGAAGAATAATAACGACGCCTCAACTTCGGAAAAAATTCCGGTTCGTCCTTTCTCTCATTCTATCTTTACACTTTTTTCCTCTCTCTCTCTCCTTTCCAAACCCAGAACGTTCATCAAATGGGATTTTCTCTTTTCCGTGTCATCCGATCAAAAGTCACGCAGAGGAGTACTATTTTCAGCTAATGAGATTTCTCCGTAATTGGAGCAGAGGGAGGAAATGAGGAATGGGGAATGGCGGTGTCGCGTAACACGAAGAGAGATAGAATGAATGTGGAGTGAGGGAGAAATATGGGGAGGGAAAAGGGAGGAAGGAGGAGAGACGAAGAGAGAGAGAGATAAAAGGCTTAATTCGGCTTATTAATCCGATTACGTTCATCCATCCCGCGGCATTTCTCAATGACATATATCCTTGCGTTGTCCGATGGAAAGGCGATAATAAAAATAGTTGAATGGCGTAATTCCGCCATTTCTCTCCAACTCGGAGACTGAAGTCTGTGTGTTTGTGTATGCGCGTGCGTGTATGCTATCGCGCTTCATTACGAAGTCTGAAAGATCGGGAGATAGAGCTATAGCTCTTTTCATAACCTCATCGACAGAATTCCTAGCAAAGGGGAATTACCGTAAGGAAATTTAAATGAGATTTTCGGATTGGTGACTTTTATCATCAAAAGTTTCACTTCGGGATGAAAAGCGACTGTAATATCGAAGAATAATGTCATTGTTAAGCGCGTAAATTTTAACTTATTAAGTCCTTAAAACCAAATGTAAAGAATTTGAGTAGTTTCATGGCAAATCAATTGTTCAGGAATGAATATCCGTAAAAAATTGTTGACACATATTACTGATGTTTTTTTTTATACAACCTGCTGATTCCCTCTTGTCTACGCGCAATGGATATCTGAGAGGTAGTGCAATGAATCGCTGGTCGGTTTAAAAATTTTAGGAAGAAAGGTGACTGCCCGTTATATCTGTTTTCGTATTATAAAGGAATAATACATATTATAAGAGTTAAGCCTTTAATTTGAGAAAAGTCAAAAGACGGTAGCTTAAATTAATATATGACAAATGCCATTACTAATATAAATATCGTTTTTTTTTTCATTCTTCACGGTCCTCCTATATGACACTAGCTGCGTGACCCAGCGTTGCCTTTGTGCTATTCGGGATTGCACAAACTTATGTACCCCCGCAACGCCCGCGCGCTCAACATACAAAGCGTTGCTTCTTAAAATTACCTACAGAGAAGTATTTTGTTCCGTAAAAGGGTTCTTGAAAAAATTTCGTAACTTTCGATCAGACTGTATATTCATATGTTTTTGTACGTGAAACGTATTTACATACAGGTAAAAACGTTATTTGTCCTAAACACCCTGTATTTTTTTACGTAAACTTGTTCGATGTAATGCTGAACAATTTAGTGAAAGAATGGTGCAAAGGTTCAGTCATTGTCGAGCTATAAGGGAAAAAATTACAGACAGACAGACATAAACGGATTTCCCACCAGAGCTGTGCTACGCGAGAGTGGAAGGGATTAAGAGTGGTTTTCAAACCTACTTTAGGGCCTGCCCTGTCGCCTAAAAAAATATTGATTAAAATTGGTTGGTTTCTTCCGAAGATATTTTGGTTAGAAGACGGTTTTCGATTTTTGCCCTTTATATATTAGATTTAGTTATAATATCATTATCCCGAAATAATAACGAACTGGAATTTCTGTTTTTTCATATTAATTTCGTAGTGAACGCTTTCATTTTGGTGACGCGGCAAAATACGTTGAAAATATCCTGTATACTGAAAAACGCTGCATAAATTTAACGGTTGTCATAATACTTACGATAGGAAATAACATTCCTGCACAATGGGCTCATCTAGTCAACGATGCATTTGGTCACTTACCTGAAATAAAAGATATTTTTGTTATAAAAACTCTTATTCTACCATATTACATATTATATAAAGAAATACTTAATATAAATAATAACGTATAATCATTATGGTTTTTCTAAGATTTGAATTCGATACAGACAATCTAATGAGGAAGTTTAAATTTATTGCTAAGAAATGAAATTCATCTCCAATTAAGTCAAAATATTAATATGAATTCGAAAAATCTAAATTTATATCCTTTAATTACAATTAAAAATCTTAACTAATCTCATTTCGATATCTATAAAATTGTTCCTTCATTAAAGCTTGTCAGCTGCACCTTAATTATCGACAAATAGTAATTCCTTATTGGCCCACACTTGGCTAGTTATCACCCTACAGATTATTTCACACGTAACTTAGCGTTATGGTACACTTTGGAATGGTTTATATGATGAAGTGTTTTACTGACTTGAATGAATACAAAATTCTATTTGCTTCACTTCTCGTGCATATCGCGGGCACTTGCCCTAATATACGTTATAAAATTTAAAAATATATTTGTGACCACTTAATAAATATAGGCTGACTGAAACATTAAATATTTCTGTAAAAACTGAATAAATTGATATTTAATATCCCATTATTGACAAAAGTCAAATTAATTTCATTTTTAAAAATGGTAAATATCATTGTCTTAATTATACCAATGTTTGCCGTTCAAAAATAAATATGTGAAGCTTAAATGAATTTTAATTATTTAAAAATAATATTTTTGTACAAATACATTATGATAAAATTAAAAAAATATTCAAGTTTACTCTTTCAAATTCTTATAATTACCAGCAAGGTACAGGTACACACACAGAAACACACGAACATAATATTTTCCATCGCGTCAAAGAGATGTGGTAGTCATGCATCGAAATTCAACAGAGCGTAATAATTAAAACTCGTCATACAGTGCAAACAAAAAATTCCCAGAATTGAACTATAGAGGGAGGAAAAAATGGAACATTTCCGCTTGCCAGTAAAAAAATGTCTCTCATTGAAATGCACTTCATCGTTGCAATAATTTTTAAGCGTTCCTTTCATATTTTTAAAGCAAACATCAACCGTATAACGTATACGTTCAGATTTAATGAAATACGCATGTGGCACAAATAAAATCATGATGGAATACGTTGGCCATATAAACCCATAACGACGAAAATGTATTGGCAAAGTGGTGTACTGGAACGTGATAATAATTATTGTTTTCTAAGAAATGAGGGTAAAAATGATGCCTTGATACATTATTTCCAGTTCAGATGCAGTTCATTCGATTTTCTCCCATATTTCATTATTGAAAAGGGCGTTGAGATTCCAAGGTACTTATATCCGGAGCCCGATATTATTTTTTATCTCGATTTCCTTTTCAATATACCTTTCAAACAGATTTCTTAGGAGCCTTACACCCATAGAATAATTTTAGTCAAAATAATATATCGTCTACTTCGTAGAAAGGTGTTATTTTTTTAACGATAGTATAATAAGCAACACAAATATCACCTTTATATGCTTTCCCTTGAATGACAGATTTAAAAAAATGTTTAATTGACATAAAAATGGCATTAAAATATAAAATTACAATAAAAGACACAGCGGCATTGGAAATGTTACAAACTGAAAGAAATAACTGTTATTCAAGAATTAGGAAGGTAAATAACTTCATCAAAAGCTAAAAATGTCATTATTATTACTTTTATTTGAAAAAAAATATATATATATATATAACCAAAATATGACATTAAAATCAAATAGGGTGCAAATCTCATTGAAACGTATGTAGAAACACTTCCAAACTAGGCAAGATCCAATTGAGATGCTATATCGTTATATCTCAGAGGCGTGGAAAAGAGGATTTGTGAAATTTAAGTCAAACTCATAATTCTTCTGAAATTATGATAATACAACACAATATTGACTTGTCAACCATAAAAACCGAATTTAGACATCTAGCTATTTTCCCTTATGTGATACACGAGAATCTCTAAATAACCTTCGATTTTTAAACACTGATCCAGTACATCGAGAATCAGAAGCGTGCAATGCGTTCTGCCGAAGGATTCGCGATCACAAATGCGGCCCGCCATGTAGAAACGTTAGTCCACCCCTGTTGTAGCCGCATGCATTCAAATCGCTGAGATCTTAAAACACCGCCAACTGGAATATGGGACAATATCAAATACTGACATATCCTAACGTGATGCGATGTAAGAGACCGGCCAAGATTTATGCCATAAATTTTCAGCCAATAATTTGGTAGATGTATTTAATTATTTCAGTACTTGTTAATAATGAATTTATGAAAACGGAACTAGGTTATATATATATATATATATATATATATATATATATATATATATATATATATATCATCATAGGTAGTCTGTCGGTAGACAGGCCCGTGATTCTTCTTGGTTCTGGTTCTCCATATTCTCCTATTTTCCGCTGTCCTCTTCATATCTTGATAACTCTCTTTCCCTATCAAATCGTCTATCAGCTGAAACCTTTTCCTACCTCTTTCCCTTTTCCCATCTAGTTTTCCTTCTAACACGTCTTTAATCATACTCTCTCTACTCAGGTAATGTCCAACCCAGTTAGCCTTCCTCTTTCTGATAGTCTGTATAATCGTTCGCTTTTCTTCTATTCTTCGTAGCACTTCATCGTTTTTCATCCTATCTGTCCATTTTATCTTCAACATTCTCCTCCAAGTCCACATTTCAAAGCTTTCCAAGTATTTGATGTCATTTTTCCTTAGCGTCCATGTTTCTGCCCCATACAATGCTATACTCCATACGTAGTATTTTATCAACTGTTTGCGAATATCTTCCCTTTTATTCCCTGTAAGTAGTTGTTTCTTTCTCCTGAAAGCCGCTTTTGCTTTTCCTATTCTAGTTTTGATCTCATCCGTACATTTTGCTTCTCGTGTTATGATGCTTCCAACGTATTTATATTCTGAAACTTGTTCTAAAGGCTTTCCCACAATACATATGTTCAGATTCTCTTCTTTACCCGATATTCGAATGACCTTGGATTTTTCTGTATTTATTTCCATACCGTGTTCTATACCTGTTATTACTAGTCTATCTATCATTTTCTGGAGTTCCTCTTCCTTTCTTGCTAGAAGTACATGGTCATCCGCGTATTTTAATTTTCTTATAATCCTTCCTCCAATTTTGAAATCTCCTGTGCCTTCTAAAGCTTCTTGCATTAGACTTTCTCCATATATATTGAATAGGTTTGGCGATAGGCAGCAGTTCTGTCTTGCTCCTCTACCGATATTTATTCCGCAGTAGTCCACATTCTCAAACCTGACTTTGACAACTTGATTCACATATAGATTCCTAATCAGTCTCCTGTATTTCCAGTCAACACCTATATCCTATTATATCTTCATCAACTTTACCCAATTTACTCTATCAAAGCCTTCTGCCAGTCTACGAAACATGCGCAGATATCTTGACTGTACTCTATTGCCCTTTCTGATATGATTCTAACTACTCCTATAGCATCTCTAGTTCCTGGTCCTTATCTGAAACAGAATTGATCTTCCCCTAGTATTTCTCCTGCCTTTTTCTCCAGCCTTTTATTAAGAATCCTCGCGATAATCTTCGATGTGTGTGACAGAAGGCTTATATATATATATATATATATATATATATATATATATATATATATATATATATATATATATATATATATTAGGGTGGTCCTTATATTGGGGAAAAAACAAACGTTTTATTTTGAATAGCAGCACCAGCTTATCTTGTTACAGTATTTAAAAAATTAATATTCCCAAAATTTGGTAAGTTTTAGATGAAATTTAGAGGTTGCTACCAAAGTTTGAAACATTAAATTTTCTTTATTTTAAACAAAATGTAATACAGTACAAAGCATATAAAATTTAGAGTTGGTAATTTCCATGCTACATTGTCACATGATGAACATAACAGTACTGACACAGTGGTATATTAATTGTTTGTGGCAAGTGTTCTCTTCGCAAAGTCTGGATATCTTCTACGATGATCGCTGAAAACCTGCAGAAGAAATTGATTTTGCTGTTCACCCTGGGTGTGTAATCGATTGCATTCCTCGATCGGGGCAACTCCGCGTTCTGCCGTATTGTTAATGCAATTGATGGACCTCATGCACTTTTCTGTGGCAATGTAGTTTCCATCAGAAGCCCAGAGTTCAGGATCCAATTCTGTGAATTTCGAGTCAGGACCATGTATGTCGAAAAACCTCAAAGTGTTGGCTGACACAAAATAGCCCAAATTTTTCTCCAAGATGCTATCCAGATCGACAGTCACTCTCTTTGAGTGGTCCTCTTTACCATCATTTTGGAGAGCTTGAATCAATTTGGCTTTTGTATATATTGATACTTTTTTATCAAAGAAACCAGGGCAACCAGCTCTTCGCCGAGGTACCACAGATGACGAGCAAGTTTCTTCAGAGCAGCGTTGGCAACTATTGAGTTTGTAGTCTTGTATTGTTGGAGGTTCTTCAACAGCATCAGGCCGTTGAAAGGCACAGCAGTTGGAAGTGCAGCTTAAAACCCCTCCTTCAAATAGAATCTCACAACAAAAATTGCCATGTCCCTTATCCCAGCTTCCTCTTTTGTCTTCAATGGAAACTGTCCTTTGAATATCCACAGTTTGATAGCATAAATGACTTTGGCCATCCAACGAGCCTTATGCATTACACCAGGAGCAAGAAATCTAATTCCACGAGAAGGTTCACTTCCAAGAAAAGTGATAGTGATTTCCAGGAGTTCTCTGTATACATCGCGAGGTTGCTGCTGGTTCAGTTGGTCTGTAGCAAAAGTGATTATTTCGTCTTTAATATCGGCAACAGCACTGGCAGTGAACTCATCATCAAGTGCAGTTCTGTATTCGGACTTATCCCAGCTTCCTCTTGGATTTCTACGATGAACAGAAATGTTAACACGTCAAGCAATGAACTATGAAGGAAGGTATTATATCCGTTTTACAAATCTATCCATTGCTAAAAGGTTGATGGATATAATCCGCTATTAAGCCTTTGTGAAGCAGATGATTGACTCAAATCCGAACTTGCAACATATTTACAAGATCCCTCGCCAGAAAGTCAAGACTTGAATTTTTTGAACTTTTGGATAGATGATGGAGTTCAATACCTATCATTAAACAAGACTGCCTTAACATTGTCATGTATGCCTACAGGCAGCTGTGAAGTGGAACAATTGTTAAGCCACTTGTATAATTTACAAACTCCAGAGAGGAATAGAGCATCAGATGATGCTCTATGTAAAGAATTAATTGAAGCAGAACCCGTTTTTAACCGTAGGATGGATATGATAGTATAATGTGTACTTTTAAAAATTTTATTTCTATTAAAGCTGTTTTAATCAGAATTTTTTGAAAATGTAATTGATTTGATTACATTAAAACCCAATTTCACTCGATTTGTACCTCTTTGTGTTCTAGAACGTTTCAGATTGTTTATGAAGGTTCTATAACGTTCTGGAAAGTTCTAGATTGCTCCAAAAGACCTGATATGGACTATTACATAACACAAAGAGTGCTCCTGCAAGTGGACTTACGCAGGATTTCTGAGGGGTACATCTGAAAGGTTATATCTATTGCAGTATTGCGTAACATTGACCAATGGGTGCTGCATCACAATTTTCAATACTAAGTATCTGCAATTCACAATTCAATTCAAATAAGTTTAAATTTTAAACTAATTTAAAAATGAGCGCACCTATGTTTAGCATCATGATATATTGCGATTTTTTAGATCTTGGTAGCGACCCATATTGTTATTCAAAACTAACCTAATTTTACCCAAGTATTTTTTTCCTAAGAGAACAGATTAAAAACGTGCCCCCTCCAGTTTTCCAAATCTTAAAAATAAGGACCACCCTAATATATATATATATATATATATATATATATATATATATATATATATATATATATATATATATATTTGTGATGTTTCTGTGTTTTTGTGTTATTTTACGTGTGTCGCTTCGACATCCCCGGGGCCTCGCCAACCTGAAGTCGTCTGATTGGTGAGTGCTCACTGGGTTTCCTCATCCCAACACCTTGTTGACATCCATATATATATATATATATATATATATATATATATATATGTATGTATAGTGTGAATCTCGATATGAAAGTTCAATAGAAAAGGGGATAAATATAATATATACAATAAGAACCATGTTGTTGCTAACATTTTATAGTTTAAATTATTTTTTAAGTGTTGCGCCTCTTTTATGTTAAACCTATAGTTTCGATAAAACTGAACACTCGCAATAACGGAGAAAATCCACGTCCCTTTCAATTTGCGTTAAATTTACGTTTTCTCAAAAGTGTCCTACAGTTTTAATTATCCACAGTTCTCCACATGGCACTATAATGAACAAATATCGTAATTATTAAAAGTTAAGTTATAGAAGTGGCTGAAAGATCTACTATTTGTAATTAATTTGCGCAAAGAATGGTGCTGCTGTCTGATTGCACAATTATGTATTGACATCTCTCTATTTGCTCTTTGCAATTATTTATTCTACGTAATTTTTGCATTAATATTTAATCCTCATGTCATTTTGGTAACATCCCTCGGCTACTATCTCCTGCCCTCATTACAGCTGTTTTTTATTTTGTTTGTATTTTCCGGTAATATTTTGTGAATTTTCATAACAAAATTTTTTATAGTTGAAACCTCTATAGGTATCTTTTAGTTGAAGCCGTGTGCGTATGTTATCATGGATTCCTCTCCCAAAAAGACTGAAATATATTTGAATAAAATTACTAAATTGTACCTTATAGACGTGTACAAATATCAAAGACAGAAAGTATAGAAGGCATTAAGTACAGTACAATTTCTTTAATCCATGAACAAATATAAGAAACATAACAATTATTTTATATTTCCAGTCGACACTTAAAAATGCTGATCTGCGAGAAACTTCTTTCTTATATAATGAAGAGAGTCACAACAGTTATAAAAATAATTACTAAGGTTGTGTTATTTTTACAAAGACTGCATACCAATATCATCAATAGATTCCGCGATTTTGATGAATATATGCAATACCGGGAGCGCGCTGGTTGGTAAGGGGCGAGGGCTTAGCTGCTGGAACAGAACCCAACTTTATGGCTATGTATTGGCGGAAGAGGACTGTAATCTGAGGACTTCCTCGAAAAATGAGAAAGGGAACAGGAGGACCTCCTGCGAAGAATTTTATTATATATTAGAATTGTAATGATAACAAATACGATAAATAGAATTTTTAAGCGTATTTTGTTTGTATTATAAGATTTAAGGTATGTCTCAGAAGGATCACTCCCCTTAACCCCCAATCTTCCATAAACCTCTCCAACCGCGGTCAAGACAGGAACGTATCCACCGCAGTTGGAGAAGGACTACTGTATATATATAACATAGTTCTACACATACACCTATTTACCGCAGTATTCTTCATGCCTTGATAGCTCTCTTTCCCTTTCAAGTCCTCTATCAGCTAAAACTTTTTCTACTTCTTTCTCTTTTTCAGTCAAATTTTACTTCTAACACGTCTTTAATCATGCTGTCATCTCAGGTAATGTTCAAACCATTTCGTCTCACTTGTTCTTAGTCTATATAATCATTCGCTTCTCACCTATTTTTCTTAGTACTTCCTCGTCTGTCTGTCCAAATTATCTTCAGAATTCTTCTCCATGACCGCATTTGGAAATGTTCCAAGTATTTCATATCATTTTCATTAGCGTCTATGCTTCTGCACCCATACAAAGCTATACTCCATATGTAGCATTTTATCAATTTCTGGAAAATATCCCCCTTTATATCCCTCGTTAGTAGGAGTTCATAACTTCAGAAAGCGGCTTTTGTTTCTCTATTTTGGTCTTAATTTCATCGGTACATTTTCCTTCTCTCGTTAGAATGCTTCCAAAGTATTTATATTCTGAAATTTGTCCTAACATCTTTCCTTCTATACATATGTTCAGGTTTTTTCTTCAACCGGTATTCGCGTGATCTTGAAATTTTCTACATTTATTCTAGATTTATTTCCATTATTTTTCCCCCTTTCAAGCGTACTTCGCCTCACTATATATATATATATATATATATATATATATATATATATAATAAGGGAAGAGTGAGGCGAAGTGGCGAAGTACGCTTGAAAGGGGGGAAAATAATGGAGAGAATGTAAGAGAAATTTTTTCGGAAAGGTTTAAGGGTCAGTAGGAAAGGATGGTTGAGTTGGGGTGAGGGTAAAATAGGATTGTATTGGGTTTAGAAGGAAGGAAGTTTGGATGAGAGAGGATAAAAGGGAGGGAAGAAAGGTAGAGGAGGAATGGGATGAAGAGAGAGAGAGGAAAGGAGGGCGTGTGACACGAAGCACAAAAATCGAATCCCATGATGGAGAAGGGACATCTTGCGAAAATGCAACGAAGCAAAAACTGGGCTCACCAAAACGGCAGATTTTGGTTTCAAAAAGACATGGTGGCGAAGAAAAACTCCTCCGTTATTTTCCTCACCATATAAATGATCATTCGCGAGGTTCATTTTTACGGAGCGATTCTGTCGATTCTTCGTGCGTTGTTTTGGTACATCGTTATTATCGGCGGAGCACCAAAATCGGAGGCTTTTTCAGCGACCAAATGGATTTTTAATGTTTTCGCAAAGAACTGGAATCGAAGAACAAAAGTGAAAACGGAAATTCAGTCAGTCCACTGGAATAAGCTACTTAAAAGTTTTAAAATTAAATAAATTGGTTTTGATTAAAATTATTGCAACTATACATCAGTTTAGCGCTGATGATACGATAAATCTACAGTGTAATTATAATTTTGAAATATTTAAAAATCATCGGTATGCTTCACATATCTTTCAATATAATATAATAATATAATTTTAATTAGCTCTTTAATATCAGTTCATTGCGTTTTACTTTATTAACAAAGGCGAGTTCATACAGTCACGCTGCAGCAGTATTCGAAACCGAGAATAAATAAAGGCAACCAGAGTAATTAATATAAAAAAGCGGTATTTAAAAATCGGTGCAAATAACAACAAAGATAAATTAACCAGCCGAATAAAACGTTGTTCATGATATTATACTCCCAATTAAATATATTCTAACGCAAAACTTTATAACTCGGGAATTTAACTTATCATTAAAACTGATTTACCTCTCTGTGGAAATGGTTCTCCGGCAATTCATTGCGGGAATTTCGTCACGCGACAATAAGTCGCGGGCAATTTGTCGCGTGTCAAATTGGTCAAGTGTCAAATTTGTCGCATGTCAAATTCGTCGTAAGTCAAATTCTTCCACTGGAAAATTCGTCGCAAGACAAATTCGTTGCAAATCCCGGAACCGTTGAGGAAATACGAAATGATTTTCTGTTATTTTCAATGCCATGATTTGCATTTTGAAATCCCGAGTTGTGCATTGGCAGTGAAATGTCCCGCTGTCCAAGTTGCAGCTAAAATTTTCGTCGCCTTTGTTTTCCATATGTTATAAAAAAAATCTGTCAATACTTTCTTGGTAAATACTCTTCTCACTCAAACATATGTCAGTTATTTCCATTTTAATTATTTCCCTTATAACATAACTTTCTACGACTACTCTTCCAGAAAGGATTCCCACGTATAAACACGAAATAAAACTACTGCATGCAGAAATATCTTCAATATACACCGGTTTTCTATTTTGAAACATTGAAGTTTATGTTATACATCCATTATGTTAGAATTTCGAATAAAATTTTGATATTTGAAAGATATGAATAACATTTTTCCTAAGAATAATTTTATTTCTCATAAATAACACGTAAAAAGAGACTTTTAGACGTGCAGGCTTTTACTCTTTTGGAAGCTAAAATTAGAATATGAGCGACCTGCGATCATCCAATTTGATCAATTTTAAAGAATAATTAATAAATTTTATTAATTTATTCATCTTTTGCACCTTTAGCTCAAAATTGCTCATATTAGGCGTTTAAATCACATATTTCGCAGTAATATTTCCATTTTACCTACAACTGTTTTGACGACAGTGTAATTGTTAATTGTTGTTTCAAGGACTTCCCCTCCCTTACCTCAAAATTTATCTTGCCAACCGATCGCTGCGAGAAATGAAATTGATATAAATGCTGATATTTAATATAATTTATTTGCCGCTAAAAATTAAATTTAAACTTTAAATTTAGCGATGTCGAATATTTCTACTGTCACAATAAGAAAAATAATCTTCAAACTTTTCTCTTTATAAATGCGCAAATTCCGTGTCGATATCTCACCTTACATATATATATTTTTTAAAATTTTATCGAAAAAGGCTTGCACGCTACGTTTCAGCTCTTCCCTAGATAATCAAACAGAGAAGGAACGTTTCTGGATTCGAACCCGTGACTTTTTCGCATTCTGTTATAACACTCGCAACGAATTCTCATTTCGCATCATGCGAATGCGAGTAAAAAAATCATTTTGTAAGACATTAAAATCTTAATGTAACATCTTATAGTGAATTTTATGTAAAAATCAGATTATGTATTTATAAACATTCTGAAACATCGGCAAATATCATAAAAATTTTTAAAAATTAAATGTCTATTTTTTGTATTCTGCGTATATTTTCCTTGAACTTACAACGTAATATTCTATTTAATATTTATATATTAAAAATCATATAATATTAATATAATATTATAATATATTAATATTTATTCTATTGAATAAAAACGGACAATTTATTTCACGTGACTTCTAAAATGATTCCGAATAACGACAAAGTAACGCAAAAACAAATAAAATTATAAACTGCCTTTGAAGAAAATAACAATCGTAATATTTATCTAACATTTTCAGTGGAAAAATAAAAAAGGTGACCTCCGAGAAACTTTATCCTTAATTGGTTTAGAGGGGTAGTTGTAACAAATAAAACGTTTAGAATAGTTTATACTTATATGTGAAGAGGTTGCACGCCAATAACTTCAATAGTTCTCACGGTATTGATTATTATATGAAAGCGCGTGCACGCGCTGGATTCCTACCAAATATCAATCTTTTATATATACGGAAAGTTTGTTAAAACACGTATAAAAAGCGTCATACACAAAGTGACAACAGGAATAAGCCTTTTATTATTATCTTGATCAGATAAAATACCAATTTTTAACCAACTATATATTCCGAAAATTTTATAAGGATAATTGTTCTGAATAATCTGCACAGGATCTATATAATTTATTCGGAAATTATGAGGCATCGTCAATCAAATATGTTATCGCAGGACTTATGAAGAAAAGGATTTCCTATTTCGTCAACGATTTCTGAATTTGCGACGAAATTTCTATACTACAAATGTCTTGCGACGAATTTGTCTTGCATCGAATTTGCCATGCGGTGAATTTGTCTTGTGACGAATTTGCCATGCGACGAATTGGCGGTAAATATCTAATGAATGAAAATTAAACAAATATATCAACGGCATAATATATAAAGGTTATACACCACTCCCGAGGTTTACAAGACTTCAATTTACACGGTTTCACTTTACGCGCATTTTTTCATTAGGAAAATGTTTAAAGTTTGCGCGACTCGTTTCTGTTTACGCGAGGCCTTAAGTCCCTTCCACATCATGATACACTGTATGCACACATTGTATAGATATATGTTTTCGGTGTATCCCAAATATGGATGTTTTTAAAACTTCCGATTAATCTTAATTTAAATTTATTTAAAAACGGAAAATTATGAGAAATTTCATTTAATACATTTTTAGAACTATTATTTGCTCCACGTCGTTTATTTTTATGAAATTCGAGGTCATTGAAACCTATCGGTGTATAAGGGAAAATCGGTTTCGGTTTACACGACGGTTTTCAGGAACGCATTAATCGCGTGAACCACGGGAGTGGCGTACGTGGAACATTTGGTCCGTCATTTTGTATAGGGATACGACGGAATTTCCAGATAAAACAATCACAACTCTTGCAATCTGCTAAACGAATATTTACAGATTCACCAATGCATGGCCAAATAGTAACTAAGCTAAAGGAAACATTATTATTCAATAATAATAGATGAATATGTAACAATTTATTAAGGAATAAAAACAGCAAAATGACGAGAAATGTTTTAAATAACAGGATAAAATTGATATACATTTATATTGGTAAGATGACTTTTGCAGAAAATATACCGTTTTCACTCACATAATATTCTACCTTTTTGCCAATATTTTAACTCAAATGTAAAAAGATAGTAAATTTTTCACTTCAGCGTCAAAATAATGGACACCATTGCGAAGGCTTTTACAGATTTATTAGTGAGAATATAATACTAATTTATAATTACTTAAAAAGACGATGCCCATTTTTTCATCTTTTACCCTAAAATTAAGTCATGTCAATTTAAGGATAGAAAGTCGCATGGACAAAAACCTTTGCTTTCTCTCTGAAATTGGCAGAGGGGAAAAAGGGTTAAATAGGATAATTCGGTATGTGGTTTCTTTATTGCAAAGGATGTATGATTTAGCTACAGATAATTTGTTGGTTTGGATCAATTTCGAAACGTGTTGCATAAAAGTTTAACTTATCATCGTCGTCATTATCATCGACTAGATAAAACGACGCTCCGTAACTCTACGAATCGCTAAAAATAACTATTCGCTCTTGTTTTTAGACCAACAAATGAGCAAAAGTGGGTAGGAGAAACAAATAATGAGTCCTTAAATGCAACGGCCCTATAATGATAACAACCATTTTATAACAAGTTAATAAAGGGTTAGATCAGGAGAGGCAACACGTTAAGTCCAAACACGCTACAGCAGGCGATCGATTCCCTCAAAACTGCGTCCCGATTTGTGGGAGTGACGGCGAACCGTCGAGAAACTTTTACACGCTCGACCGTTTAGAAACATGCGATTGCGAAGTCTGCCTTTCTATCTCCCGTATTATACGAATTATCTAGTCAATCATCGGAAATGAACAAAAATATGATGAAATGGCGACGTATATTTTTAACAAAAATACTCGAGTTCGGCCATATGTGGCGGAAAAAATTTCGTTCCGCATTAACAAAAATATATAGCTTATTCGAGAGGAATAATATTTTTAAATGTTAGCTTTAATGAATGAAAATCGACGCATTTATTAAAAAAATACTTTTGATAAAATCTCGTCGTATTTTCACTATGAAAGAACTATGATATCGTAATAAATGTAAAATGTTTAATCAGGCTTATAAATAAATGATTCATGGTTAATTTCATCGTGAATATAGGATAAAATCAATAACGACGCATTTAGTCAGGTAACCGCATTGTTGTAAAATTTTACAAAGTTGATTTATTAAAACTATTAGCTTTGTATATTTATATCGTGAAAACTATATTTTCACTTATTAAGAGTAATTGTTCCTATGCAAAATTATAACTTATTTTAAAGTTATCCAGCAAAATTTTCTCATGTAAATTGCATTAGCCGGGGTCTATGAAGAGTTTGAATAAAAAATAAAGGTCTACGCTTAGAATGCAGGTTAAAATGTTATTTAGATACTCTAACGGAGTTATATAATCAACGTCGTTTTCTAAACTTACACATAACTTCTTACTCTCAAAATTATGAAGACCAATGTGAACATTTCGCCAAACGAATTGTAGCACAATTTAAACGCTCCGAGATAAGCGACTCGCTAAAAGCTCGTCAACCTACGATTATCCTCAGAACATGCATTAGCCGACGTACTTATTTATACATGAACTGTAATTAATCTGGTGTGTACGTCAAACTCAACGAAAAAAAGACATTTTGATCTATGTGCTACGCTCTTCCGTGACTTAATTATACATTGGATAATTATCACTCTTCGCCTTATCTGTTCTCTGCAACCATACGCTTTCGGTGAGTCAGTGTCACGTCGCCTTTACAGATAAGTGAACTTTGCCTTATTCATGCAAATAATCTGATTGCGAAAGAATGACAGGTGAATTGGAGTAGTCGCGTGTCAAGTACTGCGCGTACAATACGCCATGCAAGGGATTATCTCAAAAGCTCAAAGGATCAAGAATACCTCTTATGAAATATTAACCCTTATTACGATCACATTATGGTGAAGACTTGATAAATACATTAACATATTTTAGTTTCAGCTCTTGAACGGAAAAGATTTTCTGATGTGCATATTGTAGTGTATCAAAATGGCTAAATTTATTGCAAATGTCTTCAAAATCAATGTATTCTGGACGTTTTGGAAACAGTTTACATAAGACTAAAATATCAGCAAGAACGAAAATGATAAGAACCGAGCATAAAACAAGCTCTTCTGCTTTAAATCAGGGGTTCCCAAACTTTTTGAGAGGAGGAATATTGAAAGTGCTAGGCGGGCCGAATCGAAAAAAAAGTTACAAAATTTTAAATATTTTATTCAATAATTACCTAAGCATACATGCATATATAACTATGAGTAAACGTGAATAAATGTAATAAGGCAATCTAATGCGAACAATGCGCCGGTTTTTAAATTGGAAGCACTGATTTTACGATGTTTATTATGTTTAATACAACTTCCGCGGGCCGGATAAATCTCCTTCGAAGGCCGTAGTTTGGAGACACCTGCTTTAAACCATCAAGAATGAGTGTACGAAGAGTAATTAAGTAGTACTAGTAATCAATTTTCCGTTTCATGCAAAATATATTTGTAATCGACTCAACAAATATTTTTTGATCATATTACGTAATCGTCCAAAGAACTAAAATGAACACGAAATTCGTCAAATAAACAGAAAATCTGTTAAATCCATCTATACTGGATCGCGTTATTTTCGATGATTAAATTAATTTTTTATCCAGAACATGCCTTCAAAAATAATTTTGCCGTAATCTTTTTAAAATGTTTATTTTGAAAATCTACGGCTAAAATCCACAGTTAGATCGACGCTAATAACAGAAGAGGGAAGCACTTTATAAGGGAACATATATTTTCCTCTTTTTATCTCATCTGACCATCCATTTCGCCACTCTCCCACTCTCTCGCTCCCGCATAAAAGGGAAAAGCGAAAAAAATATTCCTCCGCCGTTTTATCCGTCAAGTTCCGCGGATCCGTCTTCTCCCATAATTCCTTTCGCGCCCGGTGCGGAAGCTTTCCACGGCAATGGATCTCTTTTAATGAACCATTTGGAAAGGAGGATGGGCGCTCGTTCGAAAAATGGCCTGTGTGTGAATTTACCAAAATGGCGGCTAAAAAGAGCTCTTAGGGGAAAGGGGAGACACGGAGGATATATAGAGGGGGATGTGGGGGAAGGAATGTTGGATGAAGGAAGTGGAAGGGGATGATATAAAGAAAAAGAAGTGGGAAAGAGGGAGGAGGAAGAAAGGGAAAGAGTTAAAGCTTCTGTGGAGGAAGGGGGAAGGAGAAAAATGTGAGAAGGGAGAGGATGGAGGGAGAAAGTTTGGTGGTTGAGAAAAGGATCGGCGTGGTTAGGAAAAGAAAAAGTAATGGAGAAGGAGATGAAGAAGGGGGATGGAAAAAGAATAGGCAAGAGGACAGGATAAATAACTAACAAGAGGGAGAAATATCTTCAGAAATACAAAAGGTTGAGAGTGAGGTGAAAGGAGGGTGAGTGATGATTGGGAGAATAGAGGGAGGAATAGATGTAATGAGGAGGGGGGAGAAAGTGAGGCAAAAGGAGAAAGAAGATGTATAAAAAAGAACGGGAAAGGCGAGATCCGAGAGAGAGAGAGAGAAGAGGGAGGAAGGGAAAAGTAGAGGAAGCGGAATGACGGATAAAGAATTGTAGCGTAAAGGGAAAATAGGGGTTGGGAATACGGGTGAGGTGAAATGGAATTGGTGAGGTGAAATGGAATTGGTGAGGGAGAAAGCCTTACTGACTGATGGGGAAGCTGTGATAGGATGAAAAGTAGCCAATGAATGAATGAGAGATTCTTATTTGTTTACAACAAAAATGGAATGCACATTAGAGTGAGTCAAGAAACGATGATCTTTTAATCTTTAATAAAGAAAAGACTGATATACTTGATGATTTTTTCTTTCTTGGATCATTTATATAAGCATGTCTATTACTTAAATTAATTGGTAAAAGGTATGAGACATCCAATAGCTTTTAGCGGCTATTGCTGCACGTTTTTCTGCATGGCCGGTATCACTCTAAGTGCGGAATATATGGAGGAGTGCAGATCATTTTCACGCGAAGCGAACAGAATTGATTGCTCGTGGTCGCGTATTTCATACCAATAATCCATACTAATCTGCGCAGCACGAATGTGTATTCATCATGAATATAGTAATGAAATTCAGCTTACCTTGAATCGACTACGGTAAAGCTATGCGTTGGAGCTGTAGAAACTCACCACTGAGGCAGACTTCATAAGGCTTGATTTACATTTTATATTAAACATGAAAGCATTACTGTTCATAACCACTTAATATGCCGGAATTAATTATGCATATACAAAATTCAGTGAACATGATCTCCTAAGAATTCAATCAAACGGACGATAAAAATATATGAAACAGATTTCTCGTGAGAAACATTGACCGAATTTCCCAATTCTTATTTATATATCTCATAATTTATTCATATTTACCCCTAAGGGCGCGAAAGAATCTCTTTGAGAGCTTTAATATTTTCTATAATAACTGATTTTATGTGATATATTTAATCGAAATAACTTAACTTTTTAAGATTACGCTGGTATTAATCGAATACCCTATAAAAAGGAACTTCAAGCACATTTTACTCGATTTGTTTAGTATATTGCTTTACATTGATTTGTTGTAGTTTAAGTCCAAGAAGTTTATTTAGGTTTAATGGAGATATCAATACAAGTTTTTGATATTTTTAAATGAAACATCTAGAGAAATTTACATTTATTTTTTATCAAATAAAATTTTCAGAGAGTGCATAAAAATATTGATCGTGAACAAAAAATATAGTTTCCTAAAGTTCACCAAGGAAGAGCTTTGTCAAATATATTTCCAACCCATAAAAATTAAGTTATCAACTTATTCTTAACTTTTCCTTTGAAAGTAAAAGGAAAGGAAAGCGGCAGTAATCCCATCCCGATCACGACCGCATCAAAATCCTATTATTATGGGATTTACAATTATACACAATTTCAAAGAGAAGACAACGTGCAAATTTATACGTTTCAGTCTAAAATAAAGCAATTGCGGAATAAAATAACAACTTAAAAGTTATAAAAAACAAAACTCTTTCCTCTAAAAGTATGTGTATTATAATATAATACAACAAAATATATACGCATGAAAGATGTCGAATTGATTCTTTGATTAAAAAGAGAAATCAGTGCGTTATCAAAAATGAAGCAACTTTCGATTGGTAAAATCCTTTTGGAACTATTATCATATGATAAAAGGTAACAAATCTCCAAATGCTGTAATACAATTTTAAAGTTGGGATATTCCACTAATTTAAGGGAAGAGGTGTGAAATTTTTTTAAAAATTAAAAAATGAATACACGGGAACCTCGCCCATACCAGCGTATATATTTATTTTTATTTTTTTTAATTCCCCCCCCTCCCTTCCCTTAGTGGAGTATCTCAACTTTAAAATTTTATTACGGCATTTGCAAATTTGTTACCTTTTATTATTGTGGGTGTGCTGTGAAGCTCATTCCCATATATGTTATTATTATATGTTGAAAATCTATCCTCCGATTTGACCAATCGAAAATTAGTACTCTCTCGTTATAATTACGGATATATCCTTCAAATTTCATTTCCCTTGTGGATTTATTCCAATCATCATTAGATGCTTGACCTCTCATTAAATATAATTCTGTTATTGGAGTAATTTAGTCATTAATTTCGAATGACATTAAACAGATAAAAGTGTATAAGATGGAAAAAGTAACCCTGTTAGAGATAATGAAGATTAACAAAGATAAAACTATTAATATTTATCATTAGAGTTATTTTCGTTTCCTCATTTCAATATTAACTCTATTTGTCAGCGCTTCTATGAAACATTCCATGGAATTAAAATCGGGATTCTTGACTGAGTGATTTACTTCTATTTTTATTTAATCTAGTAGTTTTTTATTTGTTACGCATGCCCGAGTGCTGTGTTTAACGCCCGAATCACTAAAATATATACGGTTTACTAGCTAAAAGATGATATTATTTATGCTAAAATAAGCACAAAAAAAATTTAGATAAATTAACAAAATGTCTTTCTCTTACATTATAATACCCTACTACTTATAACTAGGCTTGGTAGCGTTGGATTTAAATCGAAAAACGTCGATTTTTTAAATTTCAAAATCGACGAAAATGAAGTCGTCGATAAGCGTCCATTTTCCAACAAGATGGAAAAGTATACGTCCAAAAACCTACTCTGAATTATAATATTTAAGTTTTTTCTGTTCACTTTTTTCGCAGTATTATTTTCTACCTACGATTTTGTTCCTTTTCTGGGCTTGCATTAACAGTGGGACTGAAAGAAGTGTATTTTCCTTCACTCAAATATGCGTCTTTTTACACACTTTTACTGAAGTTGGCCTGAGCGTCGTTCAACATGGTTGTGCGTTAAATCTCTGGATCCACAAACGCTCCTGAGCTGAAATCTTGCACATAATCAACATTCGCGATACATTTGAATTTTTCAAATTTAGGTACGCATCGGACCTTTCGATTCCGACTTTAATTGAAGTTGCCTTGAACGTTGCCATCGTTAAACAACATTTTGCTTTATATCCCCGGATCTGAAAACGCTAAAGAGCTGAAATTTTTCACATATTCCACATTCGTGGTACATTTTAATCTATCAAGTTTTGGTACGCGTTTAAATATTTCATTCAAAGAAAACATATAAATGAATATGAACTGTAAATAAAGAATTAACTTTGAAAATTTTTAAATGCTGGAAGAGTCAAAGTAGATGATAAAATAAATAAAAAATAAGTTTTTCACTCAAAAGTAGAAATTATTTTTATTTGCCTCAAAATTTTCATTTTGTAAATTTGGTGAGAAGGATAAAAGTGGGTGTCCTTTACATATAAGTAGTTTGCATACATGATTTTCTTCTTGGCCACCAAATTTTATTCTTCAGACCAAATTTATAA
Source organism: Tanypteryx hageni (assembly GCA_028673005.1). Classification (NCBI taxonomy): domain Eukaryota; kingdom Metazoa; phylum Arthropoda; class Insecta; order Odonata; family Petaluridae; genus Tanypteryx; species Tanypteryx hageni. The sequence goes on along the minus strand of CM054114.1, from coordinate 76,913,584 downwards.
AATGAAAATTTCGATGAAAATATTTTTAAAAAAATTATTTTCTACTTTTGCGTACATCATAAAAGTGAGTGCTATCGAAAAACCTGTTTTTTATTTATTTTATTGATAAGCTAAAGCTTCTACTATAGACAATCAGGTAACCGCAAGGCCCTAGGGTAGTTTTGAGAACACGTGTTTCTTAGCCCTTTTGAGGTTTTTGAGATTATATTTGCCAAACTATTGGTGGGATATTCCATGAGCCTTTCTTTACAGATAAGGTCATGGATATGCCCTACTGAGAATGCCTTGACCCCTATTAAACAAGGTTCATAAGAAAGGAATTTCTGTGGTCGTTTTCTATCCCTTCCACTCATCAACCCCGTGAGTGTATTCCGGAAACAAATGCTTCTCGATCCTTTGTAAAGTTTTTTCTATAGATGGCCTTGTTGTATGCACTTTCACGCGCTCTCCCTATGTACATCCCAATCTTTAGGCAGTCTTTTTCTTAAGTTATCTAGGGAGGATTGTTCCTCTCCCGTGCTTTTGGCTCCCTCTTCTTTTGCATCAGGTTAGTAAATTTCAATCTATATATAATGGTTTAATAAAGGTGCCCATAAATTAGCAATCGTCGCTAAAAATTGAAGTGGTATTAAATATTAATATTTATTTGCTATTTGTTGAAAAATATTTTGCCGATTTGAAAAACACATTTAAATCAAGATTTAACGTAAGACTTGATCAAACGCTCAATAATAAAGTCTAATTTTTCTCACTATATATTCTATGTTAAATAAAGAATATGTAGTGCGGTGATGAAATATTTCAAATGATACATAGTTTTTGGTAGTTCTTTCTGACGTCTAAAATATTATTATGATAACTATCGTTAATGTTTTTTCCTTAATTGGCATCAAATAATGTCTAAAAGTCTTAACGTTGAATTCATAAATTATTATTTAAAAGAATCTATCTCGACAAAAGAAACATCATATTGTTCGGATTTCATAAATAAATCGTTTTCTAGTTTCCATTATACAATTTAAAGAGGTAAATCATAATTTACTATCTACATTCGCGATTTAATATATTTGTCAATGACGCGATAAAAATTAAACGAAATCAGAAATATCTAGATTTGGAAATACCAGCTTACTATATTTGAGATTTAAAATACACTAAGTCTCAGTATGGTAAAACAACAATAACATATTCTTGTGAACGATATGCAAGGTCCTAATTTGGTTTAAACTTTAAGATTCAGTTAGTAAAAGGCGTGAATTAATTATTAATATATGTTTTCTCATATAGGTTGGTTGCCGAAATAATCACGTTTGGCAAAATTTGTACGGAATGGAGTGAAAATATAAAAACAAGAAATATCGTTTTATGTTCGCACAATGAATTTTTTTCTGCACTAGCTATTTCTTGTTACTTAAAAATGTAAACTTTCAAGTGAAAATATGCTTATATAAATGTATATAAAAATATTATTTCACCTCTAGAAGTGCTACAACTTTAAAAATGGGCAAAAATGTGTAGCATTAGTACCCCATAATGGACAAAGTATAAAATTCATAAAATTTCATAGTTTGGGGATTGTTTTAATCTATTATTTTTACATAAGGGAAAAGCGAAAATCGCTGCGGAGGTAAAATCTTTTGAATTAAAGTAATATATCCAATGATGAAATATCTGTCTGAAAAATGAATGTTTTTTCAAGGTGAGATGATATGCTTGCAGAATGCAAGCACCTTCTACTAGTATGTTATATCCTCCTCTGTAAGAAACGTCGATATAATTTATATATATATATATATATATTTCAAGTGAAAATAACCTTGTATATATGTGTATATATAGACGTTGCATGTTGCGTTAACATGTTGTGCACCGGATTTAGGTTTCCGTAGTGCACTTAGTTAATGGACATTTTGTCATAAATTAAAAAAACATCCGCGAAATCTCGTGGCCGGCTCAAATGTCATTTTCTTGGCTTCAAGTTACGATTTAATTAGTAAATATCAAATTAACGATTTAAGTATACTTTTTACGTTGATGAAAGTGAATATTAGGAATTTATTGCCATGTAGAGCCGAAACGACTAAATTTTCGAAAAACCAATTTTTCAGGAATTTGTGTAATATAAAAATTAAACAAATGATCAGAGTATTGAAAAATAAACGTAAAATTTACGTAGAATTTTGGTGCAAAAATTCAATTTAATAATCGAATTAATAGACCGAAAACTGCCGGCCCTATATTTAAGTAGTAATTTTAAACGTCGATATTCGTTGAAAATCTCTCGGGAAAATAAACGTCGATTTCAATCGTCGGTTAAAAAAAATAAACTTCGAATCTTTCCAAGCCTACATATAACTTGTCACAGAAGCTCTTAGAACCGATGTAATAGGGAATTTAAATTGTGAAGTCGTTGACATGGAAACCAGCTTGTGTAAGTTGGAAATGTGAGTAGAAGCTAACCGACTGATCGAAATGTTTCATAATAAAGACATATGAATAAATTGATATCATTAAGTCGAGTATGAAGATCACGTGTTCCAAAAATGGAAGATTGAAAAATATTCCAGCGTCGGCGAAAAAAAGTTAGCCCCGAGTTATCAACACCAATGTTGATTTTGACAGCCGATTCGAATCATTTTCTGCTCGCGTGCGTGATTTCCTTCGCAAGGTGTTACATTTTTAGCCTTTCCATCCCACCATATAGAATGCTCATTTTACCGATTCCCTTTTTGGGTCTCTCCCGATATCTGGATATTTTCATACCACCTCGGGATTCGAATTTCAAGGTTTACCTCAAAAAATTATATTCCCTCGCTCTTTTTGCCCTCCTCACTCCTCTCTCTCTCTTTCTCTCTCTCCTTTTATACCAATTCATTAAAAATTGTTTCTGAGATTTTAAGGGAATGGTTTGGTAAAAATACTTTTTTTTTGTTTCGTCGACAGAATGAAGTGGTTCGGAAAACCTTTTAAGTGGGAATAATAGGATTTATAATGAGACATCTGCCGAAGTAAAAATGAAATGCTCGTAATTTTCTTCTCGTTTGAATGGCTGTAAAATAGATAACAATTTATTCGATTAGCGTTGCGCTGTGAGTCTGGAATTGTTAAACAAATATTATGAATGAGTTGTAAAACATTGCTCGAGGAAGTACATTTGACGATAATTACTTAAGTTACACGTTGAGACGAGGTCAAGAAACAAATATTTGTCTTGTATCCATGAAAAAATCGACTTCGAGATTTCAACTAAAATACACGTTTTCAGGTCCCCTGAACACGTTTTAACCATTTTCTCGATAATGTCTGTGTGTGTGAGAGAGAGAGAGTTTTTTGTGGGTGCTGTAGCTCAAAAACCATTAATCAAGTCAACGCGAAATTCTACATTTAATATTTTTATAAAAGTCAGAACGGATTAGTTTTTGGTAAAAATCGATCAAACGGAAGTGGATGTTTACTTTTGTAACATCCGTTATCTTGAAATATTTGACATATGAAAAATGTATTGGAATAATAGTTGTAGGAAATTTAATTGTCTACAATCTTTGCTTGAAACATTTCCCCGTATAATGCAGTGTTTAAGAGATATCTTATATTTTAAGCTGCCACCACCTCGCAACCTAAAAATGGCAAAAAGTTTACATAATGATAAAAATTTTATGAAACTGTGATAAAATTTTATACTACACAAAGAACAGAAATAAACTCAAATAATAGCCTTCTGCTATTGGATATAGCCACAAATCTACAAAAATTAAGAAAAGAAAAGGGAGCGTTACTAAGATGTAACAAAGCTTCAATTGTTAACAATAGTCTTTGGTAGGTGGCAGCTAAAATATAAGATATCTATTAAACAATACATTATATGGAAAATATTTGATACAAAGGTTGTAGAAAATTAAATTTCCTACGTTTACTCCGATATACTTTTACATTTATCAAATATTAGAGCAAATATTTCAAAATAACGGGTAAGTGACAAAAGTAAACACCCACTTCCGTTTGACCGATTTTTACCAAAAACTAATGTTCTTTTTGTCTTTTATAGAAATGTTAAATACAAAATTTCGCGTTAACCTGATGAATAGTTTTTGAGTTAAGAGTACACACAAAAAGCTATCACACACACGCCCGCACAGACATCATCGAGAAAACGGTCAAAACGTGTTCAGGGGACCTCAAAAAGTGTATTTCCGTTGAAATTTCGAAGTCGATTTCTTTCATGAATACAATACTTTCCTCTATACTACGTATATGGAGATAGTAAAAATGTTATACTAATTCTAAAAGAAATTATTGCTGAAAAAACAAGACCATTAAATGTAACTGTACTTGTGCACAAAACTGCTTTGCTGTACTGTATTTACTCGCGTAATCGCGACACTTTTTCAAACGAAATACACCAAAACAACGGTACAGCAAATAGATGGTTTCCTCTTATTGTGAGAAAGTGGTCTTTTTAGAATAAGGTACACCAATAATGCAAAATAATACTTTTACGGGTGTTTATTTCCGCACACAATGGTTCATAAAAACAGTTTTATTTTATGGAAAACTGAAAATGTCATCACGCAACATAAACAATTGATATCAATTGAAGTAATTACTGATATAAAAATAAAGGAGGAACAATGTTGTTACAAAGTAATATATGCTACTTTAGCGCAGTAAGAGTGAGGGTGTCGTTTTTACATTTAATTCACAAGAGAATAATCGGATTATGGATGACAAAAATTTCAAGAATAAGCACTCAAATTCAACAGATTAAAAATTACTTATATCAGGTTTCTCCAATAGCCACTACAATGCCTTAATAGTCATGTTGCGACAATTGGATACACATGGGACATATAATTAATCTACTTTCCAGAATGGAAATAGGTTTATAGTTTTGTCGTTGTCTGTCTGTCTGCCCGTCCCCCTTATTAACTTTTGAACCAATAGACCGATTTTTATGAAACTTGGTGGAAATCTCTTTCTACATGGGCCAAGATCCTGAGAATAATTTTTTGTTCCGAAGATTGAAGTTCCGGATTCGATTCCTGGTACTATCCTTCCCATTTGATTTACATGGGAAATCTGAAATCCATCGTCAGGGTAATTTTCTCTTGCACATTAAAATATCTTGGAATTGTAATATTGGAGCGAGTTTTGTAATGTTCTCTGAGAAAAGGAATGAAAAATTCTAATTTTTATCGTAGAATTTTGCTTATCAATTATACTTCTTAGAACTTCACGTAAATACTGGCGGTTTTGCAGTTTTTATCACTCATTACGAAAGTGTTGCCATAGCAACAACTATTGTTGGACTCAGATTTGGTATATTCTAATACGTACACGCGTTATTTTTGCCGCACAAATACGCGTGATCAATTTTATATTTTGTTTGAATGTATTTGTAGTATTTTATAACACTAAATTATGAAATTTGGGAACAAAATGAGCTACATATCCGCGATGACTTTAAAGCTATTAAAGGCAATTTAAGTATTAAATAAAGGATTAAATGGGAAGTAGGCATCATAAGTTGTTTCGATCATCTTGTATTTTTATATTTCGATTTTTAAGTGCTCATTCTTGAATTTTTAAATTTGTGTAAAATGGGAAATGAATTCGACATCTGGACATATATACACCCAAGATAAACATCGTTTCTAAGTAAAATAAAGGAAATTATGATGTGCCAAAAATAATTTTATATTGATCCCCGTAATACGTGCGAGGCAATAACGCGATGGATTAAGTTACGCGAGTAAATACCACTATTACTACTACTACTAAATATACTCTAGAAATAACTTTTATAACTTGCAATCGTTTGAGTAAACTTTATATCCGAATTTCAGTTAAAAAATAATCGTCAGCAACGAATATTAATCAGTTGTGGAACAGACTGGGGGTCGCCTGAAAATTAGCATATTTTGTTGAAATGGAATGAAGGTAGAGCAAGTTCCCAGGGATCAAATCCATTTAATGACAAAAAAAAACAAATACTTCAAACCACATATATCAGCAGATGGCGTTCGAAGAGGTCCGGTCGCAGATAGAGCAGCGTAATTTATGCGATATCCAATTTGTCGATCTCGAAAAGTCTAAATTCCAGCCGAGTCCATCTATCTAACAATGCAGAGACGGAAAAACTCGGGAAGAAAATTATACGAAAACATATTCCCATTTCAAACGCCTTCTTCGCTCGAATGGCTCCGAGGAAGGAAGAAAAAAAAGCTAATCACGCTACGCGTTCCTTCACGCACCTCCCATTAACGTTCGTTGCCCCCTTCTTTTGATATACAGCGGTTTCAGGGCGCTCCGAAATGTGCTCGGGCAAACATCCGGCCAACGCTGGGTCCGTGAATTGTTTTAGCGGAGAGAGTCTGGAGGAGGGGAGGGAAAGAGGAGTGGCAAAGGATGGAAAGAGAGGAAGGAGGGAGAAGGCGAACGAGTGGGGAGCGAGAGAAGACTATTAATCCTAACCAAGGGAAGGGAAGACCACTCGAAGGAGAAGAAAAGAGGACGGCGGGAAAACTAAAAGCGGGAGATACGATAGAGGAAAGGCAGAGAAGAAGGATGAGTGAAGGTGGAAGATGGCCGAAAAATATGGAGAGGAAGGAAAAGCGGTGTAAATTATGGCAGAGCGAGGGAGAGAAAAAGAGAGAGTGAATAGGACAAAAGAGCGACGCGATAAAAGTAAAGAAAATGAAAAGATAGGAGAGAAAGAGGAGGAGTAAGAGAGAGAGAGACGAGATGATGTAATAAAATAGGAGAGAAAAGAATGGTACAGATAAAAGGCAGTAAAAATTATATTAGCACGAATGCTGTGGAATAGAATTAAATGAGGATAAATGACTGAGGAAATATCATATAAAGGCTGGAAAGAGAGTAAGAGAAAGGTAAACAAGTAAAGCCATTGAAGAAGATAATTTGGGAGGAGGTTTGAAAAGGGGTAAGTAGGAGATAGTGAATGAAGTGGAGCTCTTTAGAGAAAATAGGTTGACAGAAGTAAAAGAACACAAGTAGCAAGGCGGAAAGGCAGAAGAAATGAGTTCGGGTTACAGGGAAACGGACGAGAGAGAGATATAAAAGCAAAGAGGTGGAAATGAGGGAAGGAATAGAGAATGAAATAAAGAGAGGAAATGGATGAGGGAAAAGGGGGGATAAGAGAAATAGTGTGATTCAGGAGAGGGCGATTCGTCCATTCCATAGGAGCAAATGTGCTACGAGAGGTTGTAAACAATAGGCGGAGTAATATTTTTGGGAATAGATAATTCATACCAGTGTGGCGTTTTGCTGTTACTTTATCGCGGCGATAAATCACGTTCGCCTTTTATTTTGCGTCAGTCGCCATGAAAAAATAAATCAATAGGCGGTTCCATTGTTGAAAACAAATGGAGATAATGCGAGTATATTAATCATTTGTGCTACGTAACAACATAACTTCATTATTTGTACAAATCCCTCATGTTATGCATTTATATAATACATTGTATTTAATGCTGCATAAATACCTCCTAGCGCTATTTTCTTAATTTAAACTGTAGATTGCGCCACTTATACACAACTCCCTTATGATACGCATTTATATAAAACATTGCCATTTAATACATTTTGGTGTTATTTTCTTAATTTAAACTCTAAATTCAGTCACATATATACAACTCACTTATGATATGCATTTATATAATACATTGCTATTTAATACCTCTTGGTGTTATTTTTAAAATTTAATACTAACTTTTATCCAGATATATTGACCTTTATACCATTAAATTTTTTAAATGAAATTATCCGAAAATTTAAACTCTATCTTTAAAGTTACCAGGCATGACATGATCATTTTATCAGCACCTAAAGTCTTATATAATAGCAATTCCTGTGTGTCGATTGTAATTGAGATTTGGTTTTAATTATATATGAATTTAATGTTTACTGAAAACTGTTCAATGCTTCAGATTTGCGAATTATAATACATACATTTGTTCACACAAAACAATAATCGATAAAAACTATGTTAAATATCTGGCAACATCGTGGTAATATTTAAAGCATCAGGAATATAAGAATTTCGCGACTTATAATGTATCAAAGCCGCTCCATTAATGTTTCCCAATCCACAAAATGGACTATCGACAGGTATTTATGCGAGCCATTGTGCTGGAAGCATTTATTTATCCTCTATTGAGGCGAAGTTTTGAAAGCAAGGCGAAGGAATTAATGGATCTCGGTCGTCGCTTTGGAAGATATATGAGCTTCCGGAAGTCAGGAGAGGTGTGCCGGATAAAGTGATGCGCTAGGCAAAATCGGGGACTTGGGGAAGTGGGTGGAGACGAGGAAATACTAGAGGTGGGGGTATTGTTTAGAAACTCAGAGGGAGAGAAATTTAAAATAGGATAGGGTGGAAGGAATGTTTCAACAAGGCAGATTAGTGTGTGATGGTGAAGAAGAGGACGAACCAGGCAGGTTTAAAGTACATATGAGGAATGTGAAATAAAGGTGGCGAAGGTAAAAGGGAAGAATAAATGGAATTTCTGATTAATCAACCTCTTGGATTATTATAGCCATTATTTATTCCATACTGAACACTCAAACAAGGGAGGAGGGAATCCTGGTGCCAGCATTAGCCTTCTTTATAGGAAGAAGAGGAAGAGGCAAAGGGGTTAAATAATAATATCATTGACCACACCTATATTTTTAGCAAACGTTCTGTATTCATCCCGTATATTTTGTTATTTTATTTTCATACTGCTTCGGATGACAGAATAGATTCCATATACAAATTCCTCAGTTACCGTGTGTTTTCCCATAACGAGCTTTCTGATAAAATTCCGCAATTGCAAATTTTCTGCATTTGAACTTCAGCTGAACAAATAAGTAAAAATAAAAAAATCAACGTGCTTAAAATGCCATCCACATTTCCACTGCTCCGAAAGTTACGCTTGATCAATAAAACATGCAAAATGTCCGATAAAACTTTTAATTTAATTGGTACTCAGCGTTATAAAAGCACAAAACGTGATTGGAATATGGTTCCGTGAAATCTACAACTGTAGATTCGACTTGCTGATTCGCATTATTTATACAAATACCCCGGCAAATGGAAAAAAATGTTTTTCATTAGGTTTGGATCGTTTGATTAAAAGAGAAGAAGGCGATTGAGGCGAATGTCTAAACTTTATTTCATTAGTGTTGAAAATTAAAAGTCAATGTTACACAGTCGGTTAGGTTAAAGCTACCAAGTAACTATATAAGAGAAGAATCAATAACAAAACATTATTACGCGACCTTTATTGAAATGATATGGCAGAAATTCGTTTTAGAAGCGAATAAACTTCATCCTTTTATAGATTTCATTGGGAATACGATTTGACTGACAGAAAATACAAATTCCACTGATAATCTTTTCCCACAAATTGGGGGATTAAAGCGTATTATCAATTTACACGTGCGCATGTAAAAAAGATAAAGAGTAGACCAGACATGAAACCAAGACTACGATATAGTCAAATAAAAGAACACTCGCAAATAACTTTTAATTAAACTAGCCTCATATCGAGGCCACCTCGCTCATTTAATTTCTTCGCGTTCTCGGTTTAAATGCACCATCGCTGCCCTTTATAATCGTCGTTCCTGAAAATTAACAAAGAAAACTCCCTAAAAATAATCATTTCCCGCGAGTGCTGGACGACCAGATATTTAACGACACGACCATTCAGCGCAGGTGGAGCTTCTAACCCTCTTCATTTTACTTCAGCAAATAAACCTCCACGGCACGGCTCTCAGGTGTTCCCAAAAACAACAGAGATTCTCCTCGAATGCCGGAGATTCGCGAAACAACACACAGGAAAGTAAAAGGGACAGGCGCAGGTCGTTAGCGCGACTACGTGAGTTCGTCGCAGCATTTCCCCTCACTCTCTCTATCTATCTCGCATAGAGATGATTAGTGGAGCGTTATCACCCCTCCGATCTCCGCGTTTCTCTCCACGTGCCAGCGCCACTTGCGGTCGTCACGTAAAAGAGAAAAAAAAGCGGAGCGTTAATACTAGGTAACCAAAACAAAGGGAGATCTAATCAGAGGAGAAAATTTCACGTTATGTTTTCTTAATAAAGCATTATTTTATGGCAATTTTTTCTTTCGCCAACAATGGCCAGATTTAAAAAATAATATTTGTCTAAACCTAATTATGCATGAAATTAGGACTTGGGTATATTATAGAGAGAAAATGAAAAAAATTAAGAGTATTTACGAGCGAATTGAATAGGGTTTAAATAAAAGTTATAATACATGATGATTAGGGAAAAAAGGTTATTTTAAAGAAATTAGGGCACCACACATGATATCTACGTATTCTTCCTTAAATCTGAATAGAATCTGAGTATAACGCCAATTATCCGAACCAAATTTCAAATTGATGCCCATTTCTTAACCTTTACGCTGCGACATTTACACTGGCCCCACAGCTTTGACAAAACTATCTATTGGTACTACTGCATTAAATATTACTTAGATTACACTATTTATCATTGCGTTCATTTGATTTAGAAGATTATCACTTTGTGATGCTACATAAAATACTGATATAAAATGCTAGTTATAGTTACGGTTTATTAGGTATATGAAATACTAACACGTATACTGGAATGGCATTCTATGTAATTAGATAGTATATTGGTTGATGCATCATATGACGCAGACAAAATGCAAACACAAGCCTTTTTGGAAAAATTATGTAATTTGAATGAAAGAGAAACTACTAAAATTACTGGTTTGTTTTTAGACTTCTTTTTTGTTACAGAACAGAAAAATCATCCATCTAAAGCTTCCATATTGTAGCAACGTATTATAATTTTCATATCGGTTTCTCCGTTATTATTTTTTTATATTCAAGTGTTCCCTGCTACGCACCAGGGCGAAAACATATGAGGGGCTCCACTTACGGACGGGCAATAATATTTCTTAACTTTTCCTTTTCCATCTCGTACATTTGAACGCATATATTTTAGTGATACTTGGTATTAAAAAAACTCATCATTTTTACTAATTAATCAGATTATTTTCTTCGTAGACATCCAAAATGAATTAACTGGCCCGAGGGTGGCAACAGTTTGCAGGCAAGCTCCTCTTTAGGAGGAAGAGCGAGTGTTTAGAACTAATAATTGTGCGATGTGAACGCCTCAGGCGCCCTTCCAGAGGGTGGGCCAAAATTTGAAGCAATCCATCAGGGCGTCGAAAATCAGGAGCGCTTAGAAGTTTGAGGGTGGTTTACCGATTTTTGGTTTGCTTTAATACATCATAGGTAAGCTGCTTGAATTATATCTTGGTTAATTGGTTAATTCTAAAACTTTCTTCTGTGGAAGCTTTTCAAACATGAAAAAAAGGACGAGGAAATACCGAGAGGCAAACGATATGGTCCACCTTCCTCCAAGACAAATATGGAAGTGTCATTTCGCAAAACTCTTCCTCTGAAAACATCTGGCGCCCCTAAGAGTAAACCCCAAAAACGCCGCTTGCCAGGCAGTCTTTCGTCAATTAATATCCCGCCTGGGTTTTTCCTAATCTTTCAATCGCTTCCTGGGTCAGAGGTCGTGAAAACGAGACGCCATGCGAGCTGAGCGACTATAAAATTCTTATCTTGCCCTTATGAAGGTCGATGGCACTAAACGGAAGAACTGCCGCCCCAGGTTCGAGGCTCCCGCCGACAGGGATCTCTGCCGATCCCTTTCCCGCTCTCTTTTGGGCATCGTCCTGCAGTAAAACAATGCCGAATGCTCATAGCGACACTTTTACCCAGATAAGTAGATTTCAGCAGTGATTTGCGAAAGATGGCAAAAATTGAGAGTGAGGACACGGCTTGACATGGAACTGAAGTTTGTTACCAAATATTATAATGTGGTTACTTTATCTGTGTAGAGTTTTTATTTCATGAAGCCTTCCATTCTTTGATCTAATAAGTTTAAGCAAACGTGACTTTATCACTGATCTATAAATATAATTCCCAAGTATCGGTATATCTGTCTTCTTTCACGCTTTTTCGGCGGTTTTAGTTGTATTAAAAAGATTAAATGTTTTATGATGGTAAATCATATGCTACAACCGACAGGAAAAGTCGAAAACTTCATAAATTCTCATTTTGGAAAGTATTTTTACTTCAACGATTCAATTTTATTCCACATTAGGAGGCACTGAAATCGATAAAATGTTTCAAAAATTTCATTTTAAAATTGCTTTAAATTAAGCTACGAAGTTGAAACTTGAAGTAATGCATAGCTGAAAGATAGTACTTCGTTATTTTCAAGACGAAACAAAAATACAAATTTCAGAATTTGATCAGAAAAAGCATAGATCTATCATTCTCTTTCCTCCAACCGAAAAAACTGTGATAAGGAATCCGATTCTTTAAAATATAAATAAACCGGCACTTTCAGGTAATATTGGCTTTTAAGTGTACATTTGGGTCTTTTAAGCTTATAAAGTCATTATGTTGACTTTTACCGCTACGTAAGTAGATGATGATATCAAAACGCAATTGAATAGCTTCTTTCACATTCAAATAATGCAAGTATTAATTATATGAATATTTGAACAATAAAAACATAATGATTGACAGGTAATGCGGTATATATGTAAGTAATCATTAATAATAAATTGTAACTAATCTGGGTTGGGCACCGTAAGCGCGAAGACCCTAGTTTATTATAGCCTTCCTTAAATTAATAACACCTTGTAATTTAAAAATCGAAAAACTTTGGGCTTGTAGAGAAAGGCGGCATAAACGGCTTGCACCCGGGCGGCAAATACGACAGGCGCGGCTCTGGGTCCGGGGCGATCAGCATTTGCGGGGTCCCTTGACAATCTAAAATCATCAAGGTATAATTCGCGCAATTAAAATAATTGTAAAAAATATGATTTTTACATGTGTATATTGTATTGCATATTTTAAATATGCTGAGATTTTTATCGTGTTTTTAAAATGAGGAATCGCTTCTGGGGATCAAGAACAAAAACAATCCTTCGTTAAGAAAACCAACAAAAATTTGATTGTTTATGCCTGATTCATAATGATATGTGCTCATTATTCTGTCAGAAATAGGTCTGGAAAACTGCATGCATATCTAAAAATTGGATATGAATATAAACACACACAAGTCTCAAATTTATGGCAAAATACAATACGTGAGGTCAACTTAATACTAAAGTAGGCTAAAAACTCACTCTTTTATGCTCTACCTACTTTCAGAAATTCAACTTCCTCAACTTTCTTGCATCAAACTCTGCCATAAGATATTTGTAATCCAAACCTGAGGATATTTCACTCTCGATAGATAGCATAGCCAATCTACTCAACCTATCTTGGGAAATTGCTGTCCTAATATATTTTATTATTATTTTAAGTTTCGAAAAAACTTAGCTACGCAAATGCCACTGTGACCGGAATTGTTAACAAAATTCTATACGCTATTTGGGAAAGAACCATCTAATGACTTGAGAAACTTAAGGATTTCAAGTGGACTTTTCGTATCTTGGGAGATCAACTGTCGAAGAACAAGCAGTTCTAAGAAAAGGACTGTACTGTTGATGTCTTGTGAATCTTTATCACTTAATATGTTGTCCGTCATTATACACTGTTTTTTTTTCATTTCGTCTTCTCTTAATTCTCAAAGTTTTTTAAATCATATAGGTAGCCGAAATCACTTGCGTACTCTTCCGTTTGTTCGAAACGCGTTGTCAGTGATTTTAGAGTCTGATATACGGTGACAAAGAAGTAACCACATAGTTTCAAACTCATTTTCAGTCGAACACCATGAATGTCGTACACGCTTAGCAGCAATCTTCAACTTGCTGCTTAGCGCAGGGCCCCTTTTAACGCGGGGCCCCGGGCGACCTCCCCGATCCGCCTGCTCACTGGCTGAAAATTTAACTCTCACTTAATTGAAACGGATTCCGAGGTTTCCAAAATTTGCCTCCAGCTATAGAACGTCGTACGCATAGTTATGCTCTCACACAATTAATGCGTAGATATATTCGCATTGTTTAAACGCCGATGTTGCATTCCATTTCAGTTCTATCGAAAATTTGTCGAAGTTACATTTCGTGCATTTTGTGGATTATTCAATAAATATAGTCTTACAGGCCATCGGCATCGTTTAGACAAAACTATTACTTATTTCATTGGTACGTATGCCCAAATATATTTCAGTTGGAAATAATCTATCAATTCAATTAAATTTATTTAAACTTACCATAGTCTTTATTCTTGTTTTTTGTGATTTAGTTCCGTTTAATTAAATGCGTTTTATAAAGACACACAAGACAAAATGTATCTTCTTAAAAAAAACCTTTTTTTACATATAGCCTGTATGTAGTTATAAAATATAAATTTTTAACAGTATAATTTCGTTTAAACTAATTTTATTCGATTTTTTCCTAACTATATTTTCATTTCTTTATTCCAAAAAGAAAATGTTAACTTAGTTTCGTAAAATAATCGTGTCTTCCTCTGGATAACTCTTGTAATCAGTTAATTTCGTTTTCCATTATTTGGGCCAATCTTCATTTTTTAATTCAACAAAAGATTTAATTTTCTCAATTCTATATTCAAGTTATCGCGTTGGTATTGATCGTAGTCATATCTAAAATGAGCTAATTAGATTAGATTTATTAAGCTAATAAGAAATATATGAAAATTATATACAATGAATAAAAAAACTTTAATTACTTTCCACCAAAAACGTACGTTTGCAAAGCAAGCAGCTAATTACCATTACCATTACCAAACATGCGGACGTTTTCATACTTTATCTCGAAAATATTTCTAATCCTTGCTTAAGATCTGGATCGAAATAATTTCCTTATCTCAATAAGGTGTACTGAATGTCATTCAATGAAGATTGGTAGGGAAATAGATGTTAGTTTATAGCCAAGCAGTTCATTAAGAAAGAAAAGGATAATTTTGGTGCAGGTGGGCGATTCCATGTCATCTTGCGAAATTCATACTTTTTATATGGTATTCAAACCGCTGCCTCTGCCTATAATCTCCAAGATGGAGAAATGTTATAATTCGTAGGAATATCAAGGCTCATCCAATAAAATTTCTCTCTTGATATGAATACGTACGTGGAAACGTCCGCAGTCATTATTCGCCCCGTGCTCGAGCAAAACGATCACAAAAATTTACGCTGGAGCCCCTTGAATTTCTATTCTGAAATACAATACTGTAAACTCAATTGCATAACTTCACGGCGCAAAATACAGGTGCTGAAGGTAACTACATTCATTTTGAAGAATAAAAATAAGCAATTAACACCTGTAACAATAATAAAACTGCAATTACCAGTTGCGCATTTTTTATAAAAACAGCCATCAACAGTGGTGACTTATAAAACTGAAGTATCGTATTTATGTTAGGATTCCAAGAGAACAAAGCGATATTATTCATTGCTGCCCTCTAAAATGTATTCAAAATACATTACATACATTAAGTTATTGGAGGAATACGCATAATCAAGAGATAAACTTGAGTTAGTTACGGTGAACTGAGCGAGTTAACGTGATACATCGTTCGTCAAAATTTTTAAAGATGAAACTGCAATGGCGAAGTTCTCTATTAGATGCGACGAAAAAAGCATTACACACACATAAAATCCCGAACGAGAAGGCCGCTTTATTCTCTTATAACTATTATCTGCATCGCGTGCAAAGACCGAAACCATTCAGATCTCCAGATAACCGACAAATCCACCGAATTGAATTAACCCACGTAGCGGGGAATCCGGGTCTCTTTGCGGAAATTGAAAAAGTCGGACGGTCCAATCGGGACATCAAAACAATTGAACGTCGTCTTCGCCGAGCGGCGTCTCCGTTCCATTTTCTCGCTGCAGCCACGGAAAGAGAAAGAGAGAGAGAGAGAGAGAGAGAGAGGAGAGGATCGAGGTGGGGGAAGAGAAAAGGAGGAAATCCTCCAACTCTTCTATCTTTCCTTCAGTCTTACCATGTGTGGAGAGAGAGAATAAAAGAGCACCAGCTGCACCCATCTGGGCGTCCTGCTCTGTTGAACCCATGGGAATCGAGACAAGCCGCACGACCCGATTGGTTATATAGATTCACATGCCGCCTCACCTCTTCCTCCACCTCCCAACTCCGCTTACTTTCCCCGCCAAATATCCTATCAGCCCTGCCCTCATCCCTCTTTTTCCCTCTTCTCTCTTTCCACCCTCCCCCTGCCACCCTCTATTTCCCCTCAGTTCTCAAACGCTTACACTGCGGAAACTATTTACATAGAGGGGGGATTCTCACCCCTTGCTATACAGCCGAGCAAGCTTTCCCATTCCATTTCCCCTTTCATCTCCCAATGTCAAAAATGTATCTTCTCTCTCCCCCTTTTCTCCCTCCCTTTATACATTCCTCCACTCCTGTCTACCCCTTCTCTTCCCTCCCTAAGCTTTAGGGGTAATCTGCAGGGGACAGGTTGGTTCGGAAGGCCATTAAAACGAAAGTGAATCTTGTTCGATTTGGTGTGGGCTCTTGTGCGAGGAAGGGGAGAGGGGAGTCGGAGAATACAACGAGTTTATTTTTTTGTTGCCATGTATTTGTGGGGGGTTCAGAATGCTGAGATGGAATTCACGGTTTGATTTTGTCGGAGAAAGCCTCGTGGTGGATTTTTTTTACTTCAGGTGGAATGGAAAGCTCGAAATTGATTTGTAACGCTTAGATGGACTGAAAATTTATAAATTTAAATGAGCTTTGTTTGCGTAGCGTAGATCCAAAAGCTTTAAACTCACCGAGAATAAATTACGAAGGATATAATGAGAGGTATTGGTATATAAATTAAAAGAATATATCTATATTATTTTGTTTATATATAACTTTTACTTACAAGTTTGACTTTAATAAATAACTATTCCAAGAACGATAAATAATCTGGTAGTCATGTTAATGAATACACAGATAAAATGATATCATACATTTAATTTATTTAAGGTATAATATATTATTCTATTATAAATGAATATGACTATTGATGGTGTCATTTATGTGACGGCTGTGATATGAAATATTTGTAACGCTAATCACGTTACGTCCAATGTAAACAAAACTATACCCAAACAGCTATTTTGTAGTAATATTTCTTCATCGTGAACGATAGCATAAAGTCTATTGCTATGTAAACCTTAATAAAAACCTAACGGATTAAAACGTATTGTCAATTAAAATTGGTAAGTAAATTAATACGATAAAACCAGTTTTCTATTTAAATAATATCAAAATATCGACATAATACGATGATCAGTATACATTTTGTCGAAAAAATAAGAATCTGTTAGGGAGGATGACCATTGAAATGATATGACATGAGATCTAATAATACTCATCAACGGTTTAAATCCAATTGAAATGAATTATCGAGCGATCCGTATTAGTTTTGAAAAAGTGATTCTGCTATGATTTGTATTAATATCAAATAATATCTTATGCAATTTTGGTGAATGGCCTCTCAAAGAGTTGTACAATGAGTAAATGAGAGTTTTGTGTTGAAATAATAATAATTTGAATCATATGGTGAAGTTACATTGAAAATAATGTCATTAAATATAGGGCAAAAAACTTTTCCTTGCAGGAACATTGTTCTCAAAAATGATACACAAGAATCACAATAAAAACTGGTGAGTAGGAATTTCAAGAGAGCGAATGGATAAAAAATTTTAAATCTGGATCCTATTTTTAACCCTTATGCACGCAAGGATCTTTTCAAAAGCAGATGTCGGGTCCGACAATAAAAGCGTAATCCAACCGCAAAAAACAACACCAAACCACACCTGATAAAGAAAATAAAAATATAAAAATAGCACCTTGAGGAACTCATTTAATAAAGCATTGCCTATTTGGGCGTGTCGCACACCCTACCTTATTCCTCGACCAAGAAGTTTCCTGTGAATGAAACAAAGGAGGGAAGTGATAGCTCTATCATTTTCTATAAAAATAGACCAAGCGCACGTCTTGTGGTTTCCAGCGGAAGGTTAAAAAGAGAAGCGGGCTTAAAAGTTTCGAAGGCGTGACGAGTCACGATAGCACGGAAAGCTCTTTCTCCCTCCTATCCGGAGAGAAAACGTGACCGCGTGCCTCCAACTCAGGAAAGGGGTTATAGGTAGAACTACGTGTTCCGATGGAGATCGCCTTCATGAATTGATCCGAACGAAAGCATAGATACGCTCATTCTCTGCAGAAGCATACCATACCGAACAGAGTTTAGATTAGGATAAGGCCTTGTATGGGGAAACGAGAAAGGAGAATAGGAAAGGGAGGGAGATAGAGAGGGTAGGAGAAGGATAAGAGAGCAGGGAGAGAGGTGAGAGAGGAAAGGAGGTTCCGATATGAGCCATAAAGATACATGGCTTATGATAACAGGAGAAGGCTGGGATGAAGCGAGGATAAAAGTTCTTGAAAAAAATATATGTAATAGAAGAATGTAGAGAAGAGGGATGGCGAGCGAGAGAGGATTAGAGAAGGGAAAATGGACAGAGGGTGAAAGTAGTCAGGGAATGGTGACTGAATGTGTACGCGTCTGAGACAGCCACTAAACGAAAGAAAGTCAATATGGCGGGGCGCGTAATGAGATGGTTGGTGGTGAGAAAGGAAAGGAAAAGGATGAGGCGGTCCCTTTCTAAAAAACCCTTACCATTCTTTTACTCTCTCTCCCTCCCTTTCTCTCGTTTATATTGCGTCTCGTGTTTCGCGAGATTTACTGCCTGGGTGGCGGACATCACACAGAGAGAGATATCGCTATGTGTGAGTAGTTTGACGCACGTTGTTTACTAATCTCTTCATTTCCATTTTACTCTCTCTATCTCTCGAAAATGGCCGCAGAATAAAAAATACGTTGCTAATGCGTAATTAAATAAAGTTTCTTATTTTTAAAACGTGCCGAAAATGTAGTCATCTTCGAGGGCCATTACAGTCAAAAATTAATCTTCATTAGTTCATAGTTTAATATTGCGTTGGGTATGTAACGGCATATTTTCGCTTTTCTAATGACGCAAATATCTGCTAATGTAAATGGAAGTTCATAAAGAGTATATTTTTAAATTATGTTAAAGGATGAAATAATGCAAGATTTTCTTTAAGACTTTAAAGAGATTAAATTTTGACTTTTCGTTTAATTTGTAATGAATTCTATTGATGGTTGTGGAAATATTATTTATTCAGTTACTATCTTATATACATAACTATTTTGTCGTAATCACAACAGATGTTTTTGTGATATTATTGATTCTAACAGGAAGGTGGATTATCAAAAAGAGAGATTATGATAAATATTTGTTTGAATAAACAATGCAACTATATCGCCAAGTTATAAAAGCATAATATGCTTTAATATATTTTTCTCATATTGCCATTAGAACATAAAAGCTTGGAACATTTACTTTTAAACAATCCCCATAAAAATTATAACCTTTTATATATAATTGAAGATGGATTTAATTCAGGAAAGGCTGCGTTTTATTTATCCTTTTCTCAATATTAAAATAACGATGATGCCTGACATTCAATCATACATTGATAATGACGAAACGATGGGAAAGATAATGAAAAAAGTGCTCGAGTCCTTTCGTTTTCGAAATTGAAATTAAGGTTATATTTCATGTTGCTTATTCCAGTAATTTTAAATTTATAATGGTAAAATCGTCACCGATAGAAAGAAAATATTTAAACAAAATTCTTAGTGGTAGTAAGTCGTGTAGCAAAAATGATAATTTCATGATGAAGAAAGCTCATTTACTACGAAGGAATATGAAAGATTTATCACATAAAATGTGATTCCATTTTGGCAACTAGATAATAATATTTCACAGATCCATTTGAACTGGGAGTATGACTTTGAGAGATTAATTTCGAGTTGTATTAGAAAAAGTTGCGTATGTAAATATTTCATTTAAGATACGAGAAATTATAGAATTAAACCAAAAATTTGTAATTTATATAAGCAACGAGTAAGTTGTTAAAAAGCTAAATTGATGTTAATTAGTATACATATGTCCATAATAAAAAACGAGAATACGCAATATATATTTTGAATCTTTTAAATTAAATCATCAAAACAGATTTTGTTGCGTAATTAATGTATACACACTTATTGGAAAAATTACCTCGACTTGAAAATTGATGCATAAAATTAAAAAAATTTAAATTATTTTGTAATAATATCGAAATTAGCCCTAACACGCAGACATTCATTTCTAATTTTAGCATGAAATCCAGCGTTGATGCTCTGAATTTGCATTAATCCAATTTAATATACTACAAAACAGTTTGTAAAGGGATTACCTCAAATATTTTTGAGTTTTTCGCGTATTTCGATAAAATGATAAACTTGGGAAAAATATGACGAAATAATTCTTCACTTCTAAAAACCCCAAATAAAATTAAATTGCTTATCACTCACAGTGAAAAGACATGCGGATGGCCACGTAATAAAATGGTAATGAACAGAAAATAAATATTCGCCAAGAGTCACGATAAAATTTGCCGACTGAAAATTGCGGTAATTACTTTTTAACATACCCAACCCACTTACCTGTTACACCTAACTATTGGACAGACGAGAGCATTAATCAGGATAGGATGGCGAGGTCGACTCCGTAGATTAAAACTTTCGTCTGTGTCTATTCCGCAAAGAGAGAGAGAGAAAATGTCTTCCATTCGCCTCATCCTGTTTCCCTATGGCTCTTTAAAACATTCAGGATCAGAAAAAAGAAAAGAAAGAAAGAGAGGAACCACTTCCTTTGCGACATTTATCGGAGCTAAGACGCAAGTGGCACGCATATCGGGAAAACGGTCCTCCCTCAAATGGGGCGGCAACAATCGCGAAGAGAGTGGGGAAAGAGGATGGGAAAGTGAGATGAGGTGGTGGAGAGAGTTGGGGGGGTAAGAGAGAGGTAGAGGGGGAAAGGGAGTAGGAGGAATGGAATTTCGGAGGACGAAAAAACGGGACGGAAAAATGGAAAAGGTTTTTTCGAAAGTGGAGGAGTGAGAGAGATGAATATGAAAAAAAAACGGTAAAAAAGGAGAGAGAGAGAACCTGAAGGAAAGAGGCAAGTGATTGCCCAAGAGGAATAAGTAGAGTGTTCTCCGCCGTTGCCAGAGGGGAAGGGAAGATGTCGCTTCTGTCACTTCTTAAGAGAGCATTACGCATTTTCACTTCTCGAGGGAAAATAAAAAGTGGAAGGAAAGAGAGAGAGAGAGAAAGTGAGATGGGATGGAGGGGAAATTACATACGCGGATGAGGTGGGAAATAAAGGGGAGGAAATAGGAATGGGGCTTGGAAGACGTTCGTTTTTAACGTTCCCTTCTTCCTCTCATTCGTTCTGTTTGGAAGATCCTTTTGGTTGAAGTGTAAGTCAAACTGAGTTTGTCCCCAACGAGTGGTTTGCTAGAGAGAGAACAGATGGAGAAGAGGCAGATGATGAGAGAGAGAGCGAGAGTAAGAAACGAGGGCAGGAAAGAGGTTATGCGAACATGGATAAGATAATCGAGTGCCCACGGAGAAAAAATACATATTAAGGAGATTAGAAAGAAGCTGTATAAAGAGCACGGATTAATGTAGGAAAATAGCAGCGCGGAAAAAAGGGTAGAGAGGGGAGAAAATGGTGAAAACGAAATAACAATTAATCTAAGGAGGAGAGGTATTTGCCTGATTAAGGAAGTGGGAGGAGGAGAGACGCTGGCTGAATAGTACTCTCCGGCAAAAGACTGCGTGTAACGAAGAGTTCCAATAAAGTCTTAAAAGGAGAGAGGTGTGAAAGATGGCGGAGAGAGGGAAACTGAATGAATTTTCTTTTCGAGGGAATAAGGTATTAACCTTAGAACGGAATGGCGGAGTCTCGGGCGACGAAGAAAGGAGGAATTATATCGGAGAGAGAGGAAATTAAGCGTTGAGCTTTAAATTGTAAGGGAAATTAAGATAAAAGTAAGGGAGGTAAACAACGGGAATATACGAGGAATGGAGGAAGTCGAAAGATAAGGGAAATCCAAGGAAAGGCGAAAAATGGCCGGAGATGAAGTAGAATAGGTTAAGAAAAGGAGAATGCGCAAGTAAGTTTCGAGAGAAAGCAAAAATTGCGAAAACGCATTTCATATGTAAAACACACAGAAGCAGTAACGCAAGCACTTGTATGCAAATTACACACGTGCCTATACGCATACACTACTAAAGGATTGTTTTTCTGTTGGATGGGAAAATTAAAAAAATATAGATACAATAATTACCTCCAACAGGCATAATAAGTTTATGAAAACCAGATGCGCATTTCTGCAAAAGAGGAGATTCAGTCTGTCATTTTCAATCATATGTAGTATTCTTAATTAGAAACTGCTATCGATAATATTTTATTGAATAAACCAAATCCATAATCACTCAATATGAAACCCTTCTCCTGTCGCCCTACGTCACGCATTTTAACTAACATCCCGTCTAGGTAGAAGATATGGATTTGGTAGAAATTAATCAGTCGCGCATTAAAAGTTAGTAAAGAAAAAAAAAGAAAAAAAAACCGGGTTCGACTCCATCATATAATTTCTATTTCCCATAAGATAACGCGTCAAAAGCGATTTCTTGACTGGCGGGCTCTAATTATTTAGCAAATTAAAATAAGAGAAAATTGATCTTTGGACCGAAACCTTTATACGAAAAAATGAATGAATTTTCTTATTTGTATCGTTGAATTTTGCCATCAATTCCAAATGGTTCAAATTTATGGTTTGAATCTCACATTTTGGAAAAAATTGCATTTAACCGTTTGCTGCCTTGGCAACAATATTGTCGTCAGAAATCGAGCGTTTATTGCTGTCTCAATCCTAACGCATGTACGAAAGACCACATCGAGTACATTTAAATTCATGCCCCGCCATTTAGACGAGCACTTAACTCTAGTTTTTTTAATGCCTCAAATTCGTATAAAATATTCTGACACAGAAAAACTCGAAAATGTGCATTAAACGTTAATCGCTTAATAATGCAAAATAAAAAATTCATTTTACCAAAATAAGACTCCTAACATATAAAGTGGAGGAAAGGAATCATTACGGAAAAATTAAGAACATTTTAGAAGAAGAGAAAGGGAGGGAAATTTCACAAACAGAGATAACATTCATGCCGAGGAGGAAGTCGAGTATCGCCAAGCAGAGGTGAGTGCATCCCTCGTTTTCTCTCAAGATACTTTTCTTCCTCCGCGCTTCCTTCTACGAGTTTCTTTTGTCGAAAACTCTCGTCCCTACGCCCAATATCACTCGTATAAAAATCGCTCCGGAATGAAAATAAACTCCTTGTCATCACAAAGAAGAAAATAATATTTTTGTGTACATGTTCTCAAAGATGATGGATGAAAAAAGGAAGAAACAAGAGGTAAAGGATAAGAATGGCGAGAGAGAGAGAGAGGAAA
This sequence comes from Tanypteryx hageni, assembly GCA_028673005.1. Taxonomy (NCBI): domain Eukaryota; kingdom Metazoa; phylum Arthropoda; class Insecta; order Odonata; family Petaluridae; genus Tanypteryx; species Tanypteryx hageni. The sequence goes on along the minus strand of CM054114.1, from coordinate 76,890,160 downwards.
GAGACGAAAACTACATTATGTCTATCGGATCAAGAGAAAATACGGCGAAGTCGTGGAAATTCTCGATCCTCATCTCCTACCCAAAAATCGTACTGACTGTCGCTTGTTTGAAAGCGCTCTCTGCCTTGACTCTGTAGTTCGTGGACCTTGAGAGAAAGCAAATATGGGTCGCGAATGATTTGGGGAGTGGGATAAATGCTTCTTTTATCACTTGCAAATCCTTAGATGTGTACCATATTTCGCTGTCGATCCATCTTGAGAAAAAAATGCCTCTCTGTATATGCTGACGTACTTATAGTATTTATTCATTATTATTATTATTATTTTCTCTCAAGCTTCTGAAGAATTTTCCTCTTTGAGAATCATTGAAATTCGACTTCATTTTTTTCCAATCGTCATATTTCTAAGGTTAGATTGTTATTAAAATACCACTGTAATTAAAATTACAATTGTTTTCGCTGCAAACGGGTTCCTCGAGAAAATTATCGCATTATTTTACTCGTGCGCTTGTAAATACTAATTAGAATAAAACTAGAAAAGCTGGAATTATTCCGATAACTCAAAATTTAAGATAACATTATTTATAATTCATTGCAAGGACTACTCCAATTGAAAGGGAACATGTTATAAACCTATTATTTTTTCGTCCGAATAAAAAAAAAGTTAATACCATTCATGTCAGAGTCGTATTATGCTTAAGCAAAACGTATTTTTTAAAGAAACACCAAGATAACATTCACAAACGAAACTATTTCCGAATCCCTAATTTTAAGCGAACAAAATTTTTTTTTAATTTGTAATCCGATGGTGATGAGCAGATGTCTGCTATTTAATTAAAAACTACGCTGCGCAATTATCTCCCATTTCAGCCTCCATTCGGCGTAATCTCTCAAACGTATCACTCCCACGTATTTCATTTTAAATTTACTTCGCTTGGCGGACATTAAGCAAAATGGAAAGCCTAATCCCCATTTGATTCCGAGTCCTCGGAGTGTTTTGCCGCATAGCTCTGCCTCAGACCCGCGTAATATACGTCACAATTGAAGAGCACACTTTGACTTAAAGGAATTCTCCTGCACTGAACGTAATCAGTTTTCACCGGTGAAGAGCTACTACTTCTGGCTACGCGCTGTTTTTATTTAATGACCGATATTATTTGAGGATCGCAGAAAAGGAAAACGTTTCTATAGAATGTAGGGCTTAGAACAGACAGTCCCATTGGTATACTATTCGGTTTGTCAGGGTATAATACGATTGTAAGTATACTTTTTAGCGCATTTTAAATATCGCATATGTATTCGGTTCATCCTTCCGCCTGACCATGTAAAAATTAGCTGAAAAATTACTTAAGTTACAATCGCCAAAATAATAGGATATATGATTTTATATTAGGGCTATAAATGCTATACCTAAATTTGGTTGATCTAAGATTAGCTAGTAATCGGAAATAACCGCTAAAAATACATGCTTTAGCATGCTGTAGGTAAACCAAAATAAATAGCATCTGCGATTCTTTACTCTGATAGAAAGATAGCAGACAGTGAAAAAAGCGCCTTATGTAACATTTATGCAATTCTTCCCTCACTTGTTTATATATGCAGGAGTAATTTTTCTTTAGCAGGAGTTTTTTTTATTCAGCAGAAGTTTTTAATGAATTTTTTATCAAATGCTTTAAAATTTCAAATAATGCATTATAAGACCCGCCCATCGACGTGTGTGTGTATATATATATATATATATATATATATATATATATATATATATATATATATATATATATAAATAAAATGTGTGTGTGTGTGTGTGTGTGTAAAGATAAATAATGTAATTTATTATGGATTATATGAATCCCCGCTAATCTTTCTCATAAATGAAAAATATACAGAAAATCGGCAGACGAAATTACAATTCTAAATCAAAGTAATACTTAAAAACTGCTATGAAATATATAAACTATGTATTACGCGATACAATTTAGACTTACTTTCCAATTTGAGTTCCTTGAACATTTATAAAAACTTGGAAATGTTCCTCCATAATTTGACTGAACTATCTTAAGAAATGTTAACTTCATATTTAATGGATTTCCTGTATAAACCATTTTTATGCCTGTAACAGAAACTTATTTGCATATATCATTCAATTTTAATGAATGTATTTCTGGGAAATTTCGGAGAAAAATAGCTACAAGATTACATTGGTGCACATTTATAATTTTAATTTTCAAAAGAAAAAAACTGCAGTAACAGGACGAAATATATACTAATTGAAAAATATGATACGTCAGGAATTACAAGCATTAACGATCGTATGTGGTGCAAAAGAGCAACACAACAGAAGTAACAGGAGTAGTCATTTTTCTTTGCTAAGTCAGCGACACACGCGAAAACGACCCTCCCTTCAAAACTCGACCCATCCCACCGGAATTGATGACTAAGCCTTTCCCTCTCTCTCCACCTATCCATCCATCCCCTCCCTCCCTTTAACCCAAACTTCCGAAAAAGCTCGTGCTAAACTCCCCGCAGCGACCCCTTTCCCTTAAACACCTTCCCTCCCGTAACACATTACTAGACAAGTGAATCCTTCCGCGGAAAGGATCTTCCGCATTCACGTGCCAATAGAGGAAAAGAGAGAGAAAGAGAAATAGAGATTGAAGATGGAAGACAGAGATGAAGGTAGAAAGAGAGAGATAAATAGAGATGGAGGAAGAGAGAGATGAAGGTAAAAATAGAGAGAAATAGAAGAAGGAAGAGAGATGGAGGTAGAAAAAGAGATAAACCGATGGAGGAAGGAAGAGAGAGAGATGGAGGTAGTAAGAGAGATGAAGGCAGAAAGAGAGAGATGTGAAGGAAGGCAGACAGATAGATGGAGAAAGAGAGTGAGATGCAGGAAGGAGGAGTGAGAGAGATGGAGGTAGTAAAAGAGATGGAAAAAAGGAGAGAGAGATGGAGGTAGGAAGAGAGGGAGATGAAGGAAGGAAGAGAGATAGATGGAGGAGAGAGAGATGGAGGAAGGAAGGAAGAGAGATGGAGGGTGGAAGAGAGAAATATGGAGGGAGGAAGAGAGAGATGGAGGAAGAGAGAGATAGATGAAGGAAGAGAGAGAGAGAGATAGGGTAGAAAGAGAGATATGGAGGAAGAAAGAGACATGAAGGGAAAGATATGAAGGAGAGAGAAAGGAAGAGAGAGATGAATGGAGAAAGAGAGATGAAGGGAAAAGAGATGAAGAGAGAAAGAGAAATGAAGAGAGAAAGAGAAATGAAGAGAAAGAGAGATGAAGGAAGAAAGAGATGACGAAAGGTATAGGAAAATGAAGAATGGGAGAGGAATATAGAGATAAAGAGATGAAGGGAGAAAGAGAAGAAGGAAGAAAGAGATGACGAAAGGTAGAGGAAAATGAAGAATGGTAGAGGAATATAGAGATAAAGGAAGGGAGACAAGTGAAGGTAGAGAGAGGTGAAGGAAGAGAGATAATAGAAAGAGAGATGAGGGAAAGAGGGATGAAGATGAAGAGAGGAAAAGAGAGCTGCATGGAGGAGAAGAATGAGGGAGAGAGAAAACAGGTAGAGAATGAAGAGGCGGAGAGAAAGGAGAACGTTGAGGAAGGATAAGAGAGGGGAAGAGAGAACAGGGACAAGAAGGTGTGAGACGAGAAGAGAGACACGAGAAGAGGGGGCAAGTGGGAAGAGGGGGCAAGTGGAAAGAGAAAGCAAGGGACACGCCGCTTATCAAAAAAAAGAACGAAAAACCTTGTCAAGTTTGTGGGCGAACCTTGCCGAGTCTCCCCTCCCTTCCATTTCCGTTCCCTCACTAGCCCTTGGTCCCCTGGCCCTGGAGATGAGGAGAGAGGGAGGGAAAGAGAGGAAGGAAGAGGGAGAGGTTGAGGGAGGGGGAGAGCGGTGAGGATGCGACCCAAGGGCGGCCTCCCCTTCCCTCTCTCCCTCCCACCACGATGCTCTCTCCTCTCTTTCCCCTCCATTATCTCCCTCTCCCCTTTCCCTCTCCTCTCTCTCTCTTTCCCTCTCCTCTCTCTCTCTGCCGATCCCCCGGATACTCTATATCGACCCGGCGTAGCTTCCGTCGACTCGCTGCGGGCCTGGTGCCCCGTGCGCCTGCCTTCCCACATTCCTCATCTCAATCTCTCCCTCACTCTCTCTCCGCTCCATTCTCTCTCTTCTTTATCATCCTCCGTACCTCTTCCTCTTTTTATCCCCCGTACTTGCCCACAGAATCTCTATTCCTTCATTTCTTCTTCTCCATCACTCCTCATCTCAAATTTTCTTCTACCGTTCTCCAATCACTCCATCCATCTTTCTTTATTTTACCTCATCATCTTCCTTTTGGATTTTTTTCTTCTGGTCCTCCTCGACTATGACTTCATCGTCAAGTTAAATGAAATAATTAATTTCAAATTGTTTAATTCTAATTCTTAATATATTTATCGAGTCCCTCCCCCTCAGCCTTGTTTATTATCACTATCATTTTTAATCTACGGCAACCTTCATGCTCTTTTCAACCTTTCTCATATCCTTACAACCTTACCTTATTTACCAACAGCCTAAAGGAATCGATTTAATTTATTTTCATATTTACACTCCTCTATTACTTTCCCATGGACTTCGTGCTCCCCTATCCCTTCATAATCCACCTCACAGCCTTCCAATCCTCACATTATCTCTCTTTCCCTCCATGTCCTATCTTCCTTCCTATCAGCTATTCCGCCTTCACGTCTTTCATTATACGATTCTTACATATCATCCATCGCGTTGTCTCTTCACTTCTATTTTGAGCTTATGATCAACGTTACTTTCCCTTTTTAGCATAAAATTGCAACTTCCCTCTTCCCAATTTTTCCTTTTTCAACCCTAAACACTTTTACTTCCTAGCCATTCGCATCTTCTACGCCCTTCGCACATTTCTCCATCACTATTCCTATTCCAGATCTCCTCATTCCCTTCTTCCTTTCCAGCCTCGCCTCCTTCCGTCCCTTCGGCTGAGAAACTCTCCGAAGCCGCAAAAGACTATCTCTAGCAATCGTGCCCCTACCTACTCCGCCACAGTCCAGTGGTCAGCAATGTACACACACACACACCCAAGGAGTTTGGCCGATACGTGGGAAAGCGGTATCCAAACATTTTGGACGAGTGCGGACCCACTCACTCACGTAGGGGGAAGGAGTTGTTCTCATTTCCTCTAGGGTCGAACGCTGTAAGGCTTGGCACAACTCATTTCGCGCAATCTAATCTTATCTTAGGGAGGTAAATATCCGCAGTGAGAGCGCTTATCTGACGTAGGAATAAAATTAAGACCATCAAAAATCCAACGGTGTAATTTATTATTTGAAATAATTTAATCCCTCTTGATGTAGCCGAAAATCTATTTTTTTTAAATTTGAATAAAGGTCGCGTTCAGTTTATCTAAAAATCAGACAGTTTCTTTGGAATGAAATAAAGTGAGACGATTCAAATCAAACCTTCTTTAATTAAAAATTAGCTCCAGTTAGAATAAGTGGATTAAATGGAGAGATCTTTAGCGTTTTCGATTCTCAGAACTAAAACTAGGGGTTTGAATACTCTTGCGAGCTTGGGTGTCTGTGATTGCCTTGCTTTGCGTTAAAGTGCATTTTAGAAATCCAGAAACTTGCCGTTTTAAAGCAAAGCAATAAGTTACAGTTCAACGGAGAAATTTTGAGCTCGTATTATGGCTGAAAATAATTCCAGAACAATCAATTTAAAAAATGAACTTGCCTTAGGTATCTCCAGTAGCCACAACAATGTTAACCCTTAACTGCCGGCACTTGGTTTGTTTTCACGTTAATACCGACACCTCGTCTCACAGACTACTTCATTTCTCACTCACATATCTCGGTGAAAAATCATGCTACGAGCGCTAAAACTGTTTTCATTTGTTTTACATCTAACTGCCAATTAGTTTCCTTTTTTTGTACAAAAAATGGCCAAACCTAACTATTTAAATTGGCAATAAATGTAAACAATACCACAAGAAAAGAAAGAAAACAGTTGATCCAGTATTTTTATTAAAAATTTATACAGCCTTAAAATACGAAACCTATTGAAATTGTTTTTAAGGGTATATAAATACATTATAGCTAAAAAGCTTACAAGAAAACCAAAATCAAAGATAAAAATAATGTCAACTACGCGTCGTCCGTGAGACTTGGACGACTGCTGCCACTCAACTGATCGCTTTGAAACACTGCAAGCTATACCCAAATACTCCATCTATGGCCATTTGAAGGTACTAGGACGCGGGAGGTTCCAAGATTAGATAATAGAAAGCAACAGCGATTACAAAAAAACTCACTCGCTTCACAGACGAGTGGTCGGTAGATAAGGGTTAAAAAAACCCATATGCGAATTTCGGCTGTTAAGCAGCCAATTTCAGTGGTAATCCGCCGAAAATAGATTCTAAAACTTTATTGAGGCTATTGGAGATGCCTAAGGCAAGTGTATTTTTAATTTTTTTTTTCTTGAATAAGTTATAATATTTAACTATTTTCAGCAAAACTAATGTTTGTAGGCCAAATACTACTTAAAATATTATGTCAATCAATGATTTTTCTATAATTATGGCAATTGATTACTTTTAATTTATATAGGATATTTCGAAATTTTATCTGAACGGGTGTACAAGATACATTCATCTCCCGCCAGAGCGAGCCACTATCAGTTGGATTGGCCAATTTTCCTTCATCGCTTCCCTGAAATGGAGACAAACGCTTCGGGCTGTATAACGACGTGCGCGCGATCGACTCTCTATCTCTCACACTCTCTCTCCCACTGATTGCGTTCTGCATATAGATAAAAGGAGTTTGATTGCAAAGTGATTCCAAAGACCAATCCCAAACAAAAAATTGAAAGGTGTGACTGTATGGTCGAATTCCCTCTTTGCCTGCCTTGTCGGATAATTTTTGCCGGAGAACTCAGTTCTGCTGTAGCCGAATGCTTGCGCATGCGTATCGGTATATTTATAACCTTGAATAAACTTAATTAACATTGCACCTTTTATGGTGAAGAAATTCTACCTTTCCACTTCCATTAAAATGACCATCATTTTTTTTATTACGAGCATATTATTATCTCCGTACGCCGTGGAAATCTCTTTTTATGAGGCATGAATAAAACCATGATCGCTCGACTTAATATTCCAGAAATCCAGGTTCACAAAATAAAGAAAAAATAAGCATATTTTTGCGAAACTTTAATTATGAAAAGATAAGTGAGCCAAATTAAAAGTTTCATAGACTGACTCAAAATTACTCGTTTTTAGGAGTTTAACGCCCTTCTTCTGGCATTCAAAAACGGCACGAATCGCGATAAAAAAGAGAAGAGTGATGCAAAATGATACCGGAACACCAGCTGTTTAAAAAAATATATGTACTTTCGCCATCGGCGTTTTTATTCGAAGGGCTAAGTGAGTACCCACGCAAAGAAAAATACACCGCGACTCGAATAGGATAGTCGTTCCGAAAGAGCGTCACCTGAAATGATGATAACGCCGATGCTATAAAAAGTAAACAACGAGGTTGCCTTCGGAGGTATTGAGAAATCCTTAACGGTGCAAGAAAATACAAGGCGGCGGTCTCGCGCAATTATTGCCCCGCTTTTCGATGCGCGGAAGAGGATAAGAGGAAGAGAAAGAGAGAGAAAGAGGGAGAAATGAGGATAGGGTCCCATTCTTATAGCCGTGAACCACGAACGTACCAACTATAAGCGAGGGAAGGGGGTCGGGGAAGGGAGAAAGAGAAAGGGGTTAGAGAAAGGAGGAAGGGCGACTCTTTTTGAAGGAACGGGCGAATCAGGGTGGCGATGCGAGAGAGGAATAAAAAAACAAAGGTTCACGTGTTTCGAGTGCGAGTTCGACGCGCATTAACGACTGAGACGATTTGCGGGACGTAAAAATATAAATCACGCAAACTTCTCGCTTCGCGTAGTAAAAATAAAAGACGGATGAAGCGAAAAATTATTCGAAAGAGCGGTTTCGAAAAGTCTCACCCAATCGGGATTCCTGATTTTAAATGAAATCCTAAGACGAGACTCGAACTATAAGTACTGATTGGAAGAGGTCAAATCTCAGCGACAAAGCAACCGGCGAATTAATTTTTTTCAATACGACTTGTTTAATGCGCTGTTATAACGCCCTAAAAAAATACGAACGTTTCAGTAATTAACAGAATGCGGAAGAAAAGGTCCATTGGTATGATTGTGTTTAAATTCCATTATCAGTTCGCAACCTGAGGTAAGGTCCGAATGCACGCCTCCTAACTTACCCTCCAAATCATAACACCGTAACTAGATACCTCTAAAAACGATATTTTTCGAAAATATATTTTCGCTCCCTACCTCTCTGACTTATGCCTAGCATCTTACCAAGTATGATTCCCTTCAACAGTGCATTCATTGTCTGTCATGATCCGCACTACCATAATCCTCCTATCATTATTATATCGACGTTTCTTACAGAGGAGGATGTAATATATAGGAGAATACTAATGTCCAGCCCAAACTACAAGAGCTAGAGAGCTGAAAGTTTCAGTTTTTTTAGATATGATAGAGAAACCTACAGATAAAATGAGACTTCTTACCTAAGTGGCATGAGTTCGACTCCAGAAATTCCGAAATTTGCGTTTTTGCCCATAAGAAAAGCATTGCGCCATTATTGTAAATTAATTTTGGGCACTTGCCGGTATACTAGAAAAATGTAATTTTCAGTGTTGCTAGATGACCGCAATATCTGTTAGGAATTATTGTTACTTTTGCATACAGTGTCCTGGGTTCGACTCCAGATACCCCGGAATATCTCCCATAAGTTAGCATGGGAAAAGGTAATCCAGTGTGTAGACCAATCTAATAAGTTTAGGAAGCTGAAATTTTGCAAGATTATAGATTTTTCTCATAACCAACTATAAAAATATAAAATTTTAAAATTGTTAATTTTTAGGGGTTGTTTTAACCCCATTTGTACATTAAAGTTTAATAATTTTTATCTTGAAAACTATATGATGTAGGTTCGAGTTTTTTAAATCATTTTGTAGAAAATTATACATAGAAAAAATAAAATTTTGAAAAAGTTCAACAATTTGACCGCTACAAATTCGCAATTGTTTAAACATATTTTTGAGGTTTATGTATTATCGAATCTGCTACGAAGCTGAAATTTTTTTACAGGTAGATATTGTGAAAAAACGAAATAAAAAATTATAAAAATTTCGATATTTTAATTTCTTTGGCTGTTAAAAATTTTTAAAGTTTAAAGTAATAGATAAATGTTTAGGTACTTTGGGGCAAGCTAGGAAGCTGAAATTTTAAAGTTAAGTAGAGCTCAGTGCATTTAAACTAACAAATATTTGAAAAGCTCCAACAAAGTGTTATTGCGGCCGCATTAAACTTTTGAAATTTAAACAATTAAATAAACATTATTTCACTTCTAGATGTGCTACAAATTCAAATTTGACAAAAATGTGTGGAATTAGCACCTTACATTGGATAAGGGTAATATTCTTAAAATTGCAAATTTAAGGCATTGTTTTAATCAAATATTGTTCAGTAAGGTAAGATAGAAATTGGGTGCAGAGGTGAAATCTTTTGGATTAAAGATATATCTCCCATGATGAAATATCTCTCTAAAAAATTAATGTTTTTTCAAGGTGAGATGAAATGCTTGCAGAATGCAAGCACCTTCTACTAGTATGTTATATCCTCCTCCTCCTCTATAAGAAACGTCTATATATAATGACTAGTAGAAGGTGCTTGCAGAATGCAAGCATATCATCTCACATTGAAAAAACATTCATTTTTCAGACAGATATTTCATCATTACATATATTTCTTAATTCAAAATATTTCACCTCCACAGCGATTTTCGTTTTTCCCTTATGTAAAATAATATATTCATCATTACCACCTTGTATTGTTCTACATCTGTCTGATACTTGTGTGAATGTACATACGTTTGTTCGTGTAATTCATTTCAGGCTTCGATGTATTATTCGCCGCTGAGAACTCTTTAAACATCTCACTTTCACCCGATTGCATCGTAAAATTATTATTATTTTATAAAATTGAAAATTAATATTTATTTCCGTAGGATCTCATTCGTCCGATTTTGATGTTGGGAGTTGAAGATCCCATTATGTTTTATACACCCTGAAATAACAACCCGAGACCAAATTGAAACGCTAGAATTCATTTCAAGAACTAAACGAAAAATAATTAAAAACTCACACTACATGTATTCCATTTAAATTACACGAATATTAAAGTAGAAAAATATGTACGAACATAAATTCCGAAGACTCGCTCCACAATTATCTGAGCATTTATAAAGGAAAAATCTCGGCGAAATTAAATTTCACCGCCGACCGTGTCACTATTTATTCACATAGTCTTCGAAAGCGCGAATCTCATTTTCTGAGGGCAAAACTCAATTTTCCATCTAGAGGAGATTTTATCATCGCCGAACCTGTTTGCGCAGTGGCGCCTCCCATTAAAGTGGCCAATCCTGGCTCGATTTCATTTTCTATGCAGTGATTCTTCGAAAGGGCGGAGAGTGGGTGAGGAGGTGGGGGGAGAGAGGAGAGGAGAAGGGATGTAGCCGAGGAGGTTATAGGAGTAGCCTCGAGTGATGCGAATGCACTCCTATTAAATTGGGTCATTTCCAAATTGGAAAGGGACAGAGCGGAAGAAATGGATATTCCTTTAAATGGTCCTATAAGTTCCATGAATTAACTGATGAAATTATGGAATTAAAACCATCAACGGGAAGTGCTCCTAGTAGGATTCTCGATATGAAGATGTATCCTACATTCAAAAGTTTCCATGCAACAGCTCCACTTAGTGGTGCTTATCAAAAAGCCGTTAATTGGGAATAGGGTCGAATTACTCGTTCAAAATTTGTACGTCCTAGGAAACTTCGTTAATTCATTCCGGCGAATGCTACGAAATGATAATTTATCTAGAGCAATGATGAGCTCTCTTTTACGCATGCACGCCAAGATTGGTAATCTCAGATTCTCGGCTAGCTTAAATAAATGAATACAGGAAATTTAACAGTAAGAGATATAAATTGAATATAGGTGACATTTTAGGTTTGACATTTCTAATTTTACCAGTAAGGAATTTTTTTCCTCAGAGAAGTACATACAATACAGCGATGCACCCACATAATCGCAGTAATGTTTATGATTTAGTCAAATGTGTTAACTTCCTGGATGCATAGTACACTTAGTGTAGTATATGTCACGGCGATTCGGTGCTTGCCATTATATGCGACAGGCAGGGGTACTAGAGTAAATCTGCACTCCAAATCTTAGGTTATAACAAAAAGAATCTTATGTGGCAATCACAGGACTTTCTCAATAACTGTAATATTTCTAAAAATTCCAAATAGGTTACATATTAATAATTATTTTAAGAAACTGAAAATTTTAAACTTTATAAAGAACAGAAATAAACACAAACCATAACCTTCTGATATTGGATATAGCCACAAAGATCCAATAATTAAGAAAATGAAAAGGAGCGTTACTAAGACGTAAGTAAGCGTCAATTATTAACAGTAGTCGTCGGTATGGGGCGTGGTGGTGGCAGCTAAAAGTATAAGATATCTCTTAAAATTTTTCAAGCAAAGATTGTATAAAAGTAAATTTCCTGTATCTTTTCCTCAAATACATTTTGACACATAAAATATTAAAGTAAATATTTCAAAATAACGGACAAGTGACTAGAGTAAACACTCACTTCAGGTTACCGATTTTTAGCAAAAACTAATCATTTCTTGTGACTTTCATAAAAATTATAAATATAAAATTTCGCATTGATCTGATTAATAGTTGTTGAGTTAGAGCATTCACAAAAAGTTGTCAATACACCGATTTTTTTCACGAAAACAATACTTTCCCCTATACTACGTATGGAGAAAGTAAAAAAATCTGTTGTGACAAATACTCGGGCGATAAAATAGGCAATAAAGCCCGTGGGATGGTTGGTTTATCCATAACAGACGCTGGTGTTTGATTCCACAAAGCAATCAATTCCACTTTAAATAATGATATAACTGTTAAATGTCGATGTCATGAATTACTCCAATTTATTAAAATGTTTTATCTTAAACTGGATTTTTATTTTAACTTCCAATTTCCATACTTCAATAGAATGCTAAGATCTCCAAAATTTACATATTCATTGTCATTATCATGATCTGCTGCGATGTGCCTTGAAAAAACGATTACCCTCTAATTAAATAAAGGTTACTTTATCTATTCAATTTATTACAGTATTATACGCAAATAACACCACAAAACGGATAACATTCACCAAATAGCCGAAACTTAATTACATCGAAATACCCTTTGAATTTACTTCGTTCCCATTTCAAGCATATTGTGAAATTGCCAGAATAAAATTACGCGGTACAGTTTCTAAACAACTAACGGGTCGAAATTAAAAAAATAAATAAAAAGATTTTATAGTTTAATGACGATCCTTTTAGCCCTTCGTCATTGTGTATCGTTATGGATGAATTGACATAAAAGAATAAAATTAAAGCGTAATTATCAAATTCGTACAACTTATGGATTTGCTGGTCGTTAGCATTAAAAATATAATAATTAGTAAATTGATTCGTGCACACACACACACACTAAATGCCTCGCAGGTGATTAATACGAACAAAGTGCTCGATTTGCTTTTTTCGTCTGCCGCATAAAAGTTCTGAATAACTTCCAACCTTTAAGGACACGAGATGGCTTCCTTGGGCTATTTTTTTATTTCCCGTGCTTAGGTCGTTAAAACGTGAAAAAGGTTATGGCGAAAGCGCGTTGAGATGCTATCTAAGTCACGCAAAGCGTTCGTGACTGGGGTTTTTTTTTGACGGACCCGTGGTCACCAGAGTGACGAAGGGGGTTGATTGCCGGGCAACAACGTTGGAGGGTATGTTTGGTAATTACGATTATACGACCCCCAGGGAACATTTCGACCAACGAGGCGTAATATAGGATTCGTTAAAGATTCGAGAAAAAGTCACGCGTCTGCATTAGTCGTTGAGGATAGTCGATTCGTATCGCCAGGACGGGTAAGAAATCCAAGAAATGCATGGTATCACTGGCACGTTTGTATGCTACGGTGTTGAAGTGCAAATTGAACCATTCTGTATCTTCATTTCGATAAATAAAAAAATTGTTTGTATATGACCAATATTCAGGGTTTTTCTTCAGTAGGGAATATATTTGAAATTATAAAATGTCAGCGTTTAATAAAAAGAGGCTGCTCGTGTCTGAAATGAGAATTAACGCCACTGATATAATTTTATTCAAAAGTATTTATTGAAAATATTAAGTTATTTTCTGAAATAATATGTCTGCACATAAGTACGGAATAATAACTATAAATTATATAATTTTTCCCATCAATATAATGCATTAAAAACAACAGGTAGAAAGTTATTATGAATATATATTCATAATAACTTTCTACCTGTTGTGTATATGTATATATATATATATATATATATATATATATATATATATATATATATATATATAAAGATTTCCTCTCTGTGGTTGTATCTCATAACTGAGACATTCTGAAATAGCACTGAATTTAATTTCAAATTGTTTACGCTCCGTAAAATTGTCTAATTAAATTATTTCACAATGATGAGCTGAATTACGTAACTCATGAGGATGCTGGAGATATTATGGGAGACATAAACATTCATAGTAAAATATTTTAATTCCAAAACAGCAACGTACATGCATAATTTAGGAATGGTTATTTATATCATTAATAACTTTCGCTCATTGAAGAATACCAGCATTAAGATAGCTACCTTTTGTGCAACTAAAATGATTCGTTAGCGATATCTGTCTACCCGACCCGCCACCTATGCACATCAGCCGAAAAACGTTTATCGTCAAAATAATAGATATTCTTAATGAATTTCTGGGACTTTGCATCTGGAGATGATTATTCAATGCCGAGGTATCCGAACACTCTCACTTTATTCCGGCATGATACCATCGTATTAGATTAGTTTCTCCGAACTCCCGAATTTGTCCAGGATTCCTGCTTAAAACACATCGCGCGACATATTAAACCGCAGCCTATCGAAATTGGGGCGTAGCAGATGACGATAGATAGACGATACACGTATCCCTTATCGCTCCTGCTCAATCTATCCTTTCAATTAAATCCGCCACATTTCTACCCTCCCTCCTCTCCCTCACCCCCATTCCCCGCCCGACCTGTCAAATGAAGCGTCCCGCCACCCTGCTCATATTAATTAGTGGCAGCGATTCAATCCCAAAACCTCTCGACTCCAGAGAAATTTCTCTCGCAGCTCCCTCTGCCTCCAAAGTCGTACCCAGCCGACGCTTTCCTCTCTTCTCTCCCCCTCCCCTTTTCCCCCTTCTCCATTCCCTACCTTAATACTGCATGCCTTCCCCACCCGCACACCCCCTTCCTGCTTCATCCACTGTCATCTACTGACTAATCTTCCTCAACTAACTCTCTCTCCCCCCACACTTTCCCTCCTATCCTCAATACCTCTGCTTACCTGCCGGCCTCCCTCGCTCGCCCCCACCCCCTGCTCCCTCCCACGCCTCTTTCCACCCCGCCCCCATTCACACAAGCGACGTAACTTCGGTGGGACTTTATCTTCATCCATCACGCCCACCAGACTACTAACCAGCCGCCCCCTTGACTATCTATCTTCTCCTCTTCTTATCCTTGTTCCTCTATTTTCATCCTCCATTTTGCCTACCCTTGGCTTTCCCCTTCTCCCTTCCACCCTGCGCTCTCGTTCGTTGATTTTCTCCCGTGACTCTCTCTTCTCTTTTCATTCCTCCCTCGTCCTCGTGTATGTCCATCGGTCTCTCGCGTGCCATTCGTCTTTTCCTCACAGTCGGCACCTTTTGCGCGCCTCCTCTTTTCCTTCAAAATCTTCCGAGGCACTTGCTTACCACACCCTTTTGTTCAAAGTCGACCCTAAGCGGTGTTATTAAATCAGCTTTTGTAAAAGAGGGGAAAGAGATAGATGAAAAACCCCGTGATGGATGGAATGGCGGTTACCGTGGAATAAGGAATTACTAGCAAACAAATCTAGCGAGGACAGAGTGAAGGGAAGCAAATAAATTTGAAGGTTACTTAAAAGCAAAAAAAATATGAATTCTTGATGTCAAGTTCAATTTGTAATCCTAATTTTTTCCCTATACCCGAGTACGTTTATTTCACGCACGAAAATATTTCGAGTATTTTTGGCGCAATACACTACAAGGTGTCCAATCAGTCACAGTACACTACATTATTATATAGCTGGGTTGGCCAAACTTACTTACCCTCGGAACCGCATACGATAATCTTCAGAAGTTCGAGAAGCGCATGACACACACTGTGCTCATAAATTTACGAACAGTAAAACATAACCTGTATCTGAAGCAATCACTTAACCATAAAACGCGCATTCTGTCCGTAACGCTCAATATCTCAGCCGTTTCTTCAGCCAGGTCAACCAAATTTTGGTAGAATTGCTATGCTATAATTTTATAATAAAATGGTTCAATTTTTATATTGTTTGATTACAAAGCCCGTTTTAAACGGGCTAATTCATCTAGTTCAATTATAACGGATGCCCCTTAGGTATCTTTGACACGTTTCAAGTCATACTACGTCATTGTGTTGTGTACTGAAAAGCTTTGACAAGACTCTGAACTTTTAGTGCGGCATACTAAGTTAAAAAAGACGCAGTTTTACTACCCCTGTTATATAGTTTATTAAAACGTTGTCCAACAAGGATGAGACAAAAATAATTAGAAACCTTTTGACTGTACGATCTTGAATGAAGGAAGAAACAACATATAATGTTGCTAACAATAACTAATGCAAAAAAACATATTGGTCTAAAGCACAGGTTCTTAAACTTTTTTATCCGCGACCCCTTTTCATAAGACGAAATCCTTAGTGACCCCTGGCAGTACTAGTTAAGTTAGGTTTTATATACACTAGTATAATTCGTGTAATCATGCTTGAGGATGTTTATTTCTGCAATAAACTAAACAAATATATAATAAAAGGTTGCAGTGTATAATAATTTCAATATTTATATAATAAATATTTAATTTACTCACGTTTATCAATATTTGCTGCGGCCTCCTGAATATTTCGCGCGACCCCAGGAGGGATCGCGACCCACAGTATAAGAACCTTTGGTCTAAAGGGCACAGAGTCCTTCTGAACATCCTGTAGTATATTCTAAACAGTAATATGTGATTTTGATAACTATTTCCTTAAAGACGAACTGCACGCAATTTATTTTCACTCTTTATCAATTTATCAGCCAAGTATGATAAAATGATTTGATTAACTGAAAAATTTGTATATAATTGACAAGCAAGAAGTTTTTCTATAAACATTTAATTTCGTAACCTAACATAAACTTTCACGTCACAATAGAATTGCGAATAAATAAACGCATTTACTGCGTTTAAAAGAAACAAATTGTCTTTAAATTATAAATTTGACTCTAAATTACTTTCCTCTGTATTTTATTAAATACCTTGAGAGCATGGGACCACGAAAAAAACTCCCACCACACGCAATTCTACATCCGGCTTTATTAAAAAGTTGGAATAATATCTTGAGCAACCGGAAGGATTATAACCACTAATGAATGCAGGACGGATTAAGAGACTATCATTTTCATTCCCACGAGTGCAAATTCTTTCCTACTCTTCTATTTACTTTTACCCGAATTCTGAGAGTTCTCTCGTCCGCTATCCTCCCTTGATCATTTTCTCCTATTTCAACCCTTCCACCGAGTCCCCTTTCTTTATTTCACTTTATCGTCTTTCTTGCAAACCCATCAAACTCCCTCTTCCTTCCAATCTCACCTCAGGCCTCGCGCTAAATCCTCTCTTTCCTACCCTCTCCCACCAACGTATCGCAAATCCTCCTCCTTCCGAAATCCCGAATCGTCAGTTCCTCGCGATCCTTCTCTTCTCAAAGAAAAACCTTTAATTAATTCGTTTCCCGATCGTTTCATTATTTTCCTTTGCACTCCACGTGGTGCCATCTAGCGGAACTCTTTCCCCTGTTAAGACTTCTACTTTTCCAACCACCTCCCGTTCCCTTCTCTTTGCGTTCCAAGGTCGCCTCCCCCGCTTCTCTCAGGGGAAGGTGGATGAGAAAAATGCGAAAAAAAGACCGTTTGCTCGCATAATTCATTTCCATAGTAATTTCGTTCGGCAGGCTGGTTCGAGATAAATTGCATTATTAATTTCAACTCCTTTCACCCTTCCATTCTTCCGTCGAGTTTTACGTATTGCCCTCCCCCTTCGCTCATTGATCGCTTTTAAAGGGAAGTGGGGGGGTAGGGGCATAGATGTGGTGGTGGAAGATTTAAATTACAAAAGGAAGGAACGTTCGAATTTCATTCAATTTCTAAGAAATATTTTTCGTTTTTTTCCCCTCGGAATATCTTTTGCACGAGTCTGGCAGTGGCGAAGGGAAAATGACGGTTCCCTTTTTTCGCGAGATTTTTTTAATCACTCGCATTCCTCGTGTTTCGGGATGCCGCAGAGAGGAGGTGCTCCCGTTCCTCAGCGGTGCTCTTTTTTTGAACTTCTCTAAATAGAGTGGAATTGGATACCTTTTTCGCGGAGAGCTTTCTCGAACCATTACTTCTTTTTAGGGATAAATATTCCTTCTTCTTTAATCTTTCCGATGTTTTCGTTTTATTCTCCGGTGTCAAAGGCAAAAATAACATCCTCAAGCCTCTTACGTTTTATGCGTTTTAGACGTTTCAATTTTCTAAAGGAGATGTGCAAAAGGGTTTTGCCTTGCTCTGAGTTCCACTAACTCGAGCTGGAATACGTGGAAAAGTAAACAAATTTTAGCTTTTGACGCCAATGTGTTCTCAGTGATAGAAGAACTGCGAAAAAACCGACCTATTTTATCCATGGGGTTCCGTTAAAATATACGTATTCGACAAGATGTCAATTTTTATAGAGAATTCAAAGAATTAACGGGGGATTGTGTAATTTTCTTAGCACCACAGTATAAAATAAATCAAAAATTGCAGTTTAAAAAGTTTTTTTAGTTTTTTTTTGCTATCTGGAATCAATTTATATAAATTAATGTAATACAAATAAAAATCAGTATCAACACTTGGGATACAATATTAGTAAAACTTATAATTACGTATTTTATGGAAATAACCTTGGAACCAATTTTCCTTCACTAAGTAGGTCATTTTGTAATAAAAAGGTTTACATATGTCCGTGTCACCAAATATATATAAATACAAAATAAATAAACATCGCATTATACATTGTACAAACTTTCTCATATAAGTATATACGTTTGATCTCACTACAATTTTTGTCTCGAAATTAACTCTGTGTGCTTGGCAGTTCACTGCTAATTATGTTAATAATAGTGGGTGACACCATCAACCTCTCACGTCTAATACCTCTCACTAATAAGCACGTGGCGTTAACAGTGAACAACAGAATTTTAGACTAGGGAATCCCCAGGTTTCCCCTCGCCTATGACGCGTGCGCTAAGCGTCTTGTACAGAAATAATGCCACTAGACGATATATAGTAACTTTTTTGGGACATATGACTTAGTTAGTATTATTTTTGACATCAGGCTGTACTTTTGGATGTATTTTAAACGAAATCCTTAGAACCATTTTTGAGTAAAGCGAATTTTGTTTAAAAATAACCAAGAATAAAGATTCCCTCCTATGCGTGCCCGGTGTGGAAGAAGGTTATAACAATCCAAGACGCTGGTTAGAAAGAAAACAAACAAATTAAAGGAGTAAGTATTATTAAAACTTCACACTCAAAAATTCTCGTCATGAAACCAATTGTCTGATAGAATTTTCCAATATTTAATTCAAAAACTTTTAAAAATTAACTTATAACTTTTAAATAACTACTGGATTCATTGAATGTTTGCTATGTGATGCGTTAAATTAACCAAATTTGAAAACCCAACCCCACAGGTACAAAAAGTAAGTATTCAATTAAATGCGGACGGCTCTAATTTTCTAAACCTCATAGGAAATCTCACAAGATTTCCTAGGCAATGCGACGCAAATCACCCGGATAAGAAAACGGTCAAAATATAGAACATCCCATCAAGAGGTGAAAAATACCCTCGACCCCGTGTTACTTTCCTGTATTTTAGCCCTTCTATAAGGTAAGGAGGTAAAAACCGAGTGCTCACGGTATCGTCGAGAACAGCGACCCAAGAACCAGAAAAAATATCATGCCCGCTTCCGACGCGTTAATACCATTCCAACCGCCCCAGACATTCTAGTTTCCCCTTCTACGTCCCTTCTTTCCCTCCCATAATCCATCTTTCCCTACTTCCTCCCTCTTCTCCAGCAGAGTACTTCCCACAACGTCCTGGCAAGAAAAAAAATTTATGCATCCCCTTCTTCTTGAAGCGAGAGAGCCGGAGAACCAAAGCAGTCATGACCGTGGGTTTGCCCGGCTGCCAGTCTTAACGGGGTGAGATACCCAGATAAGGTAGAATCGGCCTCGTGACAGAAGGAGAGCAAGCCCTTAAGGTCGGACGGAGGGTGGGAGCAAAGAAAGGTAGCGGGAGGGAGAGAGGGGAATGGGGAAAAGAAAAAAGGGGGTGGGATTTGGTCGAGTAGAAAAGGGAGAGGTGGAAGGGGAAGCAGACGCCGGATATCTGCGATCTAAACTACTCCTGGGAGAGCAGAAGGGGAGGAAAGAGAGATAAAGAAAAAGCAAGAGGGAAGGAAGGGGTAAGATAGAAGCAAAGCGGAAGGGGAAAGGGAGAGGATGGAGTGAGGGAAAAGGATGGGGGAAAATCCGTGCAGGAGAGAGAGGGTTGGCTCTACAAGAAGAAAACAGAAGTTTTCGGAGTGAGAGAGTGAGTTGTGAGATAGGGCATGGAATGTAGGCAGTGGAGATAAAAGAAGAGGAAGAGTCAAAGAGGAAATGAAAAGGTTTTAAATGTAAAGAAGAGATGAGAAAGAAGGCCCAATAGGAAGGGAGTGGGAGGGAGAAGGTAAGTGAAAAAAGAAACCCGTTCTAAGCATAAAATTTAAGAAGTGTAATGTAGGAACACGAGAAGGAACATTTACCGCAGGGTTTCCCCAACGGGGTGCCCCGACACGCTGGGGAGGCACAGCTGATTTTTCAGGGGCAATTAAATGATATAACCGCGATCTGAAACTGTTTAATGAACATTAGGGAAATAAACCTTCCTACAATAAATTTCTGATCACGTATTACCAACTGATGAACTCTTCCAAAGATTTTGTTATCCGTATATTTAAATATAAAACAAGGTACAAAGGTGAGGGTGCCGCGAAATTCTGTTAACTTGGAAAGTGTTCCACGCCTACAAAAAGGTTGGGAGTCACGGATTTACAGATAGAGTGGAAAAGTAATCGAGAGATTTGTCATATATCAGCAAATTATTATTATCCATTGTAATAATTTTGAATAGTAGGTGCGTGCGTCCGTCACACCGGTCTGAAATGGGTGAGAACCTGAAACTTGGTAGGCATGTAAAAACCTCGGGAAAAGTTTGAAAAACTTGAAATATGAAACATTTATGAAATAATTAACATTTTCAACAGAAATTTTCCTACAATAAATGCATTACTTTGCCGTTTATATCCATAAAATAGCTTTATTAAATAAGTTAGAATTGAGATATAAACGCTATACTTGAACTGCTACGCAGCCGAAAGTATGAAGTACATACTTCTCTAAGAAAGAATCTGAACCAATGCCGATTAATCTTTTTAAAAACATATTGTGTCAGAAAAAAACATGATTTTTTTATTTTAACAAATTTTAGTCATGGAAACGATTTATATGATTTTAAAAGGTGTGATACTTTTAAGTGAAAAATGGAAAAAGACGGACGGGAGAGAGAGAGAGAGAGAGAAAAAATATACATATGATCAGGGCTCGACAAATTATGCCAAATCCTACTATCCAGATGAAAAAGTGCATTCGCCACCCCCAAAAAATGTGATTTTTTTAATGTCATTAACTGGTCGTATCTGGTCGCCAGCTGGTAATGTCAACTCGCCACTGGCGAGCGGGCGACCGTATTTGTCGAGCTCTGCATATGACAATAACTTCTTCGTTCCTCTAAAGGTGTTTATGATCAAGTATCAAATAAAAAAACCTACAATTTATTTAACCTAATTCAAAATCATAATACTAGTAATATTGTCTCGGTGGTGGCAGGGTAACGTCCTCGCCTGCCAATCCGAAGGTCGCGGGTTCGAATCCCGCCTAGGTGGGTTTTTCTTCACCTAGGGCATGGATGTTTGTGATAGTCCTTGTTATTATGTTAATGAGCCCCTTGTAAAAGGCCGATTACGGCTGTTTAGGGGCCGCATATAAATAAATAAATAAATAAATTGTATTGATTATTTATTGCTTTTTGAGGCTATCACGATAAATGATTTTTCTTCTTCGTCGAGCCAATGCGCAGTTTCAATTCGTTCCGTTTTCATTCGGCCCAAGAGAAAGGAGCAAGTAACGTATGCTTTGTGATTATAAAAACAGCATTTCGAAAGGTTTAAAGTCAATTTTATCAAAGAAAGCAAAGTGAGGCAAAAACACACTACGCGAATTGTTGTCAAGGAAGTGAAATGAAAATTTAACAAAGGAAGGAGCGTGAGCGTAGGACGGAGAAATGTCGCGTGGGAATTAGAGAAGCCGGAGCGCAGAGGATATAGGATTAAGGACAGGTAGGAAAGGAAGGCGAATAAGGGAAAGGTGAAAGGCGGCTTGCTCGTTCTTTTATAAGAATCGAGAAACAGATAAGGGAATTAAAAAAAAAGTTTAGGCGGCCTTAGACGGGATGGCTGAATTAAAGATGCGAGATTTATCTTTCTGCGTAGTTATACATCAGAAAATAAAGATGTCAGAAATTGAGAGATATCATGCGTAAAATACAGCAAAACATTAATATGAAACCATTTAGAAAAAGGGCAAAAGATAAAATAATTTACAGCGTATATATAATTTAAGATTAGAGCCGGATATAATGAAAGATGAAAATTATTACAAACCGATTTTTAGTTCTAATCGATAGACGGTTCAGAGTTTATAAGGGGAATATAAGTGTTCCTAAGTCAACAAAATACTTGGAAAAAACAGCAAAAATTGCAGACTTGATAGAAGTCATTGTGCAATTAAATAATTTAGGCTTGCAAAAAATCAGGACTTTTATATATCGCCTGATCGAAACATGAGGGCGTGCAACGTATTTGGCTGTTATAATGGGATCCTAAAACAGTCGGGAGAGAGCAGTAACCGGGGAGTTGCAGGAGGTTTTTCATGTATGGAGAACGAGTTCCCGGAGCCGGATCGATGATAAGACAATGTTGTTGCATAAACAATAGGAAGAAGGAACACCTCTCAAGAGCATGAAGAAAACTAATAGGTTTAGACGCAGGTAAATGATTTTATTCCGTGATTTCTTTAATAGAAAGTATATAGTCTCAGTAATTAAATCATTTTAAATACAATTTCGTGCGTGTTGTTCACTTTTGCGTGCACATTGCACTGAAAATGTATGATCCGAATTGCTACCTTATGGAATGAAAGCGAGGAAAGCATTAAATACAGCGTAGTCGAGCGTTGTGGAGGAAACATAAGGAAAGGAAATGGACATAAGGGTGGCTTAGGAAACACCTTCGAAGATAAATAAGGAAACCACAAATAGATTGTACGAAAACATAATACGAGGATGAGTGCAGAATACGCCAATAAAAGTGAAACATGTAGGGCAAAACTATAATGCAATTACTAGAAAAATATATTCTATAAACAGAAATTTCATTTAGAGTGAAAATGAACGATTTTTTAGCAAAGCAATGAGAATAGTTCAATAATAGTCTAAGCCGAGAAAAAGAGACACGTCATATAATAAATGTTCATAACTTATGTAACATACATAAAAGAATACCACAATACAGATGGCTAGCCTCAAGACGAACTTAAATTTCTAAGAGTGCGAAACTCGAAAAGCAAACCGGATTGTACTTAAGTCTTTCCTAAGGAATTAAATAGATTATGTGGAAGGAAATATTAAGAATTATATTCCCGGAACGACTCAGCGCGAGCGCCAGTGACACATATGCTAACTGCGGAATAGAAGAATGAAGAAAAATTCAATACTATTTAGCTTTAGCATTAATAATTAGAAGTCTTTTGAAATGTATTAAAATAGCAATTTACTAGCAGTTATACATTACGAAGAAATTGTTCCTATGCTACTAAAGCGATATTTAGAGAAAGGGGAAACTGCGAGAAGAAAAAGAGGGGATAAGAAGAGGAAAGAGAAAAAGGAAAATGTATACGTACAATGGCATAGGAAGACCTCATTCATAATAAAACCTCCCCGTAGTCTCCAAAATTCATTATTACTTTAGCCGTAATCTAATCTATGTTGCTCTATGAAATGTTCGGGGCGTAATGGAATAAAAAGTGTATGTAACAGGGAAACATCTGGTAGTAGAAGCAACAAAAGAAAAATTCGAAGAAACAATTTGAGAGACAATGGATATTCAAGGAACTAGTTGGTTGGTAATGTAGCGAAAGTATGCAGCATTGAGCATAATATTTTTCACAAATTTCGACGGAGAGGTCACAGCCGGAGACAGTCGATTCTATGAGGAAATGAAACAACTACACTGGTGTAGTAGGAGACAGAACTGTCGCAATATAAGATGAGAGAAATAAGGAACGGTATACAGCAGGCAAGGAAAAGAGAAAGGAAGGAAATTTTGATCAAAGAGGATTGCGATTAAAGTGAAGTATGAGAAAATATTGTTATGATAAGCGAGGTCGGGTCAAATTTGTGACTGTCCCTCGCATACACGCATGCTATTTCTTTCTTCATTTCTCTCGCCCAAGGTCACTCTTCATGAAAAACTCAACGCAGGCTTTTCAAACGATTAATCCACGAGCCACAGGCTTTATCGGAGGAGAGATTTTTTTCGATTTCGGATTGCGAAAAAAACAATAAAAGAGTCAAACGTATGTATGGAGACTTTTTATGCCTTAATGGCCCGTAGTTTTATTTGGGCTTAACTATCGAGTGCTGATCGTCTTTGGACATCCGTTGGAGTGACGTCCTCGAAGATTAAAAATTTTGACAAGCTCTTTAAAGACATATTTGTTAAGATATTCTGATGATTGGAGGCTTGGTTCTTAGGGCTACTCACTCAAAGTATAAACCACTCCTTCAGCCATAATTTTATTGGAAGAGCCGCTCTTCCAGTAAAATTATCGCTGAAGGAGTGGTTTGTACTTTGAAAATATTCTGAGGAAAAATGTACCAGGCCATGCTTTGCGATAATGTGGCATTATAGGTTCCATCGCAGCGTTGTCTTGAATTTTTTTCTGGCGTATAATTTACTAAGCAAATAATTCCTAATCATGTTAGAATAAATTACCATTATCGCTCAATCATATGCTTACATAAGTACTATAAGATAAAGAATTAATGGAAACGCTGTAAATCAATCCTCGTAACGTGTATCCAATATCTTACCATATTAACGCTTGATTTGTGTCTAAATTTAGGAAAAATAATATCAGGATATTAACTTTAATTTGATATTGTTTTAATCATCGAGGAAGCTTCTTTTCGATTAATCATCTATTAACGCTGTAAGCAGTATCAGGTCACTGTTTTTCATAAAAATACTCATTTCTTGTTCGATATATATAAATTTATATAACCGTTTTAACTAAAACAAAAACCTACCAAGCTAATTTTATCTACAGTCAGGTACAATTTAAAATGATGCAGTTAAAAGAGAAATTTTAAATAGATTCCATGAAATATTTATAGTTTCCCTTGTTTGAGGCCACAAGAAGCAATTCTGAGCGAAACAATGTTTCAATATCAATATCATGAATCGAGTGAATAAAGTATCTATGTTCAGTAAAAGCGAAAGAATGGTATTTCATTACCATTTTTCACCAAATTCACGACTTTTTACAACTAATACCACCGAGGGCTATAAAAAAATCATTGAATATACCTCAAATCTCCGCCAATCAAACCGCATAAACGGTCCCGTTACGTCATTTTTATGGTCCTTAATGTCGAAATGATTACAAAAATACTCCCGGCTAGCAGATAAAAAGGAATATGAAATATCGTTCGGAGTGGTCGGAATCCTATTAGTCCGCGGTTGACGGAAGCTTTTCAACCCGCTCTCCTCGTCAACCCCAACGGTGCAGCAAATTGGTTTTGTTTGCATGGGAGAGAGTGGGAAATGGGGTGGGTGTTGAAAGCGGCGAGGAGGAAGTGTTTGGGTTGGGTTTGGGTGGCTTAGAGGGGGCGGAGGGTTGCAAGGGGAGGGCGGAGGGTTGGAGGGTGTTGCGGTGGCGAGGAGGGGTTGGAGGAAAAAGAGGGAGCGAGGACGAAAAGAATGAGGCACGGCACACGAGTGTGGCGTGTTACGACACACTTTGACTTTAAAAAGATCGGACACGCATTAAAAAGGGTGCGCTGGGAAAAGGGGTGCGGAGGATAAGAGAGCGGCGGGGGAAGGAAAGGGAAAGGAAGGAAGGAAAGTCAAGTATTGCGCTTGGTTCGAGCGCGCTTTACGTTATCAGACGTGACGTGACAGCGGCGCATTTTCAGTCGGGATAGATTCCACTTTGTACGCTGGCGACATTAACTCCGTCTGGGGTGATTTTGATGCACACTTGGGAAATAGCAGTTTCGAAGGAAGCAGGGAGGGGGAGAGGATAGAGGAAAGAGTGGGGGAGGGGAAAGGATCGGGGATGGGACAGGTTGGGGGAGGGGACAGGGTGGGGGATGAGAGAGGGTGGAGGAGGGGAGAGGGTGGTGGAGGGAAGAGGGTGGATGAGGGGACAGGTTGGGGGAGGGGAAAGGGTGGGGGAGGGGAGAGGGTGGGGGAGGGGAGAGGGTGGGGGAGGGGAGAGGGTGGGGGAGGGGAGAGGGTGGGGGAGGGGAGAGGGTGGGGGAGGGGAGAGGGTGGGGGAGGGGAGAGGGTGGAGGAGGGGAGAGGGTGGAGGAGGGGAGAGGGTGGAGGAGGGGAGAGGGTGGAGGAGGGGAGAGGGTGGAGGAGGGGAGAGGGTGGAGGAGGGGAGAGGGTGGAGGAGGGGAGAGGGTGGAGGAGGGGAGAGGGTGGAGGAGATGAGAGGGTAGAGGAGGGGAGAGGGTAGAAGAGGGTGGAGGAGGGGAGATGCGAGACGATAAAATTCGTGCAAGACTTTTTTGCTTCCCTCATAATCTTCCGTTTAGAATAAACTCGGGGAGAAAAACGAAGATCATAATCCGATTTTGGTTTTGTTCCTTTATTTTTCGGGACTTTAAAAGGTCTATTCACGGAGGTGACGGAGAATGGAAAATTAAAGGTTCGCAAGCAACAAAAGTTTTACTCCTTTATCTTTTAGATGCAAAGGAGAGAAAAAAGGGGTTTTCTCTCCGCTTTTCTTTCAAAGCGTGCTTTTTTCCTCCGTCATTTTGTATTTTTATAATCTTTAGCGTGCAATTTTTATGACTTCACTAACGTACGTTTTCACTTCACTTTTAGAGCTTGCGTTTTTAAGCTCGGTAGAGATTGTCTTGGTTGCTACAACTGTTTTTACAAACACTGAAAAAACGGGTAAATGCCATGAAGATTAGATCTAAAATTGGTTAAAATTTAAGGTAACGCTTGGAAGATATCATCAGAAATGTTAGGACTTTACGTTTACCTTAAAGTCTACTTATTCAATTTTCGGGCATAACTAAAATGAACTATATATTTCGATATCATATCTGAAAATCTTATTTGATTGTTAAAATTTTAGCACCTATTCCAAATACATCATCAAGAAATAAAAACTGGAAACGAAATGGCAGTTTAACTGATTATGCCGGCTTTTATTTATTAATTCATTAATTTTTCAATCTAAAATAGAATTAATTAGCTTTTGATAAAATTTAAAAAAGCTCGTTTAATTTCTCTCGTTTAGAGTGGAAGGAATATTAGAGTTCCTGATGATATAGTTGGAGGGCATGTAATAATATTCACATTTAGCTTGAACTCCCACTAAAAAAATAAACAATTTGGAGCCGAGCAATCGTCCAAAACCTCCCGACTCAACGAAACGAAAAAAATTACTACAAACCTAGCGAGCTATAGCACTTTCTGCCTCGCCTCATTCTCTCTGGCCGTTAGGGGAAGCGGAGCAAGCCATGAGAATATTGAATGAGATACGTGAAGCCGTCGGGGCATCCTCTTCCTCCTCAACCACCCGCACCAACTCACTCTAAAATGCAACGACGCTGGTCAGGGATCCCGAGCCACCGCTAAGGTGAGGCGGGGTGGCATAAATCATGGCGTCACTAGAGAAGGCCCCTGGTCAATAATGAGCTACCTAGCGGAGGAAACTCGCGCTGAGCGGTAATGGCTGCATACGGGGATATTACAAAAAAAAGTGGAATTAGGAATGAGGGCGTCATTAAAATTCGTCTCCTAAACGAGGTCTATCTTCCGCACGTACGTGCATTCTATAAATTTGATGGCTTCTCAAGAAACCAAGGAAATATTCGCTAACGAGTTCAATAATATGTTTTTAAGTTCGTCTTGTTCCTACATATAGTAATTACACTGAAAATTTTAGATTGGATAATTTTATTTTAATGAAGGATATAATCTACGTTAGTTTTTTCCTTTAAATTTTTGACTTCATCGAGGTTAAAAAGGCTGTCAAATCAAGACTGGTGAGACAGTAAGATGAAAATCTCTCAGCATGCAAACATACGAAAAAGATAAGATATTATGAAACCTTTTTAAATTTTGGTCGGAGTTAATCGGCACCGTAACCACACTGAAACGAGCATCACCGGGGAAAAACTTTAATTTGAATGGTTTAATTGGTACAAAAATATAATTTTTTTCCTTTGAGTCTAGATATCAAAGGTAAAACTCATTAAAATCATTTAGGTTGGCCTTGAATTAAAACTTTTTCCAAATAAAATCTATCGAATGATGTAAATGTGTTTTGGCAAATTAAGACATAGCAGGCTAATAGTATTTTTTTCTTGTTCGTATTTGGATTCGACGCAACAAATAAAATACGATGAAAATACAATAACCTTAATATATTATGGGTTCTTCGAGAATTCTCATTCCACGCATTAATTTGTTTCATGAAACATACAAAATTTTCTTTTTTAATTTCCGGTTAATATGCAAATGGTGAACATTTCATTACATGTTTTATCATATTTGCGAAGTGTAACTTATTAACGAATTTATTTCCATATTTAATACTATTGAAACCTAAAAAAATCTTCTAAATTTACCCATTAATTATTTTGTAAAGGTGCTTCTTTCAATTTGTACCATTTTGCATCATATCAATTGCATTAGATAGTAAAATAATTCATGTAGAGCGTCCAACACGACTAAAACAGCAATTAATTGGAAAACGTTTGCAGTCTCCAGAACAACTTTTATGAGGGAGTAACAAAAAAGAAAATGCAGCGTTTTTAATAGCCTCACTAGATGGCACTGTGTCGAACAAAGAAGAACAAGCGCAAGTGCGTGTGAGAGAAGTAATAAAGTCTCCGGATGGGCATGATTTAATAAAAGAGCTCATCTCACCGTCTTTTAAGTCACTACGCGAAGGGAATCTAGTTACAAGATGCTGCACGGGTGGTTAAAATGCAGTTGGCATCGTTCACGGGCGGAAGGAGTGCGAGTGTGTGTGAGAGAGAGAGAGGTGTAGAGAATCGGAGTGAATTACGAATTGAAGCGATAAAGGGTAACTAGGTTAAAGACGAAAAGGAATGATTTTAAGCGATGCTAGGTCATCCGTAATAGTTTCGTGGGATTAGCTCCTTGAAAAATAAGAATGGAGGTCTCGAATCAAATCCCCAGTATTTTTAATGTGTCCTAATATTTAAAAAATCTTCAATATATATTGATTACAAATTTGTTAGTCAAATATTACATTTTATGGACTCATAATAGGTCACCTTTGAAATTATTAAAAAGATAGTACACGTTTCGGAAAAATAAATTTGTACGTCGTGCATGTAGAGGGTAAACCTAATTATTTTTATTCACCAACATCAAACTCCAATTTTTAGAATATATTAACTATGAATCACCATCCATGACGACGGGAATGAGTAGAAAATGAGCATTCGGATTCCTCAATCTTGTTATGGGCAATAGATCCCTCAATTTTATTTTATCCATTTGGTGAGCTCGGTAATTAATATGTTTTCGGTTCTGAAATGCTAAAAAAACTCACAGTAATCTGATTTGGTAATAAAAAATTATTCTCGTTGCGCTAATATGCTGATGGATTACAAAAATATACAAACGAAAATCCATTCTTAATTGAGTCTACGAATAAATTGTCTCTGAATTTCTGAATATTATTTGAACGATACATTTAATTAAATAATTTGAGCTATGATAGGATTACAATATTTGATAGATAAAAATAAAAAATTTACGTTGTCATTCTTTTAACAAATTCTCCTTGCAAGGAATTGTGTTTTAATTCTGTATTCTATTTTTTATCTCTCATAAAAGTATATTTAAATTGAAATACGGAAAATCTTGAAAATGGGAACGAAATTTCTTAGTTTCATTTTCCCAGTGGGAGTTATGTTCACGCATGCGGGAAATTGGCTTAAAACGTCACATTTTTACCCTTATGATAGGAAATGCCTTCTAAAACACCGCGGGGAAATACTCATAAATGAATCAATTGTGAGGTGGAGACTAGAAAAAATACTATGATTTTTTTTTAAAACCTTCTATCTATATGCGTATCTTTTTTCGTGGCAAAGTCTTCCATGAAAATTTCCTCCTGTCAGTATGCTACGATTTTAAACTACAAATTGACGCGTAGCGTACGATGTGCTTCAATTCATTTAAAACACCTGGCATTACGCCTTGGGTACAACGAACGCTTGAGAATTCCAATCTATCCTACAATTAAAGTCTAAGTGTTCTATCATGAAAGTCTTTGATGCGTCTCAAATGCGGAGTAAAAAGGAACTTTCTTTTTAAAAGTGATTTTTTAACTTCGCGCGTATTACAATTTTGTCTATAGTTCAGAAAACATTAAAAAAAATATTATTGTTTAAATCAACGCAATTGTTTCGTGAATAAATAATAATCTGAATATGACCGATTTTTTGTATTAATTGGCGCGGTTTTTTCGCATAGATAAAATTTGCACATTCATGATACACAGTGTCCCGATAGGTGAAATTATGAACAAACCAGGTAAAAGTATGAATATATTTGCGTAAGTGAATTTTGTGGATGCACATATAGCATCTGCCGGCGTTATACGCCTACTTTTAGAGCAGATTATGCTCAACATACTGAAAAACACTAGGTCGAGCAGGGCGTTTCGCGAAACACTGACACAATTAACTTCTCTGCCCCCGAGACTCTTTAGGATAGAGCTTCGTAATGGAATGACGTCTGCAGACAACTGACGACCTTTTAACGGAATTTGCTACGTCAGTTTTGCATCCTTTGCAGTTTAATATGGGATCCGGAGAGGCACGATCCAAAATGATCTCCGAAGTTGATGGCAGCTTTGTTCGCATCTAAAGGAAACAAAGCACCCTTTCACAAAGCGAAACGAATAACTCTGAATGACCTGTGCGCAGACATCCCGCTTTCCTTGATGTTGGCTTAGAATGAGTCTTAAACGCAATATCATTCCCGATTTTTTCAGGCGACTTGCAAACCCGGGATAGAAAATGGGTGGGAAAATTCAATTTCTGACCGAAATCCCATGATGGAGTGTATGCAGTCTCTCAGACGCCGCCCTCGATAAAGCTTCTTGGGGATCTTTATTGTATCTCTCAAACCCACGAATGGAATTTATTGCGGAATTCTTTGGAAACTTTCTAGGATTGTACCGTACTTTTAGAAATATGGTTAACGATCGTGCTAGAGTTGTACATATACCGAAGAGACAATTGGCTCTAACAGCCCATTACTAGATATAAATTGGAATATAAAATGAATATATCAATCAGTTTTTGTTAATAGATTAGATGTCAAAGTCAACATTCAGTAAGCTGAATTATTCGTTAATGTGATTAATTATTTCGGAAATTTTTATTAAGCATATTACATTACTTACTACATTATATTATTTGCTAAATTTTGACTGCAACCAACGTTTTTATTAGATTAAGTATTTCAATGAATTAAAAAAATATAGGAATCCGCAATTTATTTATTTCATATTGAGTTCCAAAGTCCTAAAGTATATTAACTTTACGACAACATTTTAATTAGAAAATATAATTCAATATTATTCCAGTTGATTTTATTTTCATAATATATTGTCCAATGGTATTGTGTAACTCATTTATATTCAGGACCCATTTTTTCGTGTTAGTGCATAGTTACAGCTTGACAGGTAGAGCAACTTCATCTATACCATTAACTGTACCCCCTTATAATAAAAGCCTATGTTGGTCCGTTGGTCCACGTCACGCTCTTAAAACGCGAATAACTCGATCAAATTTGCAGATATAAACTTGAAATTTGGCCGAGATAATTTAATCAAATATAAAACTCCTCTAACGAAGAAAAACTTCCATGGTTCGACTCCAGGAGATGATTTGCATTCTCCGCAAGATAACACGTAAAAACGGACTTTTTGACTTGCAGGCTTTTATTCTTTTTGAGATTAAAATTAGAAAGAACTAACGTAGGATCTTTGGATCTAATCCATTTTAAAGAAAGACGTATAAGGTATTTTATTCTGTTCATTGTTTTCCGCCTACAGTTAGAAATTATTCACGTTAAACGTTTAATTCACATATTTTGCGGAAATCTTGCCATTTTACTGGGATGTTTCTTTGCCTACCTATTACATTGTGAAATCTCGGAATCTAATTGTTATTCCAATCCTTGTGTGTTTAAGCGTTCTTTTGAAAGCATTCAATACGAGAAGGAGAGAGACAGAAGAAGCCGAAAATTATTTTCAACATACCTTGCGTTATTTACGAGTAGGAATACCTAAATAGCGGAAATATTATTCGCATCCTCAGTTTATTCATAGAAATGTCTAACACGTTCCTCAGATTTTCATACAGTTTTCATTTCATTAATATTGAATTAAGCACATTATTACGATTTTTAAAAGAATCAAAGAATCACAAAAATAATAGTTAAAGGCTATGTTGTCCGTCTGTTGGTCTAAGTGTAAAGGCGAATAACTCGAACAAGGATGTAAGTAGAAAGTTGAAATTTGGCAGAAATTTATATAACGAGATATTCAGAATTTGTTTATTTAAGGTTGGCATGGTAATTTAAGAAATAAATGTCCATCCTTGGCGCTATTTGGAGGGGTAGATACAGAGCCGGTCTTTGGGGCGGGCGAGCCGGGCTGTCGCCCGGGGCCGCCACTTTCAAGGGGCCACTAAATTCTACAGTATGCATAGTAACAAAGGAGGGGGAGGGAAATCGCATGATATTTGACCAGATACATTTTATAATTTTTCCCGGATTCGATTAGAAGTATAAATAGGAATACAATTATATTGCGAAGTGATAGTATCGTACTGGAAGATTTTTAGACCCCCGGCCAAAACATATTAGATGTCTCGGAAAAAATTTAAAGTCCTCACAAAAAATATGTGCCCCTTTGCAATTTTTGCCTTATTATTCACATCAATTAACAGTTACTTCTCACAATACTGAGTATTTAATTATGTCAAAGGGGGCCGACAAAAATAAGTTTGCCCAGGGTGACCAATTGCCTAGGACCGCACCTGGGTAGATATATTGCACTTCCTCCGAATAAAACTGATATATTTTAATTTAATGAAACAATATTTTAGGTGTATTGAAAATTAAAAATATATAATTCGTATTATAGTATGTTCCAGAGAGTTAAAATAACATTGGCTAGCTAAACTTGCCTAGCATAATTCTTAACAAAAAGATATTCTTTTTCTATGTAAGATTTGTATTTACGTATACAATGCTGAGAAAGATAGCTACATTTTTGAGAAGCGAATGAGAAGGAGAATTTAAGGCAGAATGGGAGGGAGGATGAGAAGAAGAGAAGGTTAGGAGGGAAAGAGGCATGAAGAATTGGAAGAAGAAAGAGGGCAATTACGAGGGAGATAGTGAGAATAGGTGAGAGAATATGATATTTTGGTTTTTTATATATATGAAGATTAAATATATTATATTTGGTTAAAATCCATTGGGTCAGTTCTCTAATAATACTTGTAAAATAATTATTTAACTTTTTACTGTGGCAGTTCTGCTCTTTAGCTACACTTTTAACATCTTCATTTCATTATGGTATGTCGTAAAAAACTTATATGCAAGATATAATTGAAATCCGTTCAGCAAATTCCTTCAAAATCCATAATTACTGAAAGAGTTCAATTTTTAATAGTGGCACCCATGTTTGGATGATTCGGTTTAAATATGCTAATATGGTTTTGTATATCAGTGTATATTATAAGTATTAAATTTGGTTAAACAATTCAACACAAATACGTGTAAAAATAATTTATTTATCCCTTGTAATGTGGCAGCCCCGCTTTCTATTTCCATACTAAACAACTTGATTTTGTTATTTTATGTTGTGCGCCTACATCAATCAAAATTTCGTAGAAATTGGTTTTGCAAATTCCTTCCAAAATCATAATTACCGAAAAGTGTTACTTTGCAATTGTGGCACCCTTGCTTAGTCGATCTGGTCCGAATATGTCATTTTGGTCATTAATTCATGCAAAGATTCTATGTAGCAAATTTAGTGTCAATCGGTTCGTTTATAAATAGGATGCTAGGGGGAACACACACCAACACACACGGACACCGAGGAGATCTCATAAGACTACTGTCCATTTTTTGGAAAGTAGGCTTAAAACCTTATAATAGTATGTAATATTAATAGCAAATTAAGAAATACTAAATGCGGCAAATAATCGTTATCTTTGCAGTAGTGGTCCTCTAACATCACACTACTTCTCAAGTTAATTTTAAATTATATTCAGAATTATGCGATGCCCAACCATTGAACAAATGCCCAATGGGACCGGATCACAAGAAAACCAATTTATATGCACCTCCATTAGAACTGGTTCCGCAATCCTCCGCCAGAGACCTCCAACGTAGGCACTCACGATTTTTCACTCTTCTCTCTAACCTCCAATTCCCCAATTCACTCCCAAAACCCTACCCCTCCCTCCCTCTACTCCGCCACCCTTAAACCCCCTTTCCTGAAGCACCCCATTACAGCGACCAATGGCAGCTCAGAACCGGAAGAGGCGCAACTGCAGTTGACGCTCGCCAGAGGTCGCTGATAAGCGTGAAAACCCCTGGAATTAATTCCGCGAGCCATTCGCTCTCGCAACCCGTCCCAATGCGGCTGTGCAGCTCCCCTTTCTCCCTCGCTCTCTCTCTATCCCACTTTCCTTCCTCTTTACCTCCTGGAAAACTCTCTCGGAGCCCAGAAAACGATTTGTCTCAATTGTTGAGGTTCCCAACGGAGAGTCACCGAGAGGTAAAGAGGATGTTGTCTGAAGGTAAGAGGAAAAAACGAAGAGTCACTCTCAATTCCCGCGAAGGTAACGATAACGGCTGGAACACGACTCGAGGAGAAAAATAAAAAGAAGAATTTCCATTGCTATATTAGCGAACCATCTCCGTTTTTCCCCCGTAGGTCGAGGAGGCGATGTCGCTCCTCCCGAGATCCTCTTTCGCCGTGTCTTTTTTTCCAGACTCTCGTAATAAACCCGGATACTTTTCCGTGTCTTCCTCCACGTAAAATGCATTTTCTCAAACAAGCCCGACTATAATCCGATGGTGTAATTTTCTTTACCTCTAAGACTTTGGACCCAAAAGTAGGAATCCATTTGACAAAAAAGCAATTCTTGAAAATGCGCTTGTATAATTAAGAGGCAATTTCAAGGCAATTACGTCCAAGAGTCAGTGTTTTTCCTTTACTTACACGTTGAATTAACTGAAATTCCGAATGTATAGGAAATTACAATTTCCATTTGGCAATTTAAAATTAGATTTTTGTTTCATAATTACTATCATAAGATTAAATTAGAAATGTATATTCAATTACTAAGAACCATTAGTAAGAAACGATAGCTTCTTCAATATCTTACAAATTTATAACAAAAGGGCAAATTTCATAAAGTCTATCGCTTTTTCTATTATTACTTTCTCATATATGTAGTATATTACTTTCTCATATATGTAGTATATTAATTTCTCATATAACTCTTGAAACCGCTATATGGCGTCCAGTGACATCAAAACGCACGCTAAGCTACCTTACATAAGACTTATTACGTCACGACTCTGCCGCGATCCATTCAAACTCTTACTACAGCCTTGCGGTTACACTAATTCGAATGATATCTCATATTTATGGATAATATCATTTATAAAAGATATTTTGAAGAGATTAATGATATTGCTCAACAATTAAGGGTACTTTTTATTCTTAGATATTTTGAAACAAAATTCGATTTACTCAAAAATGTCTCAAAGGATTTCGATTAAAATCCATCCAAACGTACAACCTGATGTCACAAATAACGATAGCTAAGCCATATATCCCAAAAAGTTACTATATACCTTCCAGTGGAATAATTTCTGTACAAGACGCTAAGCACAAGCCTCAGAGGGGAGGGTGAAGCCGGGGATTCTTTATTTTAAAATTGCGTACTTCACTCTCACATGTGAGAGGTTGATGGTGTTACTCACTTTGGTTCTGTTGCTACGCTTTATTAACATAATTGGCAGTGAATTTCCAAGCACACAGAGTTATTTTCGAGGAAAAATGTGTAGTGAGATCAAACGTATACGTATATGAGAAAGTTTGAGAGATTTATATTGTGCCGTTAATTTTTTTCTTCATTTTATAAGAACTTTATGAAAGGCCATTATGGGCCGTTAAAGTCATGGAGTCAAATGAAAGGATTCGTACTTTCCGCCGATTGTTATGAGCACCTATAATTAAAAATTAATATATAAATGTAATACTATAACTCCATTAGCATCATTCGGTAAAAAAATTCAAAAATATAGTATGTGTCGCTATCAGAGGTAAAAATCCGAGTTATTCGTAAAGTCAACATAAGGGCCTAAAGGATCCCATTAAAACGTCAAATAAAAAGGCGATAAAGAACGTGTTTTCTGGTATCTATAAAGTAGAGAAGCATGAGATTTAGACTCGCTCCCCTGTCTTCTGTAATCGGAAACCTCTCTTTTATCTCTTCCTATCAGATTTTCCCAGGAGGTAACGAAAGAGAAAATTCAATGTTTTATCGGAGTCCTTTGTATCGGAAGATCAAAAGGGTCGTAGAGACTTAAAAAGGCAAAGGGGGCAAAGGGAGGAGGGGGAAGGGGACGAACACGAAATCGGTTGAGAATATCTCGATTGGTTGTTAAGTTAGTGGAAGGAAAAACAAGAAGCTTTGAGATTTCCACATCGACAAACACGTGGAAGTTGGCGAAGGGGAGATTCGTGGTTCGCGAACGATGACTGAATTTTCCACCATCCTGCCGTAAAGACGTGGATAAACAAGATAAAAACCATTTATTTAAGCGTCTATTTTTTCAAAGTATATTTCTATAAACATTTCTATAAATATTGAATGACCCGAATAGACTTTATTACCAGATGAATTCTAGAGGATATTCGTCATTAATAAAACTTTAAAGTCATGAAATTTGACATTTAGCCTCTTAGTTGAATATTTTCTGAAAACTACATGAACACTAATATGTTTGTGCACAACTTTTTATAGTGTTTAAAGAGTTGAATTTTTATTCGTCT
Source organism: Tanypteryx hageni (assembly GCA_028673005.1). NCBI lineage: Eukaryota > Metazoa > Arthropoda > Insecta > Odonata > Petaluridae > Tanypteryx > Tanypteryx hageni. The sequence goes on along the minus strand of CM054114.1, from coordinate 76,853,285 downwards.
AATAATAAAAACAATAAGACGACAACTTCATTGGAATTGCTTTGTGTCTATGATACTTTCAGAATTATTATTAATAATAATAATAATAAGTCCTCAAACACAAACAGGTTCCCCCAATTACATGTGTTATAATAGATTTATGACACTAACATACGACCATGCCCTCGGAAGGATTCGAATCCGCGACCCTTTTGATGGGAGTTAGACACGCTAAACGCTCCTCTACCAAGGCCGGCAAAGGCAACTAAGGCATACAATCCATAAATATAAAGACGGAAATCAATTAATTATCATGGAGTGGCTATTAATCAGCCATTATACAGGAGATTTTTTATTTTCAGTAAATCAACTTATTTCTGGCTGGACATTATTCCCAACAAACTGTATTCATAATTATGCTATATTTATTTGGCAATTTACTACATATTATAGAAGCAGCGACGAATCTCGTATGCTCAAATGCACACCTAACGTCAACGAGAGACAGAAGATGAATGTGCGGTCTCTAATTTACTTCTGCCGAAACACAAAAGACGGTCAGCAATTGATTCTCAACGCAAATGCCTTAAAAGCCATGAGGACATGACACATGTATCGCATTCATGTAAACAAATAGTGATATCCTGTAATTAACATCTACGATATTCCTCTCTTTGTTCCTTAAATGCATTTTTGTGCCGCAATACTGATAACTGAGTCAATAATTCTGTAGTGAAAAACGCATTAGCCATAAAAATCAAACGACATGGCAGAGATTCCTCCTTTCCTAGATTTTCTTCATACTGCCTCACTTATACAGGATATTCATTTTAGGTAAGCCTTGGACAAAGATGTAACTATGTAAATAGGCAGTTAAAAGAATTTTTCGTGAAAATTGACAGATATCATTTTAATGACACTTTCTTGTAGTATATACAGCTTATCTCTTTCTCTAAGAATTTCGAATTTAAAACCACGTAGTGGATAAGGAAATCATACTCTGAGGTGAAAAAATCGCCCCAAACCCTCCGAAGCGATCGACAAGAAGCCTTAAAATTTTATCGGAGACGAATAAGGGAAGACCTGAAAGTGAAGCAAGTTAAGTGAACGAAGTAAATCCGGTTGAGGGAGTTTACAAGTTTCACCGCTAGACGGATGGGGATGGAGAATGAGAGAGAGAGAGGAGTAAAAGGGAAAAGAGAATTGTGTAATAAAGCCAGGATATCTCCGTAGGAAGTCGATAGTGGAAAACTTCCACCAGTAGAAAAAGGGAAAGGGAGGGAATAAAAAAAAACAAATGAGAAACGAAAGTGATTTGGGAAGGTGACGCTCAGCGGGTGCGCCTGGGTCACGGAAACCAATTGAGGAGCACGTAAAGAAAACCCAGAACGTTTCCTGTTCTCTCCTCCCTCTCCCTTCCTTCTCCCCTCTTCCCATGGGCACGACCTTATGCCGAATGTCTAATATTGCCTAACTCTCCGAGGCAATCTTCGAACTCCCTCTCTCCTCCGCTTTTCGCCGCACGCTCTCTCGGAACCTCCCGCCTCCCTAAAACATCTCCACGGCAACACCATCCAACTGCCAAACACCTGAACTCCTGCTTCCTCACCACACCCCCCCCCCCCTCTCAACGCCACACTCAGATCCCACGCGCGCCTGCCTGCTTACCTCTTAGGAGAAAGGACCGATCACGCAATCACGCACGGGGTCTGGTGTTACGCCCTTGCTCCTTCCATTCTCCCTTCCTCTCTTTCTCCCTTCTTCTCCTCACGTGAGCTCTCTCCCTCCCTCTATCCTTCTCGCTTTATGCTTCTTCCTCCCCCCATATGACCGCTGTTGCCGTAGAATATTTCTCCTCTCCCCGCTTACTTTCTCGACGAGTGAATCACGAAAAATGGAGCTCTACCAAGTAATGAAAACGGTAATGGCAACGGGAAAGGGGCGAATAGAAAGAATGCTAAGCATTATCCTCCGCTGCACGTACTGGATTTTTCTTTCACCCGAATAACAGCCTTTGTCTATTGAAAAAAAGCTGAATGAGGCAATTTGACCTTTGCAGCTGCTGGTTGCATTATCATTCTCCCAATGTTGTGGTTCCGGTTACGTCCGCAGAAAATTTTTCTTTTGAGGGTAGTATTTTTTTGTTCTCTTAAACTGAAGCGAACTGAGAATTGCGAGTTAAGAAGAAATGACCTCATTACAAGGCGAGGAAATACGATCAATTAATAAGCGAATGTCTTGTAAAAAGTATAACTTCCAATTTACATCGTCGTAAATTCGATGCTTTTACCTTCATTAGTGCCGTGCTGTTAAAAACAAGAGCTTTTAGTTTCAGTCAATGCAAAAAACTTTAAACCACCTTTGAATTTCTTAATTAGACATAATAAGGATATATTGAAGATTAGTAAAAGTCTTCAATTTAAATAGAATCGGACAAATATAAATAAACCAATTTCCCAGCTATACGCCCAAACGATAGTAACATAGACATCATTCAAGTACAAAAAACTCTCAACTGAGGATAAAGGATTGAATTAAGAAATACACTAAGAACTTTCCAAATTGCAATTGGACAGCGGAATGAATGGAGGACAGAAAGTTTGACCAATTCATGCTTCGATTCTCTTGAAAACGTCAGACTTTAATACAGCGCCATCCTTTAGCATACGCGACGTACACATCCGCGTAGAGCGCTACGAATTTCCTAGGCACCAACCAAGAGCAAATCTTCTCTTTTAAAAATCAGGTTAACATTCTATTTATAAATTTTGAAACATGATAGAAATATTTTATCAAATTTTATTCGACATGAAGGTGTATCTCAGTGTAAATACTGTAGATTCACCGCTTATGTATGGGTTGTTACTAGCAAGTCGGACAGTTTTATAAAAACCATAAACTCTTAGGATTTGAAGAATTGTTTAATCTAATTTCCTTAGGTCGGCAGATGTCATCTGTACTAGGGTAACGAACCGTCCCCAATTTGGAGGGACAGGCCATCCTTTACATTATTCGCCCCGCCTTGTTAAATGTCCCAACTTTTGTCCAACTTTTTGAAAATTTTAAATTTATACCCCAAATCGTCACTTAAACCACCACGGAACATCCTCACCGGCCATTCCAACCTATCAGTTAAATATGAGCAACAAGTTAAATTGAAGAGAGGCAATGTTAGTTTTCTTCTCATGCATATCTCACCAGGTCTGCCATTTAAGTGTTTATGCGCCCATGTTTCACAAAGCGAGAAATTAAAGCGAATTCGTGTGCGTGGAATAAGAACGCATTATCGCAACTCGAGGTCTGTTTAGAAAATGACCCATCAACATGCAGCTTCAAATACACTTACGAAGCAATATCTTGACTAATGCTAAGAGGTGAGATTTGGATTTGAAGTGAAAGTTTTCCGCCTCTCTAAAGCAAATTAATAAGAAAGGAAACATAACGAAGGCAACCTCTTTTCGGTTTTCGATACATTTACGTAATATACTCATTTGCGACGTTTTGTTTGACACCGTACTCATCAGGAACTCAAGAAAATGAAATTTAAATATTTATTTTTTAGGCATAACCTCAAAAGCTTCCTGATGAATCTGTTAATGTAAAATTTGGCACTATACTCGCCGCTATTTTTAAATCTCCATCGGCCGTAGAGGAGGAATTTAATTAAATGTTCTCGGAGTTTGAGGGATTGCTCCCAATTTTCGAATTCTACTTCTCGCCTCAGGAGGTAAACCTGTGGGTATTACTGGCCTGTTTACAAAGCGCACGAGTTTGTGTACTTTTGGCTAATCAACCTCTTGGATTATTATAGCCATAACTCCTTCCACACCGAACACAATCACAAGGGAGGAGGGAAACCCGGTGCCGGAATTAGCCTACTCTTAACGAAGAACATCAAGGGGGCCTTCTGAAGGACGGAACGCTGAATTTGCGCAGTCTCCTCAAACCACACAAACAGGGGGCCGAGCGACTTTGGAAAAAATCCAATTTGCGCAGGATTTGTGCCCGATGCCTTTTCAAGCAGCAGGCGAATAGCAACTAGCGTCCTAACCACCACACCACTGGAACCCCCTTTTACAAAGCGTTCATATTATTTTCATCAGGTCGTAGCAAGTATATATTTGGCAATTATTGGAGAAAATTCACCAATTATAGATAGTACAAACATACATAGTATATTTGTATATTTTGTGAACAAAATCCTTATAAAACTGTACCCGGAACAAATATTTTAGTTTCGCCCAGGAACGTAGATGTTCCTGCGTTTCAACTTATGTCGAAAAATATTAAATATTCAAATATACAATTAAAAATTAATTGGTTGCATTCTTCTGATAAAACAATTTTTTCACATAATAACGTATACAAGATTTATATATTAAGATCTCCGTAAGGAAGGATGGAAAAAATCAAGCTTTCAGAAGTTGAACGTTTTAATGAATACTTAAAGATCCATAAGTGCATGAAAGATAGGGATCCAACATTATATCTAATTTATTTACTACCTTTCCTTGTTTTTTGCTTATAGTATATCAAATAAAATATGTATGGATGTGGTGAAATTAATTATGGATGATTTTGTATGCCGCAGTAATTATCGAATTAAAATCGGTATTTAATTTATTTTATAATGTAAATTTTAGTTACAGCATAAGCAAAACAATGGATAATGGAAAAGGTCAATGGAAAGGAAAATGCGTATTTAATGAGAAGATGAAAAAAAGAATTTTCTTAAAATTAATTAAACCAAATTCTGATTAAGTTTTAAAATGTGATGTTTGACTGGAACAATTTTCGATTAGTGAAAGTAGAAGATATAACATTTCAAAGACTATTACATTAGTAAAGTATGGGTAATAATTATTAGATGTAGCAAATTATTCTTTCAAAATGACAGCTTTCCTTAGAAATGAAACACAGGAATATGAAAAAACCTTTTATAAATATGGAGAAAGTGTGTGGAGAAAGTGTGTTGGCCACATCAGTTAATTTAGGATGGTTTCCTAAGGAAACATAGTCTTATGAACTGGTCCTGTCTGTGTATGTGTGTGTGTCCCAATGGACCGATATTCATGAAACTTGGTATGAGGCTCATTCTGCCAGGGAACACCTCCGGGATATATTTTATTTGGCGAAGATTGAAGTCCCGGGTTCGATTCGAGAAACGTTTTTCCTCGATTTGTTTTACAGAGGAAATTTCAAATCTATAGTTCAGAGATGTTTTGTTTAACACAATAAAATATCTTTAAAGTGGTATATCTGAGCGAGGTTTGAACTGTTCTAAGGGGAAAAGAATTTAGATTTTAATTCTTATCGCCAAATTTTGATAATTGATCGTATTTCCTTGAATTTCTACTAAAACAAAGCGGTTTTGCGTTTAAAATCGCATTTTATCGGATTGTTCCCATGGAGCCGATAATTACCGAAATAAGCTTGAGCATAGACGAGTGATGAAATTGGTTAGTTACTTTCTCGCTCAAATATTCATCAGCAATGGAAAGTTGATCCAAAAATATTAGCCTATAAATAGTAACATTTATTAAAATCCTTTGTTAAAAATACACGCAAAATATAATGCCAGAAAAAGAATTTGACACTGTTTTAGTATTTGAAACCTGATAATGCTCAATTAACTTTTATTTCAATTTTTCTCTTTCATTGATTAACTATGAATTATAAAATGGTATTTATTATATGAGAATACCTTGGAATGACTAACACATACTGAAATATTTCCTGTCAATATAAGTAATCAATTCGGGACGTCAACCTTGGAAAACCAGCCTGCATTAGTTCTGGTTTGGACTTCTTGTTTAATTTGAAAATATCTCTCTTCAGCTACCTATAAGGTTGCTTGTAAACTGAAAGTAAAAGTTGAAATAATAACTTGAATTATTCCCGCCTTATATTTGAAAATTTCCCTCCTTAGCTTTCCAGAAAGTTGGTCACTTTAATCAATAAGGGGTGACGGAGATAAATTGAAGAGGTGATTTTTTCTTCGAAAAGATCTAAAACTTCATCTAATACTGTTCTGGTGAGTTTCACTCATGGCACCTAGCAAATATGTGAATTTTCATTTGTTGGCATGATGAAGCTAAAACGATAAGAACGGAGAAATCTTCTCTAATGATATGCAATTTATCACTGAAGACCATAAATAGATGTAATAGCTTACTCTAATATTACGAAAATGAGATTTAATTGATTGGCTGACGATATTTTAATCTCAGTTATTAAAATATTGCAAGTAAAAATATCTTTAATTTTAAAATTAGCAATTTAAATATAAATGTATAATCGACTTAAAGAGAGTATCAAAATGAATACCTCCTCCTTGATAACAAAAAGCCAACCATAGCGGTAATGACGTTTCAAAGCCGCAATGTTCCTGGCATATATATATATAATAGAACAATTGTTTCTACGAACGCACACCTGTTGGTAGTCACGCAAAACGTTTAGAGGAATCGTCGAAAGGATTAAATCCTCCGCTTTTATTAAGCGCCGAGAGAAATAACATCATCATCATTTTAGCTTTTCATCGCCGTAATTTCGCTCGCCTCTTCATAGGCGGCGCTCTTTGGCGTACTTTTTCGTACTCATTTTTTTCACTGTTTTTTTTTCCTCTCGACTTTTCCTTCCCGCCGCTGGCAAGTGTCCAGGTATCGTTTGTCGTGAAGCGGTGTGAAATGGAGCGGCGGTCGTGAAGTTGAGTGATGGCCCAATAAGAGAGTGTGAAGCGGAGAGCAGGTATGTGTGTGTGTTCGTATGTGTAGGCGAGGAGGAGATTAAAAGGTGGAACAAAAGAGTAAAAATATAAAAATTTGAAGAGATTGAACAAGAAATAATTGTAGCGAACTGACGGAGAATAGAGGCACAAACAGTGACTATGGGCGTGAGCATGGCACACAGCTTCCAAATGCGTTATTTGCGAAATTTGCAAAAAAAGATAAAAGTGCGATTAAAAATGTATTTAAATATAACGAGAACAATCACAAAACGGCAATGATTCCAAAAAATATATTTCCGTTAAAACTAAAAGATTCTAACTTTAAAGAAAGGCCAATATTTGGAAAATTTCCTCCACAATCACTTGTCCATCATTCCCAAGATACGCGTAAAAGATCATTAATAACGTTAAGTAAAATAGTTCGAACTCGTAAACATCCACCATAATGAAATTTACACTGCAACATTTAATGGAAACAATGATTAACGAGTCCCATAACAATCAGTCAAGTAGGTTATAAGATGGAAGATGTGAACAGATATACATGACATCTTTTTTAAGCGTTAAATTACTGAACTGCATTCAAATAAGGAGTAATTAACAACGAAGAGGAGGGTAACAAATACGTTAATAATAGAAAAAAATCGAAGGCGAATGAGGGAAAATTTTTAATCATCTGCTTCTATAAAGTAATAAGTAAATAATAAATAATAGGCAAAAACACGAAATTCACAATCCATAACCGAGAAAATAGACAAGAAAGGACTTGGAAACCCAGAACCGTAATTCGGCTACAGAAAAGCCATCCTCAGTGGTGATTCGTCGTTTGTTTAAACTTAAAATCAGAAAATGAATAAAGAGGTAATAATAGTTACTGCTTCATCGCCTGAATATGAATCTGGCTGTACCAAACGTTTTAGGGTGATGATCAATTAGATTCCAGCCACAAGATAGGCGCATTAATTCATTTTCGAAAAAAATCAGAAATTCTGATGTGGCCGACCACCACATGACTTTATCCATATCAGTAATATTTCTATAAATTCCAAACAGGTTACATAATAATAAATATTTTTAAGAAGTGCGAGAAATTTTTAGACGTTACAAAGAACAGAAATAAACTCAAACCATAGCTTTCCAATACTGGATAAAGCCACAAAACTTCAACAATTAAGAAAAGAAAAACGAGCGTTACTAAGACGTAACTAAGCGTCAATTGATAACAATAGTCATCGGTAGGCCGCGTGGTGGTGGCAACTAAAATTTTAAGATATCTCTTAAATAATGCATTATATAGGGAAATGTTTCAAATAAATGTTGTAGAAAATTAAATTTTCTATAACCTTTATTTCAAAACATTATTACATTTATCAAATATTAAAGCAAATATTTCAAAATAACGGTTAACTGACAAGAGTAAACACCAACTTCTAATTGACCGATTTTTAGAAAAAAATAATCAGTTCGTCTGACTTTTATTAAAATGCTAAAAATAAAATTTCACGTTGAGCTGATTAATAGTTTTTGAGTTTGAGCACCCAAAAATAAGCTTTCACATACAAACACAGACGTCATCGAGAAAATGGTCAAAATGTGTACGCGCGACCTAAAAATGTGTATTCCCGTTGAAATCTCCTAGTCGGTTTTTTCATGAAAACAATTTCCCCTATACTTCGCATATGGAGAAAGTAAAAAGTATACTGGTACCTTATATATTCTATAATAGGTTTCCAATCTAATGAGTATTGGCTTAGAAACACTACATCAGTGTTTCTCAACCGAAAACCAGTCGCGGACCGGTAAAAGTTATGAACATTCCACCGAGGCCCAGTAAAATTTAGCAATTTACATTCCGTATTTTTATTCAATTTAATTTCATTAAAACGTAAGAATAAAGCACTTCTAATAACATTACATTTTTGAAAAATATCACAGTTTTATCAGATAGTCGGTGCGATTGCTGCTGCTTCTTTTCGCTAATCAATTTTTCAATTCTTGGACTGAGAGAGGTAACTGCTAAACGTAGTGCGCGGCTAACAGCAAGTCGATTTCTTTCCTTTGTCTTTATGGTAGTCATGACTGAAAAGGCGATTTCGCACAAGTAAGTGGTTGAAAATGGTAATAAAAACTTGACTGCGTTTTCATACAATTCTGGATACTCAGTCTTGGCATTTAGCCAAAATTTAGTCCCACTCGTCGAGTTAAAGGCTGATTTTAATCCTAAATCTGAAGATAGTTCAATTAGTTGTTCCTCTTCAGTGTTCGTCAGCCTGTTGTTTTCATGTACTGTAAACGGGTCTATAACCCATAAATTACCTAATCGTAGATCTTCGTCTGGTGGGTAATAGACTCGAGAAAGTGCTACAAGATGTTCACAAATAATTCTCGTGATGCTTACAATATCCAACTTCACTAAACCCACGAAATCAGAAAACAAAGGAAACATTTCGTAATTTCTATCACGTACCCGCTTGCACCAAAGTGTTAACTTTTTTTAAATGCGTCCATTTTAATGTTCAAATTAAAAATAGTTGTCATGTGCCCCTGAAGACTCAAATTCAACTCGTTAACAAGGGAAAATATATCAGCTAAATATGATAGATTTGCTATCCATTCTTTGCAACAGAAACAGTCAGCAAATGCCGATTTTTTTTCATGTAAAAATAATTCAAATTCTCGCCTTAGTTCAAATAACCTTTTCAAAACTTTTCCTCTCGATAGTCACCGAACTTCTGCATAAAGTAGTAGGTGCACGTGATCAGCGCCCATTTCTTCGCACAAGATAGAAAAAAGTCGTGAAATCAATGCACTGCCCTTTATAAAGTATACAATTTTTACTGATTGTATGAGAACATCATTTAGGTCTGGAGACATTTTTTTCGTTGCTAAATGCTCGCGGTGTATGAAGCAGTGAGTAACTACCATTCTAGCGTAACCTAATTTTCTTATTCTTGTTACTACTCCAGAATGCCTGCCAGTTATGCTTGCTGCTCCATCTTTGCATATTCTGACACAATTTTTCCATTCAAGACTTTTACTTTCAATGTGCTCATTTATTGGGTTAAATATTTCAGAGATTGTGGTTTGAGAAGGCAGTTCAAGGCAACATAATAATTCTTCCTTCATATCTCCTGCATCAAAATCAATGAAACGCACATAGCATAAAAGTATTGCTCTATTAGAAACATCTGTTGACTCATCTAACTGTATTGCAAACCATTTAGACATTTTGATATTTTGGATCAACTGATCTTCAACATCCGAGGATAATTCGGAAATCCTGCGCTCAACAGTATCATTGGAAAGTGGTATGGTTTTCATTTTGTCTCCGGCTGTTGGACCTAAAACTTCATTACAAACTTCTACCAAACAAGGTTTTATCAATTCTTCGCCAATTGAATATGGTTTCTTGCATTTGGCTATTTGAAAGGCCACCAAATAAGAAGATTTCAATAAGGACTTTTCTACCTCAAAAAACTTTTTAAATATATTATTTCGTGATTTCACCACCTGCAATTTTCGTTGGAAAAATTCTAATGGTTTATTTTGTAATTCTAGGTGTTTTGAGTTCAAATGACGAGAAAGCTTTGCAGGTTTTAAACATTCGTTTGACAGAATATCCCCACAAATTATACACTGTGGTTTTGGTAAAAACATTTCTGATCCCGGACATACGATGAAACCTAATTTTAAATATTCACTGCTATATCTCCGAACAAAACCAGTCTTTTTCTTTTTCTCGCTCGGACAGTCAATTTCATCTGCAGCATCCGATTCATTATTAATGTTACTGGTTGATGGACTTTTAGTATTTGCCTCTTCTTTACAAAAAAACTGGGCAATATTCCTTTTCTTCGTTTGTCACTCATTTTTAAGCAACCCCACTTATCAGCATGTAATTATCAATAATTTGACAATTCTGCGTTTTGCCGCACAGTTCCGAAACTGAAAACAAACAAACCTATCATTAAAATTTATTATAAGTAAAATCAAATGAAAGTTTTTGTAGTAAATAAGAAATATTTACAGTAAATTAAATTATAGAGTATAATTTTATAGACAATTTAAATATCTTGACATCCATTGACTTGGCATACGTAGCAGTTTCAGACATTTTGCCGCCCTTAAAAATTTTGCCGCCCTCCCTCCCCACGTCATGTTCTGTGGGTATTCGATGGTCAAGAATTTTATTTTACTAAATTATTAATATCTATAATTATCACACAATCGAGCCAATATTTGAATTAGAGCTTCTAACCTGAATAAGTGGATTTTATTGTAATGCCATTGGTTTAAAATTACGACGCTAACTTTTGACGACGTCATAATCCTAAAATACGAAATTTTAGCAAACGGGAACAAAATTAATGTCGTTTTTATAAAGTTTTCCTATAAATGTAATTATTGAAGAAAGTTAACAGATTTGAAACTTGGTTTGTCAAAATCATGGAAACATTAATGCTACAACCTTCTATTACTATCAACGGAAAAATATGAAGTCATGGGTATTTCGGGATTTATTTTCATCCGAAAACATTCTAAAAGGCACAGATAATCCTAACACACAAAATATTCCAAGTTTTGCAATTTTTTTGCGTAAAATATAGGCTATTGTCTTAATGATGCTTATTTATAATTCTGATGCAGGGCGATCCGAATCAATGAACTTGAAAAGCGAAAACAATGACGCTCTTGCAGTATCGACAACTCGTATTAGTATTATCATTTAAAAGGTAAGCCATATATTTACAAAATTACAAGTATTTAAATACTACAGATGACGAATTCATTTCCCATTATATGAATCGTAAAAATCACATTAAAGAAACAAAAAGAATGTGTGTACATCGCTATTTATTTTCCACAGGGGTTTTGATTTTTCATACCTAACAAAAATAATTTATCTAGAAAATTTTCAACTTCAATGATGTCTTTACACTGTAAATGCATGAGCATCGAAACTTAAAAATGAATTATTTTGAACTAATCTTTCATATGCTAACTATACTGATATACTGTCGAAATTAAATATTTTTTACTACTTACTTATTCCACGCCGAATTATATCTCTTTCCTCTGATGTCGGGAACAATAAGTATTTCACTCCGCTGGCTAAATATTTTGATATAAAAATGAAAATAACATAAGAATATATAATTCTTGTCCACTTTTAGAAATGATGTTTATCAAATATAACATCTAATGTTAGATGTTTGTATATATCGTCATAAAACACCTGCGCCAAAGACGAATATAAAAAAGCACAATACAAAATCGCGGATTGTTCCTTCTTCTGTAACTAGTAAGACAAGACTGGCGGAGGGTGCACAAAATACGTTTACTTGGACTGGCGATGAAAGGTTATGGCCAATAACCTCAAGAAAAAACGTCACACTGGAAAAACCTCTTTAAAGCAATTCAGAAATGACCCTTTATATGGCGCTTGGTGGACAAAATGTTATCTTTAGTAGAGGCTGCCGACATTCCCTTCTCACTCTAAGCGCTCTGCAGGAATTCTCGAAAGGGCCAATCCTGCCATTCGGCATGCGATATCTTAAGGAAATGGTGAAGGATACATTCGGGTAGCGACCCGGAGCTGTTGAGGATTAGTGGCACGGCTAAAAGTAGACCTTTCTATTTCTTTTGTTCTTTACTGGTGCATTTGGACCCCATGACCATGCTGCGTGGTTATAGCGAGAGATGAATGCAAGATGAGGCGAGTCTCCTGGCCGTAGGGAAATCTTCCTTAATTTTGCTCTCTCCTACGCAAATGTTTATACAAAACCCATGCAGCAGTAAAAATGCCAGAAAAATCACATCCGATATCCGTGGTCCTTATTTTTCATAGAATCCGCATTCCGAAATACCTCTTCTCCATTCGGGATATGCACGGTTATAGCACTCTAAGCATTAATATTTAGCCACAACTTCGCAGATTTTCATCCTGCAGCAAGTAGAAAACTGTTTTTACAGGACTTCAGAGTCGTAGCAATATAAAAAATATTAAGGCTTTCCTTAAACTTTCCACAAAGTTTCGCGGACCAGCAAGTAATCGGCCGCGGACCGGCGGTTGAGAAATACTGCACTACATTACCTAAAAGATTCCTGACGCTCTCAGATTTCTCCAAAACATGGTCTTAATTTAAAATTTTGAAGGCATCCCCTTCCGTCCACCGATTGTTACTTTCTCTATACGTAGTATAGGGGAAAATTGTTTTAATGAAAAAAATAGACTTCAAGATTTTAAAGGAAATGCACCTTTTGAGGTCCCCTGAACACGTTTTGGCCATTTTCTCGATGATGTCTGTGTGTGATACCGTTTTTGTGGGTGTTCTTACTCAAACACTATTGATTAGATCAACGCAAAATTTAATTTTTAACATTTTCATGAATGTCGCAAGAACTGTTAAAGTTTTGATAAAAATTGGTCAACCAGAAGTGCGTGTTTACTCTTGTCACATCCGTTATTTTGAAATATATGCTTTAGCATTTCATAAATGTAAAAATGAACTAGAATATAAGTTGTAAGAAATTTAATTGTCTAAAACCTTTGCTTGAAACGTTTCCCCATATAATGCATTGTTCAAGAGATATTTGATATTTTTAGCTGCCACCACCACGCCACCTACCGACAACTATTGTTAACAATTGACGCTGAGTTACGTCTTAGTAACGCTCCTTTTTTTTAATTGTTGGAGCTTTGTGGTTCTTTCCAATATCAGAAGCTATGGTTTGAGTTTATTTCCGTTCTTTGTGAAATCTAAAATTTTCCCGGTTTCATTAAATTTTTATTATTATGTAACCTATTCGGAATTTTTAGAAATATTACAGATATGGAGAAAGTCATGTGATGGCCAATTCAGTTTTTTTATAAATTCTTCTGCAGTGCTATCAATGAAATTAAAAGGCCACCCAAATCTTGAAAATTTTTAACTTTCTATCAATAATAACTTCCTCAGAACTTTAATTTGAAAATTTTAATGACACCCCCTGCCACACACCGATTTTCCAAAAAATGTTTAGGAACCGTAATAAATGTCATCATAAGTCGCATACACCCTTAAAATATGTCATATCTTTTACCGTTTACATTCTATTTTAATGTAATTAATTGCTCAGACGGACTGACTGCGCGAAAATATTAGAACGTTCATAAAATGCAACGCGTTTAAAAGTGCAGCATTTTACCCTCTGACCATTTATTGAGTTCACCCTCAGTTTTTCGGGTTCCCCAGAAGTTTTTGTGTTCGAACTCAATCAAACGACGAACTCCAGCAAAGGACGAACCCCTGCAAACGCTCGTACTTCTGCAAACGCTCGTACCTCGGCTTTGCGCGTACGTACAGAGTCTCTACTTTTATAAGCAATATACATTACCCCAGAAGAGAACGCTACCATCGTGCGGTTTAACCAATAGACTTTCGCGAGTGGTGTGCCCTCTTCCCGGAGAACAGACCGAACTAGCGGACTTCCGATCTGACAACGTCGCGGACAGGCAGCCGGCAGAGTCACGAGTGTCGAAGCTGAGTGAGAGACGGAGAGAGAGTGAGAACGAGGAAGCAACGAGAGAGAGCAGCCTTAAAACCGGTCAGCGGAAGATTTCCCTGTTTGTCCTTTACTTTTCGTAACGTTTGTTATCCCTCCAAGTGGACGATTCTATTAAGTATCTTTGTATATTACTGCTTTGTATAAAGTCACTCCAATATAGTTGTAAGAATTTCCTTTTAATTTTGCCATTGTGTTATATTTGATTTCCTGTTGGCAGCAGCAGTGTCACCGAAGAGGTATCGTATCATTTTTCTATTCCAAGTACTTTGCGAATTACGAGAGATTAATGTAAAATGAGACAGTTGCGTCTCAAAAGTAAAGAATATATAAGAGATAAAGTAAACCTTACTAAAACTCCAAAATATAAAACATTATTGCACGATCGGAAACGGCGTGAGAAAACCTATAATTGTGAAGATATGTACAGAGAGAGATGGAAGAAAGGAGAAGGAAAGGATTGTAAATAGCGTGTTTGGTGGAAGAGAGGAAGAAGGAATGTGGAGGGAATTTCAAATAATAAATGGAAAAGAAAGAAAACAGCAGAAATAGAAATGGAACGAATGACAGTATGTACGATACGCACATAAAAATGAAAGGGAAGAGAAGAGGGAGAAAAAGGAGAGACAAACTGATATTGTGTACGTTGAGGGAGGAAATAAACGTTTGCAGGAGATTAAATGCGAAAGAAACGAAATTTCTGAGAAAAATCTGATGTGGGTACCACATGACTTTCTCCATATCTATAATATTCCTAAAAATTCCAAATAGGTGATAATAATAATAATAATAATAATAGGAAAATGCGAGAAAAATTTAGACTTTACACAAAAAAAATAAACCCCAATCATAGCCTTCTGATATTGAATATAGTCACAAAGCTCCAACAATTAAGAAAAGAAAAAGGAGCGTTACTAAGACGTAACTAATAACTATGGGTAATTCTAAAGACGAGCTTTTGAGTGATACGTGATGTTTCCATTTGTGTACCCTTCCCTAGAAATGTTAAAACCTTTAAATCAAGAGTAAAAAATATCACTGGGAACGATTTTCATTACTTTTAGTTAATTTATTGTTAAATAATATTGTAAGATGAATTAATTAACGAAGGAGCTCGAACTCGAAGCTCCTAACAGGAAAAATATATGAATAGAATATTGTATGTGGTATGTGAAAAATTGTAAACTGAATCTTCTGAATATGTTTTTATATGTTTTAAATATGTTTTTTTTATATGTTAATTTTGTAACCTTGCCACCGGGCCAGGCGCCCACTTGCATTGTATATTGAAATAATAATAATAAACTAAGCGTCAATTGATAACAATAGTCGTCGGTAGGCCGCGTGGTGGTGGAAACTAAAAAATTTTAAATATCTCTTACAAATGGATTATATGGGAAAATGTTTCTAACAAAGGTTGTAGAAAATTAAATTTCCTAAAATATTTGTTCCGATACATCAAAAATTAAAGCAAATATTTCAAAATAACGGATGTTACAAAAGTAAAGATCCATTTCCGGTTCACCGATTTTTACCAAAAACTAATCAGTACTTGTGACTTTCATAAAACTATTAAATATAAAATTTTGCATTGACCTGAACAATAGTGTTTGAGTTAAATCACCAACAAAAAAACTGTCACAGATACACATACAGACATCATCGAGAAAATTGTGAAAAGGTGTTCAGGGGACCTCAAAAAGTGTATTTCCCCTTTACTACGTATAGAGAAAGTAAGATGCGATAAGGAAGTGTAAAGGAAATGGACGAATAAAAACATTGCAGAAAGAAGAGAAAAGAGAAGAACTATCAAAAGAGGAAAATAAGAGAAATCTATAATAATAAAAGAAGCTGTTGTGTGTGTGACTCTTGCAGTCATAACTCATCAGAATATAAAAGAAGGATCTTCAAAATTTGGCAGCAGCTCCAGGTTGATATTGAAAGTCGCAGTGCCAAAAATAATTCAAATCCAAATATCGGTTTTTTATAAGATATCCCAGCAACCAATTGACCAATTTTTATGAATTCTCCACCAATATCAATATTTTGATGAGACACATTTTCTAGCCTAAAATGGATAAAGTTGATCTAGAAGTCAAGTATCGCAATGTAAGGGCGAATCCAAATTTCAAGATTTCGAGGGGTCCCCATGTAAGGTTCGGTCCAAATTTTGGCGAGGTCCATCCACCCGTACGGATATACCTATCTTGAAAGTACTGCCTGAACCGATTTCCCCCAAATTTGGTATGTACAGATAGAATCTTCGCATAAATACATGACCAAAATGACATATTTGGACCGGATCGAACAAGCAGGGGTGCCACAATTGCACAATAAACTTTTCGGTAGTTATGCTTTCGGAAGAAATTGGGCAAACCGATTTCAACAAAATTGGTAAATAGAATCTTCACATAAATTCATAACTAAATGATATTTGGACCGGATCAACAGAGCAGGGTATTGCAAAATAAATCTTTTCGTTATTTACGCTTTTGGAAGGAATTGGCCGAACTGAACTCAACCATATCAGGTACCTAGAATATTCACATAAATTCATTACCAAAGTGACATATTTAGACCCGATTAACTAAGTAGGCGTACAACAATTACAATGTTAATATTTTCGGTAATTATGAATTTGGAAGGAATTGGCATAACCGATTTCGATACAATTTTGCATGAAGGAGTTGTGCAGCATAAAAAAACAAAATCAAGATCTTTATGTTTGATATAGAAAGCAGAGCTACAACAAAAAACTAATAAATTTCTTTTTACAAGTGTTTGTGTTGAAATGTCCATATCAATTTTAACAAAATTTTAATATTTATTATGTACACATATATATTTGCTGAACCGATTTCAATATGAAATTTCGATAGGGCGGGTATAGAAGGGCAAAACAAAATTAACCTGTTTAGAACGCATCTAAAAAGCCGAGCTACCGCAATATAAGGAAAAATAATTTTCTGATTTCAAAGCAAATACATTAATATTCGAATATAATACGGCAAATTTGACGAAATGCACTCTGAAGATATCTCAGCAACCGATTGTTCGATTTTGATGAATCCACCACCAATATCAATGTTGAACCAAGAAACGTAGAGACTTAAAATTTGGTATAAATTCTAAAGAAATGTTGAGGACATGCAGCTCTGTGTAAGAACGTTGATGTTTTAAGGGGAAGGGAAGTATCAAATTTTGAGTCTATATTTAATTTGTTCATACCAATTGAAGGGAAATATTGGTCAATTACTTTGAGAATACCTTGAGTTTGGATGAAAATATTACTCTAAACCCAGGGCAAAGCCTTGGCAATTACGCTAGTGAAGAAGAAAATGGTACTTGAAAAGTATAGAATTGAGATAAAACACAATACAGTTAACGTTCGATTCACCAAATATCTTGAGACAGAGTCTATTGCGGTTAATACGATGGTCCGGTTGATCAATGTGCTTATTTACACATACCGTAGAACACACAAATGAAAAAGATAAATATTAATTAAGTAAAGAAATTACGTAAATAATGGCTAATTTAACGTTATTTCATAAAATAAGTTTAGAGATCAATTTTCGAAAGTCCAATTAATCAAAATTCCATCTGCCCGATGTCCGGTCAATCAAGAGTTCACCGAAATTAGAAGGTGATAAAAAGAAGAGTAGAGAAATTAAGAGTAGATAAAGAACAAGAAAAGAGTGGAATGGTAAATAGAAGAACAATGACTGAGGAGGAGAGGCGGAAAAGATTCGGGTAAAAGGAAGCAAGGACATTTATTAGGAGAAGCGAAAATGGAAGGGAATTTGAGAAGTGGAAGGAAATACCAAGAGAGTGAGAGACTAAAAGGAAAACCAGTAGCAGGTAGAGAGAAAGAGAGAGAGAGAGTAAAAGGGTGAAAAAGAGGGATGGAGTGGGAGAGAGTCTCGAGTTCATGCACAATCTAATTGCCCTAATCGACGTGACTTTCTTTCTCTCTCTCACTCACTCGCCCACGCTCTCAGGTTACGGTCCCGACTCTTGAAATAATTGCTCGAGAGTTTGGAGGGGGATGGGAGAGCTTTTGGCTAACACTTTAACCGCCTCCAATGGGGCTACCCCTTTAATTCGTTTTCGAAAGGACGTTACACGCCTATTAGGCCACACGAGAACGATACGCTTACTTACTCCCCCCACCTTCCCTCTCTCTCTCACACTTCTACCCCTTCCTCATCCCTCTTTGACCATTGAGTTGTCCTTTTTCTCTTTTTTATTTCATTTTTTGAAACGGGGCCAAACGGAAAAACGGGTGGGATGTGTGTGTTGGCAAGGTGGAGGTAATTGTTTATCCAAAATACTTCATATTTCAACGAGTGATCGGATGATAAAGCAGGATAACTTATTACTTCCCTACACTCGAATAAATTTATTACCGGAAGGAAATACTTTAAGTTTTCCTCTAAATAACTCGCGTTATATAGGTGGAAATATCACTCGCGAAATTTTGTTAAATTTATACATTGCAGCGAATTTACTGGTAAAGGTTTATTGCCGATTTTCACCTAAAAAGGCTTTTCCGCATTCGTTTACTTTTATATAAATATACGACGTCCGAATACAACCCTGTGACTAGTCACAAATATAGGATTCCTTCGAGTTTGGGACAATTAACTGCTACATTTATTAAATTAAAATATTCAAACCGAACTTCGAAAATGGTAATCTGCTTATTTTTATTCAAATATAACGTGCTGAGAAATATCCTTCATTAAACTATTATTATAACAAATATACAAATTCTTTAGCGTTGATAGCAATGTCCCATACTTTTTATAGCGCATCTGTCACAGCATAAACCCGAAAATCTAATTTGGTTTAACCTATCAAGATTGAAAACATAATGTACAGATTTAGTCTTGAGTTACATGCAAAGAAATTATTTACTTTTTAATTATTGGACATTCAAATTTTCGTGTTCTTTATAAGAAGAACTTCAATTACATGTAAACATAGGTGATGTAATTAATGGCGCTAATCTCCAGTACATATAGCCTCCATATTGATACAAAAAATTGTAGCCTCAACCAAATCTGACGAGGAATATTCACCTTATAAAAATTCTTATTATAAAACATGGAATTTAGGAAGGCGAGCATAAACGTGGAAATTGTATCTTTTAGAGGCTTTGGAAACTTTAATTTTGGAATTAGAAGGGATCTAGATCATTAAATTCACTACGTATTTTCAAAACTGGTTGAATTGTCTACTATATTTATAGAGACCACGCTGTGCATCGTAACGCCTACTCCCACCACGCTCCCTAACATCTTTTTCAGTTGCATGGCAAGGAACAGCGCGCTTCCCGGCGGATTAAGAAAAAATAAACGAAAAAAGGAACAACGTGGAAATATAAGAAAACGGCCAGCGAAGAATGAAACTGGAGGAGACGTCATACGTCTGGCTCGGGTGAAAAGGATGGAAAATATAGGAGCATAATGACCTATCCACTATCTGGGTGTAACGTCATCCTCTCAAGATCGGTACTTATCTCCCAGCTTCTTTTCGGGACTGAGAGGATGTGTCCGGAGGTGGGTAGGAGACAGATACAGGCTAAAGCGACGGAGATTTCTTTTTTGCTAAGGTCGGGAGTTGGATATGGGGGTAGCTTCTGCGCGTATGGGGGAAAGTGGTCGGGCTTAAATCGCGTGTTGAGTGAAAAGAGATGGGAAGGGAAAGTGCAGCGAAGGTGCGCCGTACGGCGATTGAGTTCAGTTTTTTTTTTTAGACGGAGGACTACTCCATCTCGGGACTCCCACGAGCTCAGCCATCACCAATCGTTTTCTCTCGAGGGAAAAAGCCCATTCAAGGCACTCCCGCGTCACATCCCAGATTCTGGTGGTAAGAAGAATCAAAGTTTGGGATCATATAGGGTGCGGGGGTGGATAGGAGTGAGGGGGGAGGAGAATCAATGAAAGGGAAGATCGCGAAAGAGTGGGTTTTGAGAAGGGAAGCACCCAAGGGAGGAGGAGAGACGGAATGGAAAGTGTGGGTAGAGAGAAGGAGGGAGAAGATGGATGTAGGAAAGAAGTGTTTTATTCGGATCGGTGCTGTGCGAAAGAGGAAAATATACATATCGAACTCGATTATCGAACGGAATCAACATTGACCCAGGTGGGAAAAAGTGCTAACATTTAGGAGACACTGCAAGGACAAACATCTACTTGACACAAACGTACATAATAGTTGAAAGTTTTTAACAGTATGATTTGCCAAATTAAAATGAATGAAGTTAGCCAACAAACGGTCCAAAAGTCTTGATAGATATTGCGATTTCAAATGAGTCTGCTTCAGTGGCGTTGCACCAATTGCTAAGTCTACATTCAGAACCGACTTGGTTATCAGATATATAACGATCACCAATCGCATTATATCGATAAGTTGTGCCTGACATTTTATATTTGAAGTTGATGGTAAAGACAAAAAGGGCAATAATTCTACCACCATGCTGTTTTTAGTCATAGTTGTAGGTACTCTACATCAGACAAGGAAAGAACTCGACTAAAAATATATATAATATTTTAGAGCGACATTATATTTGATACAAAAATAAAGAGAAGAATAAGAACGGAGTTTGTTGTGAAGGGAATCAATGAAGGATCTAGGTACCATCAACAGATATAAAACGACCAGGTATTCCATGAGCCTTTGAGTCACGATTAACCTTTAAACGGGCAAGCGGGGTCATATTTGACCCCACGCAATTGTTTTGCTTATTATTGTGAAAACTTTTACTTTATGCAACTTCTCGATGTTTGTGTGTTTATTTACTACTATGTTCCTTCTATGTGAATGAAAATTATTATAATTTGTTTCATATAACAAGATAAATAATAAATGTAGGATTGGGGTCATTATTGACCCCACTACTAGCTATATGTAATGAGTGTAAGAATATTAAATAGCTAAAGCATACATGTATAATTGTGGAGATAATATATATTATTTTAAGTGTAAAAAATGTTACATAAAAATTGTAATTCTATTTTGTAGTTATTTTCAAACATTCAAATTTGCCTCATTGTAAGGAAATAAATGAATTATAAAATCATCAATATAAAAATATAATGTTTAAAATTTTATGCAACAGTTATATTAATAAATTTAAAAAATAATCCATACTCCTTTAGTTAAGGTTGCTAACTTTTTTAATACATGGGGTCAAATCTGACCCCACTTGTCCGGTTACGGTACGAATTAAGTTTGCAAGTTTAAAGTTTAAAAAATTCGAAATGGTAATTCGCCAGTCCAAAAAGAACCACCGATCCGTGAATAATTGTTGAAGAGAGCTACTTTGAATCATGGACGCAC
The DNA here is from genome assembly GCA_028673005.1 of Tanypteryx hageni. Taxonomy (NCBI): domain Eukaryota; kingdom Metazoa; phylum Arthropoda; class Insecta; order Odonata; family Petaluridae; genus Tanypteryx; species Tanypteryx hageni. The sequence goes on along the minus strand of CM054114.1, from coordinate 76,831,687 downwards.
ATGTGGTTTACTTGACCTTTGTTCGGTAACAGGAGTAGCCCAGACGATCGATTGTAAAAACGCTATAGAGTGCGCATGGCCATAAGTTTTCTTTTTAAAAGAATCGAAATACCTAAAAAAAGATAATGCAAAACACGAAGAACGACGAGAATTATTATAAAACTAAGAAAAAAAGTTTCATCCGCCTTTAATGTCGCTGGGGCAAGAAAAATAATTAACATTTAATAAAACGCGATGTATTTGGAAATTGAAATTTAATATATTTCGGGGTCAATTGCACTGCACGCAGTTCTGAAGTTAATCGGAAAGACAATATACCTCGGATATATACGGGAAACGCGATGAACGAAAAAGAAATGGAGGACGCCATTCAGAATGGGGACATAAAAAAGAGAAAGGAGAAATTTTCAAGCACAGAAATAGTAAAAGAGGGTATGTAAATTTTCATTCATAAAAAGGAGAGGAACATAAAAGAAAGAATTCCGAGAAACGCAGTCTTTTGCCATCAAAGAAATGCACAGCGGAATAAAATTTCCGAGATGAAGCGCTCGCGATATCCGAAAAAAGGGGAATAAGCTCAGGAATACAACATTTCAAATACAAAATACACAAAACAGTATAAAAAATAACCTTGCAGAGCCTTTTTACTGCGCCATTATTCGGAAATCATTCTCGATGAAAAGAATCGCATTTAAAAGAGGATTTCGCTGAGCGGTAGTTAGATAGATGAAGGTCACGGCGCGAAACAATAGTCTTTGAAGAACAAGGGAAATGAAAATACACCCAGAGAGGGATGGCGCTATCTAGAAACGGAATTAAGGAAGGAGAGAATAAGAGAAAAAGAGAGAGAGGTAGAATATTTTTTATATTATGTCGACATTGATATCTCGGTAAAATTTAAAGGAACAAGAATTTATCCGGAAATTAATATTGCAAAAATTCTAGATTAATATCAGCTTAATTAGTAAATTTATTTTCTGAAACTATAATAAACACTAGTGGCTGTTTGAATAGCCTAATATTGAACGAAAGGCCAAAGTGATGTACTGACGAATAAAATGATTAAATATAACTGGAAACAATGTCTGAATTTGAATAAAGTAATGATATCCTTTCAAGCAATATTTCATTACTCATTTATTCAGGTTAACAGACAGTGAAATAAGTACCTAAAGAACCCTAAAAATAGAGGTCACAATACGCAGTAGTTGCCGTAAAAAATGGCAGAAAAAGAAACGAACGGCAAAACTAGTCTATTCATTTGATGGAAATGATACACAAAGAGAAAAGGTAAATTCATCAAAATAATATTCTTTTAGAAACGCAAAATAAATGAACATTTCAAGCCAACAAGTAATAAAAGAAAGAGAATTGAAGAAAATCCGCAAATAATACGCAAGAAAATGAAAGAGAAAAATCTCATCGAGCAAGGAATGGGATGATCTCAATTCGAGAGAAAACGAAACCTATCTGTACAAATAAAAGAAGACTTAAGACGGGACATTTGATTGACTCATTGTAATTTAAACGCGGGAGGGAGATAAGAGGAGGGCAGGGATGACAAAAAAGACAAAGAAATATCGATGTAAAAATTTAGAAAAGAGGGGATAACCGCGTGGAAATTCTAATGGAGAAAAGGACGGGATTAAATAAATATTTTGACGGCGGCACTAAAAATGAAGCGGATGAAAGTGTTTATGTGATATAACAATGAGTCGAAATTAAAGCAAAAATAGCAAAGAAAAGTTTGCAATGAGATGACGGTTTGACATTCGATCCGCCCGAATTTGTTTAAATATAGATAAAAAGAAAAGGAAAAAGCGATCTCAATTAAATAAGTTATCCATAAAGCAATCGTTTATGTGTCTAATTGACAATATGAGATCGCAAGCGTACGTGTAACTCATGATTTAACACCCATAACATACACTAGTAAAACTATTTTTTCCTTGACCTTATACAACCCTTAAAATATTTTGGTGGAGAAATACATAAAAGGAAAAAAACACGAAGTAATGTCGAAACTATTAATTTTCATTCCTATACGCACAAATCCAAATACACACAATTATACACAAAGAGGCATGTTCAGGGACAGAAATGCGAATAAGAACACCTACTTACGTGTCTTTTGAAGATGCATAAATGAATTCCATTATATACAATAAGATTACATAAACCTTTATGAATACCCACTTGCGAATACCAGAAGATAGAGGTAATAACAAGAGAAACAGATGTGATTCTGTGCGGAGAGCTAACTAAGAAAGAAAGCTTTCGCTCACATCCTCTCCTTTTCCTCTTCCCAAAATGCCTCCACCTTTCTCCGAATGGGAAGTCAAACTCGTCGGAAACGATATTTTCCGATTAAGGCCCTGGGTAAAAGAGATCAAACGATACGATAGGGGACTCTTCTCTCTCTCTCTCTCTCTTTCTGTTCTCTGCCTCCTCCTTCCTAAAAGTCCCTACTCCCACTCAACGCCCGGAGCTAAGTCTCCTCAACGTCACAGCGGAAGAGAAGAAGGGACTCGCAAACTGCTCTTCCTTCCCCACTCCACATTCCCTTTTCCCTCTCTTTCTACTCCCGCTTATACTCATCCTTACTCCCTCTCCCTCCCTTTCTCTCTCAGCCACTTTCTTCATCTCTTACTCTCTCCGCGTTTCTTTCAATATTTTCTCCTCCGTCAATCTCTCTTCCTATACTACTTTCTCCCACTTTCACTCTCTCCGCATCTCTTTCACTCGAGCTCTATCCTCATCTCTCTCCCTTTGCACTCCATTCGCCCCGTATTCCTCCCAGGGCATTTAGATTAACCGCCCGGAGGCAAAGTGGAAAGTGCGACCTCCATTCCTTTCCTCCCCTTACTTTTTTCCTCCCTCCTAAACCATGCACGGCCCTCATCTTTTATACCAAAAGGATGCTGCTTCATCTCTCTTTGCACAGACTGTCGTTTTGTTTGAAAAAATTTATTTCTCGACGGCTCAGTGGATGAACGAGAAATCATTTGCCACGTTCTCTTCCTATATCATTTCAACCTCTCTCCGGGGTACTACGAGGAACGATTGGGTTAAAAGGCTATCACTGCAGCGGGTGAGGTGAAAATATAGGCAAAGGCTCCTTACTGTTTTTTCTTTCGTCCTTTTCGGGCCGTTATTTTTACGCTAGCATGGAGGGTAAATGGCATATGATAGGTAGAAGAAAAAGAATTATCACATATGAAACGTGTTTTCATAGAATGATATTTCATTTATTCTTCTCTCGCTTTGGGGGTTTATAGATTGGATGCTATTTTCCAAGTCCATTACGATTTATAGAAAAGGTAAAATACTGATAGATGGGTAGCTAATAGTTTCTGCTTCTACTGACATCAAAGGATACGACTGCGACAACGAGGAAATCTACGTGAATCATAATTCAAGCTTCATTTTCAATGTCAAAAGGTGCTCAGCACATACAAAATCGTATGTATCTTGATTATAACTTCTCTGTAACTTCATAAAGTAATGAATTAAAGAAATGTTTTCATTTTGTGAAACTAATTAGGCTGTACTATTCCTCTTATAAATAAAGTTGAAACGATTCCATAGGACTAAGTACAGTGATATTCAACAATTTCAATTGACGTACCAATTTCAGAATTTCCCCATAGCCCATAGTATATTTCAAGTCTGAGGTGATATAAAACGAGTGATACTTTGGTGAAAATTATTAACTTCAATTTATAAAAGATTTAAATATTACAATTTAAAATATGCTTACCGGTCATAGAGGAATAAAATTACCGTGCGCGACCTCAAGGGTAAACAGGCTGTTTTGAAAGAGTACCGAAATTATTAAAGATAAAGTTTTTAATAAAATATTCCATTTCCATTAAAAGCGTTTTATAGCGCTACTAGCAGATGTATATTTGTAACCATACGTATAATCAGAAATCTCACGTTAATGGTGACTGAGTGAAGAAAAATGCCATCTTTAGCATTTTTCCGTATTTTTATTATTTTATCAGTACTTTCGAGTTATTAAGTGGTACTCGAAGTGAGGGGTTTCGCGCGCACAAGTAAACGAGACTATTTTTAAAATTTGTAAAAACGATCCCGTATTCAACGCAAAACCAACATTTGAAAAGCACACGTTCTCGAACATACTTCTGTTAATTCTATGACTCTGGAGCACGGTTGTCGGAATTTGCGTATTATTTATATAAAAATACATATTTAAAATTCGTTGGTTTCTCTTTTGACTGCGCTCCCTAAGTTTCAATGCGATTCTATTCGTTTGGAAGGTATAAGCAAAAGAAGGGACAGAAGGAGAAAGGAGTTGAGAAGATGGCAGAGAAGCGAAAGCGAGAGGAAAGGAAAACTAGTTCCTTTATTCTTCGGGACGTGAGAGAGGCGCTCAGCGCGATGGAAAGTTATTCACAATTCAGGCAAAGGATATTCCGGAAGACTGCGAAGGTCGGAGATTGCAAGAGAGAGAGAGAGAGTTCCCTTTCTACAAATAAATCCCATGTCCCGCTCCTCGCCGTCGCTTCTGCCTTCTCCGGGGCAAACAGCCCAACATCGACTGTGTCAGTTATTCCGAGGTAATTAAGTGGAATCCGAAAAGTTGAAGCTATAGAAAAGGAGACATCTTCGAGCTTTACTGAAGCATTTATACAGTAGATATATAAAATGAGATTTTTCTCCAGCTGAAGGTATACAAATACAAATAACGGCATACACACATGTACTTAAGCAGTTCGATATGTTTTTAGGAATTTTATTGAAAAGTATGCGACTGTAAAATTAAAACTTCCAATCTGAAGTTCATTTATCGTACTCTATTATCTTTTTTACGCGATTTAAACACGTTATATTTATATAATATTGCTAAATCGCCTCATTATAGTTTCACGAAAACTTTAATAAGTTACGAATTTAAAACTAGGATTTTAGAACACCATAAAATTTTGTCATATTTTCATGGCGTTCAATATATTTAACAATTTTACAAAATGTATGGATTTGTAATGCACAGAGATAAATGTCATACCTACAAAAATCTTAAATTGTTGCCTTTATTTATGTAAATGAATCAACATATATGCGTACAAATAAATTTAATTTACAAAATTGATAGCATTTTTCATTTTCAATCATTTAGCAAGATAACAATTCTAGTAAACTGGATTTGTATACAAAATATATTCCTGAAGAAATCAACTATAACTTGTATTCGTACCCACAAAAAAGGACACTCTAAGACTGAAAATAAATTATTTTCATTGAAATGATAGTTATTAATCATGGAAACGGAAGAACAACGTATAAATAAAAAGCATAACTTTCGACCGGTTTCGTTACAAGGTTCTTCCGTTTCCCTAATTTATAATTATGAAATCGTTCCACAAAGTTGTCCTTAATACTATCAATTTCAGAAATAATAGAACCTAAATCTCAATTCTCAACTATTTATTCCTCAAGGTAAATCGATTTCTACGTGTTCAGCATAGATTAAAAGCTAGACCGCTTTATTCAAAGAAATGTTTCCGAGTAGTGTGTGAAGGCTATAAGAAGAAGAAGAAGCAAAAGCAAAACAAAAGATGTATTAGTTTTTTTTTTAGGTTATACATTTTAAGTAGTTCACGTAATCTTTATACCTTCAAAATCCATTGTCTGCGGCGTTCGCATGAAACTATGTCAAGCATTTCAAAGTTGCTCGAGTATTCAGCTCTAAACAATGGAAGAAGATTAGACGATAAGATTAGCGTGGGCTGGTTCCACATATTTCAACTGTTTCATGAAAGATCCTTTATGATGTCAGCCGAAAGCATATAAAAAGAAAGATTATAACTCCTTAGCTATATATGCTCATTTCAAACGTTTTTCGGCTTTCAAAAGATGCCGGCCTTTTGTTCATGCTAAGGTTATGTAAGATAAGGAAATGAAAGGATTAATGACTTTCGTTTAAGAACATTTCACTCAGGGATTTCTCCGTCTTTTGAAAAGATATTTATAATTTTATAAGGCTATATTCTATGGTGGACGCCAATTGTTGGGGAGAACTATGTATATCTAAATCTAATAGGATATAAAACATTATAATATTGAACGGGATATACTTTAGGACAACGTAATGATGTAATTTGTAAAAATATATTTAACAATTTTCTAGTAATTCACGATACGCTCCAAAATGTATTTTGGAAAGTAATTAACTCAACAATCAATAGAATGATATTAAGACCCAAAACATGCCTCAAATCTCACATAATATAATAGCAAAACTAGAAAGATTTTAGTGCATTATTCGTTTCAAATATCAACTTAACCCTTTAATACAAAGGAAACAACTCCTGTAAAACAACCCCTTTAAAATATGAATTTTACTGGAGAAGTATATATTTTCACTTTCTCAATGCGTAGTATAGTAGAAAGTATTGTTTTCGTGAAAGAAATCGATTTCGATATTTAAATGGAAACGTTTTCAGGTCCCCTGAACACGTTTTAACCATTTTCTCGATTATGTCTGTGTGATAGAGAATTTGTGTGTGCTCTAACTCAAAAACTATTATTCATTGTCAGATCAAATATGGCCTTTTTATTAACGGGGCAAGAGATGATTAGTTTTTGTTTAAAGACGATCAATCAGAAAAAGGTGTTTACTCTTGTCACTTATCAGTCTCTTTCAGATATTTGTTTTAATACTTGACCAATGTAAAAAATGATTCGAATAAAAGTCATAGGAAATTTAATTTTCTACAACTTTAGGTCGAAACATTTTCCCATGCGTTGTGATATTTTAAAAACCATATTTTTAGCTACTATCACCACCCCACCTAGAAGCGACTTTAATTAATACTCGTTTACGCTTAGTTAAGTCTTAATAACGCTCATTTTTATTTTCCTAAGTTGGAGTTTCGTGGCTATATCCAATATCAGAAGGCTACGGTATAAGTTAATGTCTGTTTTTTGTAAGGTCGTTGAATTTTTCTTCCCGTTCCTTACAATATTATTATTAAACCTTTTTGGAATTGTTAAACATATTACAGTTATGAAGACAGTCATTAGGTGGCCACATTTAATTTTTGGGATCGCATTTGCAATATCTTTTTTTCATTGCTGTGTCCATAATAGGCATCTGAAGTTATTAAATTAATGTAATTGATTGAAATTAACATGATGGCTGAAAGGTTTAAACCTACTTTTGGAAAGTTGGGGGGCAGAGTTCGACAATTTTTTTAAAATTTCTCTTAAAAATTCAAAATCAATTGAGATATGTTTGGATTTTTTGCATCACATCGTGCTATTTTCTATGAAATGTCGTTAAAACGGCAAATTTTCGGAAAATTAAAATTTATACTCTGAGCATTATATTTAGTAAAAGGCAGTTAGCTGAACACATTCGACGCTAGCCAGAGTTGTTAACTCATTTTTCCGAGAATACAGCCTCAATCAAGAGAGAACACAATTCATAGAAAGTTTACAAACAACGTTAAAATAAAAAAACTCGATGGATACCGATAGATCCTCTATATTTTCAATATTAGCTAGACCGTAAAACAAAGAGAAAGATATAACTGCTAGAGACGATTCCAACTAAGTACATAAAAACGACATCTGGAGTCAAACGCAATTGTTTCTCCATTCTCCTCCTATGCCTCCCCTTTTTCGAACGCTCTCCGAGAAGAAATCCCAACTCTAGTTCACTCTCGCTCCATAGGATTCCTTTCTCTTCCCCAGTTTCAATGGTCTCTGTTCCTCCCGCTCCAACTCTTCAAGAACACATGTGACCCATCCACTCCACCTTAACTTCCCACCCACCGACACCCTCTCCTCTTCCTCGCTCTCACACACACACACACAGCGACGCACGCACTTACCCATTTCCCCTTATTCCTTTTGCGTCATCTCATCCTCCAACCCCTTCTGGACCGTCTCACCCGCCCTCCTCTCTGCCCTGCCCACCTCAAAACCCTATCCACGAATCCTGCGCCCGTATACGAATCTTTTCGCCCTCTCGCCTCCATCCCTTTTTGCACTCTGCCCTTTCTCACCTCCATTCCTCTAAATCTAGTCTATCCCATCCCATTCCTTATGATTCAAATCTTCATAAATGCCTGCACGGCATCCCAACATGCCGCAGCTTACGAGCTTCTTTATTGTAAAACTTTAACGTTGTTTGTCTGAAGGTTTATTTAGAGATTTCCTCCGTTACATGCGACACCGGTTGCACGAAATTTAGGGACAATTTTATCTGTTCATAGCGCTTTCTTTCTTATACTAATTTAATATTTTTCGGTGATCTTCTTTCACTTTGACATTTTAGTGAAAGCATTAAAGTCACATAATTTATATTTTTTATAACACTATTACAATCTCTGTATCATCCCTTTGCCCTACAAGCCCTTACCCTTTCCGCAACCTCTCCATCTTCATTCCCTCCATCCTACCTCCCAATCCCTGACCCTACCTCGCCCTAACTCCCCCATCCACCAACCTACCCACGCCTCTCTCCTTGGACAACCTTGCATCTTCCCACTTCGGAAACTTCTTACCCCTGCCCAACTCCTCCAACCCCTTATCCTCCCGCCGACCCTGACTTCCTTAATCCCCTCTTTTTGTACTCATTAGCACAAGGGGAATGTAATTGCTTCTTAATGTCGTTAGAGAAGCTGGAAAATGGTTTCCCGCTCCGCGAAGTTGATCACAGCGTGGCCTCGGAAGGAAAGAGAAAAGGGAGGAGAAGAGAGCTCAGGTAGATGCCACAGAGGGAGGAGGAAAGAAGACAGAGGAAGACGTAAGAGTGTAGTGACTGAGATAAAAAATAGCTCGGATAGTGTACGGAGACAAATAAGTAAGGGAAGAAAGACGACCGATATGTGAAGAAAGATAGTGGATACAAATATGGGCAGAGAGAAGGAATTAGAGTGAAAGAGAAGGAGGAGGAGGAAGTAAGGGAAGAGAAAAGTTCATGAGTGAGAGGAAAAGAGATCTCGAGAAGAAACCGTGTTAAGCGGAATTACGGAGAAGATGGTAATAAATTAATTACGGCAAATGAAGCAGAAAGAAAACGGAGTAAACAATTGGATAAACAGGAGGAGGAGGAAGAGAAGAAGGATCCTTCCGGAAAACAGGGAGTCAAAAAGCTTTTCGAGTTTCCAGGTTCTTAAATTAGAAATCTGGATTGATTCCCTTTGGTGAAAGAAGATGAATATGGTGAGAGGTTAGCTCGCATTGAACCCTAATCTGCGATATTAGATCCCTTTCGACTTGCGGCGAACCCTTTGCGAACTTCAATCACAAAGATTGGGAAAGAGTTACCTGAATATGATTTTTCCGAGCCATTGGAAACAAATTAAAATTCCGGTAAATACTGAATACAAATCAAAGACCGTTTCATTTCACTCCGTACGCGAATCAAAATTAATTTTAATATGGCATGGAACGACAAATAACACCCGCAGACGCGAACTAATTTACTAATCAGTTAGCTCTGAAAGTTAATAACATTTACGGGCATAGTTAATCTAAAAACATAAAGCAAACTGAGAGCAAATAAAATAGCTATGTATATATTTACAATGCAAACGAAAGTGGTATTAATTTCTCTCGATAAGCTTTCCAAACATGCTTTTAGAAGAAGCTTAATAAGTCTACACTACTTCATCAAGCGTGGGCTACATGCGAAACAATGAAATATCCAGGATAAAGAAGAGTTAACTGAAGGCATTCTTCACAGGTATGATTTTCTTTGGAACTTGACTTTTCGCATCACGTCGCTAATTTGAGATTACTTAGATGAGAATCTAAAAAAGCGTTTCATCTCTTGCATTAGAGGATTAAGCAGATTCAAGAGGATAAGGTATTTTTATTAGGTAGATATCACATAAATGAGCTTTGGTGCACTTTTCAAATAATGCTGCGGATGTGTAACATAATGCAACCAATGGTTATTATTCTAAGTGTAAAAAAAATGGCTAAGTTTCACTTTCATGGGCTTCGAGTATGAAATCAATCGTACTTATTTCCGTTAATCTACAGTGAGAAAGAAATTGAAAAGCGTCTTTAATTTAGTACAAAAAAATTAAAATAAATATAACGATATACCTAGAGATTTACAATATTTATGAGATAATAAATCGGTCAATTAGAGGTATAGGCTTATCATATCGATGGAAATTAATTTTAAATTGCGACACTGCAAAATCAATAAAGCCATAAAACAAAAACATCAGGAAACGAATAGGATTTATGATATTTTTTCTTGACCTACGCTCGCACGGTATTCCTGTAAGATTGAAAATTCTCATGTAATGTAAACTAAAACTTCATCACGGAATGAAAACCAAGCAACGGAAATTACTTTTCTTACCCTTCGCGGATAGGTACTTCGACCATTGCTTCAGAATGCATCGCTGAAATGTCGCTCGCATTTTAAAGACATATAGTTCACATTCATCAGAGCCTAAAAAGACCTTTCGGTGCTATTAACATCCCCTTAAGAGGAATTTATTAATGCCCGTGTTTAGGAACCGTGTTCGAGCGAATCCGACAAAAACCTTATCAGGAAGAACGCGGCAAAAAACGGCAAGGAGGAAAATATAAAGCGCCAAGATGGAAGCGTTCACATATTTCATGGCGGGTAATGCCTAGGACAAAAAAACGAGAACTGATATAAATGTTTAACAAAGGAGCGGCGAAAGGTAAAATTCGATTAAAACGCATGCGCACACGCACTCTCCAATTTCACAGCATTCAAAGTTTTTGGTAGCTCCAAGAAGGACGCTTGCCACAAGAATGTAAAAAATGTATGGACTAACATTAAAGATTATCAATCGAAAATACTGAAATATTATTCACTTTGATATTAAAAACCTTTCCGCGCTACGCCATCTTAAAATTCCAATACGTAAATAAATGCAACGTTAAAGAATTGGGTTCATTTATACTAATAGAGTTGAAATATATGAAATTTAATTCAAAATTCTGCCTCATAATAGAATGAAACATACACGAAATAACATGGTTCCATTTTAGCGCGTTTCATTTTATAAACGCGGTTATGTTTTTGCTCTATCTGTCCGTCTGTGCAATCAGGTAAATTAATACAGAAAGTCAATTGTAAGAGATAGAAGACTGAAATTTGCAGGATATATGTAGTTTATAATGCTACATATTATGCAGCCAAATAATGTTTTTGAAGAAAATGGCGGGCGGCAGGGGATGCCTTCAAGGAATTAAAATTAAGATTCTAAGCAAATAATTCAAGATAAAAAGTCACATCTTTCACTATTTGTGTGACCTATAATTTTATTTATGATACTGCAGAAAAAATGTTTTCGAAACATTAGTGGATGGGAGGGTGTGACTTCAAATGTTTAAAATTAAGATTCTGTGCTTATATAAAGAAAGTTAAAATTTTCAAATTAATTATCACATAAATCATACTATATATATTACTAAATTTGTAAAGAACTTTGCTTTCGCAATTCTAGCTAAACCTCAATAAATAAAACTTGATTTTTTTAGATTGCGTCAGCAAACAAAGCTCCAATTTTTTACCATGGTATTGCGTAGTTTTTTCTATTATTAAGCAGAATGCTGAACTAATATTTCACAAACACATTACACATATATACATATATATATATATATATATATATATATATATATATATATATATATATATATATATGAAAAAATTTATTATATTTTGCATGGTGAATTAACCATCTTGGCTCGAATAATCATCCCAGGAATTTCATCTACCAAAAAATCTTCGTATGTTAATGCCAAACAGCGTAAAAGGCGGAAGCAATAAAAACAAATCCATTTCCTCTATACGGAGCTCACGGACTGGAGAATTTCCGGAGCAAGAAACTGAAGGAGAAAAAAGGCAGGTGGTGGCATAAAAGGGACAAAGAAATGGAGCATGGCGGAGGATATAGAGAGAGGGAGATAGGAATGTAACGCGTGGAGACCATTGACATAGTAATGGAGGATAAACAAGAGGTAGAAGGGAGAGAGCAAGAGATAAAGATAAAGGGGAAGAGAGGCGCAGCCCAAGAATGAGGTCATTGTGTTTGTGTGTGTGTGTGTGTGTGTGTGAAAGAGAAAGAGAGATATATGAAACGAAATAGGGGAACCGTCATTGCCTGGGAAGGACATTCGGGTCGGATATGACGTTAATAGAATACTCGAGAAATTTAAAATGAGAAAATAAAAATATCGCGTGAAAGCAAGAATGAAACGGAAATTTTAGAGTGAAAAATTCAATTGATACAATGAGAATTGGAATTTTTCACAGGCTTAACTTCAATGGCTCGCACTGAAGCATCGAAATTGATTCACATTCAGGTTGCACATACAGCAATAAATACCCTGCACATTTTGAGATGAGGTCGAAATTATTTGTTAAATATGAAAAAAATTGTTAAAGACTCGTGACATGAACCACAATGTTTGATTAATACAAATTCTGAAAGTAAAAATACTGTTAGTTTGCATGAAAGTTACTTGTATAATAAATATGTTCAATCACATACTCGTTTGTATGAAAATTAAGTGTGAACTGAAGTTGGGATAGACAGAGTTATTTCAAATAGTTCAAACGATCAAAGCAAACGTCTTTTTTTATAAAAAACGATTAAAAATATAAAAATATTGTATTTTAGAATAAAGAAAAGTTGGGAAAATAGAAATATAAGACTATTAGAAAGAGAAAAAAATAAAATACAAAAAAACAGAAAAATAAGAAAAGGAGAAATAAACAGAAGACTCTAAGAGCGAGGGCGTGAAAATACAATACGCATACGAAATTGATAAAAGCGAATCATCAAGAATATCGAAACAAAGGAAGCGCGGAATAGAAACCCCAAATTCAGAATTTTGAAAATTTATAGTTAAAAATAGATAAGCATCCAAGTAAAAAAATAACGTAAATTCCAAGCGGAGGGAGGCGAGATCTAAACAAAAGAAACCGGGTAAAGGAATGAGTGACAGATGCAGAAGAGGGCGAGAAACGAGAAGAGTCGAACAAGAGGGCGAGTGGGAGAAAGAAACAAGTGCTCCCCCCACCACCAGCCCACACTCCCCTCGTTACGTAGGAACGAGAAGCTCACAAAAGGACGACTTAGGAACACGAGTCGAGTCAGAATGGGGAAGAGAGAGAGAGAGAGGAGTACAGATACGTAACGACCGACAATATGGAGCGGAAGAGATGAGAAGGAGACGTAAAGGGAAATAGGGATAGAAAGAGGAGAGAAAGGACAGTGGAAAACGCGAGAGAGAACGTGGGAAGGAGGAAGATGGCAGATAGGGGGAAGGGAATTTCAAAGAGAGAAAAGGAAGAAGAGATATGGAAAGAGATATAGAAAGGGAGAGTAATATGTAGTAGTGGAGAGGAAGAGAGAAAAAGAGTTAGTAAGGCAGAGGGAAAAGGAGAGTTAGGACGATGAATATTGAGACAAGAATGCGCAAGTAGGAAAGGAAGAGAGTGGGGTGTATTAATGGCGTGGCTAAGATTGTGTGGACCCTGGTACAAGACCTATCTCCAACAATTAATGAAGAATGAATGCGAGAATTACATTTTATCATCACATAAAACGCGTAATTTAAAAGATATTTTGACGTAGTTAGTAAAGATAAAATATGTATTGAGTATTAAACTGATTAAAATATAAAATAGATTATTTTAGTTTTTCTTTGGGGCTACCTCAACAGTTGGGATCCATCCGCTCTATATATGCTGCGCAGCAGTAGTTAACCATGTGTCTTACACAATTGCTTTCTGTAATAGATCATCTAAAGATAAATTGTTTCAATTTTAAGCGCAGCCGTAGTTAACCATGCATCTTACACAATTTATTTCTTTAATAGATTATCTAAAGCAGAACTGTTTCAATTTCAAGCGAATCAATGGCATTACGTTAAAAATAGAAGAATAAGTGATAGATCATTCAATGCTGGAAGTAAGCGATACATTGTTATAGAACAAAGATTAAAATTAATACGACTAAAAGAATAGTTTTTTTTTAATGCTCCTTTGTTATCATCTCTCCCTCGGCTGGAGACCCCGAGTCATTGCAACGGCTCGCTATTATGCCAATGGGTACTGGGAACGAGAGAGAGGAAGGGGAGAGGAGAAATAGACGGGAAGATGCCAGAGATGGAGAGTTTTCGGAAAAGAAGATTAAAGAGGCGGGGAGGATGGAATGGGATGTTTGTGGAAGAGCGAGAATAGGGGGAGAGAAAGACAAGAACAAGAACGAAGAAAAATAATGTAGAAGAGTAGGAAAAGAGAGTGAGAAGAATAGATGTAGAGATAAATGTGCTTATTAGGGAGAGATTCAGACTGGAATCTCATATTCCATTTTAAGTGAGAGAGAAGAAAGAAGAGACATCGAAGAGGAATTGTGGAGGATAAGAAGAAGAGAGGATTGAGAAACGAAGAAAGAGAAGAGAATGAAGAGAAAAGGAGATGAGGCGGAAATAAATAAGAGAGCTAAGAACAGAAAGCGGAAACAAAACTAAGAAAGATAGAGGAAAGGGAAGAAAATAATAAAGATAGAGAGAGAATGCTAAAGAGATAGAAATAAAGAAGGAGGAGAGGGTGCAGCAAGTAGAAAGGAATTTTAGAAAGAGGAAAGAATGAGAGAGGGAGAGAGGAGCAGAAAGGTTTTGCAATGGTTTCCAAAAAAAGTAAGTCCCTCTCTTACCTCCCTCCACCGTGTGAGAGGGGTGGAAAACAAGGTTCCAGTGCCTGGAGGTAGGTGGCGGCAAACAAGGGAGGCGTTCCATCGCGTGTATACGTAAGGGGGAGAGGTAAAAGGACCGTCAGATGAGAGGAAGAGAGAAGAGTGGAGTGGTGGGAAGGAGAGAGGCGAGGAGGAGGGAAAAGGAGAGAGGGAGAGAATGGCAGGGAGGCGGAGGCAATGGCAGAAGAACGGAAGTGATGCAAAGGGAAGGGAATACGTTAAAAGGGGGAGGCGGCGAGAGAGGACGGGCATGTTCGGCTGAAGCATCGGAAAAGGCAGAAGTATAGAAGGGAGAGGAAGAGAGGGTAGATGGGGAGGACGCTGAATAATTTACGCAGTCTCTTCTCGTCCTCCCCTTCTTTTTATCACCTCTCACGCCCACATAACATTCCCACCTTTGCTCTTGCCTCTCCTTACTCTCTTTTTCTCCTTTCCAAACCCTTATGTCGATCCGAGAGTCACAATCTCACCAGCTTCTCCCAATCCCACTCATTCTTCTTTTCTATTTCTTTCTCTCTCTCTCTCTCTCTAGCTCGTCTGTCACCTTCTTGAAACAATCATTTTTTCTCTGCCTCACTGACTTCACTGATTTCATAGAGCCGCGAGAAATATTTAGAAGAATAGATTTTTTTTATCGATCATTTGAGAGTGTACTCGCTGGCTCCATTTAAAATCGCGATGGCGATTAGAAACCCAGCTCTATTTTTATAGCGAGCAGCAAGAAAAATAGCCTCGATAGGACAAGCGGTAAATCGGGATCCGTACCTAATCACTAGGTATTAATTTATTAATTAATGTCTAATTTTTTATTATATTTGTTTTGCCGGAGATATACCATGTCCGATAACAAAGATAGCATAATTACATCGACATCTGGGCAGTTTCTACTTAAAAGCATCGGAAAATCTTCTTCGTGCATAATATGCTAATATAATATGTCGAAATTTTATATCTTTCGAAAGCTGTAAGATGGCTCTCCTTATAAAAATCGTATATGAATTAATAGGCTAAAATTAGACAATGTAGGAAATGCTCATGTGAGGTTAATGTCGCGGAATTTTAATCCAAGCAGCTATTTATGACGATTTTTAACTTTCTAGTTCGTAATAAAAGTTTTTTATTTCACATATTCCGCAAAATGACACAGTTTTAAGGATCTAATATCGATTAATCAGCACCGATTAAGGCTATATTGTATCTAAAAGGAGCACCTGGCCTTCCCAACGTTTTTATAGCCATTCGCGAGGCATAGTTTCTCATTTTGATTTTTGCCATAGGGTGATCTCGTTATTTTTTTACAAGTTGTCTTAATGTAAAAGTTAGACTCAACCTATTTTCATTAATTGTCGTCTTTATTTCTTATTTATAATGTTTTCCTAACCGTCAAAAATTGCTTAAAAATAAAACAATAAGTTCTATAAAAATGTATTAGATAGGACCAAAAGGCATTAAATAATAACGACCTTGATCTTAAATTCTCCCTTGAATTTAATTACTCTCGCTCTTTCCACCCGCTCCAACTTCATCCTTCTTTCTCTCACCTCATTTCCTAACTTTCTCTTCCATCTCAACTCCTTGACTCCTTTCGGATTTATTTCCTTCCAACCGTTCCATTTCCCCATCACACTCAATGATTATCTCACAGCTCTTCCTTTCCTAATTTGAATTCTCCACCCACCGACCGTTCATTCCCAGCCCAATCTAATCCCTCTAGGTTGCATTTCTTTTTATTTATATCGCGCTCACCGAAATACACCGTTTTTTCTCACATTGCATCGGTTTACTCTCCGTTCATCACGTATTGTCGCGTGGACGGACGTTGTCTCCGCGTTGAATCAAAAATCCCTCGGTTCGATAATGGCAACAATTGCTCTCGCGGCATTTCCTTTCAATCTATCTTCCTCAAAGCCCCACCCGACTCCTACAAAGTTCCTTCTCACGCCTGTCTCCATTCTCACCATTTCCTTCCAATCTTAAGCCTCCTCTCCTCTCCTCTCCCGTTATAAACTTTTTCATCCCGTCTCTCTCCCTCTCTCCTCGGCATTTCCATACTTCCTCCGACCACTTCAACCACTTCTCCGTATTCAAACCTCCGCCATCCTTCACCTCTCTCTCCATTTCTCTTTCTCCATCCCTCCCAAAGAACGCTATCCTCTCCTTCCAGCTCTTACGTACTTTTTTCCGCCATCTCCGAAGACTTTCCTTTCTGCCACGACCCCCTTAACCGCCCACCGTCACTTCCCTATTTCGGCATCTGCCTACCTTCCTCACACAATATCCTTCTCCCACACTCTCTCTTTCTCCCTCTACTTTTACCTCCGAAAACTCCTCCTACTCCTCTTGCAATTCCCGTTCAACTTCTCCCTCCCAATCTCATCCTCTAACCGTGCCTAGAGAGGCATTCTTCTTCCTCTACGCCGAATCCAACTTCGTCTCTATTCTCCCTGTCACCTTCCTTTACCCCTCTCTCTGTCTACATCCAAACAGCCTTTCATTCCCTCCCCAACATTCTCTTCCTCCCTATATATCTCATTATCTTGTTATAATCCCCTTCTCCATAACACCCTCCCTATCTCTCCTTTATTTTCCCTATTTACTCTTTATTTACCTATTCTTTCTAACACCACCTCTCAGTTTCCACCTCTCTCTCATTCCTTTTTCCTCCCCTCAATCTCTCCCCATCCATCCATCTTTCCCCTTTTTATTTCTCTACACCTTATTTCTACTCCCTAGTCCATTCCGTAACTCTTTCCCCCTCCATTTGCTATTTCCTCTTTCTCCTATCTTTTCCCTCCTCACCCTCCTTCCTATCACTCCTATTATTCCTTTTTCCCTTCCATCCTTTCCCTCCCTCACCCCTTCCACCTCACGTCCACTTCACGTTCCTTCACCCAATGCCTCCCTCACTCCTATCTACCAAATATCTCTCCCTTGTTGTTTTCTCCCACCCCTCCCCTATCCCCTCCTTTCACCCTTTCTCATTATTCCCCTTACCCCCGACCCGTACACTTCCGCAACCCTTTCTATTTCATCTCAACCATCCCTCAACACTCTTTATACCTCCCTCATTCCTACTTCATCCCATCTACTTTCACCCCTTTTCTCCCAAATCCCCTTGGGGAAGTGGAGTGGGTGAGTAGGGGTGATTTTTGGAAGGGCGGATCCTGTCGCTCTTCGGCTGACTGATACACACAATCCCTCTGAGAACGAGAAACGTTGAGGAACGCGAAGGGAAAACCCTCTATTCCTGCTTTCGCCGTCTCCGCCCAGCCATTTCTCTCTCCCCCTCTCTCTATCAACCTTTTCTTTTTCCTCTCCCACAATGGCCAGGAGGCGTTTTCCGCGGGAGATCTCTACCGCCCGTTTTTGCCTCCCTGCGAAATGGTCCAGTCGTTGGAGCGGAAAAGCAGTGCGGCGCTCGATTTCGGGGGCAAAGGGGTCGCTCTCCGTACCGTGGCAACGGATGGAAAGTGGAAAGACACAGAAGGACAAACAAAACACGATCGAAACCCTATCTTTTTTTGCGCATCTTCCACTCCCATACACACACCTCCCATTATGAAGGTTCGAAGAGTCTTCTTCGTTATTATTTTTCTCGCTTGGATATTTACTCCTCGGATCGGACGTGGGGTCGGAGGCATGGAAGAGCGAGGAGGAGGATGACTTGTTTAAAAAAAAAACACGGGATCGGGACGTCGCTTAGTCATCGATTCAAAGGCGATCTTCTCTCCGGATTTTCGCTGGATCGCATTCGTCGCTCCGAGTTGCGAGGGAGCGAGCGGCGGAAGGAGAAATAAGAAAAATAAAACTGATCTCCCGACCTTCTCTCATCGGTTTTTTTTTGCGAGGATTCCCCGACCCTTCTCTGGTTTATTCCCTCGATAATCCCCTTCTCGACGGACGCGAGGAGTCTGTTTGTCGAATAAAAATAAAGGCTTGAAATTCTACCGAGATAATTTTCCCGATTCTGGAGAAAATACGGCGCCGCTATGGTGCCGGCTGATCTCAAATGAGAGTAAATGTCTTTTTAATTACACTGTAACTGTATAATGAACGGAGCGAATATATTATATGCACGTAGAAACAATATTCAAGGCGGATTTTTGTCAAATACAAACTTAGTTGTTTGAAAAAATTAACATATTATATACTTTAGGTTTAAATAGTAAATAATGCACAGAATACTTTATAGTTGAGGTACAAATCATGGTCAAGTATTTATTTTTTATTTACCGATTGGAAATAATAATTAGTGCTGTCTCACAACCTTATTCGCTGTGTGTATTATCTGTAAAATCGTAGTTAACGATATTATAAATAATTTTTAGGTGTATATTTGTTGATTGGTTTTACACACCACTGCAAAGGCAGATTTATTTTGTGAAGTCCAAAAAATGTCAATTATATGAATGATTACGGCTACATAAGAAAAAGTTTTCCTCACACAAAATCATTCGGTCGCGGTAGAAAAATGTGAAAATCGCAATAAAATATGAAAATGAGAAAATTATTTCGGCTGCATTGGTTTTAGCAAGAAGTAGTCGGTCACAACGTAACACGTCATGGTCGGGTCCGGATAAGTGCTGAACACGTAATAACGAGCGTTTTTTGCAGCACCTTCGTTTAGCAGATAAATTTCAATGTCAACGGCTTTCAGCCTATTGTTAAAAATTATCATCTATTCCGTTCATGTAAAGCATTTCAACAGAAAAGTTAGTTAGCAGAGAAAACGGACGAAAAAAATTGTATAGAATCCATCAAGTTGAAATAAAACCCAGCTAATCACAAAAAGCTTCGATTCTTCGACTAATAGAGCGCAATATCGCCGATGAATCGGAAACGTTCCGATTAATCACCGTCAAAAGGACTCCCGTCTTTGCCGAGACGACAACAAGAAGTTTATTTTTATGCTCACGCAAACCGCACGAAAGTTATCCCTCCCTCCCGCAACCCTTCTCAATTTTAAAAGGCTTCCATTCCTGGGAAACAGCATTTGTTTCCTCTCTTTCTTTCCTCCCATTTTTATCTCCCACTTACCCCTTCTTCCTCCTCCTCCGGGATGAAAAATACTATATTGGTCTGAACTCCGAACACAGAAATGTGTTCCTTCCTTGGTTTCTTATTTTTCCTTGCCGAAATAAGGATACGTCGGAGGAAGAAGAGTTTTCGGAAGAACGTACATGAAAGAGACCAAAAGTAGTTTTCGAGATCTCGCGGGAGTAAGGTTGCAAGGGAGAGAGAGAAGGCATGAAGAGGCTGAAGACTTTTTAAGCGGGTGTTGGGTTACATCGACAACATCCCAGGGAACTTTTTCCCTTGTCTTCGCGCCGTCCTATCTTCTTTTTTCCGAAGAACCTTTAGCAAAGTAATCCCGCGGGACTTCCTTACTTCATCCAATCCACCGCTACGAGGCGGAGGAGGAGGAAAAAAATTAACAGCTCCTGAGGGGAAATTGAGCTCACTTAAGCGATGAAGAAGTCGGGTTTCTTTGATGAAACCATATGTTGCTTGTATGAAACGTACGTGTTAGAATGTTCTTATGTGCGACCGATGCGATTTGTCTTATTAATAAAAACATATTAACGATATGTCTGAGGCCACATGAAAGCCATCCAATTCAAGGATATCGTTCTACGTTACGATATTACATACTATCTGAAGCTAACATTATACATAGACACTTCTTACAGAGGAGGGTTATATAAAATATATATTATATAGGAGGACACTAATGTTTAGGCACTTCCAGATGATCTGGAGATTAGGTATTTTTTACATAGGTAGGATTTTGTGCAAAACCGACTAGAACTAACGAAAATATTGAAAAAGTTTAACAATGCGGCCGCTAAAAATTCGCAATTGTTTAAACAAAATTTCAAGGTTTACGTATTTTCGTGTGTGCTACGGCTGAAAATTTTTTAAATGTAGAATTTAATAAAAAAATGAAATAGGGATTAAAGCAATTTCGATATTTTAATTTGTTTGGCTGTAAAAAAGTCATAAATTTTAAACAAATAGATAAATGTCGGGTCGGGCTAGGAAGCTGAGATTTTAAATATATTTAGAGCATAGTGCATGTGAAAACAAAAACATCTGAAAATCACCATAAAGTTATTGCGGCTGTTAGAAAGTTTTAAAATTTAAATAATTAAATAAATGTAATTTCATTTCCAGATGTGCTACAACTTCAAAATTTGACAGAAATGTGTGGCTTTAGTCCATCATAATGGATAATGTATAATATTCTTAAAATTAAAAATTTTATGAATTATTTTAATCTAATATTTTTCGATAAGTTAAGTACGAAAATCAATGTAGACGTGAAATCTTTGAAATTAAAAAAATATTTCTAATAATTAAATATCTCTAAAATATAATGTTTTTTCATGGAGCGACGAAATTCTTGCAGAATGTAAGCACCAACTACTTGTTTTATATAGAATGACACAGTAGCAAAATGATGACATCTTAAATGAACACTTTCGAATTTAATATTACTCATTGTGAAACGACTACTTGAAAATTTCTATATATTAAGGTTTTTATGAGCCTTGCAACTGATCTAGAGATAAAATATTTCAAACACAATAACCGATGCTAACGTTTCAAAAAATAAACATTTCCTAAACAGAATTATTTTCCTCCTAGGATCTTAAATCAACAAGGAATTATCGAGCTCGACTTATGGCTAAAAATTTTTAAGAACAAGCAGTTGAAAAAGATTATAAAAATAGCCACAACTAGCTTATAAAATACTATGGTTTTTATAATATTGTTTTGGTTATTAGAGATACCTGAGACGAGTATTTTTTAAAAGCTTGTTCTTGAATCCCAGGATATTGTTAAAACCCAGAAAATTTCAACGGCTAAAAGAACGTATGTCAAGCTACAATCGATGAAGGTGCATATGGTTTTTAACGCTCTGTGGCTATTGAAACTTATTGAATTTTAAACTGGACCAGAGATCGATAATTAATAATTTAATTTTATACTGTAAGGTGACTAGACATTCCGGTATTCTGGAATTTTTTCTAGTTTTCAGTTCTTTGTCTCGGAGCCCCTAAAGAATTTTTCGTTCGTACTCTCTTTTAATAACTTTTATATTAAGATATGTCGGTTTGTATTTGGCCTAATAAAATCGTTAATAACTCGGAACCTGTAAGAGATTCTTAAAGGTCAAAGCTAGGTGGTTTGAGAATTAAAAAGCTTTGCATAGTAGTTTACATTGTCGAGGTAAAAATTAAGAAATTAAACGAAATTTGAACAAATTTTCGTATCTTTAGGCGTCGCTTTGTTCGCCCGCCGTCTAGCGTCATCATAAAATCTGCGCGGCTATATGAATTTCCACCCGAGATTACATATTGAGACGGAAAAGGAAGAAAAAAATAATAAAAAATAATAATTATAAAAGATAACTTTTATATTTTGCAATAAAAAGTAAGAAAGAAAGAAATTTTCATTTACTAAACTTGAAGAACCTCTGTAAACGTAATATGGCTTTCAACCCTCTTACACGTTTCAAAAGCCATATAACTTATACAAAGTTTCTTAATCAAGTCTAGTAAATCAAAATTTATGTTTTACTTTCTAGTGAAAATTATAAAAATTATTTTTTTATCTTATTTTTAATTATTTTATTTAAAACATTCCGATTGTATGATGACTTTATTGAATTACAGTAATATCTCGGTGATTTGTATTAAATGTAACCCTAAAATATTTATTAAATTTATTTCTTGAACAATATTATAATAATACTATGCACTTATTGTTTGAGCACTCAAATTATCCCCTTTCTCTTTAACAAAAGTAGAACAAATCTACCCAACATTCGCTTACTAAAGGTCTAAAAATAACTTATTGCCTTTCTTATACCCTGATACTTATTCAATACAATACGTAAAATCCCAGTTTTGTTTTCATTCAATTATAAACTAAAGATAAAATGAAGAATTCAATTCATCCCATACCATTTTACAACGAGCATTAACTTTGTTAATTTAAATATCTATATATTATACAATCAAAACTGTTTTCTTAACATTTTTCTTTCACTTTAAGAACTTGATTGTTAACTCTTTCCCTTCAGAGGAGGTTTACATAGTGAGATCACCTTATTCGAATCAACATCAGTACAATTAGCATTTGTTGTACATAAAAAAGCAGAAAATTAGGGATTACCGACTGTATAAATGTGAAAAATAGTATTAAATTCTTTTGCTCAAAATTTGAGAATTAATTTATCAATCTGTATAAATATTTGTATAATTACTTGCGAATATTCTGTCAAATGTCCACCATTATTGAAAATTCTGAATTACTGAAATAGCTATGGAAACCGCTTAATATGATAGGGACAGAAATTTGGGACAAAATAGAAGTTAAGACGATGTCTCAAATAAAGAATTATAACATTGGTAAATTAGTATAATAACCAAAATACATCTTTAAATCCGTTCATTTGGCCATTCGGGCATACAGAAGAGAAATAAGTAAAAAGGTATGCTAAGAGTAAATGAGAATTAGGGTTTAAAAAGCTGATACACATTATTCAATTTTAACTTGGCGAATACATTATATCAGCCGCCAACATACGTCATGAGTGCGCAACCTACGTCACACGGGGCTGTATACGACTTCCGAGAACATATAATGTGTTCTGCCAAGCTATGGTATAAATGCGTGTATTCCAAACCACTGATGCGGCCCGCATACGTCATACCTTATTATTTGTTGAGTCAATTCACTGCTAACGGACCTTTATTAACGAATTAATATTCACTTTTTTGGCATCGTTGAAAATATGGCGACCTGATTTTTCACGACCTCGACATCACTAGCAGTAACGAGCTGTCGAATAGGGATTGCGGTTCGCTAAAAAAACCCGCAACGGCCCAAAGCACGGAAAAGGACAAAAAAAAACGTCCTTGCCTCTATGGAAGGACGTGCCCTGGCGTGGAATCAAAACGTATCAGCCGCATATCGTCACGGGAAACATAAATTGGTTAAATAAATAGGAGACGTCCGTGATTTAGGACGCAAAGGAAAAAGGTAATCTGCCTAATCTACCGGTAGCAAAGTGAAAGTCCTGCCGACGTCAAGCGTAAGTCAAAAAAGAAATGTCTTTGTTACAACTGCCGGAAGCCAAAGATAAAGAGACTAGTGAGAGATAGATAGAGAGAAAACGGAGATGAATAAGAAGATATGGATCCTGGAATAGGAGCGATTGGACGTCCGTTGGCTCTGCAGATGGCAGGTGGAGAAATTCCGAATCGTCGTCAAAATAACTCCTCTCCTCCCTTTTGCCCTTATCTGTCCGTAGAGCTGGATGACCGGAGGCAGTTAAAGAGACGTCCATCACAAATAAATCCTGCTTTCGTTATCAGTGTCAGCATTACACAAAAGGAAACTTTTGAAGACGTGGGATTAGGCCTCGAAAAGGGAAAGTCTTTACACGTGGGTAGCTTTTATCTTGCTTTGAATCATCCAGAAAATATAGGAACGCAAAATAATCCACCTAGGAAGGAAATTCAAAGAATAACATCCGAGATTTAATCATTAAGTGTTGCTTATGGAATTTTCAGTTACACTATATATCTGTGATTAAATAAAAACTTAGCTTTCATTTCTTTGTTTTCCATCGTGTACTGCACAAAGAGTCTATTCATATAATAAACACTACAAGTTGTTTGATTGAGTTCGTGGTGGAAATGTACGTGAAGATAAAAATAGTTTCGATTGCTGTCCTAAATTGGGCTACAATCCTATACTTGAGCTAAATCATCTCTGTTGTCCTACATGCTAGGTCTTGCCTGACAAATATCGGCAGTTACGATAAATTTTTGTAGTAAATGTGGATAATTCTACAAATACTTCCTAGAAAAATTTGAAAGAAATTAATTTTTCAACATAGATATTCGTCTAGTATCTTTTTACAGAAAAATCGAGTTTTATATCTTTTTTATATTGTCTTCTAAATAAAAATTATATTTACTGATAAATTTTTACTTTTGTTGCTGATATATAACGATTATCAGTTCTTCATGCCTATAATTGATTAAATGTTACCTAGCATATAATCGCATAGGTATTAGCCTTCAAAATTCCAATACGAGAAGGAACTTATGCCTACAAACCATTACGACATTTAAAACATCATATAAAATAGCAAAAAAATTGACATTTTAACAAAAATTTCTTCCGCTTCAAATATACGATAAATGCATTTGAAGATTCATGAACAAGCATTTAAAAATATTCGTCTCAGATATCTCCAATAGCCCAAAACATGGTTATACCTGGGATACCTGAGACTTGTATTTTTTAAGTGATCTTGAATTTTATTCATCCATAAAACTAGCTCGATAGTTGCCTGCTGTATTTGAAGATATAATGCATATCGTCAAAATCTACCAGAAATAACACAACAAATTCATCTGATGAGTTCTTTGTGATAAACGCTTTTTTATAACAATCTCGACATTAATGTCGCAATATTATTATTTTAAATGTATTATTTTAGCATTTTACTTATATCATAATAAATTTATAAATATACAGCACGCAGATTAATAATAAATAGTCATTTTTGCGTAAAATTACGATCATGTCACACCATTTCAAAAAAACATTTCCTGTTGCCTTACAGCAACTCCAAAAAATAAAGCATGCCGGTTACTCAGCTACAAATTTGTCGCTTGAGCGAATGGAGAGGACTCGTAAGTTGGATCATTAGCTTCTCTTGCGCGTCCTGAGGACTCCACTGAATTCTTACTTTCGCGAGAGCGTCAGAGAAAAGAGAGGCATTTAAAAGACGTTTCCTCCTTCTTAGTCTTATCGCAATAACAATAAAGGGAAGATGCACGCGTCATGCGCGCACACACGCAAGGCAGAGGCGTTCTTTACGATTTGTGCAAATGATTTCAAGGAAATATCCAAGTTTTTATTCACCGATTTTTTCATAATCGGTTGTAATTAATAAAACAATCGACAATTACTTAAACCTTACCTCAATTGAATAGTAGTGATATATGATTTACGTTCACACCCAATCCATTTCACATAAAAACGCTGCGCATACGTAAATAAAATAAACGTATTTACGTTAATTTCATCTTCATTGATAATACAATCCCTTAATTTACAAAATGTTTCGTGCGCACGAAATTTGTCATTTACACCAGATATTGTTTACTTAAGTTACCACGAAGATTGTTTGTGTTGACAATAATTAAGAAACACGGGAGGAGTGAATCACAACTTTCTCGTTTGATTTTCTCTAAATCGGCTACTCCTTCGATAAAAATGTACTGATCCAAACGTACGCTACTTCACTAGATCTTCAACTTTGTTTGATGACTTTTTTGTTATAAGTTATATTTTACGAGATATAAAGAAAATTTTATTTTTGTCACCAGTAAAGTGGCACTCCCGATTAGGCAACGTGAAGCATTTATATCGTTTTCTTTTCTTTTCACTTATTTCCTAAATACCAAATTTCATGAACATCTGCCCAGTAGATGGCGGACGGACGGACGGGCAGACACTACCTAACCATAAGGCGTTCTTTCTTTACATTTTTTAAAGAAAGCTTAAAATTATTCCAATTATCTCATTCTCCGTCCTAACAAAAATGTCAGTCGGATTGCATTTTATTGCCAATTAAAATGCTCGCTTTAATTATTAAATTTTACCACTGATGCAGAAATATAAGATCCAAAATGGAAAATATTGACAGCATATTGCGTCGTCAAAGTGAATTCCAAATGAAATTCCATTAGAATCGTTCGCTTCAAGAGTGGTTATTCATTTCAGTAGCCAATCAGTAAACATATTAATTGATAACTTTCCTCAGTATGAGGAAAATGAAAATCCCTCCTTTTGCTCGGCATTCCATTTAGCTATTGGGCATATCCTAAATGCATCAGAATGAAATTCAAAGAAAACAGTATCTTGCATATATAGTGAGTGTATATCAAAATTTGTACTCACAGCTTCTGAAGAATTCATCGCACCCCAATGCAATTATTTATAATCTGGTGGTGAAACTTACCTAGAAGAAAAAGATAAACAAATAATTAATATTTCAATTTAAATGCCATAAAACGTAATGAAAACGTTACATTTCTTTATGTATCATAATATGATGCGGCATATTTGCAAGTTGGAACAATTTTGGAAACGAGAAAAAAGTCTGCTATGACCGGGAATTGAACCCGGGTCTTCCACTTGCCGGGCGGATATTCTACCTCTGAACTATCGTAGCAGAACATTTTCTCTCGTTTCTGAACACGGATGTTTTCCTTGGTGGGACGGGAACTAGCCAAGCTAGTATCAAACTGCCCCAACAGATGTCCTCTAAGAGAATCATCGAAAGAAACTCCTCCCTCTGCAAGTTTAAGCAATCGATTATACGGGCAACATTAATATAATATTCATTTGTGAGTGACTACATCTACATGTTACCCTGAAATTCACCAAACTGGTGGGTGGCAGAGGACTGACATCAAGTATGTACGGTAACTTGATACATCAGGACGGATGACAAGGTGTACAGAAACTAAGAGAATATGAGTTATTCGCAATACCCGTTTTGTTAAAAAGTATTGTATGTGATTCTAAAATATTTGTTCCAGTTTAATTTCTGATCAATTCTAAGATAATACTGGGCAAGTGTTTACTAAATTTGTAAAAGTATTTTCTGCTTTTGTTTAAAATGTAGCAAATAACTTTACTTTGTTTACAAATTGTACCCAAAATATGCATAAATAGTTTATTAAAACATATAAAGGATAAAAAACTAAAAAACCGTACACGGCTTTTATTCCTCCAAACCCGTAACGTTCTTGTTTCGCGTTCTGAGAATCTGGTAACTCCAAGCGGTAAATTCTCTATCAAAGAGCAATAAACGCAAATGAGTTAAAGATGACATTATCATAAAATCTTAATACAAAGTATTCAAATAAGTTTTAAAATGAAATTGAAAACTATTAATCTCGTAAAATATAATTCCATTTTGAGTACTATCATAATTCCTCAATAATTGAAGAGATATAATTAAATTTAGCACGAAGAAAACGATCCATCATATGAAGATCAAACCGAATTCTTTAATATTGATGATTAATTTTCCTGAAACAAGAATTTATGAGTAAAACTTCTCTTCCATCAAAAAAGACAATAACAGCTTCTGTTGTTATTCCAGGAAAGAATAACACGCGATTATTTAATGTCATTTCCAAATTAATTAAGGGAGAACGTAGGAAGAAAGAATGGGAGGAAAAGAGGGAAAAAGAAGAAGATAAACGAGAGGGAAGAAAACGAATACAGATAAAGAGAGATAGAGGAAACTATAGCAACAGATGAAAGCGTGGGACGTTGCGGAAAGAATGAGGAGCGCGTATAACGAAATAAAATTATGGGTAGATACACGTCGGTGAAGAAAGTAAATGAAGTGGAAAAACTAGAATTAAAACCAAGGAAAAGGAGAAAGGATGTTTTAGAATCAGAATGGGATGGATGGGGTACAGAGATGGACAATGATGAAAGAAGAGGAAATTTTCATGAAAGCTTTTCTCGATCACTTAGCTCTTTAAAATTCCCTTTCGTCCCCCGATTTGCTCTGGCAGCATTTTGCCTTACATCTACATCTACAGTTTACCCTGCAAGCCACCGCAAGCGTGTGTGGCAGGGGGTGTATTAACACCAAAGGGGAAAACTCCAAAATTAGGCCTTGGTTTACTCCCCTACGCGAGGTTACTTTTGATCGCAAGTTTTATTCTGCTCAGCTATCGTTCTAGGGAAAAATGAGCCTTTGTATCTCTCTGTCCTACAGGCTATCTCTCTTATTTTACGAGGATGGTCCATTCTACCGATATAGGTGGGAGTTCTTATTATTTATTCGACGTCGCTGGAGAAAGTACTCGTTCTAAATCTTTCAAGAAGTTTTAACCTAGCACGTGATCGGCGCTCAGCTAGTGATTCCCATCCTAAGTCCTGTATCAAGCCTGTAACTCTTTTATTTCTATCATAACAATTTTTGACGAATCTAGCAGCTTTTCGCTGCACTTTCTCTAACTCGGCGATTAATCCTTTCTCGTACGGATCCCATATGCTCGACGCATACTCTAGCAGCGGTCTAACTAAAGAAAAGTAACATGTCTCTCTGAATTTTTCTTCGCTTTTACCTACTATCCGTTTGATGAATCCTAGTTTCTGCTTAGCTTTCCCGGATATATTTCGTATGTGTGTGTCCCACGAGAGTTTACTTGTTAAAATGACACCTATGTATTTGACGTACTCGGCTAATTTTAGATGTACGCCTTCTATACTTTAATTCATCGCCTCAATTTCTTTGTTTCTCCAGAATCTCATGACGGAACACTTACCTAAGTTCAGCTCTAATTGCCACTCTTTACACCACTCGAGAATTGCGTGTAGGTCGTTAGAAAGTAATGCTTGATCAGCAGGACTGTTAATCTCTCTGTAAACTACCGTATCATCCGCGAATAACTTTATTTTACTTGTAATAACATTATCTAAGTCATTTATGTATAAAAGGAATAATAAGGGACCGATGACACTTCCCTGTGGAACGCCGGAGGACACGCTGACCGAATCTGATTTAAATCCATCAATGACTACCATTTGTTCCCGATCATTGAGAAAGTCCCTGATCCACTCGATTATCTTTCGATTAATTCCACAGGCTTGTAATTTTTTCAATAACTCAATATGAGGGACTTTATCGAATGCCTTCTTGAAGTCAAGAAAAAGTGCGTCTCTCAAACGGCCGGGACCAATGAACGAAACTTAGCGTGGGTAAAAAAGTCCGTGAGGAAACAAAGAGGAACTGAAGGAGAGAGGGTCCAAGGCGTCACCCTTTGAGACAAGGAAAGCTTACCCTCTCGACGTTCTCGGTGCATTTTATGAGGGTTTGAGACCGCACGTGGCGGAGCAAAGGAAAGGAGCGAGGCAAAGAATGCGTTGGTCAAGCAAAAGGCGTTAATGAATTTGTCATAGAAAAATTACCGAGTCTCCTTGGGCGCGGGGCCCTGGGCGACTGCCCACCCATCCCCCCCTTAAGACGGGCCTGAACTCTTATGCCGCATACTGCCCCTTCTGCATTTCCACTTTCATTTCTCTTAAAATAAGGTTCACTTTTCTCTGTGCTTTAGTCGGAGAAGGTTCGAACGAGATCCCTTTTCTCTGTGGTTTTGGTGGAAGGTGGATGTTTACTGGAGTTTCCTTTGAGTTAGTGCCTTCTTGCATCAAGAAATTCATCGACAGTGATAGTGATTCGTGTGAAATGTGCAGTATTTCCAATTTTGTGCAGTAATTTAATTATGGCGGCACCAATGTGTGTACTCGTAGTAGATTCAACCAAATAATATTTCTGAAACTTCAAGAAGTTTAACTTTGTGTTAATTTTTGTCGTTCGTTTGAAGAGGAAAGCAAATTTTTCCATCTTACTTAAGAAAACTTCTTTGTTAATCTTAAACTCACTAGCAGGCGTGTACATGGTTTTCGAAGAAATATTCTATTTAGATTGCGAGAATCGCTTCTTAAATAATAGTTTGACGATATTCTCTTTTCTGCTGTTGTTGAAAGGAAAGCGTATTTATCCCATAATTTCATGCCGTCAGCTCAATTGCAGGTATAAGTTTTCCATTGGAAAAACAACTTTCATTTAATTAATATATATTATTTACGTATTATTTCATTTTTCAATTTGTTGTCGATGTCTTTAATTTTGTAAGATTTTAATTTATTTTTAGGTGTTATTAACAATTAATCCTACTTTTAGATGCCAGTTGTTAAAAGAAAACGATTTTCTGGAGCTGAGTATAAGAAAAAGAGGATAGCAAGACTTAAGGAAATACAGAGCAATTCATCTTCAATCACCAACTTTTTTCAAACTAAAATCAACTCCTCGTCATCTTTAAGTAGTATTAGAGGAGAACGTAGAGCATGGTTGAGACAAATTATAACCACATTCGGCACCAAATAACTGAAGAAAATACTAATGACAGTCATGTTTACGCTGGAGAAGAAATTCATCATAATGTTGACTCAGAAGGTTTTCTTGGTAATCTTTCAGAAGATCCAGGTTTGTGGCTGGAATACATACAAGACAAATACCGGCAAGCACTAATTGGAAATGGTCCTGTACAAGTTTTAATTTCTAGTTTTTCGAAAGATACGAATGGGGAAAGTTTTTCAAATGCTTATTATTATAGAATTTTAGACAATGAAAGAAATTGACTAATTTATTCTATGTATAGAAAAGCTGTTTATTGTTTTGTTGTAAAATATTTTGAGTCAATTCAAATTTATCTAATTTCATTGGCTGTAATGACTGGCAACATCTACCACAAATTTTAAGTAGACATGAAAAAAGTGGTCAGCATATGAAATCATACAGGGATTGGATTCAGCTTTCCAGAGATTTAAAAAATCATACCAGTATTGACCATGAAAATCAATGTATTATTGATCACGAAAAGAAGTGGTGGCACGCAGTTGTCGAAAGGATTGTTTGCGTCATGCAGTTTTTATCTAGACCGAATCTTGCTTTACGGGGAACTTCCAGTACATTATATGAATCGAACAATGGTAATTTTTTTTAAACTGGTGGAAATGCTAAGTAAATTTGATGCTGTTATAGCAGAACATATTAGTCGTATACAAAAAAGTAATGCAGTTACGCCGCATTGCCTTGGCAATAAAATTCAGTACGAAATCATTTCAATTATCTCAACAAAACTAAGAGAGAGAATAATTCATTCATTGAAACATTGTAAATATTACTCAATAATATTAGATTGTACTCCAGACAGGAGTTATATAGAACAAATAAGTATAATATTCCGCTTTGTCCTGTTGAATATGGAAACAAAAAAAAGTTGAAATTAGAGAGCACTTCTTAGGATTGTGCCCAATTTTTGATACAACGGGTTGTGGTTTAAGTGATTTTTTGATGAAATTTTTAAAATGAAATGAATCTAGACATACAGGGCATGAGAGGACAAGGTTATGATAATGTGGCTAACATGAAAGGGATAAATAACGGTTTGCAAAAAAATATTAGATGTTAATCCCAGAGCTTTCTATGTTCCACGTTCAGCTCATACTTTAAACCTTGTTGTGAATAATGCCGCTAAAGTCACAAATAAATCAATTAATATCTTTGGTACAATTCAAGATTTGTATAACTTTTTCTCTTCTTCAACGCACATAACAACTTGGTAAACAAAGTTTCGTTTTACCTAGTGCAATACAATATAGATACTGTATTATTTGTACTGTTTATTATAACATAACATTTTTGTACAATGTTAAATTAAATTTTAGAATACATAAATGTTGTTTTATTTCTCTCGCGCTTCAATATTTTTTGTCCATTGGGGCGGCGAATTCTACTTTGCACACGGACGGCAAACACCCTCGG
Organism: Tanypteryx hageni; assembly: GCA_028673005.1. NCBI lineage: Eukaryota > Metazoa > Arthropoda > Insecta > Odonata > Petaluridae > Tanypteryx > Tanypteryx hageni. Next base: position 76,799,500 of record CM054114.1, on the reverse strand, counting down.
CACGGCCATGTATACGAGTAGGGTTAGCGGAAAAAAGAGAAACCTCTTTAATGTGTACCTTCATTCGTCTTTCCTCTCTCCCTTCCTCCAATTTACCTCCATTCCTTCATCCCTCCATCTTTCTTGCTCCCTCCCTTCCACCTTTTCTTTCTCTGCTTACTTCTTTCCAACTCCATTCTGCATCATCACTTGTTACATAGTCCATCTTTATTCTCTTCCTGTTACCTTCAAATTCCTCCATCCTTTTCCATCCTATCTCCCCATTTTACATCGCCTCCTCCTCTCATTCCTTCTCCTCTCATCTCTATTCTTCTCCTACCCCCTTTTACCTCAACTTCCCTTCGCCAAACCACCTCCTGCAAATCTCTCCGCTCTCCCACTCACTTCCTCCACTACCCTCCTCTCTCCTCCCTTCAATCCTTTTCCCCCATCCCTCCTTTCTCCGCCTTCTTTTCTTGCCTCCGGTTTCAATTTCCTCCAGTTATCCCTTTTTCAAGCGAGTTTGCCAGTTCTTTTTATTCCCGTATTCGATGCAGCTTTTTCCAAGGTAGAGTATCACATACACCATCGAGCGTTTTTTCGAGTCGTCGGATTTTTTTTCTGACAAAACGTCGACATCAGCCATCCGCGTTTCCGTCAATATTTCGATGAAAAGTAACAGAGCACAAAAGTCTGCATATGAGAGAAAAACAGTGGCAATCCACGCATGATTCCAAAGGTGGCTCGATGCGGCGAGCAGCTTTAAGCCTTTAAGCTTCGCCTTCAATAATATTTTTTTTAAATTTAAAATTATCCATTTATCGGCAGCTCAATGAGGGGAAAGCAGACGCATTGCCTTTCAAGTATCAATCTTGCTATGCCGATGCGGGATATTTGTGGATATCGGGTTTTGTTTTGTGCATTTGTTGAAATAAATGACCGCATTATACTTGAGAAAAACTACAGACAAATTCATACCACAGTTTTAATAGGGTTTCCTTATTTATTACTTCTGAGTAATTGGGTATCACGAAGTTAAGGTCTGTATGGTGCCATTTATTCACAAAACAACTCTTTGAATTATACCCATATTTTGTGTGAACCTTATTGTATTTTGAGAGGAAACCACTCTTTGCGTCTGATAATACTCCACTTAGCAGCAGGTGATTGCTACTCTCTTTAGAATAAATAAATATGTAAGGAGGTTAGGATAATGGGGCACATGTGTGTTCCTAAAATAGCATAAATATTAACTACAGTGTGTACTCCACGCTTTAAGTAGCTAAGAATATCAGTAAAACGTAAAAATGCTTGCCCAAAAAAATGTCGAAACCATCATAAAAACCAAAACAGAATTAACGGCGCTGTTATCCAATTGATAAAATTAGGTAGTTTTGACAGTCACAAAATGATTATGAAAATCTCATTACAGTTATTGGAGTTACCAAATTGAACCAACAATTATAATAATGTAACAAATATTTTCCCAATATATTTATCTAAATGCAACAAAATTTCTGAAGAATAGTGACAATGTATAAAATCACATCCATGAGCCCTCTTATATAAAAACATGAATGTCTTAAATTTCTCATTACCTATATTGATAGGAAGAGTAAACGGAGCATGGAAAACGCACTTTATCTTCCGCTCTGCACGGCAATTTAAGAATTCTTATTTTATATTGGATTATTTACCAATCTTTTGAATTCTGAGATCAGCAAAATAGAAATGACTATCGCTTGGTATTAAAATATTTAAAAATCTAATAAATTGTTAACGGTGATGTCAAAATAAACAATTTTCAAAAATCTCAGAAGAATTTCAGGATACATTAATCAAGATAGACTCTTTATTTTAAAAGGTAAACTGACTCAACTTGATAAGTTTTTGCTTTAAGAATTTGTTTTATCAATGGCAGTCCTGATAAAACAGGTATACTGGAAAAACGAGTTCCAATCTCATGAGTAGATTAACACTATAAAACATAAAAGTTAAATTTTATAATCAACTAGTTCGGACAACTTTTGGAACATTAATGCATGATTGAAGATATGACTGAAGAGAAGAAGAGAGAGGATTAGCCAAACCTCTTGGGCAGGAATGCGAGTCATCCGAAAATGAAGAAAGTCATGGATGACAGAACGATATGCGAGAGTCACTTCAATGGATAATCATAGACTCATCTACGAATTGACTTCAAAGGGTCTTAAAATGGCCAAAATTATTGATAAAAGGGATTTAATAAATAAAATGTTACATTATTACATTGTGTATAAGAGAGAAGCGGTTTTAAAATATTTCGAAACCATTCCATTAAAGTATATAAATATAGTGAGAAGATTTCACAGCAATTCGCTTCAGAATCACTCATGATCAGTGCCAAATTGACGTGCAAAGGAGCCGCGCAGATGCACGGGGTGCCATTTTCTAGGGGGCGCTATCCTGAACAATTACTTACACATAGCTTGCAATATAGTCATGCCGTATTTACTCGCGTACCGCGCGCCCTCGGTTACCACGCGCACCCCAATTTTTGGGCCAGTTCGGAGGGAGAGAAATTAATTTCCGGCCGGAACAAGTTGACATCTCGGATTCCTCTTCACGGAAACAAGGTCCCCGCGAATATATACTAGAATTCTTCGCCTTCTGCAAGTATATATTAATACGCGAGCATATTGTAGTGAATTTATATTCGAAATCCGCAATATATATAACCTCCTCCGAAATCCTCATGTAAGACGCACAGTGACTTTTTCTTACCGACGTTTTAGGGAAAAAGGTGCGCGCGGAACACGAGTAAATACGGTATATCGGTGAAATGGCAGAATATCAATGGCATTCCTACGTTTTAAAGTAGACGACGTTTTAATTTCTAAGGCAATGGTCTCCAAAGTGGGTTGCTTGAGGCGATCCGCGATCAATTGATATTTATTTTTAATTATATTATGTTCACTTTGCGCTTGACAAATGCCATGCTTCTCAATATTGTTAATACAATGTAAATATGTATCCCAGACGCTCGAAGCGTACAGCAACCACGCATCACCATACCGCTATACGTTCAAAAATTACGTTGACGTCGCTGGTGAGAAGTTGTTGATAAAAAGTGACGATCGTCATTCTTTATACGTATTAAACTGCAGAATTTTGCTCGGAGCTAGCCCTGAGCTGCACCACGAACGTAGCCGCATTTGTCCACTAGCTGTCGTTACTTGCGTAACTGCATTGCAAGAATACTCGATAGTAAAACAGACGAAGGTAAAAATCTTGCGTTCACGGTTAATTCTCTAATTAAATCTAATTCTCACTAGACTTACCCTCACGAAATGGACAAGTGGCTTCAAAAGATCCCTTCAAAGAAACTTTGGATTGAAGATGATACTGATAATGTTAATACCGCAAACGACAAACAAGCATATAGTGACGCTGGAATTTCTCCTAGTAAGAGCACTTCGTCAACCACATTACGACGTAAACATGATGTCGATCTAATACTCAATAAGAAGCTGTCTACAAAAAATCGAAATTATAAAGAAAACTATTTGAAATTTGGATTTTCATCCATTATCGTTAACGGTGAACAAGGTCCTAAATTTGTATTGTATCTTGAGATATTAGCTAATGATAGTATGAAGTCATCACGATTAGCAACACATTTAAAACTAAGCATCCAGAACATGCACAAAAACCTGTACAATTTTTTTCACCGATGTTTCAAGTTATACAATACTCAATCCAGTACTTTACAAAATTTCGCCAAACTTAATGATAAATGTTTAAAAGCTTCTCTTGAGGTTTCTTACTTAATAGCCACACACCATTGGGGAAACACTTGTTCTTCCTGCCGCAGTAAAAAAAGTTGAAATAATACATGGAAAACAATTAGGGATTGCAGTCCCGTGATCCCATCCAAAACTTCAATCCCGAAATCCAGTGATTAGGTAGACGCAAATCCCGGAATTTCGGAATTGACTTTTTTGCTTTTGCTAACAGGTGGCGGTAACAATTAAATTGTATTTGATGTATAATAGAATATATAAGTCGTTAGAATTCACTGAGTAATAATGCTTTCTATCTGAGTTTATAATATGTCATCATTCTTGGAAAAGAAGAACAACGAAAAAAAAATGAAAAATATCCTTTGGGTTGTGGCAAACCTAAAGAAAAATGAATATCGTCAAGAAGAAATGGAATCCGCAGAATCGAAAGGACATGAATCAAGTGATGAGACCTTTTCCTCGAGTGATGAAACAGACGAAGATGATTAGTTTGAAGGCGGAGGTGCGTACAAACTATCAGAAACAAACATTAAGTTATTGATTCAAAAACATAAGGAAAACTTTTCTTCTCTTCAGAAAATCGCCCGGAAAAGACGGGAAATTCCTTCAGAAATATGTAATCGAACAATATAGTGAGGAAAAAACACTTGATATGGATATAAAAACTCGCTGGAACAGTTTAGTTAAAATGAGCGAACGTTTTATATTGCTTAAAACCTGCATAATGAAGACCTTGATTGAACTGAATTCCGATATATCATTCAGTGAGAGTAAACATGAACTTGCCTCTTCTATTTTTGCAACACTGCAGCCAGTGAAAATTACTATGGAAGCTCTTTGCCGAAGAGATGCAAATCTTTTGACGTGTGAGGCAGCGTTGAAATTCATGATGAAGTAACTGAATGATTTGAATACATAGTTAGGTCATAATATGAGAAATGCCTCGCAGAATCAAATAATGAAGAGACGAACTAAGTTATCAGGGCTATTGAGGTATCTTCAGTACGGGTCACAGGCTCGTGATAATGATTTGGGAAATATATTTTCTGTGCCATCACTAGCGAACATAAAAATGTTTGTTACAGAAAACCTGAGTATATTTTATTGTAATATTAGTAAAATATGTAAAGCACTGGACAAGAAAGAAGAGCAAGTTTCATCAGCATCAAGAAGCCGATCTATAAATGATAATTTACACACAGCGAACGGCAGCATCTGAATGTTTTGGGACTGGTACATCATATTCAGAGAAGTTAAAGAAAGAACTCGATTCGGTCATTACCCAATGTTTAGTTACTCTCAAGAAATATTCCTCCTGCTGTAATTCAAATGACCTAGCATTATCAATAGCACGAGAGTTAAAGGATTTCCGTGAAAGTGTACGTAAAGAAGAAAAGCTGCAGTTTCTTTACGAGCAGTTGCTAGCTATTCCTCCTACTAGTGTAGAATCAGAAAGGGCTTTTTCATCATCAGGGGTGCTGTGCAATAAATACAGATCAAGAATGAGTGACGCGACATTAGATGCACTTTGTTTTTTAAGGCAATATTTCAAAAATTTGTGAAGAGCTTTTAAGTGAGGAGAACCTTAATCTTATAGTACCGTTTATTTTCATAAATGCAACCAATTTAATTTAAGATACTGCAGCAACTGCTACTTTAGTTATTAAAATTTTCTTTACATTTTCTCCAAAAATACGTGTTTTATTGTAGTTTTACCTGCTGATAAAAAGTTATTTTCATTGACGTTACTCTAATTTTGTGTAAATTTGATATTACTTCCATAACTGCATATGAAGATTTCATGTCTGTCTATGATACAAAATAATTGTTTACAAATATTGAATTTTTTTTATTTCCCGCCACTTTTCCTCGATCCAGGGATTGAAAAAAATCACAATCCTCTAATCCGGGATTAGAAAATCCCTTCGGGATTGCAATCCCTAAAAACAAAATGCCAACAAACTAAAATCCATTCCTTTGTCAGAAAACACCGTTGGAAGACGTATAGGAAGCATTGCTGAAGATTTAAAGAAACAAGTAATGGAACAAATTAAGCTATGTGGGAAATTTACTATAGAGTTGGATTAAAGTACAGATGTTTATAACATGTCTTAGCTTTTGGTATTTGCTACAAAAACTGGAAACAGAATTTTCTGACCTGTTTGTAAATCTTTCAAATGAAGAATATTAATGGGTTTTCAATCCATTTGTCGAAAACGTAAAAAATCAACACCTTCTGATCACTGCTCAAGAACAGCTGATTGACATCAGGGAAGATGAAAATTTGTCAGCTGAATTTCAAACAAAAACCTTTACACAACTGGTGGATAGGATCGAAAAATGAGTACCAGGACTTGGTAAGCGCAGCGAACGATGCACTCCTTCCATTTGGATTTACCTACCTGTGTGAGATGACTTTTTCTGCTATGACAGCCATTAAAACCAAGTGTCGAAATAAAGAGAACTTGGATCAAAACCTTCGAATCGCCGTATCACAAAATGTTAAACCTATTCAGAAATAATGAAAAATATTCAATCACACTGCTCGCACTAAAAATATATTGTAGTTTTTTAATCTTTATCTCCTTTTATTTCAATTAATATTTTTGTGTATTTTTGCATTGAATTCTATCGGTGATTCTATATCTATATGTGATTCTATATAAATAAGTATACATGTATATAATTTATAAATAAATAAATATTACATATAGCAGGGGGTGCGTGCTATTTATATTTACTAACATATGGGTGCGCGAACAAAAATGTTTGGGGACCACTGTTCTAAGGAGTCATCAATAAATGGACATATAGATCTAGATATCTTATCAAAATTATCTGGAGGCTCTTAATTTTAAACTCATCTGGGATCCCAAAATACCCTTGGTCGCTCTTGCTCTGGATAAATCCTTAATCTTTCAACTGCATTCCGTGTATCTCTTTGAGATTTTCTCGGCCTGGTTCGCGCGCTAATTTCGCGACACTGACACTACATTCTTGTAGGAGCGTAAAGAAAGGCTTTAAAGAGAACACGGAGCTTTTCTTTTACGGATCACCGCCAGCGGCTTATCCCGAAACCCAAGATGAAGCCACTCACCCTTCCCTACCCCATAATCTCCTCATCCCCTTTCTTCCCTGTTACTGTGATTGAGGCTTTAAAGAATCTCTCTGTCTCTTTCTCCCTTTTACGCTTTCAAAATGGTCCTACCTCGATGTTCTTCTTTTATACCGAGCCAGAAATTTTTAACCGAACTGACGAAGCTACGGTGGTTTTTATACAGGGCCCTCTAAGAAGGTTGGAATCTCCTCACAGTGAACTGACATGCAATTTTGTTTCGTGTTCGAAACAAATGAAGACTTTTCAAAAATATCTTGAAATTATTCCTTACGAGCCAAGTTTCATGTGGAGAAACACACGTAAAAATTGAGCAAGGGAGAAACTACATCTTTACTTTGGGGGAATATTTAAGGTATTAAATGATAGTAGCAACTAATAAATAAAAATTTTATTAGATTTTAAACAACAATGATAAAGTTCAATACTAAATGCGATTTCTATGAGTAATTTCATACTTCTCGGAACAAAATATTTTGTATAACAAACCTTTATGGAAAAACTGACTCGAAAAAGAGGCAATTTCCAGCTTCTATTAGGAGTTCCACCGATTTGCACCAATGTGGATACGCCATTACACATAAGCCGTTTTGCGATCAATAAAGTCATGCGAAGTAGCGACAAAACAGGTTAAATCATTTGGGTTTTTATGGCTTGTTTGATTAGCTAAGTGAATAGAGCAGCGCCATGACCAAGCTCATTTTGGTAATGCAGGAAATAGAGTCTATATACTGAACTCTCGTTCATTATCCGATTAGGATTAATTAGCCCCCCGCGTGACAAGCTTCAAGAGCCACTTATTTGACCATTTACTAGATACTGTATGTTATAAGATTAAAACGCAATCATTTTGTTATCTTTAAAATGCATTTTGTCAATCAAAAACTTGTATTATTCTGAAAATCATATTACTGCCATTAAAAAATAATTCTGCCACACATTTAATTAATTTATAGCGACACAATTAAAGATTTGGCATTAAACGTTTATATCGTTGAATAAATTGATCATAAATAAATAATAATAATGCAAGAATATGGCGACTTCATTCAATTATTTAAGCTATAAAAATTAAGATAGGTAATTATATTGAGATAACATTCTTCATCCTTAAGATAAGCAAACATTTAACGGGTGAAATTGGTAGAACTTTCATGCCTTCATTAACTGTGACTTAATTTTCATACCTTATTAGATGTGTCATTTATACAAAAAGCTTAACGACAAGCATTCGCGATCTTCTCGTAAATAAGTTAAACACGTAACGAAATCACGTCAAAATATTCGATTAGTTTCATTGCCAAGAATCATTTCCTTCATAATTGCCAATTATAGCACTAGCTGAATTCGAATAACACTCGTTTAATTAACTTAAATAACCTGCTAGCAAGTGGAGACGAGGAAGAAATACATCCAAGCGGTCACTCCATTTCTGCTTCATTTAAGTAATTTAAACGAATAAGATCCGAAATTGATTTCTAGCTCGATAAAGCCAGTCGACCAACGCCGTCCTTACGTATACGCCCAGGACAATTCCATCAACAATCCGAGCCACGTGGCTGGAAGCCATCGGCGGGAAGACCGCATTATCATATACTCCGGCATCCTGGCTCGTATTTCCATCGCGCACATGGGTGTGCGAAAGCACACACGCATTCAAACGATCTAACACACTCATGTCGGCACCCATCCTTCCCATGAGGGCACTCGTCACCACTATATGCCCCGCGTCTCCGTGGAAAGCGCTCTTCATTTTTCCCATCTTCTTTTCCGAAAAAAGGGGAGCTTTACTCTCCCAAAAATAAAAACCCTTTTCTGAAACCATTTTTGGAGAGCAACCCTTCCCTTTCCCCTCACTCCTGTGTTCGGCTGCTAAACTTCCCTCTCACTGCCACCCACCCCAAACCCCTTCTACAACATTCCCTCCTCTTTGGCAGCTCCACCTCCCTCCCTCCAGCTTTCCCCACTCCTCCTAAAGAACCCTCTCCTGCTTCCAAAAACCTTTCCCTCCAAATATTCTCCCCTACCCCCTCCACTCCCTTTCTCGCATCCACCCTACTTCCTCCGCTGTCGGGCGCAAATTGATTCCGTGAGTCTCAAATTTTGAAGGGATTTCCTCTTTGTCCTCCTCCCAAAACTCCCGTCTTCTCCCCCAGCCCTCGCCCTCGCCCCCACTCCCTCCTCTACCCCCTATTTTCTCTCTCTTCTCTTCGTACTCCTGTTTGCTCGGTGACGCAGTTTCCGATGGAAATAGAAGGGTTCTTATTTCTCATCTTTCCTACTACTCTGGGTAAAGGAACGACAATTTTGGGGGAAAAAAGAATATATAAACAAATAAAATAAAACAGAAAGAGGAAAAGTCGTCGGAGCTGAATAATTGAAGCTACCTTAATTATGCAAATGATTGAATATTAAGCATGCGTATTATAACTAAAGTTTCAGTTTGGCTACCTTGATTGAATGATCCACGACAAAAATGGATTATTTTGTCTATAAAAGGGGCATTGAAATTGCCACGGAACCGAAAATTATAAATCTCATCAGAAACTTTTTGTCCTCGTCAACCTCTGCGGTTATTGCCCTTTTTGGAATATATATATATATATATATATATATATATATATATATATATATATATATATATATATATATATTCCTAGCAACCAATCAAAGAATTGGGAGAACCATATATATATATATATATATATTTATATACTAGCATTCTGCAAGCATTTAATCTCACCTTGAAAAGGCATTCATTTTTCAGAGAGTATTTCATGATTGGAAATGTTTGTTTAATTCTAAAGTTTTAACCTCTGCACAGATTTTCGTTCTTTCCTTATGTAACAATAATAGAGTAAAACGATCTCTAAAATTTACAAATTTAAGTATATTATACTATTTCCACAGTAGAGTACTAAATCCAAACATTTCTGCTACATTTTAAAATTGAAGCTTATCTAGAAGTGAAAAATATTTATCTATTTGCTTAAATTTTAAAAGCATTTAACGGCCCAAACAACATATTCATCAAGATTTTAACATGTTTATTTGGGTATGTGCACTAAACTCTAAGTAACTTAAGAATTTCAGCTCCAACACGACATTACTTTTTTCACAATTGTCTAATATTTCCTGATTTTTGGATTTTGACGTGGTTATAAGTTACGCCGTAGTTTTAAATCAATTACATTATACGTAATACAATCCACTGATTCTCTTTAGAAGCATTTAATTAAAGCTATTATTATATACAGTTCATCAACCTCCATAACTGAAAGGAGTAACTTTTTTATTTAATAACATATATCGCGTTTTAAAATTATGACGTAATCATATGTATACGTCTTCGGTTGAAATCAATGGGACTATAAGAATTTCCCTATTAAAAAGCATTAAGGCGATGCTATTATAATACGGATTACCAATTCTCATTGAAAACGTTGTCCTGGTTGCTATGGTAGCTGAAGTTCTTTATTGTTGAGCGTCTGTTTTTTTCTGATTAAAAACATATTTCTTCTTCAATTCGGCACCGATTTGAATTTAGCCTTCAAAAATAAGAAACCTCTTTTTTAGCTATAGAATTACTTTCATCCTGAGTATCTATCTGAATTATAACAAATTTATAAATGCAAATTTATGAAACTCTGCACATATATATATATAAAATATAATGTCTGTTTATCTGTTTGTTCCATATAATTCCACACCCTTAGACCTATCGGGACCAAACTTTGCAAAGTAACTTCCTATGACCCTACGGGTAACATAGGGTACATGTTAATCCCGACAACACCCCGCACAGACAGACGGATAAACAGCGGGTCCTCATATATCTGAAAACTTGCATCGTCTTTGCAATAATATTGTTTTGATGGAATCAAATGCAACAATCCCATCAGAAAATTGCGATTTGTCTCCGGATCCACGGTGTTGGACAGTAGATTAATTTAAGCATTCACGTTCACTAATAAAAGACAATTTTGCGGAATGGCAAAATATTAATTATTTTATTCAATGAATTTTTGTATTTTTTAATTAAAATTTTTTAATTCAAAAACATTTCTAGTAGTTTATTATTTCACTTACGCTTTTACATTCATTTTTACCTACATTCTCAAATTAAGCAAAGAATTTACGATTTCCAAAATGAAATCTGAAAAGTAAGAATTAAAAATATAGTTTCAACAGAAAAAAATTTTTACGATGTATTAATATTAACGAAGCAAAAAAACGAATAGATCGACCTAAGAAAATCCCTAAAATTATGCACCTCAAAATCAGTATATTTGCAAGGGTTTATAAACAAAATTTAATGCTACCAATCTTCATCAGTAAAAATACTTGAATTATTGCATGCAACCTTCCATAACAATCCAATATGAACAAAAGAACAGATAAATTTTAGGAAAATTTTTTCTTTGAACCCTTCAAAATGCTACATTACAATTCTTATAGCAATCCTTGTAAACAGTTGTGTTCCGTAATGTAACACACGAAGTGTTTTGAACGGGTGGCAATACTCGCCCATTGATCTCGAAATGTTTATACTATATAGAATTACACAAGGCAACCAAAACGTTATTTTATTCAAGCTTCGCTCCTTGACTAATAAAGACGAGAAAGAGATATCTTTCCTAGTCGGATTTTCCACCCGTAGTGGGGGATCGGGGAGGAATGCAGTAGCATTCGGAGAGAGAGAAAAGGAAAAAGCGAAACTGGAAGAGAATGGGAAAAGCGGGAGTTGTAATAGACTTGAGAGGGAAGAGGGTGGAAAGGAGGTGTAAGAGAAAGGAGGTAGAAGAAAAAGGAGGTAGAAGAGAAAGGAGGTAGAAGAGAAAGGTGTTTCTCGTCCTGTTCGTTTGATCCGTGAACGGGAAGCGGTGGTCGTGAACGGGTAGGGTGCAGAGGGCGTATGTGTGTGTGTGTGAGAGAGAGGTAGTGAAGGAAGAGGTGTTGGGGAGGGAAGAGGGTTAGGCGATGGATGTATCGCGGCAGAAGGAAAATGGCTTTGGCGAAAAAGAATGCTAAAGGAATTCTGGAATATGGCGCTTTGGAGGGTATATGAGAGAGAGAGAGCAAAAGAGAGAGAGAGAGAGCAAGAGAGAGGGAGAAAAAGAGGGAGGGGGAGAAAGAGGGCAGGGGGTAACAGAGAGGGTGAAAAAGGGAAGGGCGGCTGGAAAAATATGCCTTTCCTGAAAATGGAGGAGGCGTAAAAGAAGGAATTTCCTCACTCACTCCCTCCCCCTTGTTCGTTTGGAAAGCATTCGTATCTCTCTACCCTCGCCCGAATTTTCATCCTGAGTCTCGCATTACTTAGAGGTTCCTGCATACTTCCCTGCGTTAAGATTCCATCGAGGCTCCGATATTGTAAGCATTAAAAAAAGAGATTTCTTTACGATCAACCCCGGATCGAGGATTTATAAGCCCTAACAACGCGTCGAGTAATCTAAAAAAAATAGGTAAAAGAAAATTCCGGGAGTCTATCCATAGGTGAACGGGGGAAAGATGTAGTGAGGGATGAAGAATAGACTTGGCGGAATGGAAGTTTTCGGGAAGGAGAAAATGGATAGAAACGTACAGTCGAATCGCGAAGTGGGTGGAATTCCTTAGCGGAAGAAAGGAAGAGTGAATGGGGACAAGGGAAGTTATGTATAAGCCAGGATGTTCCAGCGGAATAATGGTATACAAATAATTTTCCCCGAGAAAGCCACAAAAAAGAAGATATGGAAATAATACCTCGGTTAAACCTACGAGCAGGTTCATTTAAATGAAGTTATATCCTTACATCTAATACTTCAACCTGAATTCAATTGCACTAGAAAAAATATACACTGAATAGGAAAGCGTAAAAATAAAAATTCATCAATATTTTTATTTCGGTATTAGTAACCGTATTACTCATGTGCTCCCAGCAATTATACGAGGTATTTTTCACTTTATGAAATTTTCACACATAAAGATTAAAAGTTTTAACTTCACAAAAGAGACCAAATGTGGTCAGATAAATTATCCGTCAAATGACCACTAGTATTATCGCAAATACTTTATTTGAAATTTAACTTGCAATATAAAATATTTTATTCTTTTTAAAGCATATTATAAAGAAACGTGCCAAAAATTTAAGGATAGACTGCAATAAAACGATTTAACAGTCCATCGTTCAGGGTAATGACCCTAAAACATCCGTCTTTTTTGTAAATAAAACGGATAGTAAATATTTACGCCCTATAAAACCAGCAACAATAAAATCCACCTGGCCGCCCTCGATCCCCATTCCACCCATTCGAAAACAAAGCAACAATGAATTCTTACTAGCGCACCTATCGACCCGCCTCGAAAACACACTCTCTCTCTCCCGAACGCGCTGGATTTTTTCGAAATTATTAAAAGTTTTAATTCCCGAAATGAGCAGAAAGAAATTGCGCGCCATTTTCGCTCTCTCTCTCTCACTTCGGGTTTTCGAGATCGCAGATGTCGTCATCCGCCTTCGTAAACCCCTCGTTAATGGTGGGCGAAATACGAGACTTTTGCCGGGGTGAAGGAGGAAGAGAGAGGAATAGACAGGGAGGGGATGGAGAGGGGAGGGAAGAGGGGGATATGGGGGGGAGGGGGAGTGGAGGGGGGACGGGGAGGGGAGGGGGGGGACGGGGAGGGGAGGGGGGGGGGACGGGGCGGAAAAAAGAGAGAGAGCCGAGCGAAATTAAAACTCCATTCCGTATGCGTTGCAACATGGCGCTATCGCCGCTGCGCCACTCTTTCGAGCGATTTCTGGCGCCGCCTGATCGCGGATGCGATATTAATCCGACGAAAGCGATGTGATTCCCTCTCGCAGCTTGTGATTGAAATTGATGCCCTCTTGTTTATTTTTTATGCCGAGTTTTCCGCAGCGGCAAAACTCGAAAACCATTTGTGCAGAAAATTATCACCTTTTCTGACGCATCTACGGACGCTTACGCGTGAAAGCGTATGTCTTTTTGTGTCACAAAAGGAGACGTTAGAGGAAGCACGGTGGACATGCCGTAAAACTGAAGAGCCGCAGGGGTGTCGAATAGGCCCATGAAGACACATTTGTTGGAATGTTTTTGGGCACAACCCTACGTCAGCCGCAGAGATAAGACACTCTGGTGGATGTATGAGGAAGTCAAGGATTGGACAGACAGACAAACGATTTTATTAAAGACGTAACTGAAACTATAGCCTCTTCTTAGATTTAAACATTTGGGGGGAAGGGGCTGGGAGGGATTGAGGAGATGGAATATAAAGGCTTCGCGGAGATTAAAATCGGGTGGAGAGAAGTAAAAGAGAGGATTGTGGTGAGGGCAAGTTCCCACTGTCGGAGTTTAGAGGTGGAAGCATTGTCGGGGAGGAAACGGATATCCATATCTTTGAAGCAGTCATCAAATCCAGTATTATGGTGATTGGGGTGAGCGGTCATGGGAAGCTTCCTGTATGATCTCACCCTTGGGGCAGACCCCGTTGTCTCACATGCCCTATCCATCCAGGCTTCAACTCCTTCTCGGGACCTATCACCAACATCATCCAAAAGCAATTGCATCGCCTGCATTTACATCCTTACCTTCACCCTGTCCCGGCTTCTATATCGGTAGCAACGGAACCCCTATCGATACCGGCATGGAGGCACATCTCACCGGGGTAAGCTTAAAATGCCTGCTTCCAGTGGACGTTTACGCCGATCACCATAATACTCGATTCAATGACTTCTTCAGAGAGAGGGTCATACGTGCCCTCTCCGTTGTTGCCTACTTACTCCAACACCGACAGTGTGGACATGCCCACATCCAATTGCTTAACTTTTTCCTTTTTCAGTCTTAACTTTTACTAAACTTTAGTATTCCATCATTTTCTCCCCTTTCCTGCCTTTTCCAACCCCTGACCACGTCCTGCTGCCAGGCTACCCCCATATATTCACGTTAGTGTGTCACTAGCTGCCAGTTGTATTTTTTCCGTGACTGTTGAAGGGTTACAAACGGAAAATTTCTATTTCTATTGTTAGTGATATATTGAAGCTTCAATCTAGCGATAGCCATTAGATAAACTCCTTTAGTTATACAACTATTGAATGAGCACTATAAGCATTTTTACTTACATTGATCAGTACTTCACAGAAACTCGCCCGTTATTGAATATTACATTTGGCTTATTATTATTTTCATTGAATTGGTTTTCGGCTTATTTTCTCATAGTCGAGTTGTGCTGATCTTACCAGTAATTCATAGAACACATACACATCATGCGTAAATGTCACTCCTTAAACCTCATAAGAACCATCCCGTTGTATATATTATTTAAAGAGATGAAAAATTAATAATGTTTATCTCAGCATCTTTATAGCAAGAGAGTTTCCACCATTTAAGTTTAATATCATTAACCTCGCAAAATTGTGATATCACAAGTACAGATTATAACATATATCCATTGATTTCAAATAATTTTCTCTCATAAACCTAGCCCAAATTATTGAACAATTTCAAAGTCATAAAACGTTGTTTTAAAAACAAATCATTAAGGACTAAATAAACATTCCATTATATCATTGTTTTCTCAGAATTTTGGCGATTTTGTTTGGCAATAAACATTATTATTTGGCTTTAAAAGATGTCTTCAATAATTTAGAAACGGTCAAGTGTGCCAGTCCAAATGAAGTCGGTTTTTGTTTCGAGTTCCGAGAATACGCACATCCACTCATCTTTAAATTTCCATTTGAATCGTTGCTTATTGCATAAGCTATTGTGTATGAGTTGTATAGAAACCCTCCACCTATTCATTTAAGAGAGATGGAGAATGAGAGAGTATGCGAGGGATCAAGAGTGAGACAGAGAGTCACACACAATTGCGGTGACTTGCAGGGTATTTATTCAGATTCAGAGAGAGAGAGAGAAAATAAGAGTATGCGAGAGCAAAAGAGAAAGAGAGATAGAGAAAGGGAGAAGAACGGGTACCTAAGGGACTCGGGGAAAGATCATCTTCCGCGGCTCTCGGCAAATAGATAGTGAATATATCCTCGCCACGGTGCGCCCGCGATCTAATCCTGGATATTCCGCCTAGCGAGATCTCCCATGCAAACTGATAGCAGGGGAGAGTGGGAGAGGAGCGGTAGTGATAAGTTTGCAGTGGAGGAGGGATAGGGAGAGTGGCTGGGTTGGGGAAGAATTGTAGGGGAGAGGGAGGATTGAGCGTAGACAGCACGCGATGGACTGTAACTACGCTTCGACCGCCCGTTGCACCAATGAAATGCGACGGAGCGCATCTGGAGCAGCTTAGATAGGAGATCATCCCTTTCTCTCCGATTAGCCGGCCGTCATCTCCGCCACAGCCACAGAGAGAGAGAGAGGAACGCTATCGTTAAAGCGTCATTAAACTTACCGGCTGCGAAAATCTGCCGCGCGAGTTGCTTTCTCGCACGCATTCACTCCTATTTCTCGGTAACTATTCATCCATTACCTCGCTTCATATCTCAAATGCATCTTCATCATTTTCTACATGATGGGTTCTCAACCTTTTTACGGACTACCAGCTAGAATATTAAATAACCACGGACCGCTATCAATCTTTCTTCCATGCTTGGCGTCTGTTATAGGTTTCAAAATAATAAATCATTCAGATTGGAGTCCCACATTTACCACAACTGCTCCTAGCTTTTAAAGTGGAATTTTTAATCACTAGCGTGGAACAGGCTGAGAACCTCTGCTCCATATATCTTCCGTCCTTAAATCTACTTCTGTTCATGATATTCAAAACACTTTTTTTCGCTTTATCTTTCCCTTTTATATCCTTTGCTCTTTTCTCCCCATTCCCAAATTGATCCATCTCCAGATTTCCTTTTCTCCTGTCATGCTATATCGATCAACATTATTATCCTTCTCTTTCTAACTTTTCACAGTTCTCCTGATCAACGCGCTCACCTGTTAAATAATCCCTCTCTCCTAAGTTTCCACCTGCCTTTCTAATTTGATATAAAACTACTAATTTTTTAATTGGAAATTAATAAAGATTTATTTCTAAATTTAAAGATGTTCCACCACTTGCAGGGTTTCCATCAGTCCCGATTTTCACGGGAATGTCCTGACTTGATAAGGTGTTAAGGTGACATATATATCGAAAGTTCCGCTTTTTAAACAAAGTTGTCAACACTCAAAATTTTAATCGGAATATGGATGCTACCAACCAGCAACGGCTAAGTTTTTAGTGCTACATACAGTGACTTCATCGCATAAACAACGCTTTCTGCTCCGAGTTACTACATGTCCTTGGCCTGCTGGTTTAACTCCTTTGCTCCTAACGCAATTCCTATCTATCTTTTGCGCATCTCACCCGCCACTTGAAATTGGTTTTACTGTGCTATGTAATAGAGTGACGCGCTGATACTATGTAAGATTAGGTACTACATTAAAGGGACCGTCATTGTCTACATTTTACATGTAGTTTGAATAAATTGATCCTGTTAATTATTACATTGATTATTAATAATTAAAATTATTATTAATTATTAAAATTTAGTCAAATGGTTTTGATATAATTATGTCTTGAATTTGATTTCATGTAAATTTCCCTACGTAATATTTCAGAAATTTGTCTCGATTTGTGATTTGAAACATTTGGCAACCATACCTGTATCACAGATGGTTCAGTGGTAAAATGCCCCTCAACCACGCGAGCGGTCCAGGTTCGCAATGCGGTCGATTTAAAGCTTCTTTTTGTTTCTCATAGTTTCAAATTTGATTTTCGTTATGACATAAGTAAATTCAAATATACATGAGACAAAACTATGAAATACGAGCTTTCATACAAACATGAAAAGGAAAAAATCTGACTTTGTAAGAACCAAAAATATATTATTTTAAATGATATCTTTTTGCTTCTTAAAAATGAAATATTTATTTCAAACTAGCAGCTATTTCTGCCACACATTTGTGGTATAAAATGAAAGTGAAACTGTTCCTATGGAAATATTACGGCAATTTAGAGCGGGAAATATTTTTATATAACATAAAAATTACACATAAATATCAACCCCGGTTTCAACATCGACAATATGGCCAACTGCTAGTAAAAAATCAAATATATTTTGAAGTGCAGCAAGCCGAACACGGTACTTGGCAGCAAATGCGTCAATCCAGAAGTATTGAAAAACATACTAATGCTTTTTAATCAATAATCTTAGTCGTACAAATAATAATTGTTATAAAAGTATTCTATATTATCCTTTTTGCTTGGCCTTTTATACGGTCTTTGTCTTTCTCTCTATCACTCTATTCCATGACCTATATCTTCTTCCTCTTTCTCGGCCAACACTCCCAAGTTGCAATGGTCTTGGTATCGAAACGTTGAAAGCTTTTCTCTCTCTGAATCTCTCTCTCTCTAGTCATTCCGTTCGATTGGCGTTCGCGAACAGCCTGAGCGGCCTTTGCAACACTTTGGAAACGTTCGAAAATTACGCTCTCCTGTGAGTGCTTGTAAACGTCATTGGCGTGATTCGTAGGGCATAAGGAGAATGAGGAGTTTGAGAGTGAATTGTTGAGAGTAGAGTTCGTGGAAATGCGAATTAGTCCGAGACGAGCGCGGGACGTCACACGCGCGTTTGAAAAATAGCGCCCGTTTGTGGTCTATCGATTATTTTGAGCGGCCGATGAATACTATTGGACTCATGTTTGTCCCATTTAGAGTGGGCATAAATTTAAATTCTCCGATCATGTGGACCAGTGTCTTCATCCTTTGATGTCCGCGAATAAAACAGAAAGTAGGATTTAACCATGGGTAGTTCAGCACTATCATTCTTTTCCTCCTTAGGTGTTAAAAGTTATCTCGTTGGCTCATCCGACCAGATGACCAATTGTTCGATTTTAGATTACCATCAATAATTATTAAATACTCGTAATTTGTCTAATAAATATAGCGCCTATTAATTTTGAATACAATTAAGATCTTATTCCGTAAATATGCTTCTACTAGGATATAAACTTTCAATAGATGTATGGATTAATTTCTTTATTTACCTTTTGCAATTTGGATTGCTATGAAAAATACGTAAAGTGAGTAAAAAATACTTTAGCATGAGTTACGCAAGATGAATTCCCGTATAGATGCATTCATAGCAGACATACTGTCAGTTACTGTGGTTAATTTATGAAAATAAACGTATACCTATTGTATATGACAGTCTAAAATTGAATTTACAGCATCAAACGTTGCAAGATTAGGAAATCGTTTTAACTAAAATCCCCAGTTTTAAATCTAACGATTAAGTCGAAAACTCTTTTCCCCCACATTGCATTGTATCAGTAAGCGAGATCAGGAAAAAAGAAATTAATCCTAAAATCCTTCAAAAACACCATTTAAACGAGAAATGTAACCTAAATTTCAGTACTAAACAGGAAATACCTATGAAAGATGTCAGGGTCAATTTAAAAATAACTATCAACATTTCCTGGATGGAATCCGATTGATAAATTGCGTAGTCCCAGTACCCGAAAATGAGTTGAAGAAAACTAACTACGCACTTTTGCAACAAGTCAACAGTGACTTTGACTCTATTTTTGATGAGTTTCCACTAATAGCGGTAGCCAAAATGCACATTTGTTATTTCCTAACTTTTTATAGTTATTGAGGCTACCTAATCATAACCAATTAAGACCAATTACAGTGTTTATTATTTTGTTTTTAACCATCAGTGAAGTATATTTACTATAAATCGTAGTAGAATCCTATTAACTCCTCCAGCTGCATTTACATTGATAAAAGGTTTAACGCTTAGGAATTGGGAAAGAAAATATGTATTTTTAGACCAAGGAAACTTTACATTATATATGTCATATAGTCTTTAAATGAATATATCGAAATAGAGACAACTCTCGAAAAAAGATAATGTCAATTTGCAACGGCGCGCTTTTAATATCTGCTTACATTATCAAAACCATTGGTCCGCAACCTGTAGCCCGCGGGCTACTAGTCACCCGCGATTTGATTTTAGGTGGCCCGCGCAGCCTTCAAACAATTTGCACTTTTGAATTTTATTAACCTATCGGCCTACCTAACCGTCGAATCATTAGTGAAAAAGATAATTATCGAAAGGTGAAAAAGTTTGCTTTAGAATGGAATTTCAGCTTACCATAAATATTTAAATTGTCTATGTATTGATAGAATGTTCTTAATAAATTGCGTGAAACTTCGCAAATTTACCCAAGCCTGTGTGGCCCGCGATTAAAAAAGGTTGCGCACCACTAATCTAAACGAATAAAAACTCGTTTCTGAAGTCTATCTTCGATGAAAATGAAAATAATTGACGTTAACGTTACTGTTACACTACGGATATTTGCTTCAGAATTTAGCACATCCGTTTGGAAACAGACCCTAATTTTACAATTATAACAAAACTTCCCGAGAAACAAGAAATTTCTTCACTTTGCTCACTTGCCCTGTCTCTGTCTCTCTCTCTACTTGTTTATATCTCCTATTCTCTCTTTCATCTCTTTTTCTCTCAGTCTCTCTACATTTCTCATTCTTCTCTTCCTTTGCTTCCATCTTCCTTATCAACCCTCTTCCCGCCATATCTCCTCCACTTACCTTCATTCAATTCATATTCCCCCCTCTCCCTTACTTTTTCCCTCAGTTCCCCCTCCTACACTCTCACCTCTCCCTCTTTCCTCTAATTCCCCTCGCACACAGATGCATTTACGGAACAAAGCTGTTCATCACGAACGCTAAGACTGCTGACTGTTTCGCCCTCCGCAATTTCCCGGGCGCCGAGTGAGAGAGAGAGAGACAATCTGACGCTTGTATCTGCTCCACTGAGGCTGGGGTGGGTTGTGAAAGAGGCGAATGGGAATGGAAGAGAGAGTGAATGAATTCGCAGGACGATGAAGGAGGTGGGTGGAAAAAGAGAGGGAGGTGTTTTTTATGCTATGAAGGCACCAAGAGGGACCCGCCGTTCATAATAGCTCACAACCATCACAAGCACCGCAACGGTGACATCCGCACCACGCTGCCGAAGTGCGGCACTCCCTTTTGCCTAGAGATGCGGCAAAGGAGCAAGCGAAAAGGGGCGAGAAACGAGGTCGGGAGGAAAAGAATGGGTAAAAAGTTCCTTTAAACAGAAGGAATGTTGTATCTTCCCTTCACAAAGGAGAAGGAGGCGGTTGAGTTAGGAAAAGGTAAGGTGTCTGAAAGCAAGGAAGAAAGAGAAGGAAGTGGTTGAAAGTCTTGAGAGGAAGGATTAAGAGGGGTCTCGATAAAAGGGATAAGGTGAGTAGATTGGGAGTGAGGTGAAGAAGGGAAAAGGAAGAGAGAGTGCAATTTATTAAGACGCAAAAGGAGATGAGAGGATGAGGGTGAAAGGGATATGGAGGAGATATGGTTAGAGAGAAGAGAAGAAAGAGGCGAAGAGATTAGTGGAAAGGGAGGTTTAGGCAAAAGGGGAGATATTAGACGAGAGAGGGGAATGGGTTGGCAATGTTAAATGGGAAAAAACGTGAGTGAGGAAGAGTGAGAGTGGTGTTAAGGAGGGAGAGTTGTTGAGTGGTTTTAACGAGAGCGTAGGCACAAGAAAAGCGTCCCGGATCGAGGATGAGCAGACGGCGACGAAAGAAGAATAACCGAGGTTGATGAAAAGGAAAGGGAGCGGAGAAAAATATTTGACGGCGGGCGTATTAAGGGAGAAAAAATGGAGCAAAATAACTGATGGTTCCGTGCGGTAAGCAGGGGAAAGATTCGCGAATTAGGAAGTAATGGAATGGAAAGTGTTAAGAGAGAGAGAGAGAGAGAAAGATTGGGAGAGGAGGGATGGAATAATTGAGGCGAGGTAAGGGGAAGGTGAAACTTAAGTGCAGAAGGTAGCCAGAGATAGGAGAATTAATGGCATTTGGAAAGCTTAGAAAGGTTTGGAAAGAAGAAACAATCATTATAAAATCGTTAAAAACGTTATAATCGCACAACTTTAACATGTGTACGAAAATTAGAAAGTGAAGGGGATAAAAATGAATATTTATGCTATGTGAGATGAGAGAATTTTGAAATGCTAGCAGCAGACTCTAAGTTTCCCATGCGTCTTACGCAAACGTTTGAAAGTTTAAGGGAAGCTGACAAAAACACATAAAAAGGCAACCACGATATAATATAACATTTGAGCGGAATAACTTCATTATTTTTGCAAATAACGACAGAAAACTACCTTGAACTGGTTACCAGAGAGGTAGTGGGCAGATCAGATAAAAGGGGACGCCACGAAGAACAAGTGACGGGAGCGGTGCGGACGGAAGGGAGTTATGGCAGACGGGCGAAAGGTTTGAGGTGAGGGGGGGTAAAAAGAGAGATTGAGGTATAAGAAAAAGGTGGCGAGGATCTCTGGGATGGAGATAAAGAGAAGGAGAGGGAAGGGACGTTAAGGAGAAGAGAGGGCGTGCTAAAGACAAATGGAGGTAATGGATAGAGCGGGAGATATGGATGAGGTAGGAAGTGTTGAAATGTCGAGTGGAAGGGGTAAGAGGAGGAGTGGAAGAATTATTGGTGAAAGGACGTGGGATAGTGTGAGATTGGTAGGAGCTAATGTTGTATGACGGAGAGAAAAAGGATATAGATTCAAAACATATCTAGGAGAACAGAAATACAGTCAAAAACAAAAAAGATACGAGATTGATTCTATAGTACATCAATGGAAAATGAAAAAGAGATAAGATGAATCTTATAAAAAAGCTCAAATTAATATTAAACACTAAAAATGCTATTGGGTGAAATATTTGCAATAACGTGAGAACACCTCGTAAATAATGAGGAAAGGAACAACAAAAGTAACAATTGAAAATTGGCAAAAAATGTAATGACTTTCAAAAGATTTTCGCAAGTTCCGGAATAGTTCTTACATGATACGTAACGTTATTCCTAATTCAACAAAAATAAAACTTTAACACATTCGTATTCCATTCAAAATAATTTTAAATTATTTATTCCTCAAACGTTGGCGCATTCGAATAGTCTATCCCTGACGTCTACGCAAAAGCACAAAACTTAAGGCTCCAAAAAGAAGCCTTCTATCATCTACATATAAACTGTTAAAGATGATAACTAAAGAACACATGGATCTTCATTAGTTTTCCTTCCTGAAAAGGAATTGTAATTTCAGAGAGGAAAAAAGATTTAATAAAAGCTAGTACCGAAGCGGCATTAAAATTTTATCGCAACTAAACTGACGGTTAACTATATATTATTAGATTTTTTCGAAGGCGAAAACAAGCTCCTCCAAGAAATCATTTCCGGTAATCTGAATAAGTCATTCCGCAAAACGTAATTAACGTTTTGCGGCGCAATCGCCTTAGGTATGTCGTAGGGCAGATTTTGATGAAAAGATAGGTAGGAATGGAAAGCGGAGAGAGAGACAAGGAGATCAGATCAAAGGAGAATTGGGTAAAGAACTTGGAGAGAGGAGAAGCAGAGAATGGAAATTAGGAAGGATTAATAGATAGATAACCGTCTTTATTCTGGAAATTTTGGACCATAAGGTCCATTCGTACATTTAAACCGTCATTATCATTAATATTAAAAATAAAAGTATTAAAATAAGCAGTATATAAAAATATACAAGGATAATAAGTGAACAGGTTAAGTGTATGGAGAAAACCTAGGTAAAACAGGCTAGTTATTTCTAGTAAATTCCACGCAGGAAAACATTCACTAAGGAGGGTGCGAAAAACCCGCAAAAATCCTGCGTAGTGTATATACCACAGTCGAAAACTACAGCAAGATATAGAAAACAGTTAGAACAGTAGGGAAGATCGTAAATACAGCATCGCTATACACCGTTATAAATAAATATATATATATATATATATATATATATATATATATATATATATATATATATATATATATATATATATATATATATATAAAGACATTTAAGTAATATACACATGAAATATAGATAAATACACATTAAATATACATAGAACATGCATAAATACATAATTATACATGGGAGGATGAGAAGTAAGAAATTTGGGGGGAAAAAGGCAAAGGATGGATAGATAGATAATCGTCTTTATTTAGGCAAGATTGAGGCTAGGCAGGCTTTTCTTTCATCTAATTCATTATAAATTACAAAGAAGAAAAAAAGACGGACTGAGGAGCCAAGCAAATAGGTGTATGGCGGAGGGCATCATGGTAGAAAAATGAAGGGAAGAAAATAGGAATGAAAGTAGGAGAAAAGGAAACCGAAGTAGAGTAGAATAGATGGTAAGATAATCACGGAGAGAGATGAAATGAGAGAAAAAAGTGAGGGGCGGCACGGGAGGTGAAAAGAGAGAGGAGAAAAGGGTGAGAGAGAGAGAAAGAGAAGGTTCAAGATCCGACCTTGGGCACGATAGAACGTATGGAATAAAGAGGCTTAGGGAGTGAGAGGTGGTTGACGCATGGTGTGGGGAATGACGGGAAGGGCGGCGGAGAGGGAAACGGGGTGAGGAAGGAACATGGGGGTTTTGCGGTTCGTTACTCATGAGTTGGAAGCAGAGGGCAAAGCAATGACAGATGGCCTTGGGTGCAAAGCAAAGTAAACAAAGTAATTTCAAGTTCCAGGGATTTTAAGGGGAGTGGAGTGGAGCAGGGTGTCAGAAGGGGGAAGGGGGCGGTGCGGGAGAGAGTTTAACCGAGTATCTCAGGTGGAAAGGGGTCCGTTGTAGAACTTTCCCAGGAGACGAGATGTTTTTAATAAATGACGGTGTGAGTCGCGTTATAAACGTTATTTACGACCGTGGCGACGACTTTGATCGTCGAGAATCCCATTTAGGGCGGATTCATTTTTTCTCTCTTTTGTTTGTTTTTCTTTTGCGAGCGAATCAAACGGGACAAATTTATAATGAGAAATTTAACTCAGATATCCGCTCAGTCAATTCATAGAAGTCTCTCTTTCCTTCCGAACGACACTTTTCCAAAGAAGGGAAGAAATACCGAAATAATACAACGAAGAATATGAAAAAGTCGCTCACTGATGGATATTTCCTCCTTAAGTGGACACTTCGTTAAATGCTGCGGCATTATGTATATGAGGAAATATTTACACTTTCGTTATGAATACCCAACACGCCGTGATCATGAATCATATATGCGCACCTCTCATATGCGTGAAGAAATAGACATTTTAAATAAATAATTTCCAGAAAATATTTGTCTAGATTAATACCAGATATGCAAAGGAAGAATAGACGAAATGAGCGATGGAGAATAACAAATGGAGGGAAATTGGGAAAAAAAGAGAAAGGGAAGAGAGTCGAATCCCTTTGCAATTCCATCCCCATCATCTTACCGTTTCTTTCTAAGGAAACGCCAAATGCCAAGCAATTGCGCCATGTTAACTCTTGAATTTAGTAATAAAAGTCAATATTTAGCATATTAGATTTATTTTACATATATAATTATATATATTATATATATAATTTTATATTTTTATAATAGAAAAATAATATATTAGGCAATAAAACGATTAATGTTTATGAAATTTCAAAAAGCATGTAATACGTAGTCCTACATCACATTTGATGCAAAATCTGCGCATTGTACTGGAACACCTTTCACCAGCATATCGGCATCTGTTTCCTGACATTATCAAGTATTTTGATACTCCATTAAGGCAAATTTCGTCAGTGACTCGGACCTGCAAAGTGCTAACCTTTGACACTGACGGTCGCCCAGTTGCATTAGGAGGATTTTTATACCGAGTTAGATAGTTGTGAACTCGGCTACGATGAAAGTCTAATTGTGAGACTTCAGTCCCTGACTTTTCATGAAGAATCTATGCATTGTGTAAGGACATGTCTAATAACCACGTAAATAAACCCCACCACCACGTTTCCCCTCGAATTCCGATCCTATAATAGGACACATTTGCATCCATTCTGTCTGTTCCTCCCATATATATATATATATATATATATATATATATATATATATATATATATATATATATATATATATATATATATATATATATATATAAAACGAATGGTCGAGATATGCGCATTTTTTCCTCCGATTGAGAATGCCATGGTAATTGGTTCAACACTGTGACAAGTACAGTACAGCAAGTACAGTAACTATTGAATTGTCGACCCATCTGGTAATAAGAATCCCGTCTTCTTCACTCTTTTGTTTTTACACTAGAAAACATACTTATTTAGTGGTATTCATAATCAGTGTCAGTATAAAATTACTGCAAAACGTAGTAGATTTATGGAGAACGTGTTGATTTACTTCTCAATTCAGCTGGATATATGAAAACACAAGAGGACATCGGAAGAAAAAATTTGAAAACTAAGTCTCTGTAGCGCCTTTTAACAAGAAATTTCAGAAACCAACAGTCTTCAAAAGGTTTCTGTTTCATACTGAAGTTTTCAAAGGATCACACTAAGTTGCTCCGCTCGTCTCATGCTAAAATATATACAATTACTTCTACTATCTACCACTTTGTTTACTGGTGTCTGGTTTCTGTCAAGCTATATTAAATTTCACCCAATCATAATCTCTTATGGAGCATATATCTAAACAACTACACAATCTGTTTTAGGCAATTTGTCGATTGCCTTACTCATCAACGTATGGAGGGATCACATTGCTAAGGGATCCGCCTAGCGTGTCCATATCTACATCTACATCTACAAGTTACCCTGCAATTCACCAAGTTGGTGGGTGGCAGGGGGATCAAGCGGGAAAGTTCTGTGCTACACAAGCCACAAATAATATAGTGCAACATGGTTACTTGCATTGTAGTTAAATCATCATACAATTAATATATATGTAGCAAAGGTTATGCAAAAGAACAAAAAACGCACATGCTATAAGCAATGTAATAAAGTCTTAGATAGCTTTGAAGCGGATTAATGGTATGTGTCAAATTCAAGTTGTAACAAGACAAAAACTCTAATTTAAAGTAAATATGCAAAAATACAAAACGTTTAATCAAACGGTTGAGAAAGTATATGCTAAAAAATAAATACAATGTATCTAAAATAATGACAAGAGCACGATTTAAACGTTGCGATATTTGCCGTGTTCATATGATCACGCTAGGCGTTAATGGGATAATATAGGTATGGAAAAAAAACATCTCACCTGCCACTAAATGAGGCTATGCCGATGCTACGTGACGAAGACGTAACGAACAGATGAGCAAGAACGCATAAACAAAGTGTAACGAAGACAGAGAAGGAAGTGGAAATAGGAGAAGAGAAGGAACGAAAGAAGGAAAGAGAAGAGGACAGGAGCAAAATGGCGCGAGATACGAGGTATATCGTCCCCGGATGCGGTCATGAATTCCGCACCGTGTTGACTTTCACAAACGCTCGTGGGCAATAATTCCTGTTTGTTCTCAGAAATGCAAAGCGTAGGACACAAAATTCTGCTACCCCACCTCTGTGCCTTGGCTGGGCATTTGATCAATGTGGCCCTAATTACGAAAATGCATGGTCGCTGACTCGGTCAATCACGTGCCCGCGCCAGTAAAGCTATATAGTAACGAGAGAGGTTGAGTATGCGGTAACTTAATCATGCTTCAATTGTCAGAGTGTTAGTTCGCTTTCGTTCCACTCCAGGTGGTGGTGCCGCTTTTGCCAGTGTCGGGTTTGTGAGATGGGAGACCTAAAAAAATTGCGGATGAATTTTAAGTATTTAATTTCTCACATCCGTGCATTTTTTGTTTCGTTTGAGGCAGGGGATGCATATATAATAAATAAACTTTCAATAAATAAATTACCAACTTGATCGATAACAAAGTTAATTCCTTTTAATTTTTATGATGTAATGTTCATGTGTACAAGTTACAATTTAAAATATCAGTAACACTGAGTTATCTACAATAACCTAGGAAAAACGGATGTACATTAAGCTGAATCTGATTTTATAGCTAAAGAATTGAACACACACTCAGAAACGAATTTTTTCCTAATAGGGTCACTTGAGGCTTTATATTCCAATGTGTGGGCAATATATACCCTTTTTAAAGATCGATCGGACAGCGAGTAAATATCAATGAGATACTTTTGAGAATGTTGTTATTGTTTAATGTGTATTACGCCTGTATTTAAAGTATACTGAACCAACCTACAAACTAAATATCGTTAAGATTTCATCTGGTACAATCGAAACTATAAACGAACGTTAGTTATTTAAAGACTTTTAATGCTATTCCTTTTATTATTTCAATATAATGCACATTTATGTAATATTGTAATAATGTCGATATATTCCATGAAAGACGGGGTTATTTGGAGAAGTTATATTTATTTCAAAGTAAAAACAGAGATCATATAATTTACACCAGCATAGATCATATTCGATTATTTGCATATTTCATTTGTATGTAAAAAAAAAACAATTTCATATGCAAATCATGGAATCAATCCTCGAGTAATATTGTATGCTGCTTGAATGTAGCAAAAGAAATTCTAACCTTATAATACATTTAATTTAAAAAATTTTCAACATCATCACAAACACAGTCGCAAATACTTACTCCAAATTGCAGAGGCATCTTGATTAGTAACGCATATTGTTGGTTTGGAGACCCTACAAAGGCGTTCACTGCCTAATTAGCATTCAAGGAGTGAGGCGGAGGCAGCTGAATTGATATTCCCTACATTAGGGAGATGAAGCAAAATAGGAAGGTGACGGAGATCGTATATAATTCCTCTCTCTTCCTCTTCTTTTCTTCATATCGTATCTCGGAACTACCACTCTCAAAAAATAAAAAAAAATCTCGCACCCTGGTACTTCCAAAAAGACCGCACACCCGACTTCAGAATTAGTACTCAGCTACCCGCCTTCAAATTGGTTACGCACACCCAACTAGCTTGGAGTGGTATGAGAGATTTCCTCCAACTTGAAGAACGGTTACATTTGCTTCGTTACACCTCCGCAGCACATGGGACAATCCTCACATTTCACCCATCTCCCGCCTCATGTGTGCGACCGTACTTCCTGTCTTTCTATTTTAAAAGTTCACCTCACTTCCTCTGTATTCTCCACCTTGTGGATGCAGGAAGACTTCCCCATTCAGAAATGGAAGAGGTACCCCTTCCGTCAACTTATTCATCCATCTAGCTCTATCTTTCTACATCTCCCTCCATCTCCTTACCTCTCCCTCCCATCTCCATCCATCACCATCCCTCTTCCACAATCTCCCTTCCTCTCATTTTTTCTACCTTATACTTTCTCCTCTAGTCTATATTCCATCGGTTTTTTTCAATTGCCGTACTATAATCTAAATTATCGAGATATCCCAACTGCTGTCTGAAACCACATTTATGTATTCCCACCTAGTTTCTCTATCCCCTGTCCCAAAACTCTTAAATCTAGAACTTAATGGGGAATTAGAGTTATTGAGGTGTTAAATTCGAAGGAGAGCTTTGGCATTAATAAGGATCAGGTCCAGTTCCTCGGAAAATGGGATGAGATATCGGTTCGCTATTAATACTGGACGATAGAATTCAGTTAGGGAGACTTAGGCTAGGCCAATGAACGGGGAAAATCTTTCGCCTATTACATCGGTTTGGGATATAAAGTGCTCTTTATAATTAATACTGGATAAATTATATTTTAGTAAAAATCAGTATGAAGAATTTAAAAATTATTTTGAAAAAATTATTGCAGGAGGATATTAATAAGGCCTTATAGCTGCAATTTGCAACTGGTTCCTTAACAACCTATTTATCGAAATTGAATACAGACGAAATAAATGTTTTTTTTTTCAATTTTGATTTTTATTCTGATTTTTTAACTTGAAGCAAGAAAAAGAAATATACTGTAACGGAAAATTATTGTTTATAATCATTCCTTCGTAAATTCATTTATAGTTCTAGATAAATAAGCACGATAAAATTGCAACAATATACCCTCTTTACAATAACGATTCTCCAGTTTAGACAATTTGATTGTAATGATTACTTCGACCAATAAAAAATGTCTCCGGAAAATAAACCGCCCTATATTTATATAGTAAAATTTTGAAACTACACTAAATGTAACAAAATGATGGAAAAAGAAAATATAAATTTATATACAGAAAAATTCGCTTGAGAAAATAATGAAGTGACTACTTTCGCGATTACATTGCAGCTCCACATAATTTCTTGGAGGCGGATATGTTCATAATTTAGGATAGTGAAACCGCCTACTAGCCGCAATTTCCAGACATTTGGATATCGCGAGTCGTAAAGCGACCTCGTTTACTCGTCGCTATCTGATACGGTTTCTATCACCTTGAAACGCTTAACGAGACTGGTTCGTTAGCAAAAAAAGATTGACGTGAGCCGTATGACCATAAAAAATAAAGAAATTTCAAGAATATATTATAAATATTTGAGCGCATCCTAAGTGCAAATGCAATATATGCTTTGCACAAAATGTCGAGAAAATATTCTTTTATCTATATAATGAGAGAGGACGTTGGGTAAGGATTATTTTTACCACAGAATAATTCCAACATTGAATCACCCACTTCATAACCTGATTACACTTTGTTGTAAATTAAATTTAACATATAATACATCGATGCAGCTCTAGCATTTACAAAACTCCTATAAAAAATGGTTAAAACGAGGGAAAAGCATTGCTCCTAATACTTAAAAGAGATACATATTTGAAAATTTGGAAAAATTTAAAATATACGCGGTATTTCCATTATCATATCATAAAAACATTTAAGATTGAAAATGAATTTTATAGTACAAAACAATCCTCCCACAGAAAAGTAAATCCTTAATAAATTGACGTATATTTACATTTGCGAATGCAATTCGTCGTATCGATGCAATACCTCAATAAAAAAACACAATCCGCGAAACTCGGATGTTACTGCTGGCACACCGTACCTTAAAAAGTACAAAATTGTAAATGGCTAATACTTCAATATTAATTAAAGGAGTTAATTTAGTTGAATTTATGAAGTAGAACTTCTGAAGGTGCGGGATGCTGCATGTCATAGACGGGATATGAGTAAATTTTACCATCAGCGACAAGCCATGCATTCCAAGTTCTCCGTATCATTTTGACTGCTACCTGCTTTCAGCCTCAGGTCTCCCATTCACCTTCAAGAAATGTCTCACTGTTATGGTTCGCGCGCTCGCGTGATATATATCCTCAGGATATTTTCTTTTTTTCGAATGAGTATTAGTAACCGAATTGCATTATGGGAAGATGCTGCGAAGCCCAAGAGGGGTTCACGTTATTCTCTTGTCAGCCGGAGTATCCTTCAGGGTGGCAACGTGACAAGGAATTCCTCCAAGAAATGTGTCTCTATCTCTCTGGAGATTGTGAACGTACATACATAGTAATCTTGCGAACGTATTGCATGGGAAATGTACCTATCATAGAAAGCTTACCTGTCACCGCAAACTATAGAACGCCCTTTCCCTTGCCTTCTCAACAGGTCCGACGTATTAGTTCACTTTGAGCCAGTCATAACGACGACGCAATAAAGGCACTAGTATATGAATGCATGTTTCTGGGTACGTAATGATTAATGTCTGCACGCGTTTATGGAAATAAATAACTAAAGGGAAAATAAGTAACTATACATATAACGCATTCACACCTATATTTTTTCCTTTCTTTTACTTAATACTATTTAGCCCACTAAATCCCAGCGTATGATATACCTCACATAAGACAATCTACACACAAAAATTGTTACAACCTTCCCTTAGTACTTTACACAAGAAATAAGATAGGAATATTTTTTAATTGACATACGTGCATAAAAGTTAACAAAAAACGCAGCCAAATCCCTAAAAATAAAAAATCATAATTTTCCTTGCTATGAAATGCGTTAACCGCACATGTAAGCCAATAAAAGAAAAATAAATTCTTCGTCTCAGCTAATATAAACACTCTTCCTTCCAAAACTTATAAAGGGCAACAAATATTGCAACGCTTGTTTCTCTGACTGAAACAAGACATTTAATAGAGTAAATTGGTTAGTATTGATTAAAATATTAAAGGATATAAGTATTGTGTGGAAAGAAAGGAGACTTATATATAGTGGATGAACCATGATCAGAGGAAACGCAGTATTAATTGGGTGGCGTAAAATCATGGAACACTTGGTGTTTCGTGGGATATATTTTAGGGTTAGCCGAATGTAGTTTAGTTAGCATAAGATCAAGGGGCATTTCGTGCATATTTGGTAGTATGCGTTGTAGTGGTATCGTATATTCCCAGCTGATTCACCTCTTTCTACGCGCAATGGCTATCTAAGAGGTAGTGCAATGAATACTCGGATAGGAAGGGAGGAGAGAAACCTGACACCGGCTTTTAGCCTGCTCTTAACGAATAGCACCAAGGGGGCCAACGGCTTAACGTTCCTTCCGAAGGACGGAGTGTTGATTTGAGCGTGCTCTTCATTTCTCTTTTTCTCTTTTCTCATTGCCTCGTCTTCGTCTCCTTAGTTCCAACGCGCGCAAATATGGGGCAAGGAGCCCTCGGAAAAAATTCAGGATTCGAACCCGGTGTCTCTTTAGCTGGCGGGGGCAACATTCTAACCACTACACCATCGGCACCCCATGTAATGGTATCCAAGTGTTAATTTGGTGTGTAAAATCAGGAGCTATTTGTCGTATTTATAGCGCTGTAGGGCCAAAAGTTTGTAAGTTGGGTTGCATAAAGCCAGGGTACATTGTGTGTAAGTTTGGTGGTGTGAGTTAAGGAGAAAATTTGTATAAGATTTGTAGCCTTAAACTAGGGTAGCTTTACTCAACCTTTTTAATAACACGACCCAACTACGCTAATAGAGTTCACCTGAGACCCACCCATTATCTACAGTAAAAACTGGTTAATTCGAAATTCAGGGGACCAAACAAAAAGCATTTAGAATTATGTTGAATCTCTTTAATTCTAAATTTAAAAAAGCGTGATTTATAAATT
Organism: Tanypteryx hageni; assembly: GCA_028673005.1. Classification (NCBI taxonomy): domain Eukaryota; kingdom Metazoa; phylum Arthropoda; class Insecta; order Odonata; family Petaluridae; genus Tanypteryx; species Tanypteryx hageni. The sequence goes on along the minus strand of CM054114.1, from coordinate 76,766,707 downwards.
TAAAAAAATAAATATAAATTACAGGAAAACAAAAGAATATGACACCATAGTAAAATACAGAAAACAAAAGCATGTATTATGCATACAAACCTCAAAATATAATGTCGACGAATAAAATCAAAATTTACGTTTACACATATAAATATAGAAACATATATGAGTACATAATTTAAATCCACTAAAATGTTAAAAGTCTGTCAGTCACTTATTTCATCTTAAAAGTAAATAAACAAAATATTAATTTAAACTAATTTTAAAAAGTCACTTATTTTCCCGTTTCAATTTCGGGGCACTCCCTAGCGCAATGTGTTGCGTAATGGCGTAAACTTTTTCACATATATCTATCAGCACGTCTGGCATACCTGACATGCATCTTTGAAGGATATCCAAAGCTTTAAAAACATTCTTCTTAGAAGACAAAGGGACATAAACATATCATCGACGTTGTCCTAATAGTCTTTCCTGTAGCCATCACTCGCAACTGTTTTCGATTTGTCGAGCGTGGGGTCAAGCACAATGGACGTAGCCAAGCCATTATCAAAACTGACAGGCCCCAAAATATAGCTGTCGATTACTTCCTCCATTTCTGTACCTTCGAACACTTCAGCTGCTGCAAAGCTGCATAGATAGCCCGCTTTCTTAAAACAATTGGCGATGGTCTGAGGAGTCACTAATTGCCACGCCGATGACAAGGCCCGGTATGAATTTAAAATCGTCAATTTTTGCAAAATCCCGCGCGCACCCGTTAGTAATTTGTACCATAGTTTTTTCTGTAATAGCTATTATAATGCCGGAGAACTCTGCTTGTGTTTTGCGACAAATACAGTAACTGAACTTTAGGTGTATTTATCTGAGTCACATGGTGAGCAGAAAACATGTCTAGTGTCAAAATCTTTTACGATTTTGCACCGCCTTACGCCTTTGCATTCCAATTAAAAAAACTTTTGAATAGGTATCCACGACTTTTGGTTATTTTCGTAAATTATCGGCAAATGGTCACGATTAATGCCTTTCAAACTGTGTGGCTTGGCGAATTTTAAATTATAGATAAATATTTTGATTCTAGTTTTGCTTTCGATTCGAACTTCTTGTCAATGTCTTGCAGCAAAGACATTTTTTCAGCAAGTCATGGTCTTACATGTACAATATACCAGAGCTATTGGACGGTAAATAAATTTTTTAACAATAAATAAATATGGTCTTTCGCATTTATTAAACTAAGAACGTCACTTAAACTGGTAACGAAAGGATGATGAAAAATACAATCGAAAACGAAAATTAGCAAAGAAGCAAAAGAATATTGGAACTCGTTAACAAACTGGTGTTGCAGGTGAAACGAGGAGACGCGAACCGAGGGAAGTGAAGAACCAAAGGGGAAAACCGGCAATACCCAACGCCCCGTCGGCATGCTCACAATCGCACGATGTTTGCGAACAAGGCGGCACGGCATCGGATATTTTTTCGTAAAGTTGATTTCGTTTCTTTTTCGTAAACTTTATTTAAATAATTATTTCGAGACAAATGCATTGATACACTGAGAATCGGGATAAAAATTATTTCGAATTACGAAATATAGAGGGTTTTGAACTATTGAAAGCCATTAATATAGAATTGGATTTTTCTGTATTTTTTGTGTTAAAAATTTCGAATTATGGAGATTTGAATTAACCAGGTTTTTTGTATCTACTGCTTGAAAAATTAATACTCGTACATACAGTAAAACCTGGTTAATTCGAACAGGTGGGTCGTGACCCACAGGTTGGGAAATTCTTAACTACAGAGTGCCAGATTGGTGGTATATGTTTTAGGAGCAAATTACGGATTGGTCTGTTTCAGAAAAGTACTGTAACGAATTTCTGTGGAAAACTTAAGTAAGCTTGAGGGAGTTTTTTGTTCTTAATGATTTTCGGCATCCACTTGGGAACCTTTAGTCTAAGTCAGGGCTCTTCAAACTATAGCCCGAGACTCCATTTAATGTGGCCCTGTAATATGTTTTTGCCATTTTTTAATAGATATAACAATAAAGCAGTGTTGGAAAACGTTATGAGCAACGTAACGAAATAAAGAAATTATTTTTGAATAAAGTAACAAAAAACATTAACGAAACTTTCAAAATCACTAACGAAAACCTTAACGAACACGAATAAATCGAAATTTCGTTGTTTACGTTTCTACTTTGTGACATCGAAATATTCCCCAAAAAATTGCAATTTACCCATTTGACTAAAGCACCTATTAAAATAAAAAGTTTAAATTTTTACATCGTGCGCCTATATTTACGAAACGTTTTTCATGATGATACTCTGGCCCGCGAGCATAAAATTTATTGAACTAGTGGCCCACTTATAAAGAAAAAGTTTGAATACTCCTGGTCTAAATCATTGTGAACCATACCATTAACTACACCATAATTATTGCCCAAAGCAGCGATTACTTATATTAAGCTGATACGAATGTAACTTCTATAAATTCATCGATTGAATCAACTTTTGATTCAGACCATTATGTGAACGATAGGCCACCGAGAGATTTATCGTCTATAATAATAAAAGCCAATGTATGTGTATGTGTAAGTATATATATGTGAGTGTGTGGGTTTGGACAACATATCTCGAAAATCATGAAACTTCGAGACTTAAAACTTGGTATATTTACTAATGGAACCATGAGGATGTGCATCTTGGGGCCATATTTTTTATTTTTGCGGGGTTGAGGAAAGTGGGGGGGGGGTGCTATTTCCCACAAGATAAAACGTAAAAATAGATTTTTTGACTAACAGGCTTTTACTCTTTTGCAAATAAAAATTAGAAATATTTTTTACCTACGATCTTCGGACCTAGACCTTTTTAAAGAAAAATAATAACGTTTTTTATTCTTATTGACACAATTTGGCTACGATATAAAATCGCTCAAGTTCTACGTTAAAATCATATTTATTGGAAAAATTTAAGCTTTTCAAACATATGTTGCCTTGCCAACCGTGTCATTGTTAAACCTCGAGGATGTATTTTCACCTTAATCCTTATAATACATGCGTAAGGAATGAGTGCTTTGAATACGAATACGAAAGAGAAAAAGATAGGAGAGAGACAGATAGAGTGATAGAGGGTGTTTCATAAAGCTATGTTTCCTTTAGAAACCGGCCTAAAAATAATTTTAGGAGTATAGGAATTGTATAGCGTAATGTATGTTATGCATGTAAGGTAGGTATGGTCGAATAATACAACCCGAAAGCTATTTAAAAATGTAAGTATTTTTAAATCTATATTTCGTATCTTTGGTATCACGTGGCGAGTACGGGGATCCGTTCGCCACAAGTTTGATGAGCTTCAAAATACTTTTGGACATCGCTGCTCTCAAAGATCGAGATGTTACGGTTAAATCGCATTTTTTTAAATAACTATTTATATTAGTGCTAAATATCGATCTAGGGTAGGTATTTGAAAACCATCAAAGCTTTTTAATTCAAAACTTTAAGAGAGAACTTCTGCTAGAGCGACAACTGCCCAGTCTTGTAGACGACAATTCTATTTGGCGTAACTGCCATATCAAACCTTAATGTTTATTTAAAAAATAGTCGGGTACTTGAAATTACAAATTCTGAAATGAAGATAAACACATATCTTTTAAATATTTAAACCATCCTAATGTATCCGATTATTAAAAACATAAACTGTTTGTGGTCGAATTGAAGGTCGGGGTACTCATTCCGCTGAAAGCAGAAAGCCTTGAATATTTGGGTCACCCCGAAAGAATAAAGAATAAACATAAGGACGGTGGCAGTACTTCCTCAAAGTGCAATAAAGGAGGAGTTATTCCACGTGAAGCACAATGTTTTTATGATGCGAAAGCACGCTCTTTCTCGCAGCTCAGGAAAAACAAAGTCTGGTCCCGGGAACGAAGCTGGCGACACAAAAGTCCGAGGTACTTGAAAAATTACCATAAGGAGTACGCCTTCTGCTTTCCACCGAGCGTTTATACACAAAACATGTTTGTTTTAAAAGTTTGGATATCTCAGGGAAACTGGGTCACTTGGCTTTTCCTTGCGCGTCTTTTATATCTGGACGCGAAATGCACTACTCTCAAATCTCCTTATTAGCCCACGATATTAACCGCTAGAATTATTAAAACTGCAAACCCCTTGGTGCGATGAATGAGCCAAGCAAAAACGAAGGGATGAGATAAATGAATTGCGGAAAGGTCAACCCCTTGACAAACAACGGGGGCAAACCGAGAAGGGGAAAAAAGGATCGAAAAAATCTAATGAAGGCGATGAATGAAAATGCGCTTTCAAAAGCCTTCGAAGAGTCGGGTGGGGTGAAATGCGAAAAAGAGAGAGAAAGCGTTTGGAGTGCAAGGGACTGAAATAGTGGCGCTGCTGAACCGTGTCGGAGATGGAGAAAATATGCGCGATAAAATGGGGCGAGAATGGTTAGGTGAACGAGGGACAAAAATAGTTGTATTCCCCCCCTGCGTGAATTAAGAGAATTTCGATAAAGCCTGTCATAACGAAATCCACAAATAAATAACAAATCATTGAATGCGCGGATAATATTTGGCTGATTAATTCATTCACACAGAAAAGGTAAATTTGACATTTGGAACGAAATTTGCATAGATTGGACAATTCCATTAAATTGTAAGACGTGATATTGACAACCATGTAATATCGCAACAGTAAAGTTTAAAAATTAAATGAACAATTAGCATATTTTATACTTACGCGGAGTCTTTTACATAATATCGTTGAAAATAGATTCAATTCATCATTAACATGTTCCCGCTACCGAATAAATTAAAATAAAATTTCTTATGAGAGTTGTTTTTTACAATAAATCCTCAAAAATAATCCATAATAAACATTAACACTATTTCCTTTTTTATGATAGAATTTTAAGATTTAAGCGTAACGCACCGCAACTATGTCATTTTACACTTTTATTTACTATTTTTCGATAAATTATTTCTAGGTTGTTGATGTATATTTTAACACACTCATTATTGAAACCTGGCAAGTAAATCAACTTTTGAAGCACCTTTAAAAATAACATGTCACTTCTAAAACAAACTCCACCTGATTACGCAGAAATTCGTTTAACTCTATATATACATCGTAAAATTTTGCGAGTCGGAAAATAATTCTCACAAACGGTGAATATCGTACAAAAGCGCTTTATGTAAAAATCATAGTCGTGAACTTACCCCATAGACAATACCTCATGAAAATTGCGTTCATCATTCAAGCAAGCCAACTACATAGCTCCATTATATATGTGCGGAACGTGTTTCCATGGCGTATCTTTCAACTAAGCCATCAAGATGTCCCCTTTGCTTCGGGTTACTTAATAGGAAGAGTGACTCTGCGTATAAATTTTGGTCACAGCGCGAGGAAGTCTGGAAACCTCAGCGTTATGGAAAATAAAAGAAACGGGCTTGGAGTGAAAAATTTCGGCGTGTTATGGCCCTGTCTCCACCATCCATTTGGAGATCTATTTCACTCCCGGCCTTGAGTTATGACCTTCGGAAATCCAGGAGGGGGAGGAAATGATGCCCATGATAAAAGAAATATTACTTCGCCGTCGGACTGAAGGAACACACGATGAAACGTTCTTTTTTTCGCTCCCAAAGGACTTTTGTCCCTCGAGGCTTTCCAGATATTTTTCTTTTCATTGATCTTTCGGCTTGATGTGCATAAAAAAATTTATGGGAAGCGCCAAAAATAACGATAATGAGCTCTTGTGTATGAAACACTGTTTTTTGGTATAAAAAATTCCAATGATCCACGCTGTATCAAGAAAGATGGTATCGGATTTTTATGGTCTCAAAGAGGAAATTTTTACTGCGTAAAAAATGAATATTTTTACATGGAATATGTATCAAAAATTCTCGATAGAGCCTATAAACAACATACTTTTGTGTTTCTCTCCTCTTGCGAAGAGAAACCGTATCGAGCGAAACAAAATAAATCGAAGAGCTTAAAAGGATACTAGATCGTTGTATATTTGATATTTATAAGAATAAAACTTGGCAGAATTAATTTTTAAATGCCTATTAACGCAGTGCCTTATTCAGAAATAAATATAAGCCGAAACATGATTTCGAAGTTGAGATAATGAGAACCTCCATCACGAAACGAAAATTAATATAATATCTGGAATCATAAAAGTTGTACAAAAATTGACCAAAAACTCAAAAGTGTAACTAATATATCTGAAAACGCCGGAGAAAAATTCTGCCTTGTCCAAGAACATAAGCCGGGTCTTCCACTTCAGAATCGGGTATTTCTCGCACTGAGGTCAGGCCAGCCAAGTTGGTATCAACTTCCCCCAAATGAATGTTCTCAATGAGGAACGCCCAAAGTAAACCCATTTCTATCCCAAAGATTAGATGGCCAGATAAATATAAATGAAAGTGTTGGAGAAGTAACTATGCAGATAGGCTTATGCTGAACGTGATTATTTCTGAGCCGGAGAAAAATTCTGCCTTGACTTGGAGTCGAAGTAGTTAGATTATTCGCCCGGCAAGTGTAAGACCCGTTTCGATTCCCGGCCAACGCAGAATTTTTCCTCGGCTTTTTAAGAAATATTTACGTCCAACATATGCCTATCTGCATATAAACTTCACTAACACAATCATTTGTGTTTATCAATAGCGTAGGCATTGCAGTTGTTTTACAGAAAACTTTACAATGTATTGCGTGCTTTATATATGCATGGGATAAATGAAGTGCTTGTTCAAGTTTTCTTAGAATCCAAATTAAAAAATTACCATATTAAAATTTCACATTATAACTAACGCACTTTTATTCAAAGATAGAATACTTATCAAACTAGGAATTGCATTCTAGAGAACGGTGATTATTTTTGCACCCAACTGTGTCATTTAAACTTTCCTTGGACAAGTTTTTTCCTAAAACTGGTAACCAAAAGAAACAAGCACACACATAAGAGAATTGTTATGTTTTATCGAGAAGTTCAACACTACAAGGCGGTAACGAGCCTATAATGCCCCAAATATTAGACATTTATAGTAATCCACATGCGCAGGGCTCGACAAATAATGCCAAGTCCTACTCGCCAGATGAAAAATTGTATTCGCCACCACCAAAAAATTTGATTTTTTAAAGTCATTAACATGTCATATCTGGTCGCCAGCTGGTAATATTAACTCGCCACTGGCGATCGGACGACCGTATTTGTCGAGCCCTGCACATGCAATCAATAATCAGTCGACCATCCTTAATAAAAGTTCAAGATTCGGAATGTAGCAAAATTCGCCTTTTAAAGTGAAACCTATGAAACACTTTAAGAAATTGGGAATACTCGATATCTCGAGTAGCAGTTTTTCCAAAAATGCATTATAATCCGCCAATATAACGAAAATTAAGGAAAATACTTCAACTCCATTTTTAATCCCGTCCGTTTCGGTTTTTACGCAGGCATTTTTCAAATTTTTCACGTTCTTCCTCGAAATAGTTTTCAACGAGTTCCGTAATCGCTTCCTCAAGAAAGAACATTGGAACCGAGAAACCGTGAAACAAGAGAACGGCGATTAAGCAAAGGAACTTGTTTCCTCTCATTTGCCAAGAAACTCAGAACCGGCATTACGTCACTTTACTTCCTCCCTCTTAAACATTTTTCAACCCCTCCCCTAAAAGAAAAGTAAAGCTTTTGCTTTGTAATCGGAAGGAGGAGGAATGGAGAAGAAGATAGAGAGGAAGCAGAATAGGAAGACAACGAAAAGAGGACAAAGAATAAAGAGGGAATGGAATGAAGGAATGATATGAGAAAGGAGAGAGAGAGAAAGAAGGAATCAACTGCCAGCAACCAATACCCCGAGGCGCCACTCTGAGAACAGAATCCCTTGGGTACGGAGGCCTTGTCGGAAACATAACCTCTGAGCTACCGCCCAGCGTGATCGCTGGAACCGGCTAGGTTGGCAGGGATCGCGACTCCACTTGCCAATCCAATACGGCAAGCAATCTGGCAGTGCCCTGAAGCGACTTCCAACCTTTCTACTCCTCCAACAGTTCGTCCAGACCAGCATATTTTCTCTCTCTCCTTCATCTCTCTCCATCTCTCTCTTCTCTCCTTCATCTCTCTCTCCATCTCTCTCCTGTCTCCTTCATTTCTCTCCTCCATTCTCCACTCAAACTATTTGATCCATCTCTCGCGGAGGTATGTAACCTGCAAAATAAATCGTGAAGGAAGCTACGCTCCGAGCAACACCTAATTGCACATTAAAATAAAATGGCGGTGCTACAACAATAGAGGTCTCTTTGCTTGATGAAAGACCTGAGTGGATTTTATGGGTGGCGTTGTTAGACGACAATTTCTCCGATGCTAAAACAACCGACTAGTTCTGACTTATTTCGCGTGTCCAAAGTTCAAATATCTGTTATCTCAAATTCTGAAACAAGAATTTTTACTATGAGATTTATAAAGATTATCTTGCATTTCTATGACTCGAAACACTGGAAAGGTTCTTATTTATGCAATGGTAGTAATGAGGTTTTGGAGATGTTAAAAAATTGTGAAAATTATATATTTTCGAGCTCAAATTTTTGATAAAAAATGTTAATTATTACTTTAAAGCGCATGATTTTACGAATTCCTTTGATTATTATAAGGCAATTTGTACATACCGTATTAGCGCGAATATAATGCGACCCCGAATATAGTGAGACCCCCAAGTATTTTTAAAGGAATTTTAGAAAAAGACGAAAAACATTTAATTTTCTCTATTTTGCACATTTAAATTACCTGTAAACTCATGAATTACGTACTAAAGGGGGGTAATGTGACGCCACGTAGCATCGTAACATGAACGTCCAATCCACTTACAATGTAGCAGTTATAAAAATACGCGCTGAAACACGCGTCATGAAACGCGCCGATACGCAGTTATTTTTTAAAGATACAAGTATTCGAATATAGGACGAATGATCTTCTCAGACCCCTACCGAGTATATTTGTACAATGTAGCATCGTAACATGAACGTCCAATTCACTAACAATGTAGCAATTATAAAAATATGCGCTGAAACGCGTCATGAAACGCGCCGATACGCAGTTATTTTTTAAAGATACAAGTATTCGAATATAGTACGAATGCAACAAGTACTCGAATATAGTGCGAATGTGACTTTCAAAGGTACATATTGAGGAAAAAAACATCGCACTATATTCGGGTCAATACGGTATATTAAATTAAAGTCACTTGTTTATAGTACGGGCATCATAGTATACAAAAAGGTTACGTAAAACTGAAACGATAAATTCACAGTAAAAGTAATAATGTATAACTTGAATTATGTTTACTTCCCATTCTGAGCGGAAGACAACATCGAACCGAAAATACATGCACGACAAATACTAATTTATAATATATGTTAAAATAATTTTGGGCGTTTATTACAATCTCAAGATGAAAGAAATATTTAAGCAAATTTGAAACATTTCATTAGAAATGTTCCAAATTTTCACCGAAAATAATCATACTGAAATTTTAATTTTCGAAACAGAAAGAAAAATAAATTCTTTCAATATTTTCGTACGAAGAGTTTATCTAAATACAAATAGGACTAAACTCTCTATATCCATACGCATATCAGGTATTTTTGGGGAAAAATCAACAATCAATAGAGGCATCTTTTAAAAATATAGTATTACCTCATAAATAATATTGGTTAGTACAAAATTACCCCTTTAAAGGAGTGCAATTCATGCCTCTCAGAAATTATAGGCATATGATGCTCGTTGTAACGAACTCGTTATTACATACGTAGTTAATACGAATGATGAACTTTTAAATGCATAGAAGTTTATATGAACGAGGTTGAACTATATTAAAAATACATTTCATACAAAAAGAAACGCATATTAGCGTGGTGATGATTCAAATTGAACCAAATTTGCAACCAAGAAGTCCATGAATTCTGGGACGCCGGCAGAAAAACAACTGGAGCCTAAACATACAGGCAAGGTAAAATCTAGCCAGGTCACAGGCACACGCTCACCCCAAACGCTTTTCATCTCCCTCCCACGCAGACCACCCTATCCTCCCCTAGGAGTAAAGAGAAGAGAAGGTAGGAGTGCGCACGGCTCACAAAGCTCTGTAATTACGAGGCGCCGCGGGCGCTAAGTCATTGTTGTCCCACCAGAGGCGCTTTTGTTCAAGGCAATGAACAGTACTTTATGCGTCCTCTAGAGACCCTGTTTATTCGGATACAACCTAAGGGACCCTCGATGGGAAGGAGCACGAAGATGATTATAGCTGTTCGATGTGATGTCCATACAAGCGATTGGATAAGGAAGTAGCGTCTTACGTTACGAAAGCGATACCCATTTTTACAAGCTTCCATTGCGATATGTCCTCTTACAAGAAGCGGGAATCGATTTATTGTCGTTGGACCTAAATTAACGCAAAAAACACCATAAAATTGAGTATATGGACGAGAAAAATTATACATAAGATACTTCTATTTTGTTTCTCTGTTCTTTAGAATGTTGTGAAATAGATCAATCGTATTGAGTCTATCTCACAGATTGGAAACATAAAACTCAAGTACTCGCGTATGGGTCAAATCGACCCTTATCAACTTAAAATGCCCATATTTTTTTACTTAGGTATTTTTCTAACTTCATTCTTCCAGTAACTGACTTTGATGGTGCTCTAAACGTGCTAAATGGTTTCACGGATCCCGAATCAAAAATTTAAAGATGTAGAAGATCTAATAACTTGGAAAGGACGCGCTAAGCGCAAAAGAAATTCCACGTTAACTGGAAAATATCAACCTGGAAAGCATAAGGAAAGCCTGGGAGCCTCTCTAAGACCGCCCAATACAATTCAGAACGAAGTAAAACAACATCTCATATTAGATCAATGTTTACAGTTATTTATGCTTTTCTTGAGCAATGTAGTATTAGCTTGAAATTGATGGAATAATATGGAACTATGCAAAATGGCATAAGCTGTAATTTAAGAATAATTTTGAAACAGAAAAAATCCTGCTATGACCTGGAATCGAACCCGGGTCTTCCACTTGCCGGGCGGATATTCTGCCACTACTACCGTAGCAGATAATCTTTCCTGTTTCTAAACGCGGGCAAGTGGAAGACCCGGGTTCGTTTCTCGGTCATAGCATGATTTTTTTTGTTTCAAAATTATTCCCATAGTATTAGCTTGAAATAAATATTTCCAAATAAATTGTTGATGAGTTTTTTAAATTATTAAGCAGTTTGTAATATAGTATTGAGATATTTTAAGGATTACAAATAATTTTTAAAAATATTCTGGCCTTCTAATAATTCTTCCTTAAGCTTTAAAATACATGCGTTGATTAAACCCAGTGCGAGTACTCACGTCGCAATTTATAGCGCGAGTACTTTATGGTTAAAGATATTGTAGAAAACGACGAATTTTCTTGATAAAATGGTATTTACCTTATACCACGAACCAAGAAACTAGATTTTAAAAGAGAGAATTAACTTTTCCAAATATGTTAGACAAATGCTGTAGTTTTTGCCGGGAAAGAAACGACAATCTTCGCAATCGTTTTCCAAAAGTACCATATCCAAAATTATTTGCATTGGAGCTATGTAAATTTAGCAAAGTTTGCAATCTAAGTTAAAGTTTTGTCAAATAATCGTAAAATATGCAGTTGTAGCTAAGAAATACGTAGCAAGTAAAGTTGTATGCGACAAATATTCTAGAAGGATTATTCTGTGCTTAGTAAAAAAACAACTTCTGTGACGTAATTCTGAAGGCTGCAATACTGAGTTTGATAAAACATCTTTACGCCAATGTTCTAATCTGATGCTCAAAGCTAAAAAAAAGATTCAGAATATACTGTCCTCTAAAGGTGGATGAAAACTTTTATTAGAAAATCAAAAGAGACGAATTAAATATGCTTGGCTAAAGTGTATCATTTTTCCATTTAAAATACTCTGTTTTATTTATAAAATATTTTCGCGAATAAAAAATAATTTACTACAAAATAACTACTTCCTTGAAACTTCAACGTCCGAAAGATTCAACAGATAAAAAAAGACAGATGAGAGTACAACTCTAAATGAATCCACCTACGTTTTAATTTACAATGCAAAAAAATGACGGATAGAGAATTAACCGATTTTTAGCGAAGGAGAAGTTGGAGCCGAGTCCAGGTAAATCCCCTTTATATTTTTTATCTCATCCAAGACACAATCAGAAAAATCCATTCACATCTCCTCCAGACGAAAGAAAAAATAAAAAAAATCGAAATACGGATTATCGAAAAAATTGAGAGTGGAAGCTGAAAAGAAAAAAACACGGCCGATGGGAAGGAAAACGAGCATCGCTTGCTGACGGCGAACTTCAAAAGTTTTTTTTTAAGAATAAGGCGCTCGGAGCGTAGGGAAGGGATGACGTATCCTTCCTAGCAGAAAATCGAGAGGAATCAATGCGATTGGAATTGAGTTCCACCGACGAGTCGATAAGGAATTGGAGATTGAAATGTGTTCGAAGAGAGAGAAAGAAAGAGACAGACAGCCATTAAAGAAAAGGATAACCGAGTTAATTAAAAGAAGTGGATGCGAAACCATGAAAAAATTATAATCCCTTTAAATTAATATCATGAATGACTGGGTCTTTCGCTAAATTCCGTTTACCTTCTACTTCGATTAATTATTAAATAGAGATGAAGATGAAGCTCTTCCTGTTGATATAAACGCATACTGTGAGAAAAAAAATGCTTAGTGTAATCGCATGAAAAAAATATTCAGAGAAGCATTATTTATATTACTATTGCAATTTACAAATAAATCACTTTCTGTTAATTTGATGTGTTTCATAGCGTTATAATTGTTCTAAAAATACTGGAGATTTAAACTGTGTAGCACTCGTAAGTATGAAAGAAAATACTTATTTACTAAGATTTGAGTGTTCCAGTTTCAACTTAATGAGATGGCGTAACATACTATTCGTAATAGATTGAGAAAAGTTAAAAACGGTGATATAACTTCATTTCCCTATAATTCAAAATACTTTGTTCCGCACATCAGTTGCCGAGCACTGATCATCATGAAAGGAAATAAGGGAAAACCAAAGGAGTTTCTTTCTGAAATTAAGACTTATGAAAGAGCGGAATATACTGTCTCTGGAATAAAATTAAGCACCTCCGTTTAATTTTCTTCTCAGCTGGCGGAGGTAATCAAAATAAGTCGCATAATGCTAGAAATTTTTTAACTTTAGTTGACAAACAACGCAACTCCGGAAGCCATATAGAAGTTGAGAAACCTAGACGGGGGTGTACACCACAAAGGAGGTGGTGATTCGCCAAAAATTGATGCTAGAAAAGGTGTATATTCTTGTATTCTGCAGTGGCATTAGATATCATTATGTTTCTAACCTTAAAAGAGAATCTGTAAGCTTGCACTTTTCGTAAGACATAAAACAAAAGCGTACAAATTCGCACCTAATTTTTCATTTCACAGGCACATAAATAAAAACTAAAAAGTATTAATCATAACTCTGAAGATCATTGGAATCTTAAAGATGGCTAAAGAAATGCATTTTAAAATAAATTTCTAAATTTTAAAATGGCACGAAGACGAAAATGTCATGCTTTTTTGTTTTTGCCTTTGTAAATCGAGGGAAATATGTTGAGAAAATTATTCCTCCAGACTCGAGCAGAAACTTTGTTATTTATCTCTTCATTTCAGTCGAGTGCGCCAAGATAAAGGTTTCTTCTGTGCCTCGTCGTAAATTGCCCAAGAATGGAACTCACTAAGAGAAAATGCATCTCTGGAAAAGTTGTTTTTTTTTTTACTTTTCGCGAGAACGACACCGCTGCTGAATGAACGCGCGCATTATTTAACTCTTCTCCTGCGATGAAAACCTTTCTTCCAAAAAAATATTCCGATAAAAACATTTATCGACTAATCCTTTTACGGATTACGTGAGGAGACTGACGGAGGCCGAGCCTTTTCAAAGTTACTTCGAATCTCTCGTTATCTTCGCCCAAACTAATCCACCTATTTCTGGGAGCTAATTAAAGACTCAAGATTAAAAAATGAAACCGAACTAATTGTAATAAAACCGAACTGATTGTAATAAAACACGACGGAACTCTTCTAAAATATCTTAGCAGTGTTTGTTTTTACATTCTTTGTCCTTTTATTTTCTTCCCCTCTACAATCCTAGTCTCGTAAATTCCTTTTTTGTCTCCGGCGTCACTTCTCAGCCGTAAGTGCCTCCCTCCTTTGAAGTGCCCCCCTCTCTCATTCCCCCATTCAAGCCTTCGAGACGTCTCTCTTCAGGATTCGACGACCAAAAGCGTCATTTGGAGAGACACTTTAAGCTCCGCACCCATATCCATCCCCGCAGAAGCGTTTCCTTGTTTCCCCTCCCCCGATACAAGGGGAGTTACCGTGGTCGTCAAAAATCTCCCTTTCTCTCTCTCCACTTTAGCTTTTCCTATCCATGGCCATCTCATCCCTTTGGCATATCATGGCACGCGTCGCTTACCCGTTCCAAACTCTACGGGGAACTCCTTTACTCCTCTTTCTACTCTACCCCATCATTCAGCCTCTATGTATTTATATATAACCGTCCCTCTCTCATAGGCTAAAGATTATTTTCAACAATATCAGCATATATTCTATTTTCAAATGATCCCTAAAGACGGTGCTAACATATATTCTGATGTTTTAAGGTTTACAGAAGCCATAAGCGTAGAATTAATAACATCCTTTGATAGTGAAATCCAAGCATTTCAAGAGTTAAAAGAACACCATTATTCAGAGTTACCTCTGCCTAGTGTTGTCTAAGTTGGAGTTCCTATAATGTATGCAAAGCACGGAAGATTAGAATTGATGAAATGTCAACAATAATTTTAATTTGATCTAGATAGGCTTTCTATCTTTTATTAGGTTTTAGGCTTTCTAGAACCCAATCCATCCGACTCAAGCCCCTTCTATTCATCTTTCCATACCATACCCTTCCTTAAAGATATATTCCCTTTCCTTCTCTTATGGGTATGTTGTGTTGTGGAAAGAAATAAAGTGCACCATGTGTTTTGCTAAAACAAGAAAGCACCTGCATTTGTCTTTTAAGTGCTAACTTAAACTTGGATGAATTATTATTCTTTTCTTCCAATGTGAAAGGGGAAGAAAATGAAGCATTGAAATATTCGGTGGGAATTTGGAAGAAACTCCAAATTTGAAGGAGAAGATATTCACCGGATCCTTACCTCTAAAATATTACAAAAAACTTAACGACAAATTTACTATAACATGTTAATATTTCATTTTGTGACGCGAAACGAACACTGATAGGCTGCCATGGATTATTACTCACAATGAATTTGACAAAATTAAAATCCACGAAACTATTCAAGTTAAAAAAAAAATAGAAACGGCATTTGCGGGGTGAGTGGATTCTTGCTCCGAATATATAATTTGGATAAAAAAGAAACAATTCCACAGCATATATCAATTTAATTTTTTTCACTTCTGCAGAGCCATTAATTTCCTTCGCTACGGAAGAATTATAAGAAACAAATTTCAGGAAAATGGGGAAAAAGGTCAGAAGGATTAAGAGCGTGGTGTCTAGGGAACAGTGAATGATGAAGTACGAGCTCGCACAGCGGGAAAAAGTGGGTTTATGAAACGCCACCTCAAGGCCTAGATAATTCATTATTAACGCAATGAATTTAACAAAATATTTTTCAGAAAGGATCGATGTTAAACGTAAAATGTAATAATGTTTGCAGTTTAACTAAGCTATAAAATGAATCACCAAAGGTGTGAAATTGTCTTCGTTTTGAAAATAATATGGCGGTGAAAATTTGTTATTTTAAGGTTTGATTAAATTATTATTAGCTTATTACCATGGAGTTGAAGGTGTTTTTTCATTACTCAGAGGGAATCACCACTGGTAAACACTAATCTCTGTTTTGGACATAATTGGGTACGAGAAAATAATCAGCAGTCCTAAATAATGAAGCCTTATTTCATTACGAGATAATTAAAAGAAGTTTCTACAACACAAAAGCATTGCCTCACCTATAGAAAAATGAAATATTTTTTAACCCTTTTACAATGCGAAATTAAGTTTCCATGATTACTGAACAAACTACTGCAGCACTTATATACACTTGAACTTTTTAATCGAACTATTGTAGCATCATTGAGCGCTATAATTTATTCGAGTAACGAGTCATTTGTTGAATTTGTTTTTTTTTTTCACTCCAAGCGAGCCAGGTCACAGGATGTTCGGAAAGAGCCTCTACCAGCTTTTAATTGACAATTAAAAGTTTGTAATCATCTGAAAGACATATCAAGCTGAGAACAGCCAAATTATAACACCTCACACACTGAAAATGAAAATTATCCTATTTTTTACTTTCCCGGCGACTAGTTTTATTTGGTTCGTCTATAACTTATATTGAAAGTATGATAAAATTTAAAGTTCTGAAAGGCAGCGTTCTTGAAAAGGCCAAATTTAAACTTTTCAATTCATAAAATCCAGAAAAACAATGATATAAACAATTTATATTGCCATTATACTCTTATACATTTAAAAGAACATTCATTGCAAAAGCTTCCTCAAGTAGTAAAAATTGTATGACTAAATTTATACTGTATAGTATATTTTTATGTAATAAAATTTACGACCACGAAGAAAGGAGTACTACTAAAAACTTTGTCATCGGATTTATCTGAAAAAGTTACAAAAACGCCTTCAATTTTATCAGGAAACCGAAAATTAAAATTTTTAATAAGTTTTTCTTATTTATCCCATTAGAAATTTATCCGTCAATTGCACATAAGTCACAGGTTCGCGTGTTATAAAAGACGCTTGCTCAAACCAAACGGCAGAGACGATAAAAGTTTTCATGAAAACAAGTAATGCATCTCTAACCCCTCTACTTGAATCAACTTGTCTGAACCCGATGCAAAGCTCATTGTTTGCGACGAGTCTCCTTAAATATCTCTCTCTATCTCACGTGGAGTGGCTTGGGCGAAAATCACACTCGTGGAATCGTACGAGACCAAGAGTGGGAATGGAACAATAATGCCCGCGCTGAACTTTGAACGAACAAAAAGAGACGAAAAGGATTCGAATGGATCTGAAAGGATTCATTTCAATCTAGGATGGTGTCTTGGCTGGTGAAGATTGTGAAAGTAAGGTAAGGGGGTTCAATTTCGCCACCTTGAGCTTCTTTCAATTTTCTAATTTTTTTGAAAAAAATTATATATGGCCATTGTAGACGAACATCTTGGCTACTTTA
Organism: Tanypteryx hageni; assembly: GCA_028673005.1. Classification (NCBI taxonomy): domain Eukaryota; kingdom Metazoa; phylum Arthropoda; class Insecta; order Odonata; family Petaluridae; genus Tanypteryx; species Tanypteryx hageni. The sequence continues at coordinate 76,749,432 of CM054114.1, read as the reverse complement.
AAAAAATAAATGACAGACATAAAAGTTAAGCCTAAAGCCCATCACAAATGAAAAACTAAAACACCGCAAGTGGCGAAATTGCAAACACAGTGTACACTGTGTGTACACTGTTTGCAATTTCGCCACTTGTAGATGGTTTCAATTTTTTTTTAAGAAACCAAATGACCCAAATATGATTGTCCCCCCTTTCCCACCACTGCTCCCTACCCAGCTATATTTCATTAGAGGGAGGGGGAGGATTGTTGAGAGAGGCTTGAAGGGGCGGGGGAGATAACTAATTTTCAATTCATTATTAAAATTGATGTATTAACACTCACTTCAGATACTTCTACCCCCTGTGCCGCCCTCTCCCACCGACTCAGTCGTAGTGGTTAAGTGATAGAAGGGGAGTTAAGAGTTAAATAGGAGTTGGGTTAAATAACTTAATAAAATCATTTTAAATTTGAATTGAAAAAAATCTCCTTTCCCTCCGACCCTCTCTATTGTGATCGTGGGAGAGGGTGGTAGCAATGGAGGGTCGGAAAGATTTTCAATTCCCTTCTTAAAATTTCTTTGGCACAACCGATTGAAGGTTTTAGGAAAAGTTTTATCATCGTAAAAATTAAAAAAAAAAACATTTAAATGTAATAAGCCTCATCTAAAAATGGCCAAGACCTTTGACAAATGAAACATTAATGAATGCAATAAATTAACACTATTAAATCCTGATAAATACTTAAACGAAGTTAACTTAATAAACCTAAAGTAACTTTTTTATCCCAAAATGTCTAACAAGTGGAAAAAGCTCAATTTAATTTTAAAATGCCATCAGTCTTTAAGGACACGTCTTAAAAGCAATCTAAATAATCCTAAATCTAAATCAAAAAAATCTCAAAAGAAAATTATGAAACTTGAAAAATCAGCTTCGTTTAGTTTAAACATATTTTATCTCACAAAACCCTTTCAACTCATTTAAAAATTTAAAAAAAGAACTAATCTAATAAATGGATTAACAGAAAAATAACAGCATTAACAAAAAGCAAACTGAACACACAGGGCATAGAAAAACGAGTGTCCTTTTTCGTTAATCCTACGCACTTTTCATGAACATATTGGAGACATTGTGTGCACAGTCTCATGTCATTTACAGTATCTTCCTGACACAAAAAAACCAACCCTTATTGAAATTCTTTCCCGCATGCTTCGTTTGTTGCTTAACAGATTTTGAATGACGGCTGCTAAACTTTCTTAAGGAACCATTTCCCTAATGCAATTTTTTTTGATCGAGAGGATTCTGGAAAGAGACTATTTAATTTCCATTGCTCGGCTGCTCATGCATGTTCGAGATTTTCTAGCTGGTTGCTTTCGACGAGGAGTACTAAGCATTTATGGAAAGAGAGGTTTTGCCTTTTTTGTGAACTCTCTCTTGAAGAGTAGTCGCTCTCCCAATCACTACTTTCATCACTGCTCGTTTCAAATTCTTCTTCAGATCCACGAACGGCAGTGGCTTCAGGGTTTGAAGGGTCTTGAAATCTGCTAGTTTCAGCTACTGGGGAATCGTTTCGTGCAAGTCAAGGCTCGGGCTCTGCGGTTTCAGGAGGTTCAATGCGAGGCTTTTCGGTAGTCTAACTTGTTGCAAAAGCCTGGTCAGAAATTCTGTTGGGGTTCAAAGGAAATTTTCGGCATGCTTCAAAGCCATCTTTCACATATCTTGGCGTACCTGCTCTTTCCCATACAGGTGAAATAAGTTCACCGAATCGTTGCTTGCTTAAGTCTCTGTCTTCGTACCTGGTCCAGTAATTCATGAGCTCATCATTCCAGTACGATTCAAAGGCACTGAATACCGATTTGTCCATCGGCTGGAACTCATTAGTTGTGTTACTGGACAAACAGAATAATGTCACCTCAATATCCTCAGCAGCGTCCTCGATAGAATAATCAAGATGACACTTAGCGCCGTCCATGGTAATCAGTCATGGGCCAGCCGGTTTGTACTTGGAGAAATGTCTAAGCCACTTGACAAAAACCTCCGTGTTCATGGAGCCCTTAGTGGTCATTTGTACCACACTAGCATGGGACAGGTTGTCTCCCCATTCTTTCTTAACCTAGCGGAAACCCCTCAAATCATAGTCTCCTTATAGCAATTGACATACTGCATGTGTCATCTATAGGATTATTTTGGAAATATGCGTCTTTAAGCGGGTGGCGAAATTGTTTACCATGGCAAAATTGGACACACTTACCTTATAAGGAAAATGGAAACGTCAGCTAAAGAGAAGAATTAAACGTGAAAGTAATGGAATGGAGGAGAGCATAGCCGTTGATACAATTTAAAATATCTATGTCGGTCTCATCTTCATTTCTAGATAGACGACAAAAAAATCTTATAAAAGTATGATTGCATATTTCTCGAATATTTACGCAGCTATAATATATTAAGGGTAGCACTTGTTTATTGCAACTTGGGTAATAAAAAGTTATTCTCCAAGCTGTTTATCACGTGACCCAATAGAATAACTAATACAATAATAAAATAATTTTATCTAGACAAATTTGCTAGATCAGCAGAGGGCATTAAAATAAAGTGGTTTCCGTGAGACCAAATTTTTGTATGATCCGTGCGATTCAATATTGGATCGTTACATGTGCTTAAAAAAATATCGATATTAATTTCCACGGCATAACTTATAAGTAATCATTCAAAATGAACGCGAAAACAATGTCAAATAAAACATTAATTTTAACAGCGTAAATTAAACATTGGAGCAATCACTTGTCCATGATATAAATTGATTATGCAAATGAAATAAATTAAGCGAGCTTAGATTCGGCAAGGAATAAATAGTAATTAAAAAATCTCAATGAGTGAAAAGTAATTCAGTAAAAACTATGCTTTTATTAAGAGATAAATTGGCCAAAATCATTTCAACAAATAATGTTACTGAGCATATTAATTTTCGCATACGCACAAAAGCATCCATTAGCGTGCGTTACACAATAATGAAATGAAGCCTTTTAATTCGAGAAGAAGCACTTCGAGATTGCAGCATTAAGTCGATAAGTTTCCTTTTCAACGGATGAGTACCTATTCATAAATCTAAATTCACATTTTCTTCATAAGTCAAAATCGCTATCTGTTCTATGTTCGAGTTTGAATAGGTAATAAAGGTGAAGCAGAGGCTCACTACGTCTTGTATTTACGTTGAAGATTAATTATATGAAACTAAGTTTGATACAAAAGTGGAGCAAAAAGGAAAAATCCATATATATATATATATATATATATATATGGACTTTGGTCAAAAAAATACGCGGAGAGACGAGTTGAATGGAGAAGGATGGTATTAGAAAGCAATTTTGGAGTAGAGACGATATGAGGAAAGCAAAAAAGATTTGGGTAAGGAAGGAAACATATAGGAAGATTAAGAAAAGAAAAATTTCTGAGAGAAGCCTGGGAAAAAACATCACCGGACAGACATACGGAAAGGAAGAAGACAGGCGCGTAGCGTCAATGGTTCGATCAAACCAGGGCCCAGAGAGTTCGAGGGGGCTCGGAGGGCGAGTGTTGAACAATTATTTTTATGTTTAAGAAGCGCTTTTCAAAAATATAATTTACCTTTAAATTAATGCAAACAAACAGATTTAACAAGCCTGGGAAATTATTTGAGACCAAACTTTTTTATTAATAATATGACATTATACTAATGCAACTAAACGAATGTTTTCAGTGCTGTAAATATGTTTAGCTGTATACTGCTCCAACAAATTCTCTCATTTACAGATTATGACATATTTAATGCTGCAACCAAATTAGCAAAAGCCTACCTTGATGATCTTACACCAGACTTGGACTTTAAACTGTAACTTTCCGGCCCAGCGTATTTTCTCGCCGTCTAGATGACACGGAACTTACAATCACCTGATTGCCGACTCAGAAATATAAATTTAGAACTTTATTCTTAGGTAAAGCTAAATCAATACTTATTGGAATAGAGAGGAGGGAAAGAGAATGATCGATGGGAAACATGACCGAAAGTAGCAGTTAGAAAGATCAAGGAAAAGAGATAAAGGGAGACCGGAAATTGGACAATGAATGAGGAAGAGAAGCCGGATAAAGGGTAAAGGGGCTAGATAGAACAGGAAGAATAAGAAAGACAAGAGCATTAGAAAGGGAGAAATGGGAAAGGGAAAAACACTTAAGGAATGGAAAGACAGCGGTAAAGATAGAGCATCATCATCATCATAGGTAGTCTGTCTGTAGACAGGTCCGTGATTATTCATGGTTAATCCTGGTTCTCCATATACTCCTATTTTCCGCTGTCCTCTTCATATCTTGATAACTCTCTTTCCCTTTCAAATCGTCTATCAGCTGATACCTTTTCCTACCTCTTTCCCTTTTCCCATCTAGTTTTCCTTCTAACACATCTTTAATCATACTCTCTCTCCTCATGTAATGTCCAACCCAGTTAGCCTTCCTCTTTCTGATAGTCTGTATAATCATTCGCTTCTCTCCTATTCTTCGTAGCACTTCATCGTTTTTCATCCTATCTGTCCATTTTATCTTCATCATTCTCCTCCAAGTCCACATTTCAAAGCTTTCCAAGTATTTGATGTCATTTTTCCTTAGCGTCCATGTTTCTGCCCCATACAATGCTATACTCCATACGTAGCATTTTATCAACTTCTTGCGGATATCTTCCCTTATATTCCCTGTAAGTAGTTGTTTCTTTCTCCTGAAAGCCGCTTTTGCTTTTCCTATTCTAGTTTTGATCTCATCCGTACATTTTGCCTCTCGTGTTATGATACTTCCAAGGTATTTATATTCTGAAACTTGTTCTAATGGCTTTCCCCCAATAGTTATGTTCAGATTCTCTTCTTTACCCGATATTCGAATGACCTTGGATTTTTCTATATTTATTTCCATACCGTATTTTCTACCTGTTATCACTAGTCTATTTATCATTTTTTGTAGTTCCTCTTCCTTTCTTGCTAGAAGTACTTGATCATCTGCGTATTTTACTGTTCTTATAATCCTTCCTCCAATTTTGAAATCCCCTGTGCCTTCTAAAGCTTCTTGCATTAGACTTTCTCCATATATATTGAATAGGGTTGGCGATAGGCAGCAGCCTTGTCTTTCTCCTCTACCGATATTTATTCCGCAGGTGTCCACATTCTCAAACCTAACCTTTACAACTTGATTCTCATATAGATTCCTAATCAATCTCCTGTCTTTCCAGTCTACACCTATATCCTTTAATATCTTCATCAACTTTACCCAATTTACTCTATCAAAGGCCTTCTGCCAGTCTACGAAACATGCGCAGATATCTTGACTGTATTCTATTGCCCTTTCTGATATGATTCTAACTACTCCTATAGCATCTCTAGTTCCTCGTCCTTTTCTGAAACCGAATTGATCTTCCCCTATTATTTCTTCTGCCTTTTTCTCCAGCCTTTTATTAAGAATCCTCGTGATGATCTTCGATGTGTGTGACAGAAGGCTTATAGTTCTGTACTCTTTACACTGCATTGCCTTTGGCTTCTTCTTTAGAGGGATCATTGTTACTTCTAGGAAATCCTGAGGCCATTCTCCCGTGTCGTAAATCTTATTAATTAATTTCGTGATCGCTTTTAGTCCTTCTGATCCTATGACTTTAAGTATCTCAGCCGGTATTCCATCGCTGCCCGTGGCTTTCCCCTTCTTTAGTTCCACTATCGCCTTTTCTACTTCGCTCTCCATAATACTTGGTCCTAAGTTGTCTTCTTCAATGTTTTTCTCATTTTCCAGTTCTATTTTCCCCTCTCCTGCCTGTTTGCCGTATAATTCCTTAATGTATTCTTCCCATACCTGTGCTACATCCTTTGTTTCTGAATCTATCTTCCCATCCGTATTCATAATTCCTTTACCACAAATTCCATTAGACTTCTTATCTTCTAATTCCAGTGCCCTAGCGTACATCATATCGTACCGTCCTAACTTCTCCATTTGTTCTATTTCATCACATTTTCCTTTTATCCAGTTTTCTCTAGCTTTATCTGTTACCCTTCTCAACTCATTGTTTATACGCCTATAGTTGGCTCTACCTTCTTCACTGTTAACGTTTTTCCATTTTCGTCTCTCATCCATTTTCTCCAGCATTTCCTTCGTGATCCATGGTTTTCTGATTTTCTTCTCTTGTTTTCCAATCTCTTTATCCAAGGTATCCTTGATACTGGTTTTAATTTCATCCCATTCTATATCAACGGTCTTCGGTTTGTTTTCCAACTTCCTTAGGTTATCTTCCAACTTCATGCTGACTACATCCTGCCTTTCTTTCAGTTTTTCTAGGTCCCAGGTCTGTCTTTCTCTTCTCGTTTTTCTTATTTGTTTGAGCTTTGTACTCACGTCAACTATAGATAGAGCATAAGAGATGAGAATATAAGAGTAAGAGAGAGAGGAGAGATAAAGAGGGGAGAGGAAGTCAAGAGATAACAGATGGCGGCAGGGGTGAGGAGGTCCTTCTGTTTAGCCAACAGAGGTCTGGAAAGATGGCAAGTGGAGGAGACGTCAGAATGAGAGGAGCACGAGTAGAAGATGAGTGAATAAGAAGAATCGCAAAGAAACGATGGAAGAGTATACTCTTTCGCTAGGCGAAAGAAACATAAAAATAAATGCGAAAGAGAGCAGAATACACGTAGGGAAAAGGGAGAAGACGGAAGTGCTTTTTTTGCATTTTATTTCTAGTGAAAGTTGAGGCACTAACATTTTCTCTCCCAGTTTTTTCAGAATCCCTCGACTCGTTGAGGACAGCGAGATAGAAAGGAAGATGGAAGAGATGAGGCGTAGGGAATGGGAGGGAAGAGAGAGAAAATGTGGACGGAAGAAATATGGTGAGAGAGAGCGAATATGAGAGGGAGAAGTAGATGAGAAAATGGAGACGAAGTGGGAAGTAAATAAATTTAAGCGAGATTGATAGAAGTGGGATATGGTGGAATGGAAAGATAGGAAGTAAGAGGAACGGAGATACGCGGGACAAGAGAATATAAAACGGCAACAAATAAGACGAAGTAATTTATGGAGGAAATATTAAAACAGAAAAGATAATGAGCGAAAACGACGGAGAAGAGAGAGAAATGTTTCAAAAGACCGGGAAAAGTTGGAAAGAGTTACGGAGAAAAATTGGAGAGATAGAATGATAATCAGAAGAAATAATATTTAACTTACATAATTATAATATTTGCGCTAAATACTAAAAAAATTGTTCTTCAATTCAAAGACATCAACTGCGGAAAGGAGAGTTTTCGTACCAATAGTTGAACACATGAGGGAGAATGGCTAACTATAAACAAACTTATGCGATCGTCGATATAATATTAAAGATTTATGAAGCTATATGGATAACAGAAAACTAAATACTATACAAGAGAAAAGGCTGTGCGAGAAATGACAATAAAGTAGCTGAAAAATGAAAAACAAGGAAGATCCTGAAAGAAAAGAATACATGAAAAGAAGTAAACAAAGATAAAAAAATTGAGGGGAAGAGAGAACGAGATATTAAGATCAAGAGAAAAGAAAGGCTAGGAAGACAAGAAAGAGAGACAGAGAGGGAAATAGAATAGAGAAGGTAGAATGAGTGGTGGAAAGAAGAGGGTTTGAGAAGGAGAAAGCATGATAAAGAGGGAAAGAGATGGAAAGATTGAAGTGGGTGTCTCCCAGAGAACCTTAAGTTTGATTGGTAAGGAATTGGTCCTTCTTTGCAAGAGGCTTTCTGAAGTGTCACCTCCCTGCCCTCGAGACGGGAAGAGCGTAGTAAAATAAAAAAAAGCAAATGAACACGACAGAGCCTTTTGATGTTGAGTGGCAAATGAGGCAAAAAGCCGATAGGTTTTTTCACCTGCTAACAAGGGTTGTTTTTCTAAAAACGCCGGTGTAATTTTTCGTCGGTTTCTCCTCGAGTAGAGCGTAACGTATCTCGGCCAGCTGTTTAAAAAGCGAGTGTAAAGGTTCATTAGTCCATCGTTTGAATCTTTGAGGCGCTTAAACTATTCGGCCCGGAAAAATAAAATTTGTAAGCCATTTATTCTTAGGTCGTTGGTGAAAAGTGTGGCCGACTTGAGGGCCACATATCTGATACGGTCTGGTTTTTTTGCTGGAAAAAATTGCCTCACAATTAAAAGTGAGGGGAACAAAGGTGAAATTTCAAAGGTTGATATAAATGCAAAATTATTTAATTTAAAGCCTTTTCACACCGCTAAATAGTTGAAGAACAGGCTATATCTAATATTATAATAATAAAATTATAATATAATAGTAACTTAATAATCGAATACAATTAGTATCTGATATAATAATGACTCGTTTTTAATCTCTCTCAACAAGCGCTCTTGGTGCCGAACTAAGGAAAGTAGGACAATATGGATGGCCGGTGTAAAAACAAATACTTATTTCCTTATTCAATTCAGTTCAATATTAATATTGTGAAATTTTAAATAATTTAACGACAGTTTTGAACTCAATCATTCTTTCAGAGTTCATCTAGCGTGACAATTTATTGACTATGGAGACTAAACTTCGCGTTTAAATTTCTGCGTTTTTCTGCAAAGTTTAAAAACAAAATAATTTATGATTGGGCAACTACTTGCGCCACCTTTTCGAAATAACCGACAAGTAATAATTTTCGTTAATTCAGTAATAAAATTTATTCAAAGCAGACATTTTAATGATGGATAAGGCAAAATATTTTCTTTGTTATAAGTGCAGCTAGTCATATGAAGGTAATTTTTTATGATAGGGGACGTTTTAATCAGATACGATTTGAGTTGGCCGAATATACGCATAAACATGTTTTTAAAATAATAAATCAACACTAAAATAGGGAGATCAAGTCAAAATATTGCTTTAAGAGCAAATATTGGTCATTATAAAGGCAAAATCTGATATCTCAATTTAAACTATAAAATATAGCTAAACGACTGCTTATCTACACCCTGTACAAGCAGAATGTAAATTGGTCATATAAACCGTGAAGATGTTAAAATTTAAGAGCAAAATTCGCTAATTTTAATTTCCTAATCACATAATATATAAATTAATTCAGAAATCAATTATTGCCCATATTTTCAAATCAATTTCTCGACCGAATTCTTCTCTATCGGAAGCACGTATTCATTGAACTTTTGTAACACACGAGAGTAGAAAGAACTAAAATCTGGAAAATTTAAGCACTAGAGTCACTTGTTTTCCTCCTTGGAAGATATGGTCCACTTCTCACTATTCCATATATCTCTGCTTCTTGACGTGGCCTATATCGCAGGCGCTGAGGAGTTTCTGGGGGCCATCGATCCCTCGTGGTGATAAGCTACGTCGCCCATACCCCTCTTCCAGGACTTTCCCTTCAAAGGGAAATAATAATAAATTCTCCTTTCCTTTTCCCCACTCTCCCTAAGTAAATCCAAATCCAGTCAAGAAGGTCCAATTTCCTCTTTGCCTATGCCTTGGATCCTATTTCTCACTTGGGGAACGACAAGGATGCAAGAGGAGGAATGAAGTATGCGGCCATCTATTACGTCCCCAACTCTGCATCTATCGGGCCAAAAGTGCACTCGGTGGTGATTATCACGCTTTGGTATAAAGTCGATAGCATGTGTTGCCGAGGTCAGAAAATTATGTAAAGGGCACGTCGCCTACTATTGGATGCAATCTTTAAGACAAGCGTATTGATCTGGTCATATTGTTAAAATAAAAAAATTAAAAGTGCCCTCATATAAAGCTAAAATTTAAGTAATAAGTGGTATGCACGTGTTTAAAAGTTAACGGTGTAACTATAATTGACTGATTTTCTAAGTTTATTTCAAATTTTACACGCAAATATATTTCATAACTAGTTCCTTTTCGTCTATGTTCCATCAAAACCAAGGTTGAGTCCGATCTGTCGAATTTAAGAATAAAGATGCTTATTTCAATGCATAGAAAAACGTGTTAACGAAATTTTATGATTAAATTTAATGGCAGAAAGACAACTATAATCGAAGAAAGGGATTGAACAACAGATGGAAATTAATATAAACCCCTTAAAATATATAAAACGCCGAGAGAGACAGAGTAAATGAAAAGGAAATAATTATTCTTCGGGGGAAATGAAATTTCCAATCTACCGTACAATATTTTCGAGCACCACTAAATTAGAGTGAAAAAATATAATCCTGATAGTGCGGTCACCCGCAAATCAAACACCAAAAATACCGTTGCTGAAGTCACGGCCTCAACATGACCGCGTAAAAGAGCATAAATAAAAAGTCAAGATGGTCCTTTGAAAGAAGAGGAGTAATAGAGAAGATAGAGAGGAAGATTTACAAATAGGGAAATAGAGAAAAATCGCAGGAAAAGGTAGAGGAAGGGAAAAAAGGAGAGAAATAGAAGAATAGAGAGAGAGGGCTGGAGTGTGTGGGAGGAATAGAGAAGGAGAGAGATGATTCATGGGAAAGAGAGAAGGGGCGAAAGAGGACGCGGAGTAAGTGCCACACTCCGTCATAGGATGAAAGCGGATGCCAAGTTTTTGCGGCGCTTTTTCGCCCAAGATGAGCACTCGGCCTTTCTATCGCCGAAGAATAAGAACGCCGGACCATCCCTTAATGGTCTTCTCCTCTTCCTTTGCTCCCTATGTCCCCCTTCATCTATCTCCCTCCCCCTCTTCCTCTCACTCCCTTCCCCTCTTCTCGTCACTCCTTCCCCCTCACTCCCTCCCCATCAGTACCTCCCCCTCACTCCCCCGTCCCCCTCCCTCCCTCCCCCTCACTCTCTTCTCTTCGTAGGTGTTTTACGCAGTGGGAATTTTCTCCCTGTTAAAACATAACTGATACATAGTTTTTTATGACCCACAAAACTAACATTGTTTGGTAATGCTCTGTTATCTACTAAGAATATATTAACTTGTAATTAATATGTATTTTGCTGAAATCTGTATGTAATTAATTTCTCTTATTTTGTAAATATTGTAATTACTTATATGACGAAAGGGTTAAACGTAAGAAGGGACTACATAGTCTCAATTTCGCCCTAATAAAGTCGTTTGTCTGTCTGTCACTCTCTCCACCCTCTTCCCCTCCCTCCTTCCTCACTCCCTCCTTCCTAACTCCCTCCCCCTCTTCCTCTCACTACCTCCCCCTATTCTCGTCACTCTTTTCCCCTCACTCCCTCCCCCTCACTCCCTCCCCCTCACTCCCTCCCCCTCACTCCCTCCCCCTCACTCCCTCCCCCTCATTCCCTCCCCTTCTTCATCTCACTCCCTCCCCCCTCTTCTCGTCACTCCTTCCCCTCACTCCCTCCCCCTAGCCCCCTCCTCCTAACTCTCTCCCCCTAACTCTCTCGCCCTAACTCCCTCCCACTAACTACCTCACCCTCACTCCCTCACCCTCAATCTCTCCACCCTTTTCCCCTCATTCCCTCCCCCTCTCACTCCCCACTTCTTCTCGTCACCCTTCCACCTCATTCTCTCCATCTCTTTCACTCACTTCCTCCCCCTTCTTCCCCTCACTCCCTCTCCCCCTTTCCCCTTCTCTTCCTATCTCCTTCCGACGGATTCTCTTCAACCCACCCCCGTCCCAGCGAAAAACAACTCTTTGCGTTCTTTATATTAATTTCCTCTTATTCCCGTTTTCATTTCTCACTATAGATCGCAATGTTAAAGGTTCTCGCGGATATGCTATCGCGATTCATCTAAAGCAGGCAAGTCAAACTGGCCGCCCCATTCTGTGGTTTACTGAGGCTAATTTTCGTCTCAAGTGAATCCTGTGAGATTTCATATGAATGCTGTATTTTACCAAAAAGGGGAAGCATTTTTTCATTTTTACCGAATTATAAAACTCTAATGTGACAACCACATGACTTTTTCCATAATTGAAATATTTCTAAAAATTTCAAATAGGCTACATAACAAAAAATGTTTTAAGAAACTGCGAGAAAATTTTAGTTAACAAAGAACTGAAATAAATTCAAACCATAGCCTTCTGATATTGGATATAGCCACAAAGCTCAAGCAATTCAGAAAATAAAAAGGACCGTTACTAAGATGTGACTAAGCGTCAATTGTTAATAATAGTCTTCGGTAAGTGGCGTGGTGGTGGCAGCTAAAAATATTAGATATCTCTTAAACAATGCTTTATATGGAAAAATGTTTCAAAAAAGCTAGTAGAAAATTAAAGTTCCTACAAATTGTATTCCAGTATGTTTTAAATATATCAAATATTAAAGCAAATATCTCAAAACAAAGAAGAAGTGACAATAGTAAACACCCACTTTCGTTTGACCGATTTTAATAAAAAATTAATCAGTTCTTGTGACACTCATAATAATGTTAAATATAAAATTTTGCATAAAGCTGATTAATAATTTTTGAGTTAGAGCACCCAAAATAAAGCTATAACATACACACATAGACATCATTGAGAAAATGGTCAAAACGTGTTCAGGGGACCTCAAAACGTGTATTTCCGTTGAAATCTCGAAATCAATTTTTTTCATGAAAACGATACTTTCCCCTATACTACGTATGGAGTAAGTGAAAAATTATTTTTATAAATTATTGTTTTAAATTGCAAAATAGTCGACCAATCCTCTAGTTACAGTCTGTCGTACCGTTTCTGGACCTCATTAAACAACTGCGGCCCTTCTATAACATCAATCGCTTTAATGCGGCCCTTCTATAACATTCATCGCTTTAATGCGGCCCAGACGTATGTTTGAGTTTGAAATGCCTATTCTAAAGCAAATGAATGACTTGAAATCATTAGCGGTTTCTTAAATAAATTTTCAGGAAAACAACTATTATTAAAAATCATAATAAGCAAAGTGATAGACGCGACACAATTTATTATTACACATATTAGATATAATTTTCTAATCAATACATTATAACTTGAGTTAAAAGGCATTGTGGGATTTTAACTATCAAAGAACTAGATTTTAATTTGTATATTTTTTCACACGATTGGTTTCATCATTACTATTATTTTGATGGGCACGTCAAATACATAAATGAGACTTGACTGCATCCATTAAGTGGCATCACTCCAAAAGCAACGCGTAAACCATTTGCGGTAATTTATCTTTCTTTAAGGCCATAAAAAATCGAATACTATCTTTTTTTGAACCGATTCGAAACTTATTCGAGGCACTTCAGTTATAAATTTTCTTTCACGTAATTGGTCGATCAGAGTAGACATTTAAACATTTTAAAATTGAAAATGTAACTTCATAATATCCTGTCCTGAATTACATTGATTTCAACCATAAAGTCGAATGATGTAGGCGCAACTTTGTGGAAATGAATATTGAAAACTCAAAGAAAAACTAAGAGACGAAAAATTTATTAAATGACCTCGTACGAATTCAACTTCGAAGTAAAAGTGACTGCAATGATATTTAATAAATTTGTTGCTACAAAATTTGTCTACATTGATTTTTATGAAAAATTGAATGCACACGGAATACAACTCAAGAACGTCTGAGGAAATTTAAAAGGAGCAGTATCATACAGGAACAGGACAAAATGAATTCTATAACGAATTATACAACATCTATTATTGAAACAAGTCACTCCTACAAATATTAAATTTGTAAGCAAACCAATTTAACGGAATTAAACGCAATAACCTATTTAGTTACAATGAATTAAATCTGAAACTAACTTCTCGAATGTTTTTAACTTAATAACTATCACGCAAAGCTTTTTCTTAATTCTAATCTATTATTGCACCATAATCCATTTTGCAAAGCAGCGCCAAATATAATTTAATTTTACTGTTACTTTATTCTCTATATATTGGCTAAAATGTTAAATATCTTAATGATACCTTAAAGGAAATTTATTCTCATTCGTTTCAAGATTAGCCTCTATTAAATTCATTTACTCATTCTATAACTACTAACTCTTGCTCTACAATAAAAGAGGGACCATTTTCGCAGGGCCGTAATATCTTTGGAAAAAATCCCTTTTACTCTTAAAAGGTGAGTTTCTGCCGTTTTCGCAAACATTCTGAACTCAGTCGCACAATGTAAAACGATTAACTCTAAGACAGGGTTTAGGAAGCGATAGAAAAAGGACCAAAAATGGCCATTAAAATCGAAAAAATAGATCTCTAGATTTGAAAAATATTTTCGCGGAACGGTTCAAAAGTTGGGACAAAAGCTGGCGGCGATTACCTCGTGGAAGAGGCGACAAAGAGTTATCAGGGGAAAGCCTTCGGCGACCATTAAATAAAAAGGATTGCCGCGATGCCAGCGCACCTATGGGGAAGTGAGAGAAAATTTCTCTTTATCCCTTCCACCATTTCTTTTGACCCCTCTTTCCATCACTGTCCAAAGTGGCCCCCGAGTGACATATGATGTTCTTTCTCATGAATGGAAATTTAGCCCTTACTTATATGCGCGTGCGCGTACACAAACACACACACACACATACATACATACATACATACATACATATATATATATATATATATATATATATATATATATATATATATATATATATATATATATATATATCGACAAATGTTAACAAATTTCCCTTCGATAAATTCGAGTTTCTACAATAAAATGAGCAAATTCCACGCCTAGTTCAATTTTCTAGGGAATGATTTGTAAAAACAATGAAGTACTTATAAAGCAGGTACTATTGCGCCTATTTGTTGTTTATTGAGCATACTCCATCGTCCTTCAAAGCACATGCTTTCATATTAATAAGCTGAAAACTTATTTATACTCGAAGACCATTAATTCTATCTGTTGAATTTCAATTTATTATATGAGAAATATAGGAAGAATAAATTTAAAGTCATTTCCATGATTTCAAATAATTATGTCTATAGATTTAAATCTGGATCGGCATGCAATAATAAGGAAACTATTTTAGCCGTGACTATTACACTAATTGCAAGTGATAGCGATTACTCTATTATACCAATTGGTTTGATCATTTGGGCTTGTTCTATTATTGTGAAAATAAGACGAGCAACGCTTGTTATTACTAGAAAAAAGCAAGACAACAATATAAACTGCGATTGGCAAATCTTCACATCACCCAATTGCATCGTTTTCTAAATGAAATACATATTGACCTTCATTTATAACAGTCACTCATCTAGTGCGCTTCGATGGGCTTTTCTATTGCATTTAATCAAAATAACTAGCAAAAAATATGAATATTTAAAATACTGCCTACCTACCACCTATCATAGTTTTATTGATAAGAGATTTCCGCGTCCAGTTTCTCAGGCTTAATATATGCATGCACTTAAGAGCAGAATAGGGTTAAGTGCGAATGTTTTAAAGAGAACCCATAAAGTGGAAAAGCTCAAGATTCTGCAATTAAAGAGGAGCGAAGGGGGTAATAGGCACTTAAGTGATTAAGAAAAATGAGGTGTATTAACAAGGAAAGAAAGGGCAATAAAAGAGAGGAATGAGAGAGAAGGTAAAGGGGAATCTATGGAGAGGTGGGAATAAGAAATAAGACTTAAAGTCTGAATAAGACGTAAAAAAGAAAAAGAAGACGGCGAGAGAAAAGAGAGCCATAAAATATGGAGGGATTTTGGGAAGAAGAGGGAGAGAAAGATTTTAAAGAAAGATAATGAACGAGTTCTAACAAAAGAAATAACGAAATTTACCGTTAAAACCATTTACTTTGGAAACTTTTGATCTTTTATAGAAAACCCTATTATTCCCCGAGGCTATTTTTAAAATGATACAATACCCCAATAATAGTTACTATACTGTTTATTTAAGTTTGAGGGAAAAATAGAAAATGACAATTAAATGGTATTCGGAGTGCATTCTAACAAATTTCAGGACGACAGTTCTGAGGCGAAACGAATATGTCATAACGTCATTCTACAATCTTAACGGTTCCCAAATAAGCGATGGAAGTTTGGTCTTCCGCATGTGTTTGCAACTCGTCTCCTGCTAGAAGAAGTGTGCGAGGCATGGAATAATAATACAAGCAATTAACATCAACAGAGAGGCAACCACCAACAATTACTTAATCACCACCACTGTTAAAGCTCAAACTACTAATAAACCTGTCGAAGAACCAAAAATTAATCCGAAAAATTACAAACTTTCAATTAGTTATTTTATTGTGGAAGCGGTTGTCCGTCTTGTGATGTGTTTCTCTGATCTGCAAACAAAATGGTACGGTGCAGAAATGAAAAATTTTCGGAAGAAGACTATTATGAATATCCTGTTTTGTGGAGTGTAGTTAATTAGGATTATAACGACAATCTCGCAAAAGGTGATGTGTGTAAAAAAGGTGAGAGGCACGATTGCACAAAAATACCAGCAAGTAGCGACATCTTAAATCACACTGGGTCTCCTTCAGTGTAAACAGCCATTATCGCGCTCCTTCGCATGCGATTTAGCATGCAGATGACGCACCGTCTTAATGTACATACCTTAGATTAGATATCGCTGAATATATTAAAGTCGCAGTTGATCGAAAAAACCCTTAATTGGCAGAGAAATTAGTGCAATATGAACCTTTTCCTCTTCTAAGAGAAAGCCCAAGGATGAGGATTGATATAATTTTCTATCTATGCTAATAAAGCAGAAAGTTTTTATGTCAGTCCGCAAAAGTCTATGGCATTTCTGCTTTACCTAGAACAGTGGTTCTCAGCCTTTTGGTTCTCGCGGCACATTTTTATTCACTTTTTTCGCGGCACTCTGGAATTAGATTTGAATATACAACTACGATTTATCATAAAATACATTTTTTTGTATTATGTCGTATATATAATAGACCAAATTATGTTATTATATCGTAAAACAACAAATGATGAAGTTTTGTTAAAAAATCTATTTTAAAATCTTACATACTGTGACACTTGAGCTTGGCGTTTTCTAATGATTGGACTAATATTAGAACTTATCCGTGATAAGCAGAGTCTCATTTCATCTTCAACACAGTTGAACTGTTCCCTTTTTCTGCATTTAATGTGTAAGTGTCGAGAACCCCAACTCACACAGGATGTAGAAAACTGCTAAATTTTTTTCGCAATTTCTGAATATTCTTCTCTAAAAGATTTCAAAATATATCCAGACACAATTCGGTGTACTTGATTTTCAGAGTGCGATCAGTTGAAAGAGAAGCTAACTCTTCTTCTTCGGAGATAGTAAAAAAGCATAAGTCAGTTGCCATTGGTGGGCTTCCCTGTTGAAAAAACAAAGAGTACCTAGTTATTGTATCTGGATTCTGTTGTTTTACAAGTGAGATGAAGCATTTGGCAGATCCCAAAATGGATGAAGCACCGTCGGTACAAATTCCTGCACATAACTTCTATGAAATCTCCAAACGTTCTAAGTAAGAAGTCAAAGTATCGAATATATCTTGACCTCTTGTGTTTTCTGGGAGTTCTTTGTAGCACATAGATTGACTAATTATTAAATTTTTATGAATGAAGAGAATAAATGCTAATAGTTATGCTTTGCCGCTAATATCTGTTTACTCGTCAACTTGTAAAACAAAGTCTGGCATTTTAAGCTTATTATAAACATTATCCTCTATGTTAATTGACAACTTTTAACCTCCGGATAGTATAATCAGAATGCGGAATTTTGGCAATTTCTTGTTCCGCTTAATCATCGAGCATTGTCCTAACTTCGCATGGCACGCAGACAAAATGAGTGACGCAGCTATAGTATGGGCCTTTATTTTTTGAGCTATGATTTCTGCTACCCGATAAGAAGCAACTTGAACTCTACCAGACACGTTAACGTTTTTTCTCGAAGAAACTCGCTTGTTTAGAATGCAGTTCCATCAACCATTTGAAATAGTACAAATATTTATTCCTTCAAGGTGTTCATAATTTGTGGTGAAATATCGCTTCAATTTGCTGAGTTACTGTTAAGCGTTACGGGATTGTTTTTAAAAGTGAGTTTTTTCAATATTTCTCATATTTATCTTTTTTTATTCTATAAATATGGATGAGCATACACAGGTGAATAATTGCAGTGAACACTTTATATTATACCACTGAACTATCGTAGCAGATCAATGTTCTCGTTTCTAAAAGTGGATGTTTTCATGGTTGGGACGGAACTACCCAAGCTAGTATCAAACTGCCCCAACGCATGCCCTCGAAGAGATACATCGAAGAAAACTTCTTCTCAAATGGTGACATTGCCAAGCAAGAAATTGTTGGAATAATGCGATCCGAAGATCCTATGCAGACAGGCATAAGCTGTAAAGTTGGGAATAATTTTGAAACGAGAAAAAAGTCTGCTGTGACCGGGAATCGAGCCCGGGTCTTCCACATGCCGGGATGATATTTTTTAATAGTCAATATGGAAAATGATGATGGAGCTGTCGGCAATTTCGAAGTGATGTCTGCACCAAGCGCTGCGGATACCTGTGTCATGCTAAAAAGTTTTTGCCGTTTTTGGAGGTGCCAAAAATAGAAAAAATTATATAATTGTTAACAATTAGGAAAAGTCTGCAGCACAGACAATTATTTTTAACCAATTACAAAAGAAAATTATGGATATTGTTAATAAAAAAGAGAGACTAGTAATATTATAATACATCTTGTAGGCCACTTTTTAACAAATTTACAATTTTTCAAAATACTCAAGACTAATAATATCATAAAGTATCATATGCCAAATAAATCAATTGACTGAAGGGCGTTAGCGTTATTTATCCTTGAAAAAATAGATTGATTTAATCATCATTGATCGGCGTATGTGCTTAATTCCATATTTTTAAATGAAAATTTTAGCATAGAAACATTTAACATGCAATTCGATTGACACGAAATTCGGTTAACACGAAATGTTTTTGCCGATCCCTCATATTTCTCGTTAACCGATTTCCACCTTATTTTACATAAGAAAAAATATTGACAATGGAACTTACGAATATCACTACAACCCAAATTGACACTAAATTCCAACTGCTGTTCTCCATTATCACACATTCGTTACTGGTCCCAAATACAGTAACGAATCCACAATTTAGGAAAATAATAGGTAAATTTAAACCACGAATAATTGAAATCGTCATCGGCGAGAGGTAATTTTCTGCCCTAATCCATCAGTGTGTGTCACAGAATAGTAGATCCTTTTGTGTGGTAAAGGAGTATGGCCGCAAAAGAGTTACCAATACGCCGTAACATAGACGTCACCTGGAGTAAATTTCCAAGGAGGATAACCGCGACGATCGCGTTAATAGTTCTTCGGAATTGGTGACGAGTTTTGCACGTTCGTATTTCTCGAGGAGTGCTCCCGAATAAAAGACACGTCTGATTGAATTCAAGGACTCCTGCCATTGAGACTTGCCAGAAATGTGTGCTAGCTGAGAGAGATACCCAAATAGGAATAGGAAATAAAGCTGACGGATTGTACATTCCTATAGGAAATTGGAAAATAGTCTTTTTTGTCCTTTGCAGCTTTAATATCTCACAGAATACAACGGAATAGGGAGGTGGAGGTATTGATAAAACATTTAAAGTTGAGTGGAGATTGGATGGCGGTCCAAAAGGTTTTCATAAAATATGCCCAACAACATGAAGAAGTATTAAATACGTGCTTGCATTAGGTGCATTTTAACAGAGCGGACAAATGAATAGAAGCAAAGTAAAATGGATTGGCCGTTTGAAACCTGGTATTACAAGGTTATGTAGATTCATGCACATAACCACAGCCTTAGGAATCTATATCCAGATACCATGCATTACTTTCCTCTTGTCTGTGCCTTCCTTTTTAATTAACTTGAACAGCGTTGTTCATTCAATTACACGTTTCTAATCTTCACTTAAAACACATCACCACTACAACAATAGCTCCAGCATTACTGTCACTCGGAAAACTGTGGCATATATCTTTAGAAATAAAGAAGACTAATTATAGTTTTTCAAGCATGAAGGATTCCCATTTCGTTTAATCACGCTGCGTGCAAAAAAAGAAAGCCGGAAATAAAAAGTGACGTATGAAAGTTTCCACACGGTTGGCTTCTAACAAGAGCTCGAAAAATAAACCATTAAATAAGGCAAAGTAAAAAGGACGTACATCTTTTATCCAAATTATGAACTTCAATGATAAATATAACTTGATTAACATACACGATAACAAGAAGGAAATCCTCAATAAATGGAATGCACAGAGATTTCAAAGGCATTCTTTAAGTGGTTTACATACAAAACGGTAGGGAAAGATTGAGCGGTTCTCGAACCATTATCTCCGAAACAATAAGTCGTAATTATGTCGTACTGCATCTGAATAAGTTTTTATATCTATACCCCATATTTTTGAAAAACCATTTTTTCTTTAAAATCAAGTAATCGGTGTTTCAAATGAAAAATTTTAATTAATCAAAAATTAACAATTATTTTTATTCCTTTTTAATAAAAAATATCACGCACAGAAGAAGGCAAATTAATTCCATTGATGTACTTTTAAGGAAAAGACAAAAGTGTAGTTAGCAAAAGAGCACAATAAGTTTTAAGGAGTTTTTTTAAAGTTAGTCTTAAAACTCTTGCAAACGAACGATAAGTAAAATCAGCAGGAATAACATATGCAATGAAAAATAAAAACGTTTCAAAAATTTGTGTTTTTTAATTTTATAAATTAGGAAAATCTTAAAAATTTGTTTCATCAGTAAAAGATTTTAATGTATGACTTACCTAGAATTGATTCGTCTTCCTACTGTCACTCATCATTCTTTCCTCAAAAATATTTTTCTTGACAACGGTCACTTGACGGATAATTATTCTTTGACGAATTAGTTATTATTTGCTTCATTTTTCGCCAAGCGCTCTAGCTGGCACGTGTTAGACACGGTTCGCCTCAAATTACGCACGCACCACTTTGGAAATTTGATAGACGAGATTCTGAATCTCTCCTCGCTTCATTTACTTCTCTACGCTCATGACTCAATCTAAGCATGGTTAAATGACTGTTTTCTTTCTTCTGTTTAGTCTTTTCGTAGAGGCTTAAGTCACATTAAATACTAAGGGAAAATCAAATTATATTAAAAGGGGTTTTAGTTAGTATTAAAATTATATTTTTTGTGGAGACAGTACCAAACTCTCGACCATTAATGCGTGTTTAATTTAATCTGAAAAACAATTATACCTATTACACAGTTACAAAAACTGACGGCCTCTTCAGTGAATTCTATGGTGCCAACATATTCCGGGAAGGGTGGTCCGATCTATTCTTCTATCAGTTTATGTGTGATTAAAGAGAGTATTTACATTCACTGGACACACAACTACTGTCATAATTTACGATAAAGCAAAGCCATGCCTTTTATCTAATATCGATGCCCTGTGACAATAAATTTTAATGTATCTAAATAGAATATATCTTTCAATATACAATGGTCAGCAATGGATACTGTGCACTAAGGTTTGGAAGAGATAATTATTTTTAAATTGAAATTTCACCTTACTTCATAAATAATCTCTGCAAAAAGTGGAAGTTCGAGTTATTTTTTCTGCGATTATGATGAGTAAATTTTACACAGTGGAATCTGATTTCATCGACGTGATTAACCAGGTTTATTTTAATTGTACTGGATCATAAGTTATCAAAATAGATTTTGAATAGATATGACACGTATTCAGTAGTAACCAGTGGCCTTTACTTGACGTTGTAAAAGACTGACGAACGGGCATTTCTCCCCCTGTTCTTCGGACTTAGTTATTGAATATTTTCTTCAAAAAAACAATGACGTATCGTATTGATTTGGCGAAATATTTTGGCCATCTTAACTCAGTTTTGTTTGAGACGTGATTGTGTTCGAAAGTGCTAAAGGAAATTGTCGGTAGGCGATAACCATTTCGAAGAGAAGGCTACGCAGTCCCTCATGATAGTATTTCCCACACAGGTAACAATTAATTAGGATATTATTCATGTATGTCGAAAATGGAGAGATTTAAAATGCTCCTGTCTGTTAATTTTCCAATAAACATTATGAGATAGAAATCGTAATAGGGTTAGCGATATTTTAATTATAACTCGTTGTTAGAATTAATTTATTAAATAGCTGAGAATGAGGAAAACTCTCGATAGAAGCTTCATAAATGACTTTGCTTGCGCTAAGTTTGTTTAAAATTCCACTTAGTTTGTTGCGTTAAAAACTAACAGTGAATTTCGTTTCATTTCCAATTCCATTTGTTGTGATTCACTCCCTTTTCCTTAATTTTCAATATCAAATCTTCACCATTTATCTCCTTTGTGAGCCCCAAAGTAGTTTTTTTATTTCTGCCCTTTACAAAGCTTAGCATTGCACGTCTTTGTGACGTGATATGGTCATTCTTCGATAAAGTGTCGTCTTGTATGCGTGTTAAGAGAAATTTATTTCATTGCGTGACCGCATTCTCCCACCGCTGGAAAACTTGCACCACATCAAAGTTAAGAAAACGCCGTTTTGTGCATTAGATCTGTTGGATTCTTCCTCTTATTTCCAGCTTAGAATTAATGGCGTTTAGGTAGTCTCATCGAAAGGCAATCGATCGAAATTAATGTTGGTGTGATAAAGTTTCCAACAGGTCATATCATAATTGGGAGGACTTGACGGAGTTAAAAGTAAACTTTTGCTAAAAAAAGATGAAAGAGTTTTGTGAAATTTACATAGAAGCCAATTGGCCATTCATAACCTCGCATTACTTGAAATAAATCCATCCAACTATCGGTCAAATTGTCTAAATCGGCGGTAGTTTTCTTATCGACTATTACATAAATAGTTAAGCATAGTTCTTTGGAATCAACATGTAAGTTAAAATATCACTGAAACTCTCCATTTTAGGTGGAAAACTACTTCATCTCGTTTTGTGGATATGGAACTCGTGAAATTAATCATTCTCATGGTTTTGTGGCACTGAGGTGGCGAGGGTAACTAAAGGTTTACACCCTTTACAGAATAAAACCTTCTCTGGTTTACATTATATAATATGTGTATATATATATATATATATATATATATATGGATGTCAACAAGGTGTTGGGATGAGGAAACCCAGTGAGCACTCACCAATCGGACGACTTCAGGTTGGCGAGGCCCCGGGGATGTCGACACACGTAAAATAACACAAAAACACAGAAACATCACAAACGTAAAGCTTTCGGAACTACTGAGTTCTCTCTCTGTAGCTGAAGAAGGAGTAGTTCCGAAAGCTTTACGTTTGTGATGTTTCTGTGTTTTTGTGTTATTTTACGTGTGTCGCTTCGACATCCCCGGGGCCTCGCCAACCTGAAGTCGTCCGATTGGTGAGTGCTCACTGGGTTTCCTCATCCCAACACCTTGTTGACATCCATATATTCATTTTACCTTTCCTTTTCCGTAAGTTGTTATATATATATATATATATATATATATATATATATATATATATATATATATATATATATATATACACTGCGGAAAAAATCGACTAACTAGTTTGACTCTATATCTTTTAGTGCTCCTTTTCTATTTAATTAGACCTAGCTGTCTAAATTCAGTTTATCCTGCTAAACAAATTTTAACCCGTGATTTGCGTATTATGGCACTCGACTTATTTCGATGTCATTCTTGCGACCATTAATAACAAATCCAAAATCTTCCTTTCCTTTTAGAGTGGGAAAACAATCATCGACACGGGCAAAATTCCCAGATGAGCAGGTTTTAGTTACATCCTTCGTGAGCTATTGAAGTTGCTGGGACGACTCAATTTATGAATTTGTAACTACGCCATTTACTGGGACGATGTTTGTTTAAGTGAATTAAAACGTAAGCTTTATCGCAATGGGATAAAAAAAATTCCCCGTTATTTTCGGCTGATTGGTATTTGGATGAGAAATGAGGTGGGAATAATTTCAAAGGAACTGTTTCGTTCATATTTCGTTACCAAGTTGGATTCATTCTTTTTAACGCTTTGTTTCCATCTTAGGCTATTGTTGTTTTACACACACTAACTGAATTTATATCTAGAAATAATTATCACTATCCCATTACATCACATTTACCTTAACACTTCAGTGGTCGCCCAGGATACTATTGTGGCACAGCACATTAGTTTTTTAAATCACTCACAGACTACTGGAGTGTTAATTAGTCCGTAGAAAATATTGCCAATAGGACTTGGAGATAATTTTTTCAATTATGGTCGGTTTCCTTTGGTCTATATCACTCACGCTTATACGTCAGCCTTCATACCCTGGATCACAAACCAGCTCGATGGAAGCATAACGTGCCCAATGCAGAATCAATCCGAAAATTATTGGGCACCGTGTGAAAAAGTGGGTATTTTATATTTAAAAAAAACATGCTAAAAACCTACACGTCTTTAGTGTGTGGATTTATTTTATAGACAAAATTAAGTACGTATATCTGTAGTATGTCTAAATATATATAAGCAATCTTATGATTCTATTTAAACGCATTTGTTAAAGGTATTTACTTTTTCGAAGTTATCAGGCCAAGGCAAGGAGGAGAAATCTTTTCCTTGAATGTAAGTAGAAATCCCATCTTGAACATCCGGAAACATCAAGAGAAAATTCTGAGAATAAGTTCAAATTAGATGGGAAATGCTTTGCCACGTTCAAGTCGCTATGAAGTGACGAAGAAATAACAATGAAGATTCCATGCGACAACAAATGTGTCGACTGATTCGGTACGAAAACGAACCTCAATAACTCGTTACTAAAGTGACTTCGAGCAAGTCTTGCGCCGCAGTCGTTCCGCTACAGAACTTTTGCGGGCATAAATCACCTTTCATTAGCCCAACACGGAGTTTGGGAAGTTTTTATCAAATAACCCTCTTTCCACCCTTTTTCCCCTTTGTAAAAACTTTTGCAGCGTCCCACGTTCGCAGTTCCTTGTTCACTTTTTTCCTAGACTTAGGGAAACGTCATAAATCAAGGAACTCGAGTTTAGAAAAAAAAGAGAAAAATAATACAGCTCCGAAATGATAAAAAAAAAGTTTGGAGCGAAATACTATGGGGGGCTTAAAACTGAAATCGAGGTGCAAAACGTGACCTACATTCAATTCTTCCCTCAAGTGTTCAGCCAACGGCGGTGGTCGCTCACGTTTGACGTTAAATATTTGCTCGCTGGCTTGAATTCCGAGGAGAGGGCAGCGTGGTATAAGTCGCGCAATACACAAAAGTGGCGCTACGACGTATTTAGCATGTTTTATAAAGGGTCGCATACGGATATGACGTATGATTCGAAATCTGTTCGGAGATATTAACGTGCGCACGATGCATGATATAGGGAAGAGTAGTACTAATAATCATAGAAAGTAATTCTTATTTACGTTTATTAAACTTGTGAATGCAATCAAAGTTGTTGGTTTATTATAAATTTTGTAAATTTCAGCCAAACCAATATTTTCCAATGAGAATTTTCCATGGGTATTAAAAAAAGGAATTATAAAGTTTCATTTTTGAAATAGATCGACCGATCCTGTGACCC
The DNA here is from genome assembly GCA_028673005.1 of Tanypteryx hageni. Classification (NCBI taxonomy): domain Eukaryota; kingdom Metazoa; phylum Arthropoda; class Insecta; order Odonata; family Petaluridae; genus Tanypteryx; species Tanypteryx hageni. The sequence continues at coordinate 76,724,026 of CM054114.1, read as the reverse complement.
CGCAAAAGCAGTTTTTATTTGTATTATCACCATAATTCGTAGGAGCTATCGAGGTTAAGTCTAGGCATTAGAAATAATCTTCTATGTAATCCCAACCTGTATATCTACCTCATTGTTTAATTATTAGATTTTGCCGAGATGTAGAGTGACTTTGTCTGCAGGATACTTTTGGTTCCTTTTCCAATGCTTAATGTCTAAAATTTTTGGCATAATTATTATAACGATAATGTAAGTGTTTGTATTTCAATAATGATATTTTCCGTAAAAATCGTAGAGGAAGCATCCCCCTAGATTGACAAAAAATTAAATAATATTTTTGTGTAAAGAAAATGTTGGTCTCAATGTAATCTCAAAAACATATCTACCAATTAAAGACCGGGCCAAATATGAAGTAGATTACGAATATCACGAGATGTGGTGATGTTTAAGTGTAGATTATACAGAAAAATGTTGCGTTGAAAATGTATTTCCATTAGCTAGTTTTCATTTGTTAAACAGCCAAAATTCTATCATGTGCGAATTAAAATTTACGGTTCCATTATACCAGTAAGCTAACAGTCGTGTATACAAAGCTTGTCGCATGTGTTTGCTGAGTTTCGGGAAAATAAAAACATACCATAAAGTTTTCATCAGATTTTCCGGGTCGTAAAGGGAAATCCACATTTGAGAAAACAATGTATGTCGGTCATTTTGTGCGCAATGCGTAGCAATCCAGGTGATTAAAGTAATGACCTGTTTCGCCATCCCGACGATTTCCCTAGCATCATCCGATACAACCCGAAACCGCAGAGTGCTGCCCCTAAACACAGTGTTCGAGGAAACGAATGAATTAACATTTAGCTTATTATACCCTTAGACACACACCCCCCTCGCGTTCAAACCAAACTCCTTAGCTGCTCAGCTGGTGAAAGGGAGTCAACCACACTTGAAGTGCTGTCTGACAATGTAATTCTCTCCTTTCCTTCTCTCTCTCTCTCTCTCTCTCTCCCTCCAAGTCTGTTGAAATCCATGGTAACCAATGTCCTCTACACTCCCATTCCCCTCCCTACCATTCTCCGCTTTACCCTTTCCTTCCTTCCCCACCCATCCTCCTCTTACCTATTCCTCCTCCCACTCTCCCCTCTACTTTCCCCCTTTCAAACTTTCCTCCTTCCATTTCCTTTCATCATCTTCTCCTATTCTCCACTCCTTCCCTCAATTTCCCTCACTCCACTTAAATATGGAAATATGCGTCACCACGCTGGGTATGGAAAAGAGGGGTGGGTTTTGGAGGATAAGGAAGGGGGAGGGGAGGTGGACCGTGGGTGGAGAGAGAGGCGTAGTTAAGGCCGTCGCCCCTTTACACACTTAGGCTCGCCCACGGAACTCGGGCCCTTCCCATACATTTTCTCCAACACTCTCTCCTCCATTACTGTTGCCTCTTTTCCCTCAGGCTATGCTACTTGCCTCTACGTCACTCTCTTCTTTCTTCTCTCTCTCTCTTCGGTTCTTTCAATCCGCGTTTCTCTCATTTGTAACCTCGTGTGTCCTTCACATAGGACCATCCTCTCTCGCTCATATCATAGCCCAGTGGTTTTCAACAGGTGTGTCCCGACACATTAGTGTGTCGCGGACGAGGTCGAGGTGTGTCGCGAAAATTTAGAATAAAAGATCAAGCTTAGTCGCGAAAATTAGAAATAATTACAATACAACAGGCACGGAAAAGTTTTTTTGGCTAACAAACCTTTTGTTATATTTTTTGCTATATTTATGGTTTTATTGTTAAATAAGGAAGTTTATGTATTTTTGTTGTTTTAACGAAGAAAATTGACTATTTATTTCATGGTGTGTTGCGGGAGCTGGATCATTTAAAAAGTGTGTCGCCAAAGGTAAAAGGCTGAAAAACACTGTCCTAGCCTCTCTTTTCTTATTATAACTCCGCCATTTCTCTCACGAGTGCCTTTATCTCCTATTCCACAACTCAGCACGTGCTTTTTCAATTAAAAACACGCTTACAACATTAATGTCACTTATTCAACCGCGTCGCATGCCCATTTTTCTCTGTCCATTCAACTTATTTGTTTGACGCATTAAGATTGAAACCTTTGAGAATCCATCAGAAAGTCCGTATATATTTCTCAAGCATCCCTGGCCGTTAAAAAGTTCTACAATTGACAGTGTTTTTTGCAGAAATCTTTTACTCCAGAATGGTAACGTGAGTCACTCTGACTCACACATTACCAAAAGATGTGTCTAACGCTGTTCGTCTACAAACACGGTTACCGGCTACAATTTACGCAAGAGTTGCACAAGGGGCCGGCGTGACAATGGCAAAAAAGCGGACTCAGTTTGACAAACTTAAGTAATGATCTGAAAGCTATGATTTGCAAACCCTTAGAAGAGGCTCCTGAAACGCACCAAGCGACAGAGCGACAAATATAAAGCAAGTATTGTCATTTGTGCCATTATGCCAAGAGAAGGAAAACCTTCCCTCTCTGCATATTTTTCAAGAAGCCTATCTGTGACGGGCACCAAAACAATTGTTTCCTAATTGTTAATTTACATATTTCTAACATTTACTACATTTTGACCTGAATAAAAATCATTTAAAAACAGTTTTGATGATATTTCCTTATTCCGAATTTAAGTGCGTCAAACTGACGCAGCGTTACAAATAAGTACCATAAAATAGCGTTACCATTTTAGGGTTAAAGGAAATGAGATATATTTTCAAGGCCGGTAACAAAAACGATGCCGGCTCTTAAAACACGGAGGAAATATTTTTTTGTTTCTCTAAGCAAATGAAAGTAAAATCAGTTTGTCATTGTGCCATTATGCCAAGAGAAGGAAAACCTTCCCTCTCTGCATATTTTTCAAGAAGCCTATCTGTGACGGGCACGAAAACAATTGTTTCCTAATTGTTAATTTACATATTTCTAACATTTACTACATTTTGACCTGAATAAAAATCATTTAAAAACAGTTTTGATGATATTTCCTTATTCCGAATTTAAGTGCGTCAAACTGACGCAGCGTTACAAATAAGTACCATAAAATAGCGTTACCATTCTAGGGTTAAAGGAAATGAGATATATTTTCAAGGCCGGTAACAAAAACGGTGCCGGCTCTTAAAACACGGAGGAAATATTTTTTTGTTTCTCTAAGCAAATGAAAGTAAAATCAGTTTGTCATTGTGCGTTTCTTTAAATATTTTTCTTGTGATGAATAACTCTTGAGATAATGTATCCGAGAACTCTAATTTCCATTAGTTAGACTTAATAAAAAATATATTTTTTGCCATCGAGAGGGAAATTCAGTTAAAAGTATCTAAAATAATGAATAATAATGATGTGTCAAATTCTGACACCATAAAAAGTTAACGAATTCACATAAAGGTTTTAGTTATATATTAGATTGTTATATATTAGATGAAAACTCGCCTTTCGTTGATTGTAAAGGTGCGTTTACAATACGTGAGCGAACGTTCATTCGTTCGCTCGTGGAAGGAGCGTTTACACTAAGCGAGCATTACCGCGAACGAATTCCCTCGCTTGATGATTCGCTGGTTTCCGCCCTGCTAGCGAACATCGGCGAGAGCGAACGAACTCGTTCGTTCGGTCTCAATCACCGTTCACATTACAGCCAATCCATTCGTTTGCTTGTGTTCGTTCACTCGTGCTCGCATAGCGTAAACGCACTTTAACAAAAATGCGCAAACATGCAACTGATTAGAATAAATAGGAAGACCTAGGACTCCCACTTTGCCACATCCTGTTTACTGATCCGCCTCCTTCTTGATTAAATTACTTATTATAATTATTATCCGAGTTTTCAGTTTTTGAGGGCCGAACTTATTTTTGATTAGCTAAAATAAGTAAAGTATCGTATCGAAAATTTCGCGAGTTCTATTGTTCGTTTTATAACTCCTTTTTAGGCGTTCATTACCAGCGAAACGATAGTAGCTACTTGGTGGATCTTAATTAAGTGTTAGTGATCCTCATTAAAATTTATCGCCCAATTGCGATTTTGAACTGCACCCGTCAATTATAAATTCCAATTCATATAAGCGCTTAAATAAACGTACACCCCTATCTCGTTAAATGGCATCCGTCAAGTAACAATTAAATAACGTATTTTATCTCTCCCTAGCTCTTATACGATCTTTGATGAATATATTTAAAAAATATTCGGGTAGAGAACATCATCTACCACTGAAAAGTCCGCGAGAGCTTATAATTTCGACTTATAGTCGTGAAGATTCAGCTACCACCGAATCGTTTGATACCGTTTTATGCGCATTTCTCCTAAATAAATCTCTGTGTATTCCATTTATGGAGTATATTTTCCCATCTTGTTCTCCTATATAATGTATATGCAAACCGCCCCATTCACTACATTCATTTAAGCACTGCGATAATTTTCTCTATCACTTTTCCCCCTCTTAATAGCCTTCCAACATCACTCTAGATCAGTGTTTCTCAAACAGTGCTCCGCGGAGCCCTGGTGCTCCGCAAGACATCTTCAGGGTCTCCGCCAAGCGCTCGCCCTAAACAATTCCAGCCTCGCTCCGAAATGTCTTTGAAGAGGCCGTAAAAATCATAAATTTCGTTAAATCTCGACCCCTGAAAACACTGCTTTTTAATATTTTGTGCGACGAGATGGGGAGCATTTATAAAGCCTTACTGTTCCATACCAAAGTGCGATTGCTGCGTCGAGGGAAAGCACTTGTGCGATAGTTTGAGCTGCGGGCTGAACTGGCCGCTTTCTTCGTAAAACACCGGTTTTACTTGGAAGAACGACTGACAGACAAGCTATGGTTGTTCCGGCTTGGATACTTAGCGGACATTTTCACAAAAATAAACGAAGTGAATCTGTCACTTCAAGGAAAACAGGTAACAGGGTTCACAGTCAATGACAAAATTCGAGCTTTTAAGAGGAAATTAGAATTTTGGACCACTTGCATCCGCCACCGTTAACTTGACAGCTTCCCAATAAGAGACTTCTTTAACGAGACTGATGGCGACATTGAAGAATGTAGTACGTTGATGTTGTGTGACGAAATTCGTGAACATCTGGAAGATATACATAACTCGGTCAAGCAGTATTTCCCAGATGACCAAGACGAGAAGTTGAAAAATGATTTATGGGTTAAAAATTGATTCAAATTTTGAAAAAGGCCAGGAGAATTCACTATAACAGAGCACGAAATGTTCATTGACATGATTTCAGATTCCTCAATACAACTAACCTTTGGGAAACTACCACTTCCGCAATTTTGGTGCAGTATTAGAGAAAAATATCCACAGTTGTCGAAGAAAGCTGTTAAAATACTCCTTCCTTTCACCAATACTTATCTTTGCGAGGCCGGATTTTATTTATACGCTTCAACCAAAACTAAATACTGCAACAGACTGGATGCAGAAGCAGGCATGCGAATCCAACTTTCTTCTATCAAGAACTTTGTAAGAATAGAAAGCAAGCCCACTCTTCTCATTAAAAATAATGATTGTTTTTAATTTTCGACAAAATGCATTAATTTTTCTTATAAACAATGTTGTTTTAATCTCTGAATAAAAAATATTGTACAAGTAAATGATTTGATTGTTATTATTTATGAATAATACCACATGAGTTAATAAATATATTTAAAAAATTTCTCTAAATTTTTTAGGTCTAATGCGGCCAACATCAATAGGTACAATACACACAAAGGGCGGATAGTTGGGACTCCGCATAAATTTGTTAGCGTGTAAAGAGCTCCGGAGCCCAAAAAGTTGGAGAACCGCTTCTCTAGATTTATACAAGTTGCTCGATATGAGCAGGTTCTATTGCAAATTTTTTAAAATAATTTTCTTGGCAGATTCTGGATATTTCTGTAAACTATGTATTTGGATGAAAATAATATATCCAAAACGAGTATTTCTCAAAACCTAATTCTTGGATGAAAAATCTATCTAAAATTTTTATTTCTGAAAACCAAATTCTATGTATTACCTCTTCAGTAATTCATCCGTGTTGAACTCTCTCATTGCAGTGATTGATTTTTCTCCTATGGCTACCGAAAAAACAAAGTAATAATTGATTTGGTTTTAAAATCGAATTTTCCTTTTTGTAATTAATTTGATATCATTTGATAATCAGTTTTATCACCTTCTCTATATCTGCATCTCTAGTCGAGGATTTAGGAATATACCTTTCTTATAGTCGCTGATATTTGCGACCACTGAGCTACGACGATATGAGGCAAATACATATTGATACAATCACAGGCATTAGTTGCTTTCCAATTTATACTTTTGTTAATTACTCCGTGTGAATTAAGTCAACTTGAAAACCACGATCTTTCATTCAAAACTGAAATTATGAAGCTACAAAAATATCTTCACGCTCAAGGCGGGAGGGCAAATCTTTTACTAGCCGCATTACATGATGCAAATACTTCCGAAATTATTTAAATGAATGCATAGAATTATATACGTGAAAATCGATAAAATATTTTAGAGTCAAAATTTAACCATAAAAGGTTTTCGACCATATTTTTAACAAAACAATTAAACCATCTTTATCACATTTCACTTTTCGCTTCCACAATGGCCGTAGTTTGCTCAACCATGCTTTAAGGCAGGGGTCGGCGAAGGTTTTCCCGTTGAGTGTCACTCATTACCAATATTCGCTATCTGTGGCCCTTCTCGCGTGCCACCCCTAAAATAATTTTGCCCACAACGATTACAAAAAGGTGATTCTTATATTTTAATTACAAAATGCGGCATCATTATAATACGAAATGCAAGTGAAATCAAAGTAAAGTTCTTTTAAATACATATTTTTGTAATTGTTCTTTGAAATACCGTACCATGTAATTTATCTTCGCGTGCCATAGGTTGCCGTCCCTGGCTTTAAGACCTCTTGGACTGCATTTACACCCACCTCCAACCATGCTTTTTGTTAGTTCTATCGTTTTCTTTTCCTTTATCTTTCACGAAAAAATATCTCCCTCAAATTAAATTTCACGGAATATTCTCTTACGGTCTCTTTCCTCCTTTGCATCCCCTTTAATTTCCTGTCCGTTCCCTTTCTCCATCCCATCCGTATGCCTCTCTTCAATCTCCTCCTCCATCTTACCCTCCCGCGGTCATAATTTTCATTTTCCCCTTTCTCCTCTCTAGTAGCTCCTCTCTCCGCATAGTCTCCACGCTCTCCTTTCCGCCTAAACTACTTCTGCCTTCCTTCCCTCTCCTTGTCCCACACTTCTCTTACGACCCTCCTCTTTCTTCCTCGCTTCTCATTACTTCATTTTCCTGCTTCGCCCCTTCATATCCACCCTTTCCTCCCACTCTCTCACTCATTTCCTCTCTCCCGCTTTTTGCCTCTACTATCCTCCTACCACTTTTCGCCCTTCTCCATCTCTCTCCTGCTTCCCTTCCTATCTACTATCTTTTTCCCCTCTTCCTTTCCCTTCCCTTTCATTTCCTCCTCTCTCTGTTCATACTTCTCCTTCATCCCCCTCCTCCATGACAGCAATTTTAACCCTAGATTACTAACCATTCCCAAAACAAAAATACTCTCCTACGCCATTTTTTGGGTTCTAGGTTTGGCTTTTTTTATAGTCTCATTTTAGCTTGTTACTTTCTCCATACGTATTGTAGGGGTAAGTATTGTTTTCATGAAAAAAATCGCTTTCGAGATTTCAAAGGAAATATACGTTTTGAGGTCCCCAGAACACGTTTTGACCATTTACTCGATTATGTCTGTGTGTGTGTGTGTGTGTGTGTGGTGAGTGTATCTGATAGCTTTTTTTTGGGTGCTCTAACTTAAAAACTATTAATCAGGTATAAGTGAAATGTTATATTTAACATTTTTATAAATTTCACAAGGACTGATTAGTTTTTGCTAAACATCGGTCAACCGGAAGTGGGTGTTTACTCTTGCCACATTCGTTACTTTAAAATATTTGCTTTAATATTTGAGAAATGTAAAAATGTATTGAAATAAAAGTTGTAGAAAATTTAATTTTCTACAAACTTTGTTTGAAACATTTCCCATGCAATGTATTGTTTAAGAGATCTTATATTTTTAGCAGCCACCACTACGCCACCTACCGACGACTATGGATAACAATTGTAACTTAGTTACGTATTATTGTTAGTAACGCTCCTTTTTCTTTTCTTAATTGTTGGAGCTTTGTGGCTATATCCAATATTAGAAGGCCATGGTTTGAGTTAATTTCTGTTCTTTGTAAAGTTTTCTTGGTTTCTTAACATATTTAATATTATGTAACCTATTTGGAATTTAGAACTGAAGTCCATGTTCACGTGCTATTTGTGGAGAACATAGTGGAAACGTGTTTGGAATACTGTGATAAAATTTAGTACGGTATTGTATGTACAAATGTACTGAGAATGTTGAAGTATTGTTAAGTATTTAAAAAATTGAAGTGTATCTCTTTTTTCTTTATTTAAAAAATATTACTATGAGGTAGTCTGTTAGACTAATGGTTAGTAATCCCGTTAGTAAAACAAAGGTTAATAATCTATTGTTAAACTTTCCCTGTCCGCCCACCTCTTCATTTCTTCAACCTGTTCTTCTCCTTTCTCCCTACCTCCTGGCATTGTATCTACTAGCAACTCTCCTTTACCCTCAACTCCCTCTCACTCTATATCTTCCTTTCCACTCGCAGCCTTCCTTATCCTCCCTCCTCTCTCCCTCCCGCTTCTCTCCCCTCAAATCTTTCTCCTTCCTCCATTCCTCCCCTTCCTTTATCTAATTCCCACTCCAGCTCTCCTTGCCTCCAACCAACATCTCATTTCGAGAGGAGAAGAGCAGAGATTGCAGCAGCGATGAGAGGAAGATATAGAGAGGAAGAATGGAGGGAAGGAAACGCCTTAAGGGACTCGTGCAGAGTTGAGCTGCGTAAACAAGACCTCCGTGGCGACTACGCTTTTCCATCTCGTGGCTAAAACACGCACCTCCTATTCCATCCAAATTCCTTTTTCCGAGAATCCCTCCCTATCCCTCTTCCTATTTTTTTTCTCCTTCACCCCGCCTTTTCCGTAAGAGTCAACACCTCATACATTCATAAAACGACGAAAACGACAGACGATTTCCACCTCATGACTCAAACCACTCAATAGGTTTCCTTTATCTTGGGACGTCGTCTCTCTCTCTCTCTCAGCTCGGCGATTTGTTCGTTCTTTGCTATCCTTCCTTAAGGCGGTGTAAATTTCTTGAGTGCAGAGCTTGCCCGCCAGGAGATGAGGGGCGGGATCGTTGGAAGGGAGCAGGAGGAGGAGGGAAGGATGGGATCTAGGAGAAAGTGGCAAAGAGCCCGTCTTTTGGCTAATTGCGGCCCTTGATCATCTGGAAGGTTGGAGGTGGGTGGAATGGAGGAGGAGTATGGGGAGGATATTAACCCGCCGGTTGTGTGCTAAAATGTAGGGAACCGGACGGATGGCCTTTTCTAGGGAGGAACTCTACGTTCTGAAGGAAGGGAGGGAATGTGGAAGAATGGGGTGGGGATGGATCGAGAAAGAAGGGGAGGTTGAGGGGTTGATGGCGTTTAGGTCTAAATATCCCGACTGGAAATTGTTTACACGAAAACTTTCAAAGTTTTGAGAAACCCCTTCCCACTCTTACGATACCTCTCGCCCACTTCAGTCCATCTCTTTCTTTCTAGATAACCCTTACACCCCTCTCTTTTCCTAGATATCCCTCAATTCTTTCTATAACTCTATCTTCCTCGCTCCTTCCCCCTTCTCTACAGCTCATTCTCTAGCTCTATCTCCCTCTCCCCTTCACTCCCTATTCTTCCGCTTTCTAGCTCCAGATATCCCTCTCTATTTCTATCTTTATTTCTCTCTCTCTTTCCCTCAACGCTCCTAAGCGTTTTGCTCCTTCATTCGATCGCTCGAAACATTCTGTTTACTCAAAGAAGTTGAATACATTTCCATTAAGATGACGCTAAGTTCACTCTGCTCCTACGCACATGTGACAAGGATGTTATTTTATATGTTGCGGGATATGGCATATTTAAACTATTTGAACAACACTTTGTTAATATATTTGGAGAAAATGCTTAAGAAACGATATAGAGAAAATCCTCTTGATTTTGGCATTCTGTGCTTATGATAAATTTGTTTATTACGTCTTCTAATTTATTTTTAGTAAAATATGAGATAAATTAATTACATGTAAATTTATCGAGGCATAATAATATTGAGAGTGAATGGTCAAATTAAGTATTTTAAGAACACGAATTCCTATAATATAATAATATTTCTCAGAGGAACCCGATTCCCGGATATTTTACTCAAATTTCCTACAATATCACGATCTTTGCCAAAATAATGTTTCTGGGTTCATTTAATCATAAATTAAATTAAAACAACAAACAAAATTTAACCGTGCTATTAAAAATTCTAGAATATCAATTATCGAAGGGTTTCACCATATTCCTGGAAAGGTGGAAGTTATTTTTACAAATTTAACAAGGAGCTCCTCGACGAAACTCTTTCACTCAAAAATCATATTGAAATATCTCAATTATTAAGTTGATGCCCTTTTTATTAAAAAATTTAAAATTTGGAGTTTACGAGGAAATTCCTTTTTATTTGAGGTTCCATAATGATAGGTCATGGTTAAATTCAGCTGGAATTTCCAAAACATAACGCTGAATGATTTAGTTAAGAAAACAAAAATATTTTTCATACTTCAGCAAGTTTAAGATGTTTAAGAATATATGTTTAAGAATTTTTTGCTAATTTAGAATTTTAGAGTCGCCGAAAAAAGTTCTATGTGAAATAAAAAACGATAATTAATGGAGTTTGTGTTTAAAAATACGACCCGATTTAATTCAGTAAGACATGGATGTTTTGTATGTAGCACATTCAATAAAAATGACAAATTACGTCAAGATTCTATAATTAAAAAAAGATGCCTCGAATACGTCTTCATCGATATCGCATTTGAATGTAACGCGTTCAAAGCGACAGAATTCGACTAAAATTCAGTCAATGAAGAGTTTGCGATAAAACAGTCTCCTCGTACTTAATTGAACATGGGTTTTCATTGAAATCGAATCCATACTCCGCGGTTAAGAACGGCAGTCACGTCACCCCGGGATTATTAGGCCACAGAGTGTGAGAATGATAGAGGGGGCGTGAGAGAAGGGCATGGAGACAAGGTTATAATCGAGGAATTATCGCTTCCAGCACGCTCTTGGCGTGACCTCTTCCACTCTATGCCCTGCGATCCCTGCATTCGACATTCTGAAAAGCGTGCACACACTGCGGAAAACTGGGATGTGGCAGATAGGTGTGGTGGGGGTAGAGGGAAGCGAGGGAATAAGTAAGGCGGCAATTTTTACCCGAATACACGTCCTCCCCTCCAGCGGAGTTTTTGAAAAGCTAACCTTTCCCTCTTTCCGTGCGTACGTTCACCCGCTTCATCTTTCTCCCCTTCCCATTCGCTCCTGCTCCAATCAGAGCCTGCAATTGAACTCCTGTCGCACGTATCCGAGTTTCCCATCTTCCGATCTTCTTTTATTTGTTCGTTTTCCGTTTTTTTTTCGCTCCCAGAAAATGTCGCTACAGAATGTGTCGCGGTCCCGCTTTGTCGAGTTTTCTGTATTTTTTATTCATTTGTAGCATCCGGGCACCCGCGATTTTCTTCGCGTCTCCAGCGAACGTAGCGGCATTTGGGAGTAGTCATGGTAACATAATGCGGCAAAAGTATTCAGACGGCGCCCTAAGTTCAGCTCCCATGGGGATTATTTTAGGACCTTTAGCTCTTTATATATATGTATGTATGTATATATATATATATATATATATATATATATATATATATATATATATATATATATATATATATGCATGTATATTTACCCTTTTCTCTCTCTCTCGTGGCCCCAACTCACTCATCTTTTCTTGGGAACCGCTTGAGTATTCGGGATTATTGCGATTTTCTCCTCATCCCTTCCTTCTTTTTCGAATAATTTCGGTCTGTAGCGGCGCCACTGTTGATGGGAGTTCGTTTCGAAAGCAGCGCAGCGTCTATTTCTGCGCTTTTTTCAGAATTGGTTCACGCTGGGATTGCGAATTTTACTTCCCCCGAGATGATAGATTTATTGTAACCGCCTAGTGGATGAGAGCCCATCGGAAGACTCCCGCTCTGATAAACACGACGCACCGCACTTAGATATTTGTTCGGAAAAGGTTTTCGTGCAATTTATTTGCGGCATCATTGAGAAATCGCCTACTCTTTCAGTTTCCATTCTTCATTGTCAGTTGCACACGGTAACCTGTGCGATGAATAAATATAGGAGCAGGTTTTATGCAAAAACATACAAAAGTAAAACTTCAATGGATGAATACCGAAAGTAGCTGAAGAAATTTGTAAAGCAATACCTCTTCCGCGAGAAAGAGAGAGAGATTGATTGGTTGATTGATTGATTGGACCCTTTATTGGCGAGGTTAGGCCCTGTTGGGCCTCTCTACCACCTAACCTCGTATGAAGGTACATTATATCGCTTACAATATATCATTTACAATACAGTCAAAAATAAAAGGCTTATATGAAAATATGGACAAATTAATTTTAGAGGTAATAATTGTAATTATACAGATATAAAATTAAAAATAAATACATCATTAAGGAACATAATTAAATATATACAGTTAATTCACATTAGCCATTAAGTCTTTATTGACTAGTTCTTTAAATGTGGACAGTGGAAGGGATTTCATTACGGGAAAAGAGAGTGAGTTCCAAAGTCTTACCCCATACACCAAGAACGATTTGGTATAGATTTCAGTTCTGTGAATGGGAATCAGGAGTTTTTCAGAGGGGCGCGTGCTTCGTTCGTGCGAAGTGCTCAGGAATTTGAAGTTGAGGTAAGATGGAGAGGATACATTTAAGAGAGAAAGATGAAATTTTTAACTGCATGGGAAGTTACTTGAAGAAAGCAAGAAATTTTTGATGAACTATTTTGTAAATACTCATCTCTAAGTATAAGTTCATTTTATTACCTTCAGTGACTAGGATCATATTTTGTAGAAGCAAACATCAGTTGCTTTGTGACACTGAGTCCAGTTATTCGATCCATAAACGAAAAACTATATGCGCATCATTGATTCGGGATTAAGTCCAAACAAAGAGTGTCATAGGCACAGTAACGGGTCCTTTAAGACCCAAACATTAGGTGAGCGAATGAAAACAGTTTCGAGGTTCAGATCAGAGTGGCTGAATAATTGATGAATTCGCTCGCCTTGGCGACATCACTCAACATCCCATTATAACTGCAACTTCTTTGCTTTCTCTTTTACGATTAGCATTCTTCTAAAAATTGACACTGGCCCATGAGATTATATTATTTTTCAATCTACTCTCATAAAAGCGATTTAGAAGGCCAAAATAACAGGTTAGTTGTTATCTCAAACTTCAGATATGGCTTAGAAAACTGACTCTTTAATATAATTGATCAAAATAATCAAATATTTTGCAGTGTAAAACTAATATTTTTATAAACAGGCATGTGTTCATGTACTCTTCGCACATGAATAGTATTAAAAGACAAATAGTAACGAAAACAAGATGGAAAAGTATACTCCATAAATGGAATACACAGAGATTTCAAGTGCGTTCTTAATGGGAAATACGTATGAAACTGTATCGAAAGATTGGGGGATTCTCGAATTTTTATCTCCAAAACTATAACTTGTAATTACATGATCTCGCAAACTATCTTATAGTAAATGTTTTTTCTATCTGAATAATTTTTTCAATTTATACATGAGAGAACATATAAGGGCGTGGGGTAGAAAAACATGGATTTTATATTGTCGTTTGCCGAGAGAACCGTCTTGGAGATCGATGTAAACGAAATATGCGATGTTTTGCTCGTGGTTTCTCGAGTATTTATCTCTGAAACGATAACTCGTAATTATGTGGTCTAGCGGATTTTCTTGTAGTAAATGTTGTTCTCTACAGGAATAAACTTTTTAATGTATACCTTACAGATCATAAGAGCATGGGTGAGAAAATGTGGATTTTTCACCGTTGCACGACGGATGCCATTTAACGGGGTAGGAGTATAATTTTATTCAATTAATTACTTAAAGTGGAAGTTGTAATTGACAGATTCAGTTCAAAATCACGATTGGGCGATAAAGTTTAATAAAGATGACTCGTACTTAATTTAATTAAAATCCTTTTAGCGGTTTAGGAGATGAAAGTTACGACGGACGGACGAGACGCGCCAATAAGACGTTCCGCTACTACCACTACGCTGGTAAAGAACGCCTAATAACGATTAATTCACTATTCGGAGCAGGTCCGGCATCATTTCTGTTGCAATATATATTGATATTTCTGGAAGATCGGCAAAGAAAACTTTTTTCGTGTAATACCATAATTCTACATAAAATATTATATATTTTATAAATTGTATCTCCCAAACATTTCTACCAAGAGAATTTATTTAAAAGGAGACAAATAATTTCTACACTTATGCTTTAACTAAACTTTCATTCTTTTCATCCTTAATTTCCTCACTTTCCATGTCATATTGGAGGTCCGAATCACTATGGAAAACCCGGGAAACAACCCTTCCCTCTCCTTCCTCCCTCATTCATCCGAGCCATTCTTCCTCCAATTTTCCCTCCCCGCTTCTTAATCCACCTCTCTCGCTTCCCTCCTGCAAATTCCACCCTCCCTTTCTCTAACATATCAACCTCCCCAACTCTTCCGGTAAAGACATTCATTCCATTCATCTAGGCCAATTCATTCAGGCGGAAGGACGACCGGAATGAAAAGAAATTCGGCCGCTCCTTTTGTGCGAAATGGGGGGCGGAGATGATGGGAGGGAGAGGACAGTGTGTCATTGGGGTGGATGGAGAAGGAAAGAAGGGGGAGGAGGGAAGTTCCTCTCTCTAGCCTCTGGGTGGGTTCGGGTAGAGAATGACAGAGAGAGAGAGAGAGTTTGCGAGGGAAAAGAGAGAAGGCGACCCTCCGAAGAGGAGTGCGTGTTTGTACCCACGGCGTCCCACTCCCGCACACGCGCTTGCCAATTAGAGGGCCTGAAGGACACGGGTAGTGGAGTTAAGGGGGAGGGATTGGTGGGGGGGGGGAGCGGGAAGAGGCATGGGAGGCCGAGGTAGAAGGAAAACCCATGCGCAAAATTGTCCATATTCTGCCCCGAAACCACTCTTCTCCTCCCGCCTATCCTGTCGCGCCAAAGAAAATCACATTACGGAAGAAAGATAAAGTCCTTTTGTCAGTTAATCTAGCGGTTTTGTAAACTTGGTTGTTTTAACGGATTATGCGCTCCCGTAATGGAGCGCTAACTTTTTACGGGATTTTGAACTTTTTGCTTAATCCTATTACTGCCAAAACTGTTTACTTTACCTCGCGTTGGAAAGTCTTCTTTCAACAAAAACATCGATTGATATTAAAGTAGTTTCATATACTTGAGGCGCCCTTCGAGATGTGTTCTTAATAAGAAAATTCTAGCGATATTTCACGTTACAACTTCAAATAAGCGAACTAAGATTTTCTTCAGCAAAATCAAGCGTAGTATTGCCTGTTAACAAGTAATCCCAAAAAAATGGATTAAAACATTTACTAAGAGCACTTAGGGTGATGTAGAAAACATTGTCAAAGAAGTGCGTATCTGATTACCATATACATATAAATATCAACATGTATCTAGCGCAGCTCACGAGCTGTTCCCAACTACTAGTACGAACAGAACAGCTAGTGGTCTTTATTTACAACACTGATAAAAACGTGATATTTTTCTCAAAGTGCCGTTATTTTGTAAATAACAGATTACTGATTTAAAACCGGCGAAGGATATATCATAGACAATAGATTTGTGTAAAACATAACAAAAATTTCAATTTGGCACGGTCTACAGCGTTGATTTGTCAGAACAAACTGGAAATGAGCTAATATTAAATTATAATAAACACAATATTGGAATCGAAATGGAAATTTTGTGAAACTTTAGTTGTTATAGAGAAATTTGATTTCTCCATTATTTACTGTCAATTTGTTTCGTGCACAGGTTTCAAATGAATCTCTTACCCTTTCTATCTGTCCCAACTTTTTTGCAGTGGCTCCATTAATTTTGTCCATTCTACTTTATCGAATGCTTTTCTCCAGTGTATGAATTAAACATATACATGTACTCTGATTATAATCAAATGCTCTTTTCATGATGATCATAAAAGCTGCTTTCGCATCTTTTGTTCATTTCACCTTTTTGAACCCAAACGGATCTTCTCTTAATATTCCACATGCATCCATTTTTAAAAACTTCTGTAATAGTAAGCGTAAAACTAAAAGAAGGACGTCAAATTTAAGCAAAAATTTCTCTGCCCTTTTTTCATCAGATTTCTATCATCTGCTTTATTTAAATCATTTCCTTCGCTTCAAAACGTCCGAAGAATCTCTCGACCTATCACGCCCTTCTTGGCATCTTACGTACATTTATCTCGCACGAGTGCCCCAAATTACGCACCTCTACGATAAATGAGCGACTAATGAACCCCTTCATGCCATTGGCAGGATTTCATCGAAAGCGCACCCCTTAAATTTAGCCTTTACTTTGCTTCGTGTTTATTTTGTAATCCCAACCAAACTTTCGGCAATAAAAACAACAACCTATTTTAATGTATATGTTTTACTCTGCGCTATTCAGCGTTTATTTATTCTTAATTAGTTCATACACATTACTTTATGGCCTTGTAAAATATGCATATCAACTATACCAAAGAGGATCACACATGACCATATTCGTGGCATCGTTCAAAATCCAAGATCCATAGAATTAAGTGAGAGACATGTTAACCATCTCCCAATTCTATGTATCCAATAGAATTATGTGACAGAAAGTTGAAATAATAATCGAACAAATCATTGCAAGTACCTTAAATTAAAATATTTATTTTGTTTGCCTAGATGACATGTTACCGAAAATACAATATCCGACTGACTAGAAAACGTGTTAGTCTACTAATATAGGGGAAAATATATTTATAATTTCCTAATCGATAGAAAATAAATATTAATCGTCACTCAGAGTAAAAATCGCGTAAAAATACATAAATAAGTAACATGTGTAGAATATTCCAACGTTATCCTTAGTGAAATAAGAGGAAAGCAGAGCCATTCAGGAATATAGAGTGAAAGCGTCAGAAACATTTCAAGTGTTTAAAAGTTACTTTCTTAATTCAATCGTTTAAGCACAAAACAGGTCACATATACCAATGCACATTTCAGGCACAAAATGACTTTCAGTAGCAATTCACCGCTGATTGGGAAGTTTTCAATAAATAGGTCAACAGTTTACCTGCAGGATTTGGTAGAGGTGTGGTTACACTGATTGACTGCCATTAGGGGTATCGAACCCTGGCAATGGTATGTTTATATGTGGTCGTCTTTGCTATCATTATTACACTCATACTAAAATGCAGGTAACGGATTTTAATGAGCTATTTAAAGAACTTAAAATAAACAATATGTAAATATGCACTTGAATGACTGCATTCATTTATAGATAGTTATCATAAGCAGTAATTTAAATTGGATATTAAAAAAATAAAATCTTCATTTATTTAAATTTTATGATTGACTGAACGAAGAGAAACATTTTTATTCTAATTTTAAAGAGTACTATTAAAAAACCATTTCTTTCCATTTTTGAATAAGGTAATGTAGATGTGCGTATATCAATGAATGACCTCGGGACAATGTAAATTTTTTGCATTCCAAAGAATCTAGTTATAGAATACATTTAGGGTCATATTTACGCTTAAGAGCATTAATAAATTTGCAAGCAAATTACTTAGTATCTGGCATAAAATGTAGGTAAACTCAATAGGAAAACCAATATTTTGATCAGTAGGGAATAACAAACTTTTTTTTTAAGTTTGCAAAACAAAATTAACTAAATAAATTACATGGATTATGGAAGTGAAAAAGTGAAAAACTATCTTTTTATAAAAGAATTATTACCCAAATATGTTTAGAACAAGATAAAAATAAATTAATCTTCATTTGTTCTCTTCATGTACGATGGACAACGACAACGTACTAAAGGCATGGATCCCAAGGTAAAACTCGTTTTTGTAGCTACGTATCGTCTGGTAGCAGAAGAAAATTTTAAGCCATTTAATCCTTCTCAATTCCAACATTTATACTTGTCTAATACTTGTCTTGTCTGGAATTGAGGTAAAAATCGAAACGTAGATTATAAAACCAGGTCAGCTGGAAGGCTAATGAAGGAAAGTCGGCGATCATTTATGACAATATTTGCTGACGGGCATTTTCTTCCAAAATTTCAAATCTCTTTCGCTTTTGCGAAGGTGGTAATACACAATAGAGAAAAGAGAAATAACGGAAGGAAATCGGACGGAGGCTTTATATGACGAAACACCGGAGAGCGAGTAAGGCACGACTTCTTTATCGGAAACCATTTCTTCAGAGAATTCGCAAATTCTTGGCAACTAAAAATAAAATCATTGGCATCCTTCGAATCTTTTGCACTTTTCCAATTTAGTGCTTTAGTACATTCGAATAATGTACATCCAAGAAAAACAGTAATTTCAATACTTTATTAATGAAGAAAATGCCACTTATTGTTTATAAAAACACGGTCAAATTTCACTCATTTCCAAAAATGTTGTCTCTTACTAATGGTAAATTTAATTTAGCCCAATTAAAAGAACAAAATCAAAGTAATGTTTATTTCTAATCCTTAAACTACCTTTCACATAAAATATTCGAGGGAAAGAATGCTCTGAATTTTCAAGGACAACTGATGTATGTAAAAATTTAATCGACACACTACCGCAACAAGAAGTTACCTGCATAAAAAATTGAAAAATTGTTAAAAAAAACGCTAACAGAATTCGAAAAAATGAACTTCATTTAAATGCTATGAATAAACATACTAATTTTCATTGAACAAAAAGGAAAAATATTGAAAAAAGAAAAAATGGGGGAAATAATGAGACGAATTCTTTTTGTCACGAGACATAACTTTCAACACGAATTATTCTTTTTTGCAACAGGACATAACGATGGTAACCCACGAAAAAATTGGGAAAAAAAGCCAAGTTTAAAAGCAAACCATGTACATTGCCAGGCTGTCCAAATCTAATCTGTGGACTCCGATCTAGTTTCCCTCTTCCGGTCTCCCCTTCTCTCTCTACCATTCCTCCTCCATGTATAAAGCCCCTCTCTCCTATCTTCCTCTGCCCTTCCTCCTCCCCCTCTCACAAATCACTCCTCCGACAACTATTTTATTCGGAAAAAACAGTTTCCATCAAACCCGGTTTCCCCAAATCTCTTTATCGGACAATTTCATTAAATGGACTCTCCTTCTGCTTGTTTCTTTTTCATGCTACCTTTTTCCCCTTTTTTCACATTCGCATCCCTTTTGTATAACCCTTCCCTTCCCTCCCTCTCTTTCTACATGACTCTCTTCCTCTCATTACTTCTTAAACCTTAAAAAACCCCTTTCCTATTCCAATGCAACTTCGAGATAGCGAGAAGGATGGAAATAGGGAGTGAAAATGTACGACCACTGCCATAAAAGCTCTTACTCCAACTTCGAAGTATGCAATCCTCTTTGAAATATGTCCAGCCATTAATTTTATTTAAATTCTCGTTTAGAAAGTCTCATTTTTCCATTCGGATGTTTTCCTTGACGGTAGCTCATTTTTTTCTGCCTCGTGTTGATATTGTGGTCTCTCATGAGACATTAGTCATTAATAATTATTATGAAATATTTATTAAAAAATGTTATTTTTTCACTTTTTCTTTCAAATTTTGCTATCGATGTAAAAGAGAGTTTAACATTAAATGTTATTTAACATTCGCTTTTATAATAACAGGATATTACTGGCATTAATAACATTCCAAAAACGTAGCTAGGAATAATTGGCCCTTACAATTCAACAATAATAACTAACAACTTAAATTCAAAATGAAAGCATTGCTGAAATATTTTCAGGAGTTTTATCTCAGTCGGCTTTCTATAATATTCTATTTAGCTTCAACAAGAACGTTTCATTTTAATCGAATTTTTATTTTTCTAACTTCTTCAGACTCACTTCCACATTTATCGCTCGTTCAGAATATTAACTTACGTGATTTATCATTTTCATCGAGTCAATATTTCTTCCTTCGCAAAACATTCACCGCAGTCGTCAGCCATTATTGAGCTACCTACTTAAAAACTTCGAATAAATAAAATGTAATTTTAATCGTATTCTTTCATTAATATTTCCGATAATATATCACTTTATCCTAAATAACTGAGTTCTCAGATCGAAGATTTAAAATTGTCTTGATAAATTAAAGTAAATATTAAAGAACCACAACATTTTCTTGCCTTTAGCCATTAAACATGATAAAAGACCATGTTAACGTTGGTCAATGTCGCAATACTTGCAATAAATTTTCCCAGTTAACAAGACGCATCGAACTAAAAAATACCGCTCGATTTATTTTTTAAGATCCATTATTCCTTTACATAATGTTACGGAAGAGTTCAGTATCAGATTGCTCATACTTTCATTCTTGTCACCCTAATTTATGTCCTCCTGTTCATCTTATTTTTTATATTCCTTCCCTCGCTTCCCATTTTTACACGTGCTTCAGCCTTTCCCACTTCACATCACCTTTCCCGCTCATATTCTTAATGTATTTCTCCATTCCTCTCTCGCCTTCCTCCGAGCCACTCCTTTTTCTTCCCTTCTATCTCTCTTTCCTCCCGCTTCCCCATCAACCACTGTCCCCCTTTTTCCCTTATCCGCCGCCTTCCCCCATTCATTCCGTTCGCAATTCCGTTTTCCCAACTACCACCAACCCAACCCTTTCCCTGCAACATCCCTCGACATTCCGCACCACCTCACTAGCCCTTTATCTGTTTCCATCTCTCTCCCTCCTTCTACCTCCCTCCTCTCTACACCTCCACCTTCTCCCTCACCCCTTTCCGTCCTCTCCATCCAAGACACGCAATCTCTTCCTCCCTTATCCACCACTCCTTTAGATTTTTGCTCGCTCTCCCATCCACTATTCCGAAATTTTCTCTCTACCCTTTCTCCTTTAAAACTCTCCCTCCGAGCCCGAACCATCCTCTTCTTCTCCCTCTTCTTCCCTCATCCCCTCTCCTCATTCCCTAACCTCACCTCTAAGCGGGCCCTCCACTCTATCTATCCCCTCCATCTCCCTCTCCTCCCCTATCTCCCACCCTCTCTTTCCTCTCATTTCCCCACGCCGAAACCCTCTCCAAACCGCAGTCTCATCTGCCAGGACGGAAACTGGACTCTGACGTCATGGCCGATATCGATCTATCGTTACACTGGAGTTCTCATTACTCAATGCCACTTCTACTCGTCTCTCTCTCTCTCTTTTTCCCTCTCGCCGCCTCCCTCTGTCTCTCTCCTTCAGAGCGACCTCTTTTTGCCACCTTCTCCTCTTCCCCTCCCGTTCCACTCAATACTCTTATCAGAGGACATACACTTACACACAAGCACGCAAACACACCACCTTTTAACTCCTCTCTCTCTCCCCTTTTCCAATACCTAAAAAAGAAAACCTTTTTCCTTTCCCACTTTCCAAGCCCGCAGGTCCCGATTTCGCGTCTTAGTCCCTTCGATTCTGCGTCCCATTGTTCGCTCAAACCTCTCTCATAACCCTCATTCCACCCTATTCCAACTCTCCAGGTGACGGCTGAAACAACGATATTCGTTTGCTTCTTAATAACGGTCACACTAACTCCTGTCAACCGCTCGGAATGTTTATAATCTTATCCGGATCTCAATCTTTCGGTTTTGAGGATATTTCCTTCCTTCCTCTTCGATTTTCCATTCCATTCTTACGGCAACCATTCTTACTTAAATTATATTGCTGTCGTTTATCTTTTGAAAGATAACTGACTAAAGGTTTGGCATATTACCGAGATTTTCATGAATTTTGATTCGTTTCTTTACTCTAATTTCCGGAGGGTAATCTTTTAGATTTTGCTTCGCACGTGCCTCGTTGAACCTTGGAACTTTTCACCTTGGCCTTGGTTTAGCTTAACCTCAAAAACAAAATAAAAACCCTAAAAATAAACCCGTGACACAATAAAAGCACCTCATTATGAAAATAAACATTTCTTCTCCGTCTCTAAAGTATTATCTACGGGAAGAAAACTTTTCTTAACGTTTTTTGTTCGTCAGTTCTTCAAGCAAGCAAATAAAAGCAAGAACAAAAAATCATTATTACAATAAAAAATAGAATGACACCGAACTTTCGTCGTAGAAACGCAAAAAAGTCAGGGATCACATTTATTGTGGTTTAAGTCCGGAGAATAATTATTCTCGCCCGTTTCCACCTCGTGATTACAATGTCCTCCAACGGAAGTTTCAATAACTTATCAACAGGGAAATATTAACAGATATCATAAGAGTCCAATTAGTTGGATGCTACCTCTATAAAAGAAAGATCTTTTTGTTTCATTTTATAATCATGACGTAAATGTTAAGGATGGGACCTTAATTTATAAATAACTATAAACAATACTTTTATCAACATAAGAAATAGTAACGGCCAAAAATTTCAAAGAAAGAATTTTTTCATGCAGTGAAGAATTCTTAGTAACGTCGGTAAGAAACCTACTTTTATTAAGAATAAGCAGCTATTTTAAGAATATGATTAAACTGCAGTTAATATATAAATTGGCGAATGGTAGTATCCCTCAGTTGCTTGGCATTCGAGAAAAACAAATATGAAATTAACTTAAGATATATATAATCAAGGATATATAAAAAACGGTACAATGTACATAAAACATATTAAAAAAACTCCTAGGGATTGTTTTTGGGATGTCCCATAATTAAAATATTTATTTCTATACGCTTTAATTAAAAATTTAGATTATCATTTTTCTTAATCAAGTGGAATTTTTTCGTAAAAGAGTTGAAAATCTAATTCCTAATTTCATAACCTAATATCTCAGTTAGGCAAATAATCATTAATTGCAGACCGAGTACCAATGATGACCAATAAAAATGATGATGCTACAAATTCAATGTAGCAAAATACAAAGCTACGTATTATAAAATTAAATAACTGCAATTTGGAGACACCTATGTTGCCTAAATGAGAAAAAATATTCATCTAGTATATGTTATGTGGTTGTATATATATCGGTGATACTCTGACGTATCAACAGGAAGAAGCCTAAATTCCGAAGCTCTTCTTTCATCTACCTAAGATGAAGGTGTGCCTCTACGGCACAATGAGTAGTGAAGAAATTAGAGCATTTTGGAAATGTTTCCACTTAACAACCTAAAATGAGTTATTAATCAAATTTAAAAACGAGTGGAATATAGCAGTTTACACTAATAATAGTTAGCCGTTTTAAGCCGAACTAAAATAAGGAAGCACTTTTTAAGATAAAACAAAACATACCACAAATCTTAGAAATTCTTCCTTTGCATTTATTTTTTTTAAATCAGTTCCATCCGGTATTTGGAACACACCAAACACCATATTGAGAAATAAAAACCTACAAAATAAATCAAGGAAAAGACTCAAAGGACCGCCATCTATTATTTACGAGAAGAATCCTCTCCAAATAAATCAAAGGATGAGGGTGTTTACATTTGGTCAAAAATTGGTCCAAAATTGAGGAGGGAGATTGTCTTCTATAAATCATTCTAATACGTAAACGGATGATATACGATCTCATTTTCTCTCATTCCAACCCTGATCTCCTTTTTTCCATAACGTTTTTTACGGAACGCTCCACTAACCAAGCCACTCGAATATTTCGCGGGAAACTAACTCAAGGGAACGGGATAGTCCCATCTTTCGTATTTTTTATCCTCCGCGACATATAACAATCAGCTTCAATTGATTAAGCTCCGTGGTTGCTACAAAAAAATTGAACACATTTATTTATTAGTGTGAATAACAATTATTATTATTCATAGCTTAGTAGACCTTCCATCAATGTATCTAAGGTTCTTCAGCTGAATGATTCATGGAACCTCTTCTCAATACTTTCAAGTGGTTTTCAATTGTCCTTTTTACATGTGACTGTTGGATGTTAAAACCTAATTTTCTTAAAAAGATAATTCAAGTTAATTTACTTCAAGTGCAAATGCGATTTGATATGAAGAACAAAAGTAAAAGACAACAAAAACAAAAATATTTCATGAGCATTGCAATACGATATATTATTATTAATATTCCAATGACAGATGATCATAAAAAAGCATTTGTAATTGCCGCAAACATCATATCAATTGCGAATGTAAAAACTAGTTTACTATACCCGTTTCTATTAAAATTATCTATTAAAATTTACAAGGTTATGATATGCTAATTCATGCCCCTAATAAGCGGAATTCTAATGGATTCCTCCAAAGGTACACTTCGCGTTATGATAGGAGTATCGTTCGAGACAATGATATTTCATGCTCTAATTTTCAAATTCCAAGTGAAGCTTTTCTAAAAATTAGATATAAGTGCAAGGGAGCTTTAAAAGATAAAAAAGGAATATTATTTTTATTTAAAATACTGTCTTCCCTCACCAATACAGAATAAATCTAGCACAATTCTGGTGCCTGAATTATAATTCTACCATTACGTTACTACTATTATTTCGTTAGATTAGTAAATTTTATTTTTTATACTTTACTGATTCGAGGTATTTGATTAATTTCACGGCAGCGCGATATCACAATGAAATAATGACAAAAACAACGCATAAAAGCTGAATGTCACAACCAATGTCCTTATTTCACATTTTGTTGGCACGATATGACAGTTTCAGTGCCATAAATCATGAATATTTACCTCCAAATAACTCCCTTCACATAAAAAGAACCGGATCCATATTTCGAACAAAAAAAAAAGCTTCTCTTTATTATCACGCACTGCATTCACTCGACGCCGTCGTCTAAAAAAATCACGGTCACTCCAAATTTAATATACGGGATTCATCTAAAATAGAGAATCGCTTTTCGCTATCTCCAACCTCACTCCTCCGGCAACGCATATAGACCGGCGGTGCGAGGAATAAGGGCTTTGGGATACAGAGAGAGAGAAAGATAAAACGTGAAAGGTTGAGATCAATCCGCGCCCCGAGCAATTCCCTCGCCTCCCCTCTCATCACCCTCTCTCTTTCCGTCTCGATTCCAAATTTCTACCGAATTCCACTTAACTGGCTCCGCGATACGAAATTGCAACGCGAATGCATTGGTAACCGCACGCTCACGTACTATAGAGGGCCGTCGAGAGAGGGACTGGAACGTTTTGCACGAGAACAAGAGGGAGAGAGAAGAGTAAAGGGAGAAAGAGTAGCGCAGAGCGTTTGTGTGTCTGTGTGTTAGTGTGTGTGTTTGTGTGTGTGTGAGACAGAGAGAGGGAGAGGGAAAGGGAGTGATATGAATGCAAAAAAGGGGAAGTGAGACGAAGGAGGACTAAGGGTAGAAAACGGTATTTAATGGGGCAAGATTGATAAGAGTAAACCTTTTCTTCAGTCTAAAACTTAGTCATGTAAAAATGATAAAATAAATGTAACGTTGATAATATAGTGAAGCTCAAAATGAACGGGACGGAAGATTTTTTGAGAAAATCATGAAAAAATAACCTAAATGCACTTTAGGAAAACACCCGCACAAGAAGGTAAAAACCTACGGAACCTACTGATGGCAAAATTAAAACTATGAATACAAGATGAAAATATACGCTGTTGTACCCTTAATAACTATAATTAAATATAATCAATAATAGATAAAAATTGCTAAGTGGACAGAGAGGAGATTTAGCTGATAGAAGCTAACAGGTAAAAACAAAAAAATTGCAATTGAAATAGAAATGTCCTTTCGTCCAAGCATAAGCCATTTCCGGCAAAATTGTATCTTTCACAACAAAAATAAAATATAATCAATTATAGATAAAAATTACAATATGGACAGAAAGGAAGCATAAATGTAACAACATCAAATATGACAGATAAATAGACGAGTTCTTTCCTCCCAGCAATCACTACGCCCATTACCTGTTTGGCGTCCGTTAGTCTTACGTGAGCGAAAGATAGATAACTTTCAGCAAAGCTCATGGAAACGACCTGTATGCTTCGAAAAGACCGGATGGGCGAACGCTGACGGGAGATCCATTTGGATACCGCTGCTCTAGCGGGATAACAAGTATATAACACGCGTCTCTCTCGGTTCCCTTTTTTTTATCTCGTATCGGCAGAAGAGAGGGAGTTTTAGGGAAGGTTGTTTAGGGAACCGTGGTGGATTTGTCCCGAAACGAGGACGTAGAAAAAAGCAGGCACAAAAAATCAAGAAAGGATCGGGTGGCAAACTGAGCCAGCTTTCCTTTCCAACGTTGTAGGCGCCGTCGTAATCAGAGGGACTCTTTTGTCAGGATGCGTAACTTGGGCATTGAAGAGCGATATAAGCTATACATCGTGCTTGGCTCCAGTTCTTTTTCGAGCCCCGAAATCGAGACGCAGAGCAAGGGAAAGCCTTTTTTTCTTTCGATATTGGAAAATGGGATCAATCGCAAGGGAATAAAATGAGAAAAGCACTTGCGATGAAGCGTAAAATTCACCCTGTATCAGGTGAGCGACATCCGTTGAGCTCAAGTTACTCGTTAAATGTAAGATAATTGTTCCCCTGCAACCAAAATGTATATTATAACAAAATAACGACAAAACAGCGAATAAATAGCACTCAAATGTTTATGGAAAATACTACATCAGTAAGACGCTCAATCATTCTGGGAATATCACATACGTCATCGTAAATTAACAAACTACCTAAATTTAATATAGTTGGATGGTTCGTATTTCGTAGAAATCCGCCATTTAATCAAGGAAATTAATTTGATTCTTTGGAAACATTTAAAGATACGTTTTCAAATTTTATTCAAACATCTTATTTAGAAAATCTTCAACGAAAGGGCATACAATATCATTAGTCGCAAGTGATATATTCATCATTCAACCTTAATCATAAAATGATATTCACTAATGACCAACTAGTAACCGATAAATGAGCGATTTACGCACAAACACTATAAATGTCGGGTTTCGGTCACTTTTTTCTTAACCAACAGCAGTATGGGATACGATTATGAAACAATGGCAAAAAAATTTTAAATCATAAACTTGACATGACATTTCCAAACGCTTGTAATGCACCATCCAAATAATCAGTTATCCCTCTCCACTCTCCTATTTGATTCTTTGAGAGGCAATTCAGCGTTTCCATTTGGCTGACCTTCCACTAAATATGTCTCATTCGAACCTTGCAAAAGCGATGAAAATTAATGAAGTGCAACTAGCGGCCGAAATCGTGCCAAGAAAATTCTTGTTTTCAGCCAATTTGAGCACGGGAATAATCGCCCTGCCAACACTACCCCACAACAGATATATTTTGCTCCAGTTATCTACACATTTTTATAGGACAAGGGGTGAAAAACCTTCCTATTCTGCACATAAACAAATTTCAGTGACAGGAGAAATATTTCAGTTAAAATTTCACATATGAATTTAAAGAAAAACAATTAAAAGACGTAGCACTGAAGTAATAATCATAAGTAAAAGAGCCTTTATGAAAATTTTCAATGTATATTTTCTTCCATCAGCGTAACTCAATCGCCTTTTCCTTGAAATTGAACAATAACAATATTTTCATGAAAGATTAGTGAAAAAATATATATACCGTACGAGAGAACAATTTTTCAACCTTGCGGATCAGCTAAATTTTTCCTGACTCACTGCACTTTCACGAATTTGAATGAACGTTTAATACCATTTATTATCCTGCTTTATTAAAGTAATTCCAAATGACGATAGCTAAATACTGCCTCATAAAGGTCAGGGGCCAACACTAATGTCACTGCTAATTGTTGGAGTTTTACCAAATATCCAACTGGATGGGCCAAAAACGTCTGAATTTGGCGGCCGTTGTTTCAAAGAATCTGGATATTGTAAAAAAATAGAAATCATTTGTTCGCAAATGCCAAAAAAATATTCTGCTCTCGAGCTCACAATAAAAATGTCAGTCTGCGTTTTTAAAGTAACGTTTAATAATTTCAGTGAAATTTACTACGATAACAAATTCTCTTAATCAACAAGATGGTCGGAATTGTATTTTAAAATATTTTTCCTATTTAAAAAGCTGATTTAACATACCGAAATTTATATGGACATATTTGGATTAAAACAACAGATAAGTACAAGAATTTCAAGTCATTTAGCATGTATGGCAATAATTCATATCAACAAAATTGCAAACTTGACGAAATTGAATGTTAAACTTGAATAGTGCACGTGCGTCGAAACTTTTATAAATTTAAATTACAATAAATAAACTTTTGCAGGCATGATACATTTATTACTTCAAAATCGAATATTTTCTGCTAAATATAAAATAATGAAATGCAGCATACACCTGCAAAGATTTTGGATGTATTCTAACAATAAGAAAACTCCAAACACAAATCTCTCTCTCTCCCTCCCTCTCTCCTTCTCTTTGTCTCTCTCTCTCTCTCTCTCTCTCTCTCATAGTCCTTTTTGTTTTTAAAGCATTTACTTAATCCAACAGTGATAACATTTTACAAGAACCATACAACGAATGATTCAACAGAGAATTATCGAGCTCGTCTTATTGCTGAAAAAAGTTCAAGGACAAGCATTTCAAAATACTTGTCTCAGGTAACACCAATAGCCACAACAAGGTTATAAAAAACCAAATGCGCTTTTTGGCTACATAGCAGCCGTCTTCAATGGAAATTCACCGGAAATCATTCAGGCTCTATTTTCGGTGACTTACAACAAAGACGGATGCATTGCAGCTAAAATGCGCAGCCGGTTTTTTAAAACCTTGTTGTGCCTATTGGATATACCTGAGACAAATATTTAAAATATGCTTGTTCTTGAATACAACAGATAAGTTCTAAAATTTAATATTTTTCAACGAAACACTTCTCTAAATCATTACAACTTAAGTTATAGTTATTGCTGCAAACACACTTTACTCTCCTTACGGCGACTTATAATAACTACTTAACCGAAGCGGAAGACAGCCGCACTTAGCATGTCGCGTGGTGAATGCATTAATCTCGCAGATACTGACAATGAGATACATTTGACAACGTGATATTATTATATATTAACAATAAAAATCTGAAACAAGAAAATGTATATAGATTTTGAACTACGACGAGAATCGATGCCTCTCGCTCTTGTACCGACTGTATGAAACTTAAGTTACATAAAATACTTTGTAAAAGTTTGACCTTCCCCCAAAATCAGAACTATGCAAAGTCTTATTTAGCATATTTTTGATGGATACTGGCCTATTATTCATGTGTGTTCTAAAATAAAATAAACAAATTCAAAATATATCTCCGAATAATAACGTCTTTATACTACCAGCTAAAATTTAGTCACACAAAAACAGAAGAAAGAGAATTTAGCTACACACAATTAATTCTCGTCGCCATGACGTATCACATCCTAAATCCTTTCCAAACAGAGAGATTCCCATTCGTTAAATGAAGTCTGCAAATTAGCTGCGACAACTGTGAAGCTGAACGGAGGGTAATCCTTTGAGCGAAAAATTTCAAGGACTACACCGCACACTTGCAAAAACCCGAGCCTCGGGAAAAAGACCCATCGAAACGGAAAGTGTTAATCATCGAACGCATAACCCCGGAGGGGAACAGACGTCGCCTGAGGATTTCCTTCGCGACGGGACGGGGCAATTTAAACACGTCCTGTTTCCATGTCCGACGCAATCACGACAAGTCAATTGGGTGTGAGAATTGGTTACTAGTGTGCGTGCGTTTCGTGGTCCTCATCCCGTCTTCCATAACGGTAATTAGTGCCCTTGTACGCTCCACTCTCATCCTCTAACCCGTTCCACAACGCTCTCCCCTCCCCGAGGGAGTTGTACTCTTTGATCTCTCTGCACGCCGGAATTCATCAGAAGGCAGAGACGTAAACGGTATTTCCACAATTGGAAGCCGACCTCTATTGTCCACCGTACGAACTACGAAAACGAGAGAGGGAGATAGCGGAATCCAGATGGACTGCAGGAGAAAACAATAGGAATATGCGGCGAATGTCAAACAATGGAGCAGAAATATAGATCTATGAAGAGTCACGTCCTACTTGATCCGAGAGAGAGAGAGATAGATAGACTGCGTCCAGTGTCCCATTCAACGTTGAGAGAATCAAATGCGAGCACAATAGACAAGCTGACTGCGTTGAATGGAGCGGGTGAATGTCCCTGTGTGCATGGGAATAATTACAACGTGAGGACGTGATTGCGATGGAGTTAAAAGAGTTGGCCATACTTGGAGGGAGTAATTAAGTTGCCACGTAGGTAGGACGACCCTGGGGGAAAAGCAACTCGAAAGCTTTTTGGTAATTAACGACCGGGAGTAACATTTGGAGGTCGGAGTAATTTTTAGAGTACAAGCTAAACTGGGCATTTAGCAAAAGGGAACAGGGAACAGTTTAGAGAGAGAATTTCATAGAACTGTTTGGACGCAAGAACTGGGATGCAATCATTTGCATTTCGGGTTTAGAGATTGTTACATTCTAAAACTTGCCACAGAAGCTTTTTTTGGCATTGAAAATTTATGAGAATGTGGTATTTCAAACTTTTGCGGTTTCACCTATTTTTTATATTTTCAAAGCATTAGTTAAAATCTCACAAACACCTGCCGATTTTAACTGCAATGACCTTAATTACAAGGAACGTAATGACATAATTGAGCACAAGAACTGACTTAGTTGGCATAACTGTTTTACTGCTAATGGAGATATCTTGATTACTAATCGGATTACAGCCAAGAGGTCGATAACTATTAGCATTGCTCATTATTTGACGTGTTAATTTTTTCATTAATATATCAGTTTGTTAGTGGTTCAAGAGAAACGGCATGAGCTGTTTAAAATTAAAATGAATAGTAATTATTTCTACATACTAGATTTGAATTTTTGAAAGAAATAAAAATGTTTATTTAAACACACGCAATTTTAATACGTTAGGCATTTAATTGTTACACTGAATTTCGGTCTAATTCAATTATTTTTTAAAAATTAATAGTTCAATTTCTATCTGGTTATATTGAGGAATTAGAACACCGCCTATTAAATGTAATCATTACGCTTAAGGTTGGAGATATTATTCAATCATTATTATTATAAAAATTATGTAGACTGTTTCTTAATGTACAGTAGTCCCTCGCCAACCGTGGGGATTACGTTCCTGGGAAACACAAAGGTTAGCCAAACAGCGGTTTGTAAAATCCAGGGCTTATGGGAAATAGGGGATTCGGGGAACATACTTTCAAGGCTAGTATAGAGGAAGGTCTAGAACGTAAATCTGTACCTCTCATGAATGTTCATTAAGAAAACTAAAAACACATTATGAACAAGAGAAAATAAATTCGTCACACGCGGTTCCTTGCCTGGGCACACACTTCCCCTAACAACCCCGCCTAGTCCGCATAGTCCCGCTAGTTTGTTGGATTTAGCATTTGTATAAGTTCACCAATGCGCCATTCCTAGCGAATACATGAAACATCCATCACAAAAACAATAACACAATATATATGTTATGAATAAGAGAATAAAATTCCTGAATTAAATATACATAGTAATTATTTTAAAATACATCAAGTCTATGCGCTAGAAACAGCGTATACTCAAAACCTCACAGCGCGGTTGGTAACAGTATACATTTCAGCAACCGCGATTGGCGAGGGGCTACTGTATTTCCTGGAATAGTAGATATTACATAACGACTGAATTTTATGGAAAGAAAAATTCCCGCCGTTCTTTATCATGACGTGTTTTTTTCTGACGTGGTCCTGAAAAAATATTCCAACTCCGAACCATTCGGAAGGCTTGGCGAATCACCATTTAAGTCGGCAAACATTTTCAAATCGGAGGTCAACAGAAGCGAGCACCATCCCGAACTCGAAGGACGCAAACAAACGCGAATCGACGGCAGTTCCAAAGAAGAGTGGAGGAGAACTAGGATCGAGTTTGGAAGAGGAAAACTTTTATTTATAAAGATTCTCTCCAGAAGAGACACGTTAATTGGCATTGTGAGCGAAGCGAAGCAG
Organism: Tanypteryx hageni; assembly: GCA_028673005.1. Classification (NCBI taxonomy): domain Eukaryota; kingdom Metazoa; phylum Arthropoda; class Insecta; order Odonata; family Petaluridae; genus Tanypteryx; species Tanypteryx hageni. Next base: position 76,691,884 of record CM054114.1, on the reverse strand, counting down.
TTACGAGGACAATTCTATACCTGGGATCTCCCCCACTACCCGCCTGGTCCCTCTCAAAAGCACGACCTCTTCCGTACGCATGTTTAAACTTCGGAACCTCCTCTCCCGCCGCTCATCTCCCTTTCCACGTTCCGACTCTCCCTCTCTCTCTCCCTCCCTCCCTCCTCCCCCTCTGCTGGAGCTCAAATAAGCCTCTCGACCCCATTTTCTCCCTCACTCTCCTAGGTCAAGCCTTATCCTTTCCTCCAACCCCTTTACTAAGTCCTGAGATCCTCAAAACGACGCTTTACCCTAAAGGCGACAGCGACCAGAGTTACCGGAAGAGTTGCGGCGAAAACGCGTGTCGTGCCCAATGGCAAACAGTCTCACGAAAGGAGAAACGGGTCCTCAAGGTAAAAGAAAAGAGAGAGGGAGAGGAGGAGGAATAGAGAAATGGAAATGACAGGGAAAGGGAGGACTACAAAAATGATAGAGGCAGAGAAAATGAGAAAGAAGAAAGAAAAAGGAGCAAGAAAGCGAAAAGAAAGAGAGAGAGAGGGGGGAGAGATGGATGGAAAGACAAACGACTTTATTTAGGGCGAAATTGAGAGGGGAAGAGAAAGATGGATGAGAAGAAAGATGCAAAGAAACGGGATATAGAGAGATATGTGCGTAGAACGACGAAGAACAAAAATTAGAAAATGCGAAGGATAGAAGAAGTAGGCTATTGAGAGAAGGCAAAGTAGTTTTCTCTTAAAAATGAGAAATATAAGGTAAGGAGAACAGGAGAAGATGAATGAGAGCACTGGGAAAAACTTGAACGTAGGAACAAATGGTTAAGTATACAGGAAATGAAGAAAGCGCGTGGGTTGGTGGCAACATAGGAAACTACAGACGAAACCGGTAAAAATACAACTCGAAGTGAATGGAAAAGAATGAGGAAAAACAAAATAAGTTCTATAATTCAACAAATCTAAAAAAAAACAATTGACAAGTTTACGACGTTTAATAAATATTTTTAAAAGATCCAACTTTTATGCCTAACATAATGATACTTACCACTGGCGGACGATAAATTTTCGAGGCTCAAGCTATACCTAATTTAAATTTGAGAATCTTGAAAAATAATTATATTAAAAAATTAAATATTTTTAAAAGATACAAGCCAAAAGTTAATGAGTGCAGTAAAACCCCGATTATCCGTGTCTATTTGGATTTAGTAAGCACGGAAAACTGAGTAACATGGATAATACGCATTTTTAAGGCAAAACTTGGTATAATGCCTGTTATTGTGCAAATTTATTCACGGAAAGACAACCTGGATGCCATAAATAAAAAGCTTTCAACGAAACCATAAACGGCAATAAGATTGAAATAAATTTACAAAATTAAAATGTTTTTGGCATTGACCATACATTCCGACCAACAAATAACTGTTATTCGCGCACATAAAAAAGATGAAGCATTAAGATATATATGTTAAAAGCACTCGCTCACCCATACAGTAACTTAAAATAGCTGCGAATTAAAGATGGCCATTGGTTTATTAGGATCTCTCTAAAATAAAAGGCAAATATTTTGCTTAATTTCGGGTAAAATCGGGTAAAATCAGTTTAGATTACATTTATTATAAACAACTGTCAACCTTTGCTGTAACAGCTTTCGTTTGCTGGGTCTGATATATCGGTGATCTTCAATGAATCGGTGACGTCCGTATTTCCTTCAATTTTACTTGTCAAAACGCCCTGTTAATCCGCAGCACGGTTAACCTGCAAAGGTATAATCGACGTCGTACTATCATGTTTATCTTAATTTTTTATTTTTGTGATTTCCAAATATTTTTATTAGGCAAGCCGAGGGCCCAGGGCTGTAAGACCGTTCCTACAGACACTTGCATAAGAAAGTGAGAAACGTCGAAATTTTTTTAAGAAAAATCTAAATATATTAGACAATGAATGAAGGCTGACGTGGATTAATATTCAGGATAACACGAAACAAAGACAAGTGACGGATACCGTGAGAGAAAAAGACAAAAATGGCTCGCTGAAGAAAGAAAACGAAAATCAATGAACCGGCACAAGAAAACAAAAGAGGACAAAATAGATGGCGCGCGAGTAGAGAATCGAGGAAGGAAACAAACTAACAACGAGCGATCAGGACGGAGAATAAGTGGGAGGGAATGAAAACGACGCCGTGAATAAGCTCCGAGAAAAATAGAGAAGATGGAATGAATACGATAATGGAGGATGGAGAGAGAGAGAGAGAGAGAGAGAGAGAGAGGCGAGACGAAAAAGAAATATGGAAATTACAGAAGCGTGCGAGAGAAACGGAGAAAGGAGGTGTAAAAGGGGTGTGTGGCAGGGGATGCAGAGAAGATTGATCGAGAGAAAAGCCCTCCGTGTGATATAAGGACGAGATATAAGGAGTGAAAAATGTCTCCGAGGCTGCCATAAGGACAAAAGTCTAGAAAAAAAGGCGTCGCTGATATTTACAAGGGAGTAAACGAAAGAGATGGCCGTAGATATGAAATCAGAATGAGAGAAAGAGAAATGAGGGAGAGAACTTGAGGGAAAATGCAAAAGTGAGAGACTGGAGTAGAGCAATTGGCGAGAGAGATTCAATTTTGCGTTATTTGCCATTTTTTCTTGCGTTGCCCAAAAACCCGCAACTTTCTAAATCTGAAAGGACTAGTTTTTTTCGCGTGATTGATGAATCTCGGGTCTGCAGAATAAACCGTGAATTGCCTTGGTTTCGATCGACAAACACTTTGGACCCAGGGGCAGGAAGGAGAAAATGGATCAAAGAAAAACAAAGAGCTGAAATGACAATTAGGATGAAAGTTGTGCACTGAGAAAGTTAACTGCGTTTGAGAAGCAGTAATTTGAAGCGCTCCGCCTCTGAAATTTAAAGCCACATCTGCGCAACGCTTTTCGCACGATGCTATGCAATTATGGGTTACATTTACAAAGTTACTAAAGGCATACATTGGTAACCAAATTATAGGGGCTAGTTTGTATTAAGGATTCTAAATGCATTTCTCAAAATCTAAAGCGCCACCAAAGCAAAATCTTCTACTTAACCTTTGTCTTCACCAGACTTTGTATTGAAGTAGGATCAGAATATTTTACTCTCGGCGTTAAAATTTATATGCCACATAAATTAATACTAATGATCTTATGGTTGCATTTTCAATGTATTTTAATAATTTTTATTCTTATTCGATATTATTTGTTGCATTATGTATATCGATGTCTTTTAGATGTGATTTTATATCTCCAAACATTTAAATATGATAATAGAGATGTTTCCTACAACCAAGAAAACATTAATATACAGGACTTTATTTGTTATTAACTAATCTTTCTAGTTTAATTTTAGCTAAAATATGACATCAATTATAATTATAATAATCTGGAGGAAATAATCCATGAAAGAAAATTTTTTTCAATCTGACTTAAATCTACACGAATTAATTTCACCATGCTTAATCTAACACAGACATTCACTAGCATCTGAAAAATTTCCGTCGATTAAAAATGCTTTCAAAAGATGGAATGAAAAAATGTAGTTTTATTTTAGATATAAAACTGAATATTCTCTATGTATTTGTTATATCTCATAAATACTCTCTCTTTGAAAAGAAATGTTTCTATTAACGCCTATTTTAATGCGTAAAATTGAACTAAAGTCATGAAAAATAACCACTAAGGTGAGGATAAATAGTTATATTTGCCTGAAAGTTTGGAAAATTCTCACGATTCGAAGATGATTAATAAAAAGGATTAAAAACCATAAAATTCCTTGGATAATAAATACAGAAACGAATCAATACCTCATAACATATCATCAAATAAAATTTTGACAGCATTGATTCCCTTAAATCCTTGAAAACTACAAAGCAAAAATTGTCATAATAATCATTTCGATTAATTTAATTTACAAACATGCTCGAGAAACGAATAACAATTCAGAAAATTTTATTGGATAGAAGCCAGTTATTTTTCAATAAAACGAGAATTCCGGAAAAAATATCTAACAATTGGTACGCAAAATTTGCACGAAATCGAACGGAGAGTTAAAACATACATTGTAATAATTTATGCAACCATAGTTATCAAGCATAAATCGCGAAGGATGCGATAAAACACGATTTCAAATCGCCCATCCCTCTCGTCAACCCACGGGAGAGAGAGCAAAAACTGTGTCAACGTAAGTCTGCTTGCAATCTTAAACGGTCGTACGTTCAACGGTAGCGTTGGATTTGAGGGCGCGAGGGATAGAGAGAGAGAGAGATGGCATTATCTCAAAACTCACGGATTTGTTTACACAGCGGATTAAAAGACGAGTTTCCAAATTCCACCGCGATTCCATTTGCAGTCATCCAAGAAGCGAGAGGAATCTCCAGCCCTCCCGCTAGCTTAACGCCGCGAGTATTCCGCATTCGTGAAAGGCACACGAGAGAGCTGCAAGGAGAGCGAGCTCGGATGGGAAAAGGGGAAGAGACGAGGGAGGTTTTATGCGAGGGGAGGGAAAAGGGGCGAGGGATATGGAGGGCGCGTGGAATCGGGAACAATTAGGGCGGGCTTCGTGATACGGGGAGGAAAGAGGTTTTATGCCACGAGGGAGGAGGCGCGGATTGTTTCGCTGCCGAGGATAGAGGACGGGAAACGTCATTCGAATTGAGTTTGGGGTCACTAAACTATTCCCGCCGCGCGGCCGCCAACCACTTTAGCGTCGTCTGCCGGAAACCGCTGTCTCTCGACTCTGTGCCGACGTGTTTATGAGCATGTCAACTAGATTGAGGAGCAATCGGATATTCTCGAGAAAAAATCCGTGGGGAATTCTTAAGGATATCCAAATCTTACAACATTATGAAGCTTCCCGCGACCCCCTCCCTCCCTCCCTCCCTCTCTCTCTCTCTCTCTCTCTCTCTGTAAAATGTAAAAATTCCATATCTGGAAAACCAATAAAGATATTGAGTTCATTCCACTTTCAAAAATAACTTTAATTGTTCCACACCATTTCAAGTACATATACGTATTACCAACCTTTTCCTAATAGTACGTAAGTCAGCAAGAGGATGAAAATTTCGTGCACTGATACAGAATGTGAGAGCCCCGTTCGGTTTTATTTAATTTTTAACAACAATTAATTGCTTTGCGTGTTCCTTTTAGTAGTATATATGGCTTATGGGAACACTTGCGAAAGCTACAGAAAAATATTCGTTTGATTTCAGCGAATAGACTGCAAGATTTGGTCGTTCAAATATGAATTCGGCGGTAGAAACTCGGAAGCTTCGATGAAAACGCGGGAAATATTATTTTACCATGCAAAAACGGCGATTTTTCGGTTTACAAAAGTATTTAGTTTATTTTCTTACTCATTTTGTTGATTTCCCATCCTTCGTTGAGTTTTCAATTGAGTAATTATGCCAAAAACGACGAAAATCTGGATTTTGCACGAATTATAACCGCCGAGAATTAGCAGTATAGGGAAATAGCATGGGATAGCGATTCTCCCATTAGAACTCGTAGTGCACGGACGATGTGAAACGCACAATAAGATTTTGAGTGTTCGTATGAATAACAATTTAATGAGTTTTTAATCTTACAACTATTAGAAATTATGTCAAAACTCTAACAATAAGGCTATAGGCTTAAATAGAAGTCGAAAATTCTCGCTTTCATTAAACATATACCGATGGATTTTAAAATCATGGCGATCCTGCGCTCATTATCGCAATTTTCGATGCCTTCTATCGAATTGCAGAAACGTTTTGACTTTGAGTTCACTAATATGTCCAAACAACTTCATTAGGTGCGGTCTCTCGTTTACCGAATTTTCATATTAACGTTACGTTAATTTGGTTACTCTCATGCAAATAAGCGAGCGGTTGGCGACCACTTCAGGGCTATTGGAGTTTTGGAACAAAATATTTTGATGCATTGCTAAATTAGTTTTCTCAAGCAATTACGAAATTAAATTTTCGCATTTGTATCATGCTATCATTCAAATCATTTTTCTCCGACCGATTCATTTTTTAATAGGGGTTAAATTTTGTATACAAGTTCTGAAAAAACTACTCGGCATTTGAAAATTTTCTTCAGAAAAGGAAATTCCAATTTCATTATTAATAACTATACCTCAAAAAATTATATCTTTAAGTAAATCTCCATCAAATGATATAGTGAACTACAACAGCATTTTAGTTCTATTTCTACTACTTAAATGATTTTTTTCTTTTTCTGACAAGAGTAGTGTAATTAACTGTTAAAAATAACTGCGTCCACGAATGGATATTAGAAATTAAAAGACGCGTGATCTAGATAGTTTACACTTTCTCCGTTGTTCATCCGAAATCGAGTGTTTATTTAATTTTTTAAAATTTTGAAGTTCATAATGCTAATCGTTATTCAAATGTTGTTTTTATTCGTCCGTTTGACTTTGCGTCACAAAAAAGAACTACAACTACATCTATTTCAATATCAAATAAAAACAATGCTTGGCCCCGTTGGTTTGTCATTTGAGAGCTATGTTGAGCATATCATACTGAAATGACCGTTAAAATTAAAGTGCAAAATCTCAAGTTAATAAAATGTTTGCATTTTTAATATTGCCCGGAACACCCTATTTGCAAACAAATAATACAAGTACTTCTATGTCTTTGGTCCACGCGAATTGAGGAATTCCAAGAAAAAAAATACTTTGCGACACACCCAAAACTTTATATCCTCGGAAGTTAAAAATTTTGTATTACGCATCTTTTTAAAAATAAACATCAAAAGAGTTCTAACGTCAACCGCAAAAAAGGTGAAATCGAGAACCACATATTTTGATCATGTGCGACACTTCGGGGGTTAATGGATCCGAGGGAAGAACCAACGGAACCCCTACACCAAATACCACCTTCAACCCTAACGATCCCATCTATCTAAAAACCGCCGTATCGAATATTCAAAGGAGAAAAAGCGAAAGAGAGAGAGAGAGAGAGAGAGAGAGAGATACCGAGAAATTCCGGAGAGAGAGAGATTGAGAAAGACATAGTCAGACACGGAGAGAGAGCGTGAGAAACGAGTATCCATCCAGCATGTATACGGCGTCCCGCTCCAGACGTAACAAGATCCATCCAGAGTCACGTGATCCATCCCATCCTCTCCCACTTCCTTTTTAATCCTCCTTTCATTCCTCTCTTTGAATCATTTCCATAAACCCCCCTCTCTTTCCTTTACTCTCTCGGTATCCACGCGCAAATTCCCGTAGCGAAATAAAAAAATTGACGGCGTGGAAGTTTAGACGGTACGAGAGAGTGGGACTTTGCGTCTCGCGAGTATCCTTCACTCTTTAATTCATGTGTGTGTGTGTGTGAGCGTATATGTGCGCGCGCACGGACCTGAGCGCGTGCGTGCACTTGCATATATATGAAAAGGGAAGGAGAAGGCATGATTGAGTGATAGGAGGGCGATGTGGGACACCCTCTCCTTCCTACGCCCAAATGTAAAATGAGTGAGATTTTTAGGGGACTTCTTCTCGCACCCTTCCTCGCCCCTCTCTTTCCCTTCTTCTCTCTTCTTCTCCCACTCCCCTCCCCTCTTCCCCTTCATCCAATTCCAAGCCATCAGTTCCACATCAGCTCACCCCTTTATCGCTCACACCAACTCCTCGTTACGTATCTACGATTTTCACGTCGCTCCCCCACGCATATCCCGGACACAAAAGGCTCTTCCAACTCTTCCTCATCGCCTCCTCTCTTCAAATGCATTCAATTATCTCCAAGAATTTCCAACTCGCATCAAACGCTTGATAATAAAAAGTCACTGTCGACTCCACCGACGGGACGTAAATGAATTCGCTGAAATGCACGCGCGCTTTTCACTTTTCAAAGTCATTCGCTCCCTTAGAAATGCTGCGAAGTTGTCTAGCATTTACACGTTTTTTCAGAATATTTTCAAGATGCAGTTATATCAATCTGCATAATTATATCAGCAATCATATATAGGTTATAGAAAATTAAATATTCTCTTAAATTTTATTGGATACATTATTAATGTTAAAACAAAGATATTTATTAAGAAAGAGTAGAAAAACATTTATAAATGACTTGAAATTATTAAAAAATCATAAAATAGTATCTTCATTAATTTCAAGTTTATGATTCCAATATTGCTACAAAACAAAACCACATTAATGAATTCAAGCAGAAAATATAGTCGAAGTTGTTATAATTTATATTTAAAAGTTACAACCAGATCAATTAACATTTTGAAAGGTTCATAATTGAAAATATATAAAATATGGTTAGAAATATTTGTAAACAAAATTATTTGAATGGGAAAATATTTTCTCACAAAGAGAGATTTTAAAAATCGTAAACAATTTCATTTCACTAAATGTTTAACAAGACCCTCGCTATATCAATGAGAATAAAAACATTCTATTTTGAAGCCGGATGGTGAAATTTGTTTTGCCAAAATGAAGATCCTACCGCAGACATTGATAAGGTTTTTCTATTACGCAGCACTTCTACAATTTATGGATTTTATAAAATACTGTATCTACTCGCAAATAAGCTGGGCTTTTTTTAAATTTCGTCTCCAAAACAAGGATGCTGCTTATATGCGGAGAAACAAAATCATAAAAATCCAAAAATGTTATATAATCATTAAAATTCACTAGAACTTCGAAAAAGGCTCAGCGACTCAATACGTAGCATGTGACGGATAAAAACATTATATAATCACCGTAACAAATTAAAATGGGGAAGAAAAAATATAATTATTGATGGCGGAGTTACGAACGTCAGTTTTTGGAGGTGTTCACTACGGCAACGCCAGAAACCACGGTGAAAATATGAGAAGGTTGCCGTATATCAAGGCATCATATTACGATAATTCTATCGTGAAAAAAATTTGGACGACGTTGCAATTTTTCGACGCTTTCCACATGCATATTTTTTGGGAAAAAAGCAGCGGATTCCAAGATCCTCGGAAATATTACACTTCGCATTCCGCAAAATGAAGATATTACTTATCGGTTATAGATAATTCACCGAAATTCTTTATTACTATAAACCAGCTGAAATGCCCGACTTTGCTCGGGAAATTTTTCTTATAAGTAGCAAACGAATGTTATTACTCGTGGATCCAAAGATCCTAAACTTACCAAACGCTCCCCATTTCTTAATTGCGCAAGCGATGTTTACGTTAACATTTACTATTTTATGTATTCTATTGTAAAGTTTTACCATTAATATAATTACGCATTAACGCCTTACTTGATATTCACATAGCTAGATGGACTGAAGCCTTTAAAGCAGCAATACAATTATGTGAAGTATGCCAATACTATTAGCCAGAACGTAAATAATAAACATTTTGGTTAACGAACAAATGTAAGTAGATGTATCGATTTATGTTGCGAGAAATCCTTTCAACGTTAATGGTAAAAGATAATAATGCTCTAATATTCCTTAAAAAATCATTTGACACGCTTTAAAAGTACTCGTAGACTTTGCTTAGTCATGAATCCATTTGTACCCTTTATCTTGGCGTTGGCTATTCTTCCTCTACGGCGTGGATTTTCCTTGCATTTTCTTTACGTGGCTATCTCCCTTTGAAGAGAACAACAAATAAGAATTTACCCTTTTTGCCGTCTGGAAAATGATCATATAAACAAATAAATGTTGCGCTTAAAGAAATATTTCGAGAGATTTAGCATGCAATACGACAAAGAATGTACAGAATTAAAATTATCAGTCTTTTGTGCGTAAAATTAACCGTTTTCTGTGATCGTACGTTAATATTTAGGTATATTAATATCCACATCAGTGAAGGGCTGCATGGCATTTAGGGGTTTCTCACACAATCACCATGCATTCTTATGGAAATAGTATTTTGTTGACCCCATGGGATATAAGAGACCCCACGGTCTGCAAACCTAGACCAAGTACTTCCTTTGGTCCATAGGATGGCCCATGAAACTTTTGAATTCGATAGCTTCAACGGTGTAAAAACGTATAAGAATATACATACACACTCTAAAATATTAGCAAGATAATAACATTTATCGATATTGGTATACAGTTAATGGTGCATATTAGAGATTTTAGTTAGCAAAAATTCTTTACACATGATTGCAATTTTTGAAGTGCGGCTCATGATCGAAAACTTCTTCCCGCTGGATTAAGTATCAAAAACCAAGGGTGCAGCTTATATTCAGGTTATATCTGAGTAAATACAGTATATTATTATGCAACTATATGTTATAGTCACAGTGTCACAAAGATCCTAAATCTAAAAAAGTATACTCGTACATGTCAAACATACAAGATTTACAATGAATCGATTTTGCAAACTCATCAAAATAAATAAAATATAACTGGTACAATATTGAATAAAAGTTCATATGCCACTCGCAAAATTATACTAATAAAGATCTTGCACGAGCGATAACCAGAAAAACACGTTCCCTTAATTTGGCCACCGGAAATCCGAAAAGTCGGCAACAGTGGCGCCGGATTCAGTTCCTCCATATGGCACACTATATCCATAGCGCAGCCGTCATTTTTCTCATTCCATGTAGCTTCAGTCAAATCTCCGCACATCCCAACTTCTATATCCAACAAAACCCCACCTCCCTTTTAAGAGCAACATCTCACTCTTCCCTCCGGCAAACCCTTCCTTCTCAAAAACCTTCCTCCCTCTCGAGCCCCTTCCCTTCCCTTCCTCTCTCTCTCTCTTCCTCTTCTCTTGCCCTTTAATCCCATTTCTCACTCTCCCCCACCGTCACCACTCGTCCGCTCTCTACAAAGCTTCGTCCATTGGACCCACTCCATTCATTCACGCTCTCTCTCTCTCTCTCCATCCCATTCGCTGCACCTCAATTCTCATTCTACTTCACTCTCTCTCTCTCTCTTCCTGCCCTTATTCTCCGTCTTACTCCCTCTCTTTTCACTCTCCCTTACTCATCAGCTCTTTCTATCTCTACTTCTTACCCTGATCCTTTAAATTCTTCCTCTTCCTTGCCTCCGTATTTTGCTTTTTTGTTTTTAACCCTTTCCTTCTCTATAGAAACTATAACTCCAATTAGTTTTTTGCTTTTCTCTCTCTTCTTATGCCTATATTAGTCTTCATGTTTTTCTTGCTTACGCCTTTCCTATTTCCTTCAAGGTATATTTATTTTTAATTATCATCCAATTTCATGATTAGTTTTTGTACATTTATTTATGTTTATTGAGCGTATTGATGAATGTACGTATATACTCGAGAAAAAGAAAGGCAAAAAAAGATATGGAATGCAACCAGGTTTTGAAAGACAGTGATTCTCAAACTATGGGCCGCGGATCCCCAGAGGGCCCCAAAATTATTTTGGAATTATAGTGAAATGTCAAAAAATGAAATTTTTATGAATATAAAATATTCTAACTGGGATTTTTCGAAAATATGTTATAAAAACTATTAATAGTTATATATGATGAAGAGATAGGTATTCAAGTTTCTTATTTTTACTATTTTCAATCCAAAGGGGTCGCACGATATTCAAGGGAGCCACGACAATTGAAAGTTTAAGAACCACCGCTGTAAGAGACCTAGGAAGCCCAGTAGAAAGACAGTCAGGAATGCCGCTGGGGTTGCGGAGAAACACACAGAAAACTTATGGAGGAGAGGTTTTCGGTTATCATACTTCCTTAGCCACGGAGTGAATAAATCATCTATGTATATTTATATGTATGTGTATGTGAATTTGTATGTGCAGTGCCGTAACTAGGGCGGGGCAAGCGGGGCATTTGTCCCGGGCGCAAATAAAGATGGGGCGCAAATACTGTTAATGGCAAGTTGTGCGAGGTTATATGGCACAATGACAGGGGCGATATCACTACTATACTTGTACGAGACATTACACATAGCAAAAACTATAAATTTCAATGATGTTATTGGTGACTTTGCTGCATTAACATCACGTATATTAACACTTTAATATTAAGATATTATAAATTCTGTATTTAAACTACTTATGTATGTAATTATGCATGCATGTAATTATATTTATAATTATGTATTAAGATTATGTACATTTATAGTGAGAAATTACATCATTTACGGTTTGTTTTATCTATGAATTGTTCATCCAAAATCCATATAGAAAAAATATTGGTATTAGAGATTTTTTATGAAGGGGGGGCATATTTGGTAGCTTGCCCCGGGTGCTAAATAGCTAGTTACGGTGCTGTGTATGTATATATACATATATGTATGTGTGTGTGTGTATATATATATATATATAAACTAGGAATAAGTTAGTGTAATAAAATATTGTACGTGCTGCAATTTTATGATTTCACTGGGTATCTTACATTTTTCTCAACCCACTTCTTTTGGAAAGTATAGATAGCCTATTGCGTTTAATATCTCCAATTTCATCTCCAAACGTGTAGTATGGTGATGGGAATTTTGTTTTATATCCCTTGGTGATGTGTTTCATGCATCATTTAGAGTTGGACGAGGGGCAGACGGAGCCAATCACTTCACATTGCTGGCGATTATCTATGTATCTATCTATTCCCCTATGTGGTCTCCTATACTTTACTTGCCGCATTCCACCGTAATACTCTCTCCACCTCTCATCCGCGTTCACTTCCCTCTCACGGAAACCTTTACATTCTCCTTCACCTTTTTCAACATCTTTAGCACTCTTCCCATCTTCTCCACCTCTTCGCGACACTTTTAACTCTCGTGTATAACCTACGAACCGTATTTACGCTAAGAATATCCTCAAAACTTTGTCCGCCCCTTCACGGAATTTCCCTCGGCCGTCTCTTTACCTTTCCCTTCTCTCGTTTTCCCTTCCTTATCTTTCTCAAGCGTCCCCTCTCTCTGTCTTTCGTTCCGCGAAGGGTCACTCTCTTCCTTTTTACCCTCCAGCTGCACTCCACGTACTGTTTTCGGTGGTTACCTTGATGGCTTAAAACCGGACCTGACAACAATTCTTTCTTTTATAAGTTCGTTTTCTGGATTAATTTCTTGTTGATGTATTTTGTTCATTGCATTTCGTACATAACGTCTAAAGAGTTAAAAGATTTCATCGAAGAAAAATTATCTCAATTTGTGTGGTAAATTTTATTTACACTGATAAAGAGTCACTGTAAGTTACAATGAAATTCTATTTGCGTTAATAACAACAGCATATATATGTTTTAATTCATAACAATGAAACGGGTATAACTCTTTATTATTTAAAAAATATTCATAAACAGCATACAAGAAGAAACAATGATAAATTACGGAATGCAGATTCATAAAAAATAGTGGCCTTAGTGTTGAGAGCAAATTTTGAGTACACTATCGATTTATGGAATTACACCTTAACTAGTATAATTGTCCGTCAAATATGAGGGGAATGCGTGAAATATGTGTTAAGTTAAAATCGAAATAAAAATTAATGAACCCAACATTAAGATGCACTAAAAAATAAGCAATAAATATAAAATTCACGTAATTGAGTGGTCCAGAGAGTAAAAATAGTTTTGGGCGAATATAAATCGTTTGACAAAGAAATAAATTACGCTATACAATTCTTAACCACCTAAATTATTTTTAATTTATGGAACATTTAATTTTATCTCACTCTCTTTCTCTCCCTCTGTCTCTCTCCGCTCTCTCTCTCTCTCTCGTATTAAAGCATTTAAAGGACGCATTTCTTACGCATATAGTATAAGGATTAAGTGTACAATACAATTTCGAGGTTTATTAATGACACGGTCGGCAAGGCAACATATCGTTAAAAAGCTTAATTTTTTCAAATAAAAATGATTTAAACGTATAACCTGAGCGATTTCGAATGGTAAGTTAAATTTGACGATAAAAATAAGATACATTATTTATTTTTCTTTAAAATTGTCTAGGTTCGAAGATTGTACGTCAATTCTTTCTAATTTAAATTTGCAAAAGAGTAAAAGCCTGTGAGTGCAAAAATTGATGTTTACGTGTTATCTTATGAGAAATAAAAATTATCTACTGGAGTTGAACCCGGGTCTTTTTATGGATTTTGTTTCGTAAATGGCTTTTACCATAGGAAACAAACATTCCAACCATATTTCAATATTCTAGCTACTCGGAAAGTTTGTAAAATATCATTACATTCAGTCAGTGGCGCGGTCTGGTGGGGCGTGGTGGAAGTTGTTGCAGACGGAGTGAGAGAAATATATATATATAGGATTTCTTTCTAGATTGCATTCGATTTACTTTTTTCGCTTACGTTTAATGTTTTGTAAATTTTCCTTTCTCATAATGCGTAATTCAATAAGCAAAGTTCACCTTAATTCGAATAATAACATGCTGGAATCCCTGCGAAAAAGGAATTCCTTCCGATAATCTTCGTCAATGACGGAGACCCAAAAATGCGAATTTCTTTCTTTCCGAGGCATTTTTTTCGGCTACTCGGACCAAAAATATTGCGACGATAAAAAAGACTTCCTTCGTTAAGATATTCCAAGACGCATATTTGCTTACCCGCACCTTTTCTTTAGTATAAAAGCTTGCCTAAGTAGCAATTTTATTCCATCTTTATTTCTCAGAAGCATATCATTTACTGCTTTTTTTGTATACCGAGTGATCTTTAAACGATATTTCCCGCATTTTCTTGAAGCGCGGCATTTAAAATTACGATCTGGCCATATATTAGACTTGGGCATCGATTCTTTCTTCTTTCCTCGCTTTTCGCGGCCTTTTGCGAAAAGCAGCATTCAAATCCATAGGAATGTATTATGCTTTTTCGTCAAAAAGTAAGTTTTATGAGGGTAAATGTATTCTCTCATTTGACCTGAGCCTCTAAGCGAGCGGCTGCGGTTTATGATATTCTTTTCACGAATGGGGGAGAGTAAGCATAGAGTTCTCATATCCTTTATAAGTGGATAACAGTCAAGGTTTTGCTAATTAAAATCGTCAAATAAAAAGAGAGAAATAAAAACGTTATTCAATAAATATTTATTTTCTCACGATGACTTGATGAAAGTCGATAAGAGGTTTATTATTTTACAAGCAGTAAAACATTAATTTCAATTATGATATATCTGCATTAACATATTCTGAAAGATAGACGGTAATACCCCTCTAATAGATGTTTTGCTTATGTGTCATCAATGGATTAAGGAAGATGTTTCGTTACTGCGCCACATCGCATAAAAGCCGTTTGTGAAGATACAAATGCTTGGTGCCTGCATTATATCATGATGGCAATTTTCGTTGCTAAAGTATAATCGAGTATTTATTTGATATTCGCAAAGTAGATAAACACCTAAGGTTTGCTTAATCATAACAAAACGATTCAAATTCTACATCAAATCCCAAAGGATAACAAATACATATAATATGGATTGCATTAAATTCAAAACAGATAAAACAAGAGGGGAGTTAGGAACTTACAGGCTATTAGTCGAAATACAAATAATCAATAGAGATAATAAGGCAACGTGCTGAATTTAATTGACGCACGTAATAGGAAATTTGATCAAGCATGAATAAACCGAGTTTGTGTCATCTATAAAACACGCAGAATCGAATTGGATGAGCGCAGGGGCTATATAATCATAAGCAAAAAATTAAATACCGCATTTCTGTTATGCGTGCTTTCTAATTACTTTGTTCGAAAACTACTCCCGCATTCGCACCATCTCCCCTTCTCCCCCTTCACTTCTCTTTCATTGAGGCGACCCCTGAAGGGACGTTCCTCCCCTCACCTCAAAACTCCTCCAATCATAGCAGATTCGTTTTTCTTCCCCAACGCAGCCAATCGCGTCACATCTGCACTTTGACAAAAAATATCCCTTGTCCACCGATCAACCCTTTTAAATTTAATCCCTCTATCTACCCTTTATACGCGTTTATCAGTTCTACTTCTAATTCATCCTTCATAACTTTTCCTCCATTTCGTTTCTCGCATCCCCTTGTTCATGTGCCTTTATCATTCCTCTCTCACAACTTCCTTTTCACTTTTCCTTCTCATCCTTTCCAATATTTTACATTTCTCTGATTCTTCCCTTCCTACCTACTTCAAGCCTCCTTTCGCCCCATCATGCGCACCGTACTCGACCACCTTCCCCTTTCTCCCACCTACCTCCCTTTCTCCGCTGCTACCGTCCTGCCATTCTCTACCTCCTATCCTCCCTCCCTCACATCTCTCCTACTCTATCTTCTTCCCTTCATTTTCTCCTTTCTTCTCTCCATTCCTATCTACCTCCGTCCCTCTCGGCATTTCCTACCACTGTCTCCCAAAACTCCTATCTTTACCACAACGCCTCTACCTTCAATTCTCATTATACCTTACCAGAAGCAGCCACACCAAATAATCCCAGGTCTAGCGTTACCGATGGGAACTTTTACGATGACATGTGAGTGCTCGCATGATATTCCCTTTTTTCCTACCTTAGTTCTCCTTCCTCACCCCCCCCCCTCTCTCTCTCTCGTGAACTTTCCTTATCCTCTCATTATTTTCCGTTTCGATTTTCGTCGCCGAGTAAAAACAAAAAAATAACCCGAAATGATGAGGAAAGAGAGAGGGGAAGAGAAGTAATATTTCTCATTTTTATCGCCATTATTTTTTTTAAACGATCCGGCTTTTCCTAAGGCGCTCAAAAATGTTTTATTGGTTCGCGAAGGCTCCATGTTTAATCGATATCGGCAGAATTTCCGCGAAAGTTTTCGAGCGCCCCGAGGGAGTCCGATTATGAAGAGAAGCGAAAAGAGGAGAGAAGCGGAGGGATTTTGGGATAAGAGGAAGAAGGAGAGAAGAGGGATAGAAGAAGGATAGAAGAGGGATAGATGAGGGATAAAAAGGGATAGAAGAGGGAGAGAAGAGGGAGAGGAGAGAAGAGGGAGAGGAGAGAAGAGGGAGAGGAGAGAAGAGGAAGAAAGAGAAAAGAGGGAGAGAGGGGAGGGAGAGAAAGAATGAGAGGAATAGAGGAAGTGTTTTCGGAGACCGATACAGGCGAGGAAAGAAAAATAGTAAGAGAGAGAGAGAGAGAGAGAGAGAAAGAGATATAGAAGGAGTTTGAGGAATCATTAAGGATTGATGGAAAAAAGAGGAATAGCAGAATAAAACGCTCCAAAAGATGTCTTGCTACATGTTATCATGAACAACGAAATTTTTTTTTTCGACTCTTCGAAAGTATAAGGTTCATATGTATTATATTACAAGGTTTGTTTATCTTCTGTTGGCCAAACATTTTGAATTGTTGAAAAGTCAACCTTGAAAGAAATTACATTTTCTTTGATTGTTATTGAAAAGTATTTTTTCGGCTGTTGGAGATCCCCTGTCATTTGTTTGTGCTGAATTTCAATTACTATGTGTGTGTGTCCGGATTCACATAAAATATATTTTTAAAACTTAAAGGATCATAATATATCTTACGCGTTTCTCTCATTATTATAATGGAGGTTGAAATAACTGAATATAATCACCAGCAAAAATAAAAAATCATTATTTCTCGGATTGAAGCTTTCAAGGAGTAAACAAATTATTTTAAAACAGCCGAGGATTTTAAGAATTTAATCCGATACGCTTATATATTTGTACTGGCGTCATTGCCCGTTAAAATGACGGGTTTATCATAAAAGTATTCCAAATATATATGATTTCAATATGAAAAATCAATAAGGTATGCTATGATCCGATTTGGCTTTCATGGACAATCAAAACAGCATTTTTGAAAGTTATCTTTGTTTTAATTATACCGTTTAAGTAATTATTAGTGGAGAGGCCAAACTATTATAAAAATATTTGCTGAAAATAAGAGGAAAATCGAGATAATACGATACAATGCATAAAAAAGTAGTTGAAATTTACTTGAAATATTTGAGCGAATTATAAGTTATTTGAAACATGCACAATTTAACTTAATAAGTGAATTATTTTACTCTTATTAATTCTTAAAAAAAGGATAAATTTGAACTAAATCTCAATTTACCATCAAAGGGAAAATGTGTAGTAACTTACTTACTATTAATTAAATACTTGCATGAACGGCAATGAGTTTAACGATATGTTAAGATGGAATATTTCTTTGAATTAAATTAGCTTTGAAAATTTTCTAGAAAAATCAATAGAGTTAAATAAATTTAAAAAAATGTCATAAAATGTTATTTTTCACTCCTATTTGAAATTAGGTTAGAAATATTTGCTGTACTGTCAGTTAAAGAAATCTATTGAAAATTACGTGACCTATATTTAGTTTTATGAATTATCACAACTTGGCAATGGCGCATAATTCTATAGTATATAATTTTTTATAATCAATTATAATTTATTATTGTTTTTTTTGTACCTTAGCTCCTTTTAATCCTATACAAATGCTATGTCCTCTCCCTTTTTCTCAATTTCTGCTCATTCCCATTCTCTTTTCTTCCTCCCTCTAATTACCTAATAGATTAAGAAATTAAGTTATACCAATGTATAAAAGTCTGAACCGTGTTTGAGCACTAAATTGGTGCATTTATTACGAGGCCAAGAATAGAATTCAACAATTGGAACAACAGTGGCCCAATATATATATAAAATGCGTGAAAAATCGTATTAAAACGTAATTATTTGAGATTTACGAATGAGATTTAAATTCTTCTCTTCGCATAACTAAGTTAAATACCTCATCCTTGAAATATTTTAAAATGTAAACGAAAAAGGTCTGCATGTTTAGGAATTGATTTTTGCGTGATTCATATATGCGATGCGAATTTATAACTCCGATTAATAATAAAAAGCACTGCAAAAAAGTTAAAAGAAATTAATGTAAAACACGATTTTAATTATAAATAATTCGGGCGCCTTCTCTAATATATAGTATAATCGTATACTAATGTATTGGCATTTAAATCCGAAAATTATTTTTCCTTATATTGTGGCAGCTATGATTTTTAGATTTTTTCTAAACATGTTCATTTCGTTTTTCCATTCTATACTCTTCTTACAAACGAAATTTTTTTAAAACCCGTTCAGCCAATATCTTCCAAATTCATAGTTACAGAAATTACTAACCTTGATATTGTGGTAGCCCTGTTTAGTCGAACCGGTTGATAATTGATATTTTAGTTATATATTTATATGATGATTATATATTCTATCTTTGGTTAAAATCGATGTTATCAGTTCTCTAGAAATACGTTTAAAAATTATTATTTCACTTCTTAGTGTGGTAGCCCTGCTCCTCAACTCTGCTATAAGCATCTTGATTTCATTATGGCATGTTGTACAAACCTTATACGTAAAATTTAGTTGAAATCCGTGCAGCCAATTCTCTCCAAATCCATTATTATTGAAAGTGTTGAATTTGTAACTGTGGTACCACTGTTTGGCTGATGCGATCCAAATATGCTATTTTCGTTTTGTGTATATTTGTTCATTGTAAATATCAAATTTCGTTAAAATTTATGCTGACAATTCAACACAAACAGATGTAAAAAGGAATTATATTATTACTTTTATTGTGGCAACACTGATTTCCCTATCTAGACTAAACCTATTGATTTTGTTTTTCTATATTACACACCTTCTCCATACAAAATTTAGTTGAAATCGGTTTCGCCAATTCCTTCAAAATTTGCAGTTACCGAATAGATGAAATTTGCAATTGTGGCACCCCTGCCTAATGGATCAGGGCAAAATATGACACCTTGGTCATTAATAAATGTGAGTAATCTATGGAACAAATTTGGTTGAAATCCGCTCAGCCATCTCTTCCCTGATATATGCGTACGGACGGGCATCACGAAAATAATAGTTAGTGCTTTTCAGCAATAAAAAAGAATTCAAAATGCGTGGAAAAGTGAAAAATCCTATTAAAACGTAATTTTTGGAGATTTACGAATGAGATTTAAATTCTTCTCTTTGCATAACTAAGTTAAACACCTCATCCTTGAAATATTTTTAAATGTAAACGAAAAAGGTCTGCATGTTAAGGAATGGCTTTTTGCGTGATTCATATATGCGATGCGAATTTATAACTCCGATTAATAATAAGAAGCGCTGCAAAAAAGTTAAAAGAGATAAATGTAAAAAACGATTTTAATTATAAATAATTCGTGTACCTTCTCTCTCTCGTACTAAAGCATTCAAAACACACTTTCCTTATGTATCATTATATATAGACGTTTCTTACAGAGGGGTAGGAGGAGGAGGATATAACATACATATAGGAGGATACTAATGTTTAGGCACTTCCAGATGTGTTGGAGATACGAAATTTTTTTCTTAGGTAGGATTTTGTGCAAAACCGGCTAGAAAAATGAAAATCATGAAAAAGTGCAACAATCCGGCCTCTAAAAATTCGCAATTGTTTAAACAATTTTTCAAGGTTTAGTATTTCCGCATGTGCTACGGAGTTGAAATTTTTTTATAAGTAGAACTCGTAAAAAAAAACGAAATAGGGATTATACAAATTTTCATATTTAAATTTGTTTGGCAGTTAAAAATTCTTAAAATTTAAACAAATAGATAACTGTTTACACATTACGGTATGAGCTAGGAAGCTGAAATTTTCAAGTTATGTACAGAGTAGTACATTTGCACAAATAAACATTTGAATATTACCATAAACATATTGAGGTGGCCGTTAAAATGTTTAAAATTTAAACAATTGGAAAAATATTATTTCACTTCTAGAAGTACTACAAATTTAAAATTTGGCAGGAATGTGTAGCATTAGTACCCCATAATGGATGATCTATAAAATTCTTAAAATTGCAAAGTTTTGGGATTGTTTTAATCTATTATTTTTACATAAGGGAAAAACGAAAATCGCTCCGGTGGTGAAATATTTAGAATGAAAACAATATTTGTAATGATGAAATACGAAAAATGAATGTTTTTTTATGTTGAGATGATATGCTTGCAGAATGCATGCGCCAACTACTAGTATAGTATAAGGACGAAATACAACCTCGAGGGTTTAAATTGACACGGTCTGCAAAACAGCATATTTTTAAAAAGAATAAAATGTTCCAATAAGTGTCATCTAAACGTATAACTTGATCAATTTGGAGCAGAAGGCAAAAGTAGACGATAAAAATAAGAATCTATGTTTATTTTTCTTTAAAATGGTCCAAGTCTGAAAATCGTAGGTTCATTACTTCTAATTTAATTTTGCAAAGAAAAAAGGCCGCAAGTAAAAGAAAGTTATTTTTAAGTATTCTCTTATGGGGATTTCTATAGAGCGATCCGGCGGACCAACGGACGGACAGACGGATGGACGAACGGACGGAACAACGTACAGAATAAGGATATTATGTATATAATTATTTGGAGTTTGACCAGCAGTTATTGTGAGAAAATTTGGTGTCTCTGAGATTACTTCAGATAATTTAGCGTTAAATGATATCAGCGCTTCAGACGATTTCTCAAAGCATTACTTTTTAACAAATCTTTTCGTCTGGCCCTTAAATTATTGGTTAATGTATAGCGTTCTTATTCAATATATTCGTAAGAAAAGGCCGCCTTAATAAAGTCTATTAATCGATAATTAAACGAAGGCATAAGGTTGAGTTTGACAAAATGATATAACACTTTATATTGAGCAGGAACATGGACGCACAGGAAAAAATACATAGAAAACTGTAAAATTTGGAAATAGACAGGAATTTTGAATACAAAATGGACTGATAAAATGAAAAAGAGGAAATAAAGACTATAATATGGCAAACTGGATTGAGCATTAACTGAGTAGATAGAGAAAATGATAAAAGACGTGTTAAAAGGAAAAGTTAAAGGAAAAAGAGACAGAGATAGGAAATGTTTTCGGCTAATAGACGACTTGAAAGCGAAAAAGGGCTATCAAGAAATAAAGACGATTTCGGTAGTACGTGTAAAACGCGGTTTAACTAACAATACCTAATCACCGACTTGTCCACGGACAGACTATTGATGGTGGCGTTGATTCGAAATTTTGGTTGAAAATTGTTTTTCATTCAATTTTTTAGTGCTTTCATCTCTCAATGTTAATTACATCATTTTTGGCCTGGATAAGATGGCAAAATTTCGGTTAAAAATAAAACAAATCATAATATTATTCAGAAACCTAATTTCTGATTGAACATAGGTAAACGTAAACCTATAGCCTGTAGAGATATTTTAAATATTAGAAAATTCAATATTAATCTAGTAAATTCCTTTGGATAAATCCTACGCTAAAACGTTGGCCGAATGACATTTTCCAGCAACATAAATTATTTGTGGCAATAACTGAATCCACGTTTCCTTCAGGAAGTTCAAAGGTCAAAGTCCGACGATATTTCAATAATTCCTTTAGATAATTACACTTCAAAATTCTCGTTAACAATTTAATAAAAAAGACTGGGGAAAAAGTCCGCTTGGAAGCAATCTTCATCGATGCGGCAAAAAAATTTCAACAAACATAAAAACACCTTCATTAACTCTTGCTAGGTATCCTACGTATACCATTTGTTCATTTTCAAAGCGTCGCGAATAGAATTTTGCCATTCTCCTGTTAAATTTTCCTGTTTGCTCATCCACTGAACCAAACGAATTCCCAGAGGAAATGTTTTACTCAATTAATTCAACAATGCTCAAACCCGATATATAAAAGTAATAATTTAAAAGCTTCGAGAACGGTCACGCAAAGGTTGTGTCAATATTCTTTCAAACAATGACACGGAAAACAATTTTAAAACATGTAGCTACAATTTTTGCGGCGTCGAATTTTCCGCAACGCCGAAGCATTCTGAAAAAAACGCAGGATTCGACATGCATAAAAAATGACTGGGTACAATAAAAAGGTCCAACATTTATTTAAAACTTAAATGTTTAAGAATGTTAACAAGTTTTCGTCCATGCAATAAAAACAGGAATATCAACGTGAATGCAGTAGAAAAGAATACATTATTATTTCATTTCTGCTTGCTTTAGTTTGAAAAATACAATTCTGCGATTTTGTCTAAAATCAACAAGCAGTATACAGAGAAACAAAACTTTATTTTCGTCGTATACTAGGGAAAATATCGTATCAATCTCTATACATACGCCCATAGCGTCATTCCTTATGCGCATTTATCGTAAAATCCTACTTTCGGCTCGCTATTTAAGTTTCTATAAAGTTGTAGACAAACATAATTTTAACAGAAGAGTAATTTATTTTTATTTTATTTTATTTATTTTATTTATTTTATTTATTTTATTTATTTTATTTATTTCCATGCGGCCCCTAAACAGCCGTAATCGGCCTTTTACAAGGGGCTCATTAACATAATAACAAGGACTATCACAAACATCCATACCCTAGGTGAAGAAAAACCCACCTAGGCGGGATTCGAACCCGCGACCTTCGGATTGGCAGGCGAGGACGTTACCCTGCCACCACCGAGGCCGGTATTGATTTTAACAAGTCGTATCGAATGTTTTTATACTAATTATAACTAAGGTTAAAAATCAAAAGAGCACAAAGTCAAAGAATGAGCGCAAAAAGACAACAATAATAGCAATAATGATAGGTAAGTAATTCAGCACAAAAATACATAAATTAAAACGACGCAAATAAAATCAATATTTAAAAATCGGACGCACCGGTAGCATTTTCATCTTTCTTTCTCTCATAAAAAAACTCCGTATCGATAAACGGGATTCCGGTCCTCATTACAAAAACTTGGATTTTCATCTCCTGCGTGAGAATTTGTATCCGTAATGACTATCTCATCCGAAAGAGACACCGATCAGAAATTTTGAGGTCCCTTCTTCGTTTGATTGGTGCATGTTCGTGACGGGAGCGTTGCCATGCGAACCCGTGCAGTTTCGGATGATGCGTGCAGCGAGAGTGCGTTCTCGGGGGTGTTAGGAGAAGGGGTAGGGTGAGTGAAAGGGGGAAGGGGGGGGGGAAGAGGCAGGGCATCATTCGCATACATCCACTCCAACTTCCATTTCCCTTCCATATCTTCCCTCTCGCATCACAAAGTGTCTTTGTTATCCGTGCACTCGAATGTCTTCAAATTAGAAAAACTCGTCACGGAGGAGCGACGGAACAAACGGGGAGGGATGCTTTTGGAAGGGGTTAAAAGCGCTCCTCCGCCCCTTCGCACGCACGCACGACCCACCATACCGACTCGCGCTCATTCTTGTCCATTTCCATTGTTTTTTTCTGCGAGGGGTGCTTGGTTATGGCTATGAGGGGAGGATTTTGATGGAAAGAGGGGTTTGGTAGGAAAAGAAGGGCGTGAAAGAGCCAGAGGGTGTTTTGGAGGTGGAAAGAGATTTTATGTGGTTGTGATGGCCGAAGGTGTTGCGAATGCTGAGGGAAGAGGAGGGATAAGCAAACCCTTCCTCTCAGTGTCACCAAACCCCCTCTTCGGGAAAGTTTAAAAAAAATAACGAAGTTCTTGTTTGTGACGACGTGACAGGGTTTCTTCCGGTTCTGGCACGTTTGTTAGACGGTTTTTATGTAATGGGACGGCTCAGTCTGCCTACGCGACAGGCCCTCGAGTTCCCGGAAAGAGAGAAAAAGGAGGCAGCAGACGTCTGTTCACACAATAGCCTAGCACGTGCTCTTCTTCGGCGGTGTTTTTTTGCACCGGTTTCCGCTACAAATGCGTTTTTATTTAAATTCGAACAATTCTTTTTCGAAGCATAATGGCATTAATGACTTAGGATGAAATAAAAAGGAGCGTGATTCTTGGAAGCGGCCGTTGGCATCTTGAACGCATGAATTGATACAAGGAACTCGTTTGTTGAGTATAATAAAACATATTGTGATAACTATGCACTTTTCTACGTTTTCTTCAAGCGGAAAACCTCAAAGTTATTAAAACATTCTTTTTGCTTTAAAATATTAACGTTGTTCATACGACAATATACATAGGTGCATAGCTGTCCGGAACTATGTGCTGTTAATAAACAAACTTCTTCAAAAGTGATCATTTCATACAATGTAACCCATATTCTTCTATAATAGCTGTTTCTAACAGCCTCTGTTTTAGCAATAAATTAGAAATGGAATGTAATGTGAGGTACATAATTAACTTTGAATATATTTGAAAGTATGAACTGTCGTTTCGGGCTAATCTATGGCAACTATACTATAAAAACTGGAGTTTACAGTTTACTTTAATTTAAAAAATAATGCAATTATTAGGAAGTTTAGTGACTTATTATGGTAAGGTACTTTGCAAATCCTTATATTTAAATGCATTCTGGAATGAATTTTTTGCGTGGTAGTTTTCACGAGCTTTGGATTTTGCGATGCGTCAGGAAAAATATATCGTTAAGCTAGTTTAGGGTAAGAATTGCTAAAATGACGTGAAGACGGATGGGATTCTTTCCCTCACTTTGGAAAAAGTTTCAACACATTTCCATGCTGGCGAATTGTTCACCTTTCCGCAATATCGCAGAAGTACTTTGATAATTTTTTTTATCGTTTCCTCGGTTACATTATGCTGAGATATCTAGTGCAGACGCTTTAATTTTCTCCGACATGTAGCAGTATGCGGATAATTAAAGAGATGGGAATTCTTCACTTTAATAACGACGCAAGCATACGCTACTATTAATGGTTACCTCATTCACATCTGACAACATGTGCATTTAGATGAATCATGATAACAGAATCAAGAAAATATTTAAATTACGGCGCATTTATACGCAGGAGGTGCTGTTTTAAAACGTTTTGCCACTCAATCTATAATATTATCACTACTGGGTATGTTTTTAACATGAATGAAGTTTGCTTCTGCCGTTGTTTTTATTGATAAATAACCATTTCTTATTCATGGTCATCAAATATTCATCCCTACAGCAACGAAAAAAACAGCAGGTTCATTTCCCAGCGGAGTAATATAAACCAAAATATTAAGCGAAATTCACTTCCGCTTTCGATCGTTTTAGAAATTAATTCACAAAATCAGTTTCACGGGTCAGGTTAAAGCAAAAAACTTAAAAGCAGACCTTGATGCCTTAAGTCACACGTAAAGTAAAACAAGTCAAGATAGTGTACAGCTTATCACAAATTGGCGCGTAATTAAGTGGTCTCGTGCACTTCTTTGTGGTAAATGTTGTTCTCTATCCGAATACATTTTTCAATCTACACCTTACAGATCATATAAGAGCTAGGGAAAAAAATATATGGTATTTAATTGTTGCTTGACTGATACCATACGAGTATTTTTAGGTAATTATGTAAAGTTCAAGTTCTAATTGACAGATGCAGTTAAAAATCACAATTGGGCGATTAATTTGAATAAGAATCACTTCTCCCTAATTTAATTAAAATCCACCCAGCGGTTTAGGAGATGAAAGTTACGACCAACGGACGAGACGTGCCCATAAGGCGTTCTGCTAGTACCATTTAGCTGGTAAATAACATAATTATAGCTGATCTTATTTACTCACTTACAACAAAGATTTTTTACTTTGAAAAAAATTCGTATCCATACATGAATTTATCTGAGTGAATTACAACTTTAATATAAATAAAAACAAATATTGCAAATTTCCACTGGAAACGAATTTATGCGACCGATTTTGCCTATTAGAGCACATCACAATCACAATATTTCGTTTTATTTATATTCTAGAGTCTTTCCACAAAGTTGAATCTTCCCAAGTGAAATTTGTAATTACTACTTGTTTGGTTTTCTTGAAATCGGTTACTCCTACGGCTAGCTTTAGAAATTTTATTTGTAGACTTTTTATGTATAACAAATATTTTACGAAATATGACGTAAAGTTTGTTTTTGCTTCCACTAAGGTGGTACCTGTGATTGGGTTATCTGAACCATTATTCCATTTTCTTATTGTCTTTGGATATAAGTCCTGCTTGCGTACGAATGGACGGACAGACGGATTGAAAAAGCAAACGAAAACAGGCACTTACGTTGGAAACGACAAGCACCTAAGTAAATCATCCATGCCTCATTATGGGTATCATGGCGAATCCGCTTTGAATAATTCAAACTTCGTGCCAATTACTCCGGAGTTAGATGTAATGAACACTTTATTTGGAGAGCACGGATATAGTGGTGGCAAAGACATACTGAATGTTTTCGTGTTCTATCAGGACTTAGAAAAGGCGTCAAACAGTGTTTAATGGCCTCAGCTAATAGACGTGTTGAGGAAAATAGGAGTGAGTTTGGGAGATGGACGTTTAATCAGATTTATGTATATGGATCAGACTGCGCGGGTAAATATAACAGAGGGAGAATCAAATTCGGCAACGCTAGAAAGAAGTGTGAGAGAGAGCTGCTCTCTCGCCAACGTTGTTCAATATTAATGCCGAAGAAATTATAATGGAGGCATTGGAATATATAGAAACAGGGATAAAAGTGAGGGAGAGCCTGGTTAAAACAGATATGCAGACGACAAAGCTTTGGCAAGTAATTCTGAAAGAGGCATTCAGATGTTAGTTAGCTCCTTAAATAAAACAGCAAAGGGAGCGAAAGTCTTGAGATTTTCCATGAGTGTAGATTTCCAACTCAATTTTACAGTGGAATGGAAAAGTCTAAAACAGGTAAAAGGTTTAAGATATTTATGTAGTATTCTGTCACAGGGTGGAAGAAGTATGAATGAGATTAGGACAAGGATAGCAATAGCAAAGGAGGCGTTTACGATACGGTTGAAATTGTTGACCAGCAGTTTGAATAAAGATATTAAAATGTTGTTAGTGAAAATATTGATATTTAGTCTAGAATTATATGGGTGAGAGACATGGGCAATGAGAAAATAACATGTGAGCAGATTAAAGGCGTGTGATATGTGGATAGTTGGGCAGAGAGTAAAACGAACGATGAAGTTTAGAATACATTAGGGGAAGAGAGGCCTTAATTAGAGTAATATAGGACAGAAAGAAGAAATGGGTAGGTTAAATTTTAAAATAAAATGGTCTATTGAAAGAAGTCATAGAAGGAATTATGTTGGGAAAGAGCAAAAGAGATAGGAAGAGGAAAGGTATATTAGATGTATCAAGATTTGAAAGGTGTACTCCATGTCGGAGTACATAGAATTTACAAATGCGTTCTTTGAGATTCACAACGCTCCCAATATTTTTCGCTCAGATGAGAATTTAACTAGAAGCAAGCGAGGTACGTTGTAAAATACATGTAGGTCTTCATGTAAAGTAGTCAAAATTAGTGCCCGATTTTAATCAAAATTGGAATCGGTCAATTAATTTTAACAAAACTCCCCAATACCAAATTTCATCACAACACGTCAAGCGGTTTCCGAGTTGAAACAAAGGAAGATTGTAAACTACATGTAAGTTTACATGCAAAGTGGTCGTCATTATTGTCCTATTTCAACCAAAATTGGAATCGGTTAACCAATTTTAACAAAACTCCTTAATAGCAAATTTCATCAAAATATGTCCAGCGGTTCCCGAGTTGAAACAAATGAACATTGTAAGTCTTCATGTAAAGTGATCATCATTGTTGTCAGATTTTGACCAAACTGAAATCGGTCGACCAATTTTAGAAAAACTTCTCGTACCAAATTTTATCCTAATACGTCCAGCGACTTCCGAGTTTTAACATGCGAACCGACGGACAAACGGAAAGACGAACGGAAATGACCACTATATGCGTTCACTCCGTGCAAAGAACGCATAATCAAGGAAGGAATTTGGTATGAACTTGAAGAGAAAAACTTTAGATAGCACAGATTGGATTAGGAGTGCCTAAAACCTATCGTGAGGTAGAATTACAATGAAGCTATTTATCACAATGATAGATGGCCAAACTTGTACGTTGTACAACCGCCTTGCCTATCATGCTACAAGCTTCAATACCTGCCTATCCCTTCCATTTATGGGAGCTGCTTTGAAAACTAAATTTAATTATCTTATAATTACCTAGGTCTGCGTACCATGGCTGTTGCTGCTTTTTTAATGAACCAACATGGAACTGTAACTGCCCACAATATAAATAGGGAGATGGAAAATCTGAAAAATTAGAAAAATCGACGAAAAACCGTTATCATTTTCCTTAAATTTTTAAACTGTCCAGTTATTCATTGTACTATAACTCAGATACCCATTGCTCGTAGGCCAAAGAGAATCATATGGTTGCAAAAAATCACTACTCCGTTTATAACTTTATTTTAACTTTAACTTCTCGATTTACGAGCAAAATGCATTCCCGAGAAGTACGGAGTATAACGGGAGCGATTTACCTATATGTAGTGTGAAAGTACGTGCGCCCTGACGCCATTATCCGGATGAAATTATAGTTGATGATATTCGTCAAAAGAGCTTCGTACGCAAAATTTGTATGAGCAATGATACGAGAGAGTAAATTTTATTTTTTGTGTGCTCTAAAGCAGTGGTTCTCAAACTTTCAATATTCGCGGGCCCCTTGAATATTATTTTAAATTGCAAATGGTAAAAAAAATCTGATGAGCTCACCACATAACTTTCTCCATACCCGTAATATTTCCAAAAATTCCAAATAGGTTACATAATAATAAATATTTTAAGAAACTGAAAATTTAACTTTATAATGAACAGAAATAAACTCAAATCATCGCCTTCCAATATTGGATATAGCCAAAAAGCTCCAACAATTAGGAAAAGAAAAAGGAGCGTTACTAATTGTAAGTCGTAACTAAACGTAAATTGTTAACAATAGTCGTCGGTAGGTGGCGTGGTGGTGGCAGATAAAAATATAAGATGTCTCTTAAACAATGCATTATATGGGAAAATGTTTCAAAAGAGGCAGTAGAAAATTTAATTTCCTACAACATATATTCCTATATATTTAACATATATCAAATATTAAAGCAAATATTTTAAAATATCGAATAAGTGAAAAGAGTAAACACCCACTTCCGGTTGACCGATTTTTACCAAACTCTAATCATTTCTTTTGACTTTTATATGCATGTTAAATGTAAAATTTCGCGTTGACCTGGTTAATAGTTTTTGAGTTAGGGCAACCACGAAAATGCTATCACATACACTCACCCCACACACAAACACAAAGACATCATCAAGATAATGGTCAAAACGTGTTCAGGGGACCTCAAAACATGTATTTCCGTTGAAATCTCGAAGTCCATTTTTTCATGAATACAATACTTTCCTCTATACTACGTACATGGAGAAAGTAATAAGAAACTTCATTGCAAATTTCTTCATTTGATGTAACTATTAATAACTTTTATCACATCGTATTTCCTACGATTCCCTGATAAAATTTTATTATTTGTGAGAAATTTGTTTTTTTGACATTTCACCTTGCATACAAAATAATTTTGCGACCCCCTGGGTAGCCACGGCCCACAGTTTGAGAAACCTTCATTTTTATCAATAACTTGTTTGATCTCTCGCACAGTTCGGATTTAATATTTCAAAGTGAAAAAACAACACAACGAATGAAAAATGCATTAACTTTTCTTCGGGACGGGACCCGCAGAAGTTGTGGGACAGTGTAGGGAGTCCATAAAGGTTGAGAAACACTGCTCTAACGAATGCAATGATTTACATATTTAATTCAAACGTGTATCATTCATAAAATTTCTCAGTTACGATATTAAGGTACCATATGCTGAAATAAAAGTAGTTCACGATAAATATCGAATTAAATATTTTCCATGCTAGCCCAACATGAAAAAACCGCATTTTTGATAACGTAATTTTGCAAAAACATGCATAAATATTGTACTGAAATGTTCATTACATAAAGTTTGGAAATCAATATTACATTTTTAACCATTTTCTTCAAATGATGGCGTTACGTAAGGTTGCTAAGGTTGAGCAAAATGTCGCAATGTCGCATTTTGAGGTCGTAAATCAAATTTGGGTTGAGAAATTCATTTTTGTAATATAAAAAGTTCGTCAATCGAGAGATTACTGCACTAATTTCCATTTACGCTCCTATCGGCGAAAGGGAGAAGCTCCGCGCGGATCTCGGAGGTGACTTGCATGTACCCAAAGAAGCTGAAATTCAAGCCAAAACTCACCGATAACTGTGAGATTGATCTTGCTGTTCCTGGTCTGCGCCACCTTGAAATCCACTCTGCACCTGTAGACGCCGGCGTCCGAGGGCCTTATGTGGTCGATTCCAAGCTCGGCGGTTGGTAACTTCTCCGGCATGAAGTAGGCGCGGTTGGCGAACACGTTGTCATCTGACCACCTCTCTGCTTGTGCGAAGTCGCGATCCCTCGTGTCCACACTGCGAGTTTGGGAAATGAGGTATCAAATAATTAATGCGGGAATACATTATTCTAAGAATGAGATAGGCACCCAAAATGTGCATAAAAAAACTGAATGATAATCTGGCTAGCAAAGACAGGAAAAGGATGGATTAGAAATAGATTAAAGCAATGTCTTCGATTTCAACACTTCATTAAAAATGTCCTTATTTCTTTTATTATTAAAAGTTTTATTTTCAGAAGATTTAATTATTTTAATAACAAAAATATACTAAATTCTACATAAGACATCACAACATATGGAGACCTAGCTAGTTCAGTCGGCAGAGCATAAAAAATCAAACTTAAGATATTGGGTACGGGAACTACGTTGAGCGTTTCTTTTTACTTTTATTTAAAATAAATGAAACATATGACTTAAAGTAGAGGTCGTTTAATAACAGTAAAAATGAACCGGTTGACGTAACTCAAAAGATTTTAATTACTATGGTAATATAAAAACAAACCTTTAAATATTTGTCAATGCACATCATAAACACACTTGATCAATATTCCATAAACATTGAGGTACGTTAGCCTAAAGAACTGGTTATATAAATTTGGCTTGAAGGTAGGTTACGGTTAAATCAGAAAGAATTATTAAGAAATGTCAGTGAAAAGTTTTAACAATCGATGGAATATCTTGATTTACATTTCTATAACAACATTTCGGTGCTAATTACAGTAAAAATAAATTCTATTATTAACACGAAGAAGCAATTGTATCCGCATTAAATTGACGCTGCTGGGCAGCGTCAAATGAACGCGTTTGGTAATTACATTTTCGAAGATGGTTGCGAAGTCAAAACCGCTCCTATATGGTTTTATTGGGTTTCGACGGTAGACGCCAAACCCGGCAATGCTGCGTTTGATTTCCGTTCCTACTTATTTTTGGTTTCACGGTTGGATCACTAAGTAATCATTCACTTATCTCTATATTTATATATTCAAGAAAAATACGCAATACTGTACTGCGAACGAGTTTGTTTAATTCTCAGCATACCATTCCCTAATACCGAAGTTGTAAAAAATTAAATACGCTTATCCATGACTGTATGACTTCGAGGATTACTTTTTAGATATTGCGACTAAGGAAGATTAGAGATATTTTGAGAAGAAAATTTTTAAGTTACTCGTACAGTGGATTCAGATGTGTCTTACAGAGATGGAAGCTATTGATTCTAGTACATCAATTGAAATCGTTAATAAAAATAGTGAAAACTAAATTAAAACTCAACTATTATGTTCCTTTCCACAAAAAGATAAAAGTGTCTTTTTAACAGACATGAAATATTACCACTCAAGAAAGGCTAATAAGTTGCAATTAACTAATATAAGAGAAACGATCTCAGAGAAGCCGAGTTTGGTTTCTCTATACATCCCCTCTTTGATGGAGAAGTTATGCGATCACTATGGTCTCCTTTAATTTGTACCTCATATATTTAACTCTATTTTCTGAAAATATGACTATATGATCCCACCGACGTCTTTTCACCGCTTCTAACATTTCATTACAACGCACGCGAACTCATCACCTCCTAAGGTAGCCGTGCATTCTTTCCTTCCTCTGTTCAACCTCCCTTGACTCATACTCCTCCCCATATCCTTCTCCCTCCCACTCCCACCTCCCTCCCATCCCCACCTCCGTCTCATCCTCACCTCCCTCCCACCCCACCTCCCACCTATCCCCACTTCCCTCCCATCCCCACCTCCCTCCCATCTCCACTTCTCTCCCATCCCTACCTCCCTCCCATCCTCACCTGCCTCCCATCCCTACCTCCCTCCCATCCCCACCTCCCTCCCATCCCTACCTCCCTCCTACACCCACCTGCCTCCCATCCCCACCTCCCTCCCATCTCCACTTCCCTCCCATGTCTACCTCCCTCCCATCCCCACCTCCCTTCACCTCACCTCCATCTTCCTTACATCTCCACTTAGGGTTTCGTTCTCAACCTTGTTTTTTTTTAATCGTTCTTTTTGAAGATATTTTCGAGGAATCTCGCGCTTCGCGAGAAACACCTCTCCTAAGTTTCGTTTCTTTTTATACTCGCTCTCTCTCTTTCACGCTCCTGCCCCTTTTACCGTCCCTTTCACTCCTTATTTCTACCTGCGTTTCCTTATCTTCTCAGACTCCCATCCTCCTCCATTCTCCTCTCCAGTCCCTTTTCACTCTCTTGTCGCCCATTCTGTCCTTTCTCATCCCCCTCACATTCTTCCGCCAACTCTAGCCCCCTTGTGTCTCCTGTCACTTCCTTCCGACCCCTGTCACCTCCT
This sequence comes from Tanypteryx hageni, assembly GCA_028673005.1. Classification (NCBI taxonomy): domain Eukaryota; kingdom Metazoa; phylum Arthropoda; class Insecta; order Odonata; family Petaluridae; genus Tanypteryx; species Tanypteryx hageni. The sequence goes on along the minus strand of CM054114.1, from coordinate 76,658,473 downwards.
CCCAACTACTCTCTGTTACCATATCCTTATCCCACAGTGAAGTCTTATTCAAAATAACGTACTATTCCAATTTACCTAGTATATTTTTTAAATATTGGTTGAATAATCTGTATAATGATGTAAAAATGGTTTTCATTATAACTCGTGAAAACAAGAGAGAACGTACTTATTTGGCAAAAAATTAAGCTATGCACTGAATAGCTAATAGATGAGGAGAAATGAGATATGTTGAGCGAAAAGGCATGACGGAAAAGGAGGTTTAAACTACAATCAGGAGTGCTAAAATATAACTTAGAACCAATTTTCTCAGTAATAAAATAAGAAAAATGCCAGATTATATCACGAAATTAAAAGTTGCAACAAATTATTACGGTATGAGATGTTATGAAAAACTTCCTTCACTTCCACACAATTTAATAAAAACGAACAGTTTAACTACGATCACCTGATGATGCTACGAACGTAGCGAAACCGGTCGTCATTATTAAATTGTGTGGATGTGACCGAGTTTTTCATTACATCTCATAATGAGCAAATTCCACAAGGTTGAGCCTGACTTTATTAATAAAATTATTACGGCATCATTATCTCACAACATACTTCATGTATAGAGCAGAGATAAATTCATAGCCCGAGGAAAAAACGTTATGACGAGATTTTACTCTATATCTATATTTCTTTTAAGCTCCCATCTACGCACCTGGGTGTCCTGCTTCCACTCTTTAGGCACCCTAACCCTGTAAATCTTCATCGCTGGCCCAGCACCCTTCCTCCTCCTTGCCACCCGCACTAAAATCCTCCCTTTCTTCTAGCGGAAATATTTACCGCTCGGGTTGACATCGAATCCCTCAACCGTGTCTTCATTCCTCCTCCATATGTCCTTTCTCTCTTTCTATAAAACCCTTTTCATTAACGTGCCAGGGATAACTCAATGGACGAGGCGCGTGGGCCGTCTTAATAATTTCTGAGTGCATTTCCGAAAAACATGAAATGCGAAATGATATAGTTCTCCGTGAAGAGTGAATGGTCTACCAACACGTCCCGTAAGTAGGAAAAAGACTGGAGCATAAAAAACGACGAGGAATGATCCGACTCGCCATTGAATGTTTAAATGACGGGCGTAGAAATCATAGAAGAATTGCCCTTGAAACTATACGTAAATTCCATTTGCATTGACAGGCGCGCAGTTTTTCTTGGAAGTAATAGATTTTATCGAACACAGAAAGCAAGATAGCGATTGGATTATGCATTCCTTTCTAATCGTTTTCCCACAATTTTGAATAGTTATATGTTAGAATAAATATGGCAAATTTGAGTTAATGTTTAAAAAATGATATAAAAAGGAGAACTTTTTGAAGGAAACATTTATTGGATTGATTCAAAATAACCAGCTAGTTTGAAGATGCAAAGAAAACATGTCGTTGAGGGCAGTATAAATGCCATACCAATTAATTTCAGGGTGAATTATGAAATTTTATAAAATAGCTCTTGAAATTGATAATAGTTATATGATGTGTTAAATGACGTGACATCATAAAAATATAGTATTTCAGAATTGTTATCACGAGGATATAATATATAATTTTAAGAGGTTAAAGGACAGCTAACTTAGTATAAATGATAATGTTATCATAACTGTACATAAAATTTCCATACAATTTTGCAATTGAGCATACAAATTAGTAGTAATGTAACTTAAATTATTTCTCATCAGATCTCAAAACATGACAATTCTACGCAGTATCTCTTATAAAAATACATTGGTTGAATAAAACGTTGAACATTTATTTTGCACAAGTTGCAACCCAAGCCTCATAATTCACTTTATTTAATTTAGAATGCAAACAAAAATCCCCAAAATACATTCATTTTCTAATTATTATTAATCCAATTTCACGGTATTATGACTAAACACCACTTTTGCAGAAACATTTTATTAGTGGTAAATTTTAAAACACTGTTTAGGTCAACATTTTGTTTCTTTTTGTGCCTGTCCCCATTAATATCCAAGTACGTTGTAATAAAAAATGCAGCCATGCCCGATTAGAATTTAACAGTAATTAAAATTATTAACAAGCATTTTTCGATAAATATGTATTAAATACATTTTAACAACATTACGAGATTTCAAAAATCTGAATTCTTTCATATGCATCACTACGGAGTAAGGCTGTTTTTTTTTCTTGTATAAAATTTCCACATTACCAATAACGAAAAATAGTGTTACGCGTATTGTATAAATTCCCAATAAATTACATCAGTCATCCTTCATTGAGCACGCTGCAGCGATTAAAACTGCGATAATGTGTTCTCATAAACTTATCTTAATTTATCGTCGAATAAAAATTCTCGCCTCATTACGTTCTCTTTAAAAAATCGAATCGCAAGTAGAATACCCCTAAAACAATGGGAGGAGGATTCCAATTTCTCTCTCTTCTTCTCTCTCACTTTCCCTCTCGCCCTCTCCCGGCATCCCAAACGAACACACACACACAGAGCGCGACATCGTTGCGTCCTCCATTCATTAGCGATAGAGACAGAAAGACAATGGGAACGACGCCATTGCTCAATCAGAGAGAGATTCGCGGACAATCCCGTCATTAAAAACGGTTTGACGGAGGCCCACCTCTTTCTCTCCCTCTCTTTGTATCTCTTCTGTATCTTTCATCCTCTCTCGCTCAGTTGCTTTCTTCCCATCCATGTCTCTCTTCTCTCTCCCAATGCTAATGATGACCTGAACTGACTCTTTCGCATCACATCCTTCAGATAGAGCCTACATCGATATCGCGAAGTTGAAAAAGAAAGCAATTTTTTTACCGAGGTCTGTGAGATGTGGCTACTATGCTAACGAATACGGAACTACGGCATTTAAGCGTCCATTGTATTGTCATATCTACAATCATTCGAAATATCAATTATGAGGTGACGCGAGTTTTGATTGCTTATGGCATTATTATATTGATTCATATCAGAGAAAAACAAGCAGAATCCGTCGGGTAATACCCACTGAATTAAAAATAATTTGAAAAATTAAACTTACAGAAGATGACTTGAAAAGTTCATACTTACTGAAGGAAAATTCTAACATTATTTACAAATATGACCAAAATTCATTCAACCCAGTAAAGTGACAGATATTACGTCGAGTGAATTTGTCTATGGAAGTTGACAAATAGTTTGAGTTCTCATAATGTATCGTAGGTACCTATATAAAAGCTCACACGCGAAAGTGCACGTACGCACGCCCGAATATAATTTCGATATTATGTATTTCTGAATCACCTTCTGGCCTTGGTAGAGGGGTGGTTAGCGTGTAAAGCTTTCAAAGCCTGGGCCCGGGGTTCGAATCCTGCCGAGGGCATGGTCGTATATGTTCGTCTCTGTTATAGTTGCGCTCTTTGTAAAAGTGTTGTTTGTGAGCTGGTTAAAAATAAATAAAATTCAGTTTTCCCTATGTAAGATTCATTTTATAAGCATTTAAGCCTAAAATACAGTCAAAATGAGAATTACTCTGAGATTTAAAAATGTAATCTATCACTTTTACAAATCTTTAAATAATATATATGGATGGATGATAAATAACGAGCATAATCAGCAAAAACGTGAATAAATAGATCACAATTTACGGATATCATTCTATTATAATAATTCCATTAAAAAATTATAATTTTCAAGAGAGGCTATCAAACCATAAAGTATTAATTATATCCATTACATTTATGAAAAAAATAGTATACATATTTTTCTGCTTTGTCTATCGCATTGCCAGTTTCAGAATATACTCATATGCTTACAACAATTTTTTGCAAAATTCACCATATTTACCGAAGCACGTGAAACGACTGTAAAGGAATTGCGCATTGTTATTCCGGCAAAAAAGTGATGGATAAATCTCATTCAGCCCGCGATAAGTCATAAAGAGCATTGAACCCACAATCCACCCAACAAAAAAAAAACACCCTTTCCTCGCGATAAAATTCCGAAAACGAAACGAAAACCAGGTGGATCTTTCTTAGCGCAGTCGTCAATATTCCATTTCGGATACTAAAAGAAAGGCGCATAAAAAATAAACCCTGGCGCGCCGCAGATCGAGAATAAAATAAACATAACGCGAACGGGGGAGTTCCTTTTTACGACGGAAAACCCTTTTAGGCTGCGGGATATACCTCTTTCCCGAAAGGTAAGGTTCTCTCTACCCCCTCCACCGCAACTCCCTCCCTTTCTCTCGAATAATAAAAAAAATCGAGTCTTTTTTCTGAAGCGGATCCCTTGGCTTTTATTCTTCGCGGTTTTATGCCTTAAAGCGCAATTTTTCATTCGGGCATATATCGATGGAAGAGTTGCCGCCGGACTCGCCTTTGAGGAAAAAAAAGAGGTGAAAATAGCAATGAATCAATTTACCTCCGTGACATCTGAACTTAGGTCGCTGTTCAATGTATAAAGAGAAGGAGAGAGAGAGGGGTAAGAGAGGAGTAAGAGAGAGGAGGAGGGAGAGAAGGGGAAATAGAGGAGAGAGAGTGGAGTAGAGTAAGGAGTCAGATGGTCTAAGGCCAGTGACGTTTTGCGGAAGAGCGGTTTGTCAACGTCGTCTGGCATTTGACACCGCGACTCGGGATTAATGACCTCTGTAATCCAAACCGCAGGAATCTCACGTGTGAAAGGGGAAAAGAAGGGGAAAAAGATTAAAGGCTATTCCGAATGACAGGGAGGTTCGAAGAATGATAGAAAATTTTATCGGGACCATTATATTTGATTGCGTGAGTCGCGAAATTGGCAGAGGAAGTTTTCTTGGGATCCGGGGAATAAAATATAATGCTCTCCTCATAATGGAAAAATATTTTTGGACAATTCGTTACCCTGTCTTATATTACCGAAAAAGGAGCTTTGAGAAATAATATAAGTATCTGAGTTTATTTCTGACCAAAGGAGCCATGAATTTGAGAAATTGATGCACTAAAGAATCAGAGTGAACAGTTTGATTGGTTGCTTTCTACATCAAAACGATAAACTCTTATTAAATATCGTTTTGATTGAATGTATGAAATATGAAAAAATCATCGAATTGTTAGATTTGTATACCCATGTATTTTTAAATTCTTTAGTGTGTTTAATATATTCTGGAGTCACATGGACCTTTAGTTTTTCGTTTCTTATAGGGATATCACAAAAATAGAGAATTTGAGTTTAAGACGTTTATCTGTACAAAAGATCATGATTTGAAGTCGTAGAAACACGCATTAGTCATTTTACGTATAGTTTCTTCATACAATTACGAAATATGAATAGATTATACATATCTAATCAGTAGTGAAGGTTTATAAATAATTTTTATTCCTAGTAAGGCCAGAGTCCCTTTATCTTTTCGTATTGCAACAAGTATAATACATTCGTATCGTTAATCGGTCATCTTTTAAAGTAATCACATGTGATGCAATAAATATATAAAAAATATATAATCTTGGTTTTTTACACCCATAGAAAATACTTACCTCCAGTACCTCAGCAAAATTATTTTATTGGTTATAAAAATTACGCGATCCTAAAAAATCTAATATTTATCATGCGCTATATTTCCAAGTTCTAATACTAATTTATAACTGACTAATAGTTTTTTCCTCATTACATCCAAGTTAAAATAAATAATTTTTTCGCAACGCCAAACTTTATTTCCCGATAATAACCTTCGGTTGCAATTAAAGCATGAAAACGCCTCCTCCGGCTGCGCGAACGAAGTTTAAATATTACAGTCTCAGGACGCGGCGATTCGATCAACATCCCTGTGCACATTCGTGATGTTCTCGAGAAGGGAGTTCGTGGCCAAAGTAAGGTTTTGATCATCGCCTACAGGCACGAGCCGGAATAAGAGATAACTCGCACGCACACACACACAAACATCTTTCCTTCGGAAAAAAAGGAATGCTTAAAAAAATGAGTTGGAGGTGGAGGAGAGGGGAGACACCGCAGTGAGCTGCGGCGGTGAAGTTGGTACCTCCGCCGCCACCGCCACTGAGAAAGGTTTGCCTCGGTACAACACGCTTCGCTCCCAACTCCACCGCACAACTCTTCCATCTCAACACCCGAGTGCAACTTTAGTATTATCCTACATTCCCCAAAGGATTTTATCAACCCCTTGGTACCGTTTGGGAAGGTGGGAAGATTGGCTGTTAGAGAAGGTAAGGAGAGATGGGAGTGGAGAGAGGTAGATGGAGGGAAAGATGGAAGAAAAAAGAGAGAGGAGATGGGGAAAGGGTGAAGAGATTGTTAAGGGTGGGCCGTTAGGAGGGGAGTAACGGGGTTGTTGTTTTGGTTGGCGCAAGAGAGAGAGAGAGAAGAAGAATGGATCAGGCGGCGGAGGGGGTGCGGGAGAGAGGAAAAGGATAGGGTGATGAAGGTAGGAAGGGAAAACGGGGGAGGGTGAGGCTTCATGTCTCGCCCGAAAGATGGTAGGAGTGTTATGGGTGAAGTAGAGGGAATGAAGAGGGGAAGCGGGGGAGGATAGTTCGCGGAGCTTTTCGTTTAAGATGGGATCCCGGCCTCAGCAACCGCGCGCATACTCCCTCGTGCCCCCCATCCTGAGGGAACATAAATCACGCAGAATCCTGTGTTATTAAAGTAGTATTTTGGAATTTAAGCCGGGCCAAGATGGATGAACACAGGAAGTGACGTTGGCCGTATTATTACGAGGGAGGATCTTTTTTCTGAGAGAGAGAGAGATGGGGGTGGAGAGTAGGGGAGGGCGGAGAGTGGGAGAAATAGGGTGGGAGAAGAGAATGTTTCAGAGGTGATAGAAAGACGGCGATGAAGGGAAGAGGGGGAAGGTGAGTGTTTTGAGTTCGGAGAAGGCGGGGGTCCGTGTAAGGAGGGGGTGTTAGGGAGGAGGAGTGGCGTAAATGGAAAGATGGAAAAAATAAGCCGAGAAAAGCGGCGGAAAACGAGACTTTTCGACGCTTCTTTTTTATACGTATACGTGTTTGCCGAGAGACTAATTTCTCCCTTCGCTTTTTTTCCCATCCGAAGAAAGAAAAGATTCTATCTCTCTCCCTCTTCCCCCTCTCTGAGAAAGTGGGTTTCGCCTCTCTGCCAAAATTGAATCTGAAACACCTATCTCGCTTAACTTTAAACGAGAAATTAATGGGGGCGGTTGGGAATTATGGCCTAATTGCGATGTTTTCGCACTCGAGAGAAGAAGAATGAAAGAAAGACTCTTCGAGGATGACGTTGACGCTCAGGAATGCTTCATGTCACACTCGAAAGGTTTTTATCGTCGGCGAATTATGAATTATCTCTTGGTGCGCCGAATTTTGAATTAGTCCTGAATCTCATCGGTTCCAACTCAAAATAACCATTAACGGAATTCTTAAATGAGAAAAATTCCTTTGTTTTATAAGAACAGCACCTTTCGAGTATTTTTATCGACGCGCAAGGCTCTTAAAAGTAAGGCGTTAACACCATTATTTTGGCAACTCGATATAAAGTAATCACACTAATAGGTATATGATCCTCTCAAGTTATTTGGTAAATAGGTGATCCTTAACGGGTTTAAGAATACAGACAGGTATAAATTTATTTTAGTTCAATTTATTTTTATTTTATTTTGATAAGCCATCATAGAATTCGTAAGTATGGTACTGTTGCGTAAGCAGCTGCCAAAGATATACTTTAATATGACGTAAACCCAGTGAAAATATCCTGAATAACTTTCAACTAGTCAGATGTCAGTTTAAATCCCAAATCATAGATGTCGACAGAGAATTACACGACGACAGCTTTATTTTTAGTAATACACATTCATCAAATTCTGCTCGTAATCAATTCGCAAGTCATATTGTTTGCTAACCAGAGTTATATTTTAGCCACAAGACCAGCAGTAGTTTTGCCAATGATAGAATTTTCATTTATCTCGAAAATCCAACAAAAAAGCATCGAAAACAAAGGCATAGAAGAGACTAAAACCTCGAGAGAACAAAAACAAGGAGAAGCAAAGGAACGGACACGTCACCAGGTGAACTGCTTAATCTTCAGGCCAAAAGTTTTATCGCTCCAGTGAAATAAACCTTTTTACGGTCAACCATATCCAGAACTTTATGATTAAGGAGAAAGATTGAGAGGTAGGAAGAGTGGGGTGGGTGAGAGAAGGAAAGGAAGGCGGAGAATTGGAACAAAGAGAAAAAGAGAACCGTAAAAACTGACGAGGAAATTTCACCTACAGCAAAAAACTCGGTGACGCGAATGCGGAGTTATTATTCGAGAGCGAGTAGTAACATTCCAACGAAAATAACATCTGGGTAGAAACGTTTCGAGACGATCAAAAGCTTAAAGTGGAAATTATGCACGGAAAATTGGGTCGAAACATGTGTTGCGAGCTATTAAAGAAGATTAACTCGATTATATGTTGTAGAAAGAGTGTATCACATTAATTACGTTACGAATGAACTCGGTTACATTATCGTTTCGAGAATTAAAGCAGCCTCCCGAAAAGAAGTCATTCCTGATTTCATAAGTTACAAGAGTTTTTAAGCTCAGAAGTGAGAAATTATGTCTACACAAACTTAGGAACCATTGGCCTTTATATATTATATATATGTAATTTTTTCACTTACATGCTGTACTGACTCAATACTATCCCTTCTAATTTCTAGAAGTATGCTATTTTTCCTAATATATTACAAATATTTACTTCAATAGTACATGATCATATGGCCAACAATGAAGTAGGAATCTTCTACATTATACTCCGAGAGCAGTAAATTTAATGCTTTTCGCTTGTCCAAAAATCTTTACTAAACTAGGGGCTAACGGCAACATCTAATAAAAAAGATCAGCTAAATTTTGGCCATTTTGTTTTGTGTTTAAAAGATCATGTAAAATTAAAAACGCTAAGCGAATAGTAAAACGTACATTAAGCCTTACTCTCACGCAATCCTCCTCATTGACCGGCGTCATACCTGTTTTCTATCAACTACTTCCCGTATTCACCGCGTCCGATGCCTTGCTCCGAGGATCACATCCCAAATAATTCAAGCGGCGAACATAGTTGGCTAATTTCCCTTCCATCAGAGCCATCGGAGGGGAAGCTTGATTATTTCCCCGCGCTCCTAAAAATTTACGGCGGCCGTCCGCCTTATAAAGCTCCGTTCCTTCTCTCCCAATTTTCCTTCTTTTCCGCGTTCGCATATATAATTATTCACTCTTTTATGTCCCTCCCGTAGTGCCGTTTTTTCAGCTCCCGCCTTTCTCTCACTCAACCCGGGTCATCCCGCAAATCCCAGAGCACTTTGCCCCCTTGTTTTATTCCACTCCCGCAACCTTGGCCTTCCCCATCTCTCTTACCCACTCTCCCTTCTAACCGCCCGCCGCTTCTCCCGGTTTCTCTCTCCCTCTCTTCTCCCCTCATCTACCGACTATCTGCAAGGATCTTCTCCCGGCAAACCCTTTCCCTCTCAATTTCTCCCGCTTTCTTTCCTTACAAAATTAACGGACTGGGTCTTACTTTCTCGCGAGTTCTCACGCAATCTCTCCTCTCCTTCCAATATCTCCCATCGCCGGTTCTCTCTCTATTCCATTCATCCATTTAATCACGTGACTTTTACCTATCCCAACCGCCCCATTCCACCCATAGCGGAATCTGTCCACTGCTCCCGCTTTCTTTCTCTCTCTCTCTCTCTTTCTCTACCCTCCCTCTCCCTCCCCTCTCTCTCTTTCCCCTTTCCCTCTCCCTTCACCGTTCCATCTTTTGTCGTGGGGCACAATGGACTCCAGGATAGCGGCGCGGCTTCATTAACTTTGACAGAAGGGAGAAAAGTGGAGGATTTGGGAAGGGTGGAGGAGGGAAGGAGGATGGGAGAGGGGAGGGAGGCAGATGTCCCTTTCCCCCCATGTCATATGTCTCCCCCCCTTCTCCCCTTCTCTTCTCTCTCCCCAATCCTCGAATCAAGGGCTCGTTGAACCTCCTCCCTCACTCCACCGCCCCTTCCAGCGGTCTCTCCTACTCCCTCCACCTCGTACAACCCCCTCTTCCTCCTTTCGTATACTTCAACTCCGCCCGCCCACTTTCCGTATCTCCACGACACTTGCGAGCGTATAATTTCTAATTGCGTAGCGAGAGGAGGACCGAGGGAGGGGTTCGGTGTAAAGGGGGTTAAGGAGTGGGAGGAAGGTAGGGAAATGGGAGGGGGATATAACGGACTCTTACCCTGGGAAGGGTGGAAGTTATAATGGCGGGAAGCCGTGGCTCCTGGCCGCAGGGACTTTTCTCGTCTTTTCCGAGATGAGTTCTTGGTTTGTGACTTAGCTATCTCCGTCCTGGAGATTTGCATGTATAAGATTTCCCTTACCTTCATCTTAAACCGCCTCCTCCGTTTCCACCCACACTTCCGCCTCATCCACCCCTCACCCCATCCCCCGCCACCTTGGCTCTGCTGCCATAACACTTTTCAACCTCCGACATTAACGGCGATGTCGAATTTTTCCATTATTTTTAGTCGGAGAAAACCGCACGAAAAAGCTTACTATTCATTAAGGAGGGGTTAAGAGGAGATGGTGGGGAAGAAGGAAGATAGGGGGAGAGAATGGGAGTGAGAAAGAGAGAGAGTATGGGGATGGGTTCGAGGGAAAAGAAACGAGGGAAGAAGTAAAGTTAACTTAATTAACATACTAAGTAATTACGAAAATGTTCCCTATGAAAGCCTCTGGATTCATTATTAACGTAGGGTGGAGGGAGAGGAAATCTCGTTGGATTGGGGCAGACGCCTCGCTATGGAAGACTGGTTCATTTATGGAGTGATATAGGGCGTGAGAGAAAGAGGAATATTTTGGGGGCGGAGGAAAATATTTTTGCCGAGGCGAAAAGTTAATCAGGAAACGTGACTTAGACATGAATTGGGTAAATTTTATTAAAAGGTTTTACGACTTCGTGAAGAGTCCATGAATATTTATGGATAAAGTGTTCTGTAACGAGCAACGGCAAGAGACGGCGGAATGCAGAAAATGAATTTTTTTAATTATTCATTCTGCGAACTGCGAATATGCAAGAAATTGCGAAATATAATTTAATGAAAGTCGCACGATTAGTTTCGAGGGTAAAAAAAAATTATCAGGTGAAGACAAATTTATACGAGTCCTTAAAATTGATAGCCAAATCATGTACGCTACATAGTAAAACCATTAAAAATTGTTCATAAATGTTACCATTGCAGAGAACCTTTTAAAGGTGAATTACCGCAGGGTCTAATCAGAACAGTTATGGATGTAGAATATGGAATGAAATTGAGCGAATAAGGTTTCATCGGAATGTAAAACGATCGCCTAAATGTAAGAGGTTGCGACGGTTTCAACAAATTTATAAATGGGTCGAATTCTAATTGCATTTGACAAAATAGTAATGACAATTCGTATACAGTATTACATAAATGGATGTGAAATATTTGGACGGAAGACATGAAAACTAACACCGGAGGATAATAATGAGGGAAGTATGAGTTGCATTTCTAAATTTACAAAGTGATTCCCGTTAAATGAAGAATATTATTTTAAAACAATTAAATTGCGAGACTTTCACGCCACCCCAATCGCAACAAATCTACATAGGTAACTTGTCCGTTGTAATACAGAAAAACCCCGATTATTTGGACTAACTGGGTCCCAGGCTGGTCGGGATATTAAACAAATCCGGCTAATTAAACCTATTTAAAAACTGTAACTACAGAAAGGAGTGTAAATGCATTTCTAACGTTTGATTCAAAAAGTAGGAACTAGACTCCCACATACCTGACAAAAAATTCATCATGGATTCATTATATTTTGTCCTATATTGTTAACAATCTAAACCATATTCCGTTGCAGAAATTTTTCCAGATTCACTTTTCTTTAGTTCTTTATAATACCCATATTGTCAATCTACGGAAGAGCAATGTTTCTGCGTTTATTATACATTTTTACCCAATAAAGAGCGACTTTGAGTCGAAAAAATAAAAAATATTTAAAACTTCAATGTAACTCAAAGCCACATGTGAGAAATATTCTATCTCAATAGTGTATTATGGAAAACACTTGAAAGCATCTTGTGGAAGCTACTTAGTGTTCTCCTTTGTACGACACCGATTTGAAACGAAAGTTACACGAAAGAAAAATTTTCGACAAGAGGTGTTAGCAAATTTTCTAATACATCCGGACGAGTATTTGTCACAATTACATTATTTGAATGAGAGCAATGCCATCGACTTTGTCGTCGTAGCAATAGCTGTTACCTTTGACGAGGAAAAAATTGATCGATGATATTAAGAAACATAGAGCAATGAAAATGTTGACTCGGGTAATCAAATTCCTATTAATCGGAATTCTAAATTACAAGATCATCAAAGTCCTTCACTTTGAGCATGTGTATGCATCATCTGAGTTAACAACGACAACTTCAACGAAATGCTTTTTTAACGCATTCACCACCTTGGGGGACATGAATGACTTACAAAATAAACTACTCCAACGATAAATGTATGCATTGGCTTCGATAGTAATTGATCGATAAGGCCTTCAATTGCTAGAAAAATACTCATAAATGCTATAAAACAGGGGTGCCCAAACTTACACACCGTTAGAGCCGCATACGATAATATTCACAAGTTCAAGAGCCGCATGACACACATTGTGGTATTAAATTTACGATCAGTAAAACATAACCTGCATGTGAAACAATTCAGATGCAAAGGATGTCCCTTATGAATCCCTAACAGATCTCAAGTTACAGTACATCATTTTGTTCTGTAGTGAAAAAAGTTGACACGCCTCTGAATGGAAATTTAACAAGAGCCACATACTACATACGTTAAAAGAGACGAATGCGGCACGCGACCCTCGGTTTTGCCAACCCTGCTATAGAGCTCACAATTTCAGTACCCCAGTGTACAATATTCCACATAAATAAGCTACATGACCAAGTTGTCGGCTTTGTAAAGATAAACAAACGATTACGGTGCAATATTTATTTATTGTAAAATATTTTGTAAAGTAATACTAAAAAACTGTTCTTCATTTGTCGTTTTTATAAAGCGCACACTTATAAACTACTAATAATTCATCACGGACTCCTTAAATTGGTGTAAAACTGTTTTTTTAAAAAGGTGAATAACAGATATAACGCTCTCTCTCTCTCTGTTCTATATTCCACTTGAAAGAACAATAAAGTCGACTTTCTCCCATATAAACCACAATCACAGGGCAATATTTTTCTAATGAGGAATATTGCGGGAATCGTTGATAACTCTTGTTCGTTGGTAGTTTTAAACCCCGTTTTTTGAAGAACACGGCATTAACAGCGGTGTAGACAGTACTTGGCGTGACTCGACGAGAATTGTACCTTTTCAAATATTTCGAAGTCATTCGAACCGACACACGATCCAATGACGGTGATATCGAGCACCTCCAAAATGAATTCATGCGGCAGAGTCATAAAAGAGATTTATAGTTATAACAGTTCCGCTGCTCCAAAAATCGAATAGCATGGGTGAAGATCGAAGCACTGTCGTAAAAAAAGCGAATATATTTTTGTAACTTTATGCTACGCCGACATGGACGAATATTCTCGCAAGAGGCTAAGAACGCTCGTAAAAATTGTGTCCATTTTTATAACTTTCAATTTCACTTAAAATTCTTGAGATCCTCGCTCCCGGAAGAGGTTCTTTCGTGTAATGGCCACCCAAAAATAATTTTATAAAATGCACTCATGGGCTCGGCCGATACGCTGAAGAAAGTTATGTCCTACAGGCTCATAAAAGGAGCACGTAACCAAATTCAAGCGATTCGTATGACTACATTTCCATGGAGCTCGTTATAATAAAACTTCCAGGTATTTCTCCGTTGCAATGTTTCGATCGGCATAATATATCTTATTTTTTTGGGAAAGGATAATAAAAACTAATAGTTATTTTAAAAGAAAATAAAAGAAAAACGAAAATAAAACAGGAGATGAAGCGGTAGGATTTGATAGTAGCATAAGGAGAGCATGACATAAACAGCTCAGATTTAAGGAAATGACAAAACCAAACAGAGTTGGTTTTCAGAGCAGTAGAAATACAAGAGCACACATCTCGCAAAAATTCGCGATAAAATATATATGGCCAATATGTTTCTATATATCCACATTCTAGTGTGTCAAAAGAAGTCAGTGTGACACAAAAATGTATAAATTCCTTTGGTTCCTTTCATTCACGGGAAAAATGAAACACATTATTTACGGGACACATGCTCCAAATAAAAAAAAAGCAACAATATACCAGAGTAAGAAATGATGGACTATAACCGTAGAGCATGATGGGGGAAAAGCAAGAGCGCGAGCGAGGAGAGGAAAATTGATATATCGATCTCCCAAAGCGTGGAGTTCTCGATAAAATGCGGGAGCATGGAGATTTTGCATACGTTGTGATACCTACGAGATGGAAAGAGGGAAAGTGGAGATAAGAGGGCGAAAGAGGGAAAAGGTGATGCGAGAAGTAGAAAGATAAGTAGGGAAGTACATGTGGGAGAGAGACACGTGACCAGATATACGAGATAATGGAGTGGACCTATGTAAGAAAAATGTATTTGCGCTTTCTGTATTCATGAGCTTCAAAATAGTTCGTCTCCAATATTCTCAAAGTATTGGGATTGAATAAATCGGTTGCTTCATCACAAAATCGATTAACAACATTAAGCAGAAATTATAATTCCAATCAGAGCAATTAATATTGGCTTCCTCAAGAGTAAACCGAGAAATGCTTCATCAGTTTAAACGCCCTACACATCCGCAAGAACCTACACAATAATTTATTTATTTATTTAAAAAACATTGCAATTTGGCCAGCCGGCCAGGTGGCAAGAAAAACATAATATATAATTCTAAAATTCCAATTTTACAAATAAAGTGCTCATAAATTATATTAGAAAAATTAAAAAATATTTAACAATATACAATTTCAAACTAATTACAATCAGTGCCTAGAGTGCGGATTTTCGTGGGTTCATGAAAGGCCTTCTCGGCTACCGGTCACGGGGCCCACGAAGTCCCCACCGTACTTCAACCCTTCCAAGCAATCCCCTACTTTTCCTGCACTTAGGCACAGTTACATAGATATTGATGTTACTAATATTCCTCCTCACAGTTCGTCTTATTTTTACCAGGCATATATGAACTAACTACGTTTAAAATGTTTCGCGTCCTTAGGTAAGGGCTTGAAGAGCACTTCAGGTAACTTGTTCCACTCGCTGATTCCCCTGTTTAGAAACGAATACTTTGCTGTATTTGTCTTCTGCGGCCTAAGTTTAATTTTAAATTCATGGCTATTTTTCCCTAAAAAATTCGGCACCTGCATTCTATTTCAATTTCATCTTCCACTTAATAGAAAAGCAGCCTTTTCGTGATTGTTAATTAGACAATGCTATCACACTTATGTTATCTATGCCAGTTAATAGGAAAGCAATATAATATCTCTGGACCTAGAACCTAGAATTTTCTAAATTTCATTTACCAAGAACCTATAGCTCGTTGAATGCGACGGAGCACTATGCACGTTACGAGGTAATTGCAATTACAGAGGATTTTCATAAGAAACTATGAAGATGGCTACTAAAGTAGAAAGCGTGCGAGTGAAGAAATGAAGAAAACAATAAAATGGAGTAGGAAAAACGAGAAATAGTAAAGAAATAAGAAAAGCAGGAACGAAAGGGCGGGAAAAACTGCCGATGAGAGAACACGTGAGAAAGGGAAAAAGAATTATAAAAAACAAGAGAAAGAACAGAAAGAAGATGCAATTGTAAGCAAAAGAGAAAAAATGTTCAGAAAAATAGAGAAAAATAGAGGGGAGTGGATAATATGTTTGTATGCGATTCGTTGATGGACGGAAAGAGAAAAGAGAAAGTGAGAAAAAGGGAAAGGAATGGAACGCGCCGAACAGTAGATGCCTAAGGAGAGAGAGGCGCAGGGGGAGGGCGATGGGAAAAGAAAATGTCTAGAGAGAGACCGAAGAGGATAGAAGGACAGAGAGACGGAGACAAACGTCTTTATTCGTCTGAAACTGAGACTACGTGGTATCTTCCTACATTCAATCCTTCGCAATTTGAATCAGATTAGATTTTAAATGTGTCTATATATATATATATATATATATATATATATATATATATATATATATATATATATATATATATAGGAATTTGAGGAAGATAATTCAGAGTATACCTGCTGTAAAAGCAGTGGAGATTGGCTGGAGAGTTGAGTTGCTGTTGGCAGATTTTCGGGCTACGTACTTCGTCGACGACAGAATTACGTCACATTTCCAGCATAACGCTTCTCAAGTACGGTTACGTTGAATATCATTCCTCCTAATTCCAATTGTTTTTCTAATTTACGCGCGTATACACACGAAAAGTTAATGAATACGATCGATAATATAAAAATTGCATAGGGGATGGGACAAAGTAAAAGAGGGCGAGAGATTGTGACAAAGTCTAAGAGTTGATGATATCACGAATAATGTTCGATAGGCGAAGAAAAAGCGATAAGAAGAGAGGAAAGCGACGAAATAATCAAATCGGAAAAGCGTGAAATCACGCTTATGCGGCTCTCCCGTGTAGAGAGGCTGATTAGCGAGATCAAAGAGATCCAAAGTAAGAGTTAAAGGGAATAATTGAGAGGGATGGAGGTAAGCGGGAATGAAAAAGGGAGATGGAGATTCGGAAGGGAAAGCGAGGATTTTGAAAGGCAAGAGAGTAGGAAAAGAAGAAAGAGGAGAAAGAGGAAAAGGAGAAAGAGTGAACGTGGCGAGAATGGCGAAGGAGATGGACGAAGTGAAAGGGAAAAATTGAGATTCTGTATAAGGAAGGAGAGGTTCAGGGGAAAGAGAGGGAGAGAGTAGGCAGGCTGGGTGGAATAGAAATAGCTAGGCAGCCAACGAGTGATGAAGTGTGGAGGAAATATGTTTGGAAGGAAGAGCGCGGGGTGGAATTCGGATGCTCCTTGTATCTTGTCTTCTCAAGGCTTTAGTCATAACGCGTGAGAGTACTTGAAATAAACAAATAAATACGTGTGTATATATATATAAATAGAGACGACGGGGCCACCAAGGTGTCGGAGGAAACCCAGTGGACACTTGCCAGTGTTGACGAGCCGCTGTGTGTGTTGAAATAACACACGTAAAACACGAAAACACAACACAATAATATAAGTTATACGGGCTAGAGCCCTTCAATTGCAACAGAGAGAGAACTTATATATATATATATATATATATATATATATATATATATATATATATATATATATATGTGTGTGTGTGTGTGTGTGTGTGTGTGTGTGTGTATACGATACACGTTAATCATGCTCTCTCCTATGGCTTTATGTATAATGACAAATATCAATATCCATAAACCTGGAAAACATGCGTATATTTCGAACGAAGTGAATAATGGCATATCAAAATAATTTCAGACAACATAATCCAGTGAATGAAATGGGTTTTCTTACTAGCATATCTAAATGTTTTTACGAATAACATTGTTTTTATAATTACCTTTGTTTCGGATATATATCATGCTTCAAAGCTGTTGAATATTAAATCAATATCTCGATATAATTCGCCCTGTTAGCGATCCTTCGTCCACTCGGAGCAGATCTATAGCGTTAAAGAAGAAAGCCCACAGTTTTCGATTTCGGTTTTTTCGATTTTAAGGTATTATGCATCGGTATCATGGAACGGGAAGTCGATGGAGGTAAGATGGAGGAAACAAAACTTTGAAGATGGCGATTGTATTTCTTTATTTTGCGCCATTATAAGATACCTAATTAAGTTAAGCTTCGTTTCTCATTCATGATCTTCGAGTCAGATAATGTCTGGAATGCAGTATTGCAGCGAATATTGGCTATTGTACGATCAATTATGGATTTAAAAATGACCATGCGCGAGACAGGATGAAAATATCTGTCCCCATTCATCCATAGAACATCTAGCATTTGTAAATTCCTTCACTTTATCAAATTACCACGGCTCAAAAACAGTGTGTTATTTTAGAATACGAACAGATGTAACATATCTTATTGTTAGACCAAACATTTGAAATTTGTTCAACTAATAGAGAATATTGAAGATAACAGTTATTACTCCATAGAGATAACTGGTTTTGGCATATACAGATGCACGAATAACAGAAACAATATCCTGACTAGCAAATAATATCCACAAACGGCTACATCAGTAAAAATTCTTGAAATTAGAAGAGACATTTCATAAATATTATGAAACATAAAAGACCTTCGCGACAATCTATATTTTCGCTTATCGTTTGAGTCGATGAAGAATATCTCACAATACGTGAAAAATCAATTTTCTGAACTATCTTAAAATTTAACCAACAATTCATATCTTTCTTCATAATATCCAAAATTACTCTTTGTAGACTCGAAAGATATTGACTTATAAATGCAGTTTTAAGTAAATTCGACAAATTATTAAATGCGAAAAATAAATAAATACATATAAAAATCCAAAAAATTATTCTAATCTTGAACGGGATCTCAATTTTTAAACTACATCCGCTTTGGAATTTATATCGCAATGAATGCTACCACGAAAATTAATGGTTGGATCATGTGATCTGGTAATTAAACGAAAACATTATTCATCTAACTTCAATGCCCACCTTTGGCGTGAGATCATAAATTGCAAACGCGCCGCACTCAATACCCCACAAAAACGCCGTCTCATCATCAATCGAAGGAATCAGCAGAGATAATCTGTTGCCAAATTCGAAAAGAAAATCCCATATTTTTTCTCTATCTCGAGGAACCGAAGCCATAACTCGCATCGATTTTTTTTATTTTCCATCTTGGTGGGAGGCTAAACGAGTTTTGAGCGGGGTCGAGACGAGAACGCAGGAACCGAAGCGGAAGGGAGGAATTGGCCGAGGAATATTGGATGAAAAGGAAATAAAGACTGGAAAAGAGGGAGGGGAGTGAGATAGGAGACGGAAAGAAGAGAAAGGAGGTGCTCGAGGAGAAAAAGGGTTCTCGTCGGAACTCGGTGATCGCCAAAAGGAAACTAAAAGGCAGAAAAATAATGGGAATGGAAAAAGGAGAGGAAGACGTGGCTGGAATGAGAAAGGGAGAAAGAGAAAACGGGAGATGGAAAGGAAAATAAATGGAAAGGGTGGAAGGAAAGGGACAAAATCCTCCGGGAAGAGGAATTTCTTTTAGATTCAGAACCATTGTCGGTAGGGAGGAAAAATAATAAAAATATTTCAGAGACAATGTTCCGATGCTTTACATCAACCGATCAACGTGAGGAGAACACAATGGCAAGCGAAGGAAATGGATGCGGAAGAAGAGAAGGGGAGGAAGGAGAGAGAGAAAGGAGGGAGGGGATGGGTATGAAGGGTGAAAGGGGAGAGAAAGTGACGAAGGAAGAGGAGAAGGGGGAGAGAAGAACAGAGTGAGGTGAGGAGATGGTGGGGTAAGTAGAGTAATAGGAGAGAAATTAAGATGAAGGGGAAGTAAAATGAGGTAAAGAAGAGAGAAGAGAGGTGAATAAGAGAGAGGATGAAGAGAAGATATGATGTGAAGAGAGAAAGTTGATGGATTTCAGACAGAAAAGCATAAGCCTCGCTGTTTAAGGAGTTGCAGAGATTGGAGCGAAAAAATAGGAAGAGATTGGAGTTTAAGAGGTGGAGATAGAGTAGAAGAGAATCGCAAATGCACAGTTGAGCATTAGAATGAGAGAAAGTAGAATAGAGGAAGGCGTAAAGATATAGAAAGCAAAGGAGCACCTGGATGAGAAGGTGAGGTTAAAGGAAGATAAAGCAAATGGAGCATGAGTGGAGAAGAATAAGTTGGGGGAACGAGACGTCTAGTAAAAACCAACCAATTGTAGGCAAAGACAAAAGTTAGGGAAAGGGAGGAGAAGAATAGGAGGAGGAAGAGAATTGCGAGGATAAGAGAGAAACGAAAGGATCGGAAAAGGATGAGGTGAAGAGTATAGGATGACTCGAGGTGAAGACCTTGAATGGAAAAGGCCTGAGACAGGACAAAAACGAGTAGGGAGGAAATATAATGAGAGATGAGTGTTGAAGGGTTGGGTCAGGACTTGAACATATATCTCTTCCATTGGATAAATGGGAAGATGAGTAGAATAGGTGCGAAAGAGATAATCGTTTTTCCGCAAGACTACGTGCAATTAAAATTGGAATTCTGGGAAAAAATTACGAGAAGCATCCATACGATGAACTCCTTCCGAGGTGCATGACAACGTCTTTATTTCCGGGAAGAAAATATAGCAGCGCTCGATCAAAGTCCGAGATTTGGATCTATTTACCCCTGACGGTCTCGAAAAATTGATGACAAATTATAGTTCGATTATTACAGAATCGCCAAATTTGAAGAATGGAAAAATAAATTGAGTGACACTGTCAAATCCTTGAAATTTATTCCTGTATATATTATCAACTTGAATAATAAATACTAGTATTAAAAATAGATAATAATGTTTAGTTTGCAGTGAAAATGAAATCCTTAGTCATTCTTCGGTGTAATCCCAACGCAATTATTATAGTAAATTTTATTTTAGTAATTCCCTTCATCCAAAATCTACTTAGCTAAAAGCGTATTCAACAATATCAATAAATTTATTAACACGAATGGGGAAAAATCAGCTTCCAAAACAGTTACAAAGGATCACTGTATAATGCAGCCAAGGATGTAACACAATTCCATTATACGGCTAGGATGTTGCCCGGGATTCATAGATAGGTCAAACCAATTATATATTTACATTTTTCTCAAACTTCGATAGAATCCCTCGAGATATGATACGAAAGACGGAGCTCGGTGAAGGAGCAATTTTTTTCTTTTATGGTTCGAATAACTCTCAAAAAGAACATCTCCAGCGCTTGGCGTTTGTGTGCTCACCGTAGTGACCTTTGATATTCAGTTAAGGAGGGTCTAGCATGCAAATGGAGCGCCTGAAATGGCCGCAGTTGCGAAGGGTAACGGGGTGTGATGGATGAGTGGAAGAGGAAAAATTGTAAAGAGGACGAGGGTGAGGGAAGTGTGATAGAGAAAGGGAGAATACAGAGATGAGTTGGAGGAATAAAGGGGTAAAATAAAAGGCCGGGAATGGCAGGAAGAAGAACAAAAAGATGGCGGAAAAGGAATGACAAAGGGGAGAAGCAGGGAGGAAGTGAGGAGAGCCAAGAATAAGGGGCCTGAAAAGAAAAAGAGTTGAAAAAAGGAGAGTCGAGAGCATATTTAAAAAAAGTGAACGGAAAAGAATTATCTGCGAGGGAAATATTTCTGAGAAGAATGATAGGATGTCTATGTAATCCCTTTATTAGAAAACTTTTGCGTTAGTGAGCTCTGAAACTTTACGATTAAACCGCTTATACATATTGCTAGTTTCAAAGGAAGTTTGAGATTATTTCGGGGTAAATATTGTTCGTTTGAATATCTAACGAGAAAATTCGCCGTTGCGTAACATCGGTGAAATTATAATAAAACAACACAAAATGAAACCTAGAGTTTGGCGGCGGAAAAAGTGTTTGTTTCAATGAATCTAGAGGACATTTTTTTAATAACAACATTTTATAAAAATCATATTCAAACAGAGCAAGTTGAAATCTGCTATAGATACCTATCGTCTCAATTAAACGCTTCTGTATTCTTAAATTACTCCCATCTAAAATATTATTTTATTGTGCACTGTATGCATCTTAATTAAAATATGTTGCGCTCTTGCTTTTAGAAAAATCCCAATGAAAATAACAGTGTCGTTCACATGGGCCAGTTTACTGAATATTATTGCGATTGAATCAAGTACTCTGAAAATGATAGCGAAATCCAAAGCGAAGTCTATTGTGTCCGTGTATTTAGAATAACTATTTATATTGAAATGTCCTTGAAAAAGATAACGGAACTTTTTAAATAAATACAACGGTTCCGCTGCGATATATAATAGAGAAAAGACGATCCGTTGTTTGCTGATGTCCGTATCGGCGCCGGCGGTTATTCCAACCGAATATACGCGCGTCCTCAGTTTTTTGTGAGAACGTATTTCTAAAAGGAATACAATGAAAAAAACTAAGTGAAAGATTAAATTTTCGCGATGTTATATTTTTCCCGAGAGGAAAACGCCGGAATGATAAAAGGCGAAAAAATAGCAGACGATGAATGGAAAATACGATTCAAGATATATATATATAGGGATGTAGAGGGAGTGAAAAAGAGGCAAGAGAAGCAGGCTCATTTTTTGTTGGAGACATTTTTTAAGATTTTGCCGTAGTTAAAAGCGTAACATATCTCCAAAACCAGATTTCTTTATTTCTATTCGAAGACACAGTTGTGTTATAGCATCTGATAATCGATCAATCGTGTAAGTAGTTGCTGATGCCACGATTTTTGTTTTTCAATTAACCACATCATGCGAAGAAATCTTTTTTCTATTTTATTCGCCATAGATTATAATTGAAACTTTAATTGTTACGCAATCTAAGAATGTTACGATAAACAAGAAGCGCCGAGCAAATTCAAACTCTCCTTAACAACTCAGTTAAAATTAATCGTAACGGAGCTACATTTTATTGAAAATAAAACAGAATACGAGGACCTATCTTACTAATATCGCGATCTAAGATATCGAAGTTGGTATACAGGTTTTGAAAGCCGATACATGATAAAGTGGTAACAGCAACCTTAGTTCGCTAGAGAATTATTGGGATCGTCTTGCGACTGAAAAATATTCCAGAATTTTTTTATTATAAAAAAATTCAAGTACTTATCTTAGGAATTTCTAATAACATTGGCAATGTTACGAAAACCAGCTTTTGTGTATATACAAATAATATGTCACTGTTTAATTTAGATTAAAATATATTAGTTGGTAAGTGACAGAAGTTAGCATTTATAAAAACAAAATTGAAATACATATAAATTTACTCCTTCGACAAATGCCTAAAATACAACAAAATATTAAGTTGAATTGCACTGAGAAGTTAAATTTCTCATTAAATTTCCATGATTTAGCATCTACAGTTTTAATGTAGCAGGAGTAGGTAATTGAAACCCTGGATATAATTTGTTAATATGGTGTAAGTACGGATGAAAACGATTTTTCACGCAATAAGTTTGCTTAAATTCCTCAAAGCAGCCAAAATTAATTTAAGATTATGCTTTTCTCTTTAAAAATAATGTCCGGCTACGACATGTATGCCTTTTAGCATCCTACCTCCTGGTAAATTTTCAAGGTGAAAATGTTTTAGGTAAATTATTATATGCATTATAAACTCCTAAAATAAGATTGAAGCTTTTCATTGTCAATTCCACTCTACTGATTTTAGGAAAAGGAGGCAGCCTAGATGTTTATATGCGAGGAAAATAAAAACAATTTGATTGATTTATTATATCCTCTTCGGTAAATTCTCCTCGCGGAGCGTCTGCGGCTTTTACCCCTCCAGAACCTATGAATGATGAAATACCCATCAAAAACACCCATTCGTTTGGCAGGATACGAACCCCTGACCCTCTGGCCCTGACATTCTACACCCTTCTGGTCCTCGAGTCTGCGGGAAGTGGCAGCGAGAGGGATATGCGTGAGTGGAGGGAGGAAGAAGAGAAGGGAGGGAGATAAGAGGAGGGAGGGAGATTATAGGAGAAAGTGAAGGAGAGAGAGAGATAAGAAGAAGGAGAGAGAGATAAGAAGAGGGAGGGAGAAAAGAGAAGAGGGAGGAAGAGAAGATGGAGGAAGAGAAGAGGGAGGAAGAGAAGAGGGAGGAAGAGAAGAGGGAGGAAGAGAAGAGGGAGGAAGAGAAGAGGGAGGAAGAGAAGAGGGAGGAAGAGAAGAGGGAGGAAGAGAAGAGGGAGGAAGAGAAGAGGGAGGAAGAGAAGAGGAAGGAGAAGAGGGAAAGAAGAGAAGGGAGGAAAGAGGTGGGAGGGAAGAGGAAACAGGGAAGGCGATGAGCGAGGGAAAGAGATGAGGGAGGGAAGGAGATGAGGGAGGGAAGGAGATGAGGGAGGGAAGGAGATGAGGGAGGGAAGGAGATGAGGGAGGGAAGGAGATGAGGGAGGGAAGGAGATGATGGAGGGAAAGAGATGAGGGAGGGAAGGAGAAGAAAGAGGGTTGGAGAGGCTGGAGGGAGGGAGAGGCTGGAGGGAGGGAGAGGCTGGAGGGAGGGAGAGGAGGGAGAGAAGGAGTCAGAGGTTAGCGGAGAACAGGGATCGGGTGAAACCTGAGATGGATGTGTTAGCAAAAGGTTCGATTCGATGGCTGGGGAGGGGTTGGAATGGGGACTGCATAGGGATGAACGTGGAAGTGAAGGAAAGTGGGTGTGAGAGAGAGATAGGGAATGTCAAAAGGGCAGAGGAGAAAAGAAGGGTAAAAAGGAATGGCGTGGGACATTCCATCGTCGCCATGAGGACAAGAGGTCAGGGAAAGAAATCGAAAGGGTTGAAACTGGAGAGCGAAGCATTACGGGCAAAGGTTAGGAAGGGATCCGTCGGATTATGTTTTTTAAAGGTTTTTCGGCCAATTTTTAGGTAGTTAGGGGTGAAATGTCAAAGTTTTTTGTTATTTTTCGTAGTCATGCGTGTTTCCTAGAGGGCAGTGGATAACACAGCAAGGGGTTTAACGTTAAGTCTAACCATAAGTAAAAACCAAAAAAGCTCAGCTAAACGTAAAAGCAGTATTAATTTCATACGAAGATAATGAGTTTAATTCCTTGCTCTTTAGATTCAGGTATTTCACTTTTTCTCCTGAAATTCCATAAGTTATATGGGTATATTTTTAAAGAATTTTAATAAAAATGTATTCAAGTTTTAATAAAAAGAATTTTTAACGTTAAATACAATTTCTACATTAAATTAATGATAATTGGATAAGTTGGATACTAAAAAAGGGGAAGAAACCGTAATAAATTTTTATGCAAAAAGAAGGGACATATATTTTCTCATTAATGCATCAGGTTTTGCATATTCCTTTGGAGAATGCTTAAATAAGATTTATTGCGAAATTGTATACACAATCCGATAAGTTGAAATAAGATACTTCTGACTTTGCATTCAGGAGCATATAATCTAGAAATAATTCACAAATCATGGAAACGGAAAGCATTAAACAATAAAAAAACTCCAGTATTAGGGATTTATATATCACATGTCAAGCAGCAAAAATTTAAATGAGATATACGCAGTAATCAGCATATGGTCTAATCAGCTGCATTGCACGAAAAACGCCTATTTGTTTTACATTGTACACTTTCCTAACTTCTTTGTTTTTTGTTTTCTGTTTCCATCACTTATGAATTATTTATATAATGAATACCTTTGAATGCGATTTAAATAATTCTAGGTTTATTTATCAATCTGCATGGACATTAATGCAAAAAATCTATCGTAAACTTCCGTCACAATGGTTAGTTTTTAGATCAAAAGCTTCAGTTTTATTTATTTTTTAATGTAATTAAACATTGAATACGCTCGGTGTTACGTCATATACCCATATTACGTGTAACACACTACCCAACGTTTTTGCTTTTACCCGCAAAGTATTTTCGGCATGCTTGCGAACGCAAATGACAAGACGCCCGCCGCCCTTAATACGAGTCAGTAATTAAGGAGTTTTATGACATAATCAACATGAGCGCCGCCGCTCCTCTTTTTATGTTGCTAAGAAACATTTCGGAAGGGAGAAAAAACGCGAGAGGTGTTACATAAAACGTTGCCAGTGACGAAGGTGAAAACTTTAAGCAAAGTACGAAGGAGGATAAAAAGGAAATAGGGAATAAGTATGTGACAAAGTAAGAGGCAGTGATACGAGCTAGGAAGGAGGAAGGAGGTAGAGCAGGGAGAGGAGATAGAAGTAGGAAAGAGATGAAGAGATAGGAGGATGGGAAGGAAGAGATTGGAGTAAGAAGGAGAAGGCATAAAATGGGGAGAAATTAGTTTGAATTTTCATGAGCAATTTGGTGGTCCGCCACTGTGTAAGTCTAAGCCATACACTGATGACAGTTCTTCCTACCCCATTCCCCACCGCATTTCAAGAAGCAAGAGGGTGGAGAGAGATAGAGAGAGAGAAAGAGAGAAATAGGAACGGGATGAAAGGGGAGGATTTTAAACCACGCACTAAACGGAAAAGCAAAATGAAGGGAAAAGGCGGGAGAGATATCAGGCAGCTGGGAGAGCCAAAATGGGCGGCTGAAGTGAGACTGAAAGTAGGTTAGGCTGTGGGGAAGCGTGAAAGCGGCCTGAAATATGGGAATGGAGAAAGGTTGGGATGGTGCCTCGGTGAGCGGATGACAGCAAGTAGGAGTAGGGATAGAGGCAGAAAGGAGAGTTATAGAATACTGAAATGTGAATGGAATGAGGTTGATATACGAGCGGAAAGATATGCATGCAATAAGCTAGAGTAAGCTGGAATGGGAACTATATTCTTACATAGAGATAGATAGAAACGTTTAGAATATGGGATTAAGATTGAATTTTAAATAAAAGAGGCCCAAAAGCAGGCCGGAGTGGGACCGGAAGGGAGTTAGATGAGAATTGGAATGAGGCTGGAAGATGTAAGGAAGAGACTTGGAAGGCGTTGGAATTGGATGGTACTGAAGGGAAGGAATTTGAACGTGATTGGAAGGTAGTTGAAATTTAATGGAATGTGGGTGAATTGCAGATGGACGGAAACCCGTAGAGAACTGTAAAGGATCTGAAAGGGAATATAAATGGTTGCAGTGAAACTAGAATAATACTGGGAGGGCAAGGGACTGGAATAAATGGAGGAAAAAAATACGACGGGAAGGTTTTGGAATGAGTGCGGAAAACGGATTGGAAAGGAGATCTTGAGGATTTAGGAAAGGACTGAAAAAGGAAAGAAGAATCTCGAAAGAGAACTGGAAAGGGAATAGGGGCGAATTGGGAAGCAAAGGAATTTTATGGAAGGAGTTGTGTGTGTTGCCTAAAGTTAAGGGGTTTGAGGTGTGAATTTATAATATGTCGAAATAGGGTGAAGATGGTGCTCCGGTGTTTGTATGTTGGAAAGATGTAGAGAGGTAGGGAGGAAAAGATGGCATCTTTAAGAGAAAGGGAAAGAGGTTTTCCTGTTGTCCTTGCCACAGGTAACTCACGCGATAAATATATAAATATGAAGGGCGTAACAAGGTCGGTGGGGTTAAGGAGTTTTGTAGGGACGTCGTGGGTGGGGGTTTCTTCAAGTAGTTCTCGCGTTTGAAGGGCCCTTTTTTCTCGGCGTTGATTAAATTTTTAGAGCTATATTGTTTCAATTTCAGTAACTCGTCTCTTATGCTGAAAATAATTATTTTAATCTGAAAAATATTCAAAACACTCATGAAAGTAACACAAAAAACATTTTGAGCGTTAAATTGTTTAATTATTAATAAAACTATCCAGTTTTATCAGCATACTTTTATCAAGTATCTTTGAAACTAAAAACCCGAGTTAACTAAGAGTATTTAAAAAAAAAATAATTTTCAATATAAATTACTCCAATTATCACCCTAACAATCTGTAGAAAATCTTATAATGTATAAATTAATATAAAAGTTACTTCTAGAAAACTTTTATAAATATATTTCGATTCAATTATTATAAAATTCGTATCATTTTTTGTAGTTATGCTGTCATTACTCATTACTAATGTAAAATTAACTATGAACTATAAATTTAAATGAACGGGATATTGTGTAAATTCAATACACAGGAATTTTCAAAAAAAGGCATTTTATGTTGCTTTTTCGCAACTTCTTATACTTGAATCCAAAAAATTAGTTATAAACATATGTCAACTAGATAAAAATATACAAAGGGGTAATTATCTAAATATCTCCAACTCCGATGAGGAATTATAAATTGAATTTAGCTAGGATTAACGTTAAAAAATATATAAAATCTTATTTTTGATCTAGAAAATTTCACACCCAAAATAAAAAGAACATTTTGAACAGCCATAAACCCTCAGTTTTATGCGGTGGAAGTTTGCATAACTACCCCTCCTCTGAAAACCCGAAAAGAAACAAAAACTTTAAGCGTAAAACTTAGTAAAGCGATTCCGCCAGCTTATTAGCTAAATTATGTCATTGAATGGACATAACCTTGGTACTCTTTATGACTTCAAATTCATACAGATTCGCGGCGACCGCAAGCGATAAAGACAAACAGCGCTTCACCCTGCATTACCCAAACGGCTTTACGAGCAGCGAGAGAGACGCCAGATCGCAAATCCATTATCCAGATCCACTTGGGGCGCCAAATTCTTCGGATGGATTAAGTCCTCCATCCCTTCCCTCCTATTCCCATCCCCCTTCCATCTCGTCTCCTTTCCTTCCCTACAGACAGCCAGCGCATCATTTGCGCAAAAACAGTTTCTGTTTGAGAAAGACGGACAACAGAATTCGCTCCTTTTCTCTTTGTTTGTACTTGGGTATGTGCGCTCACTATCCCTCCGTGCGAGTGTATGGGTATTTGTGCGTGTGCGTGCGTGGGTGTTTGTGTGTGTGTGCGGTGTTTTGTGTGTGTATGTGTGCGCATGCATTATCGCGCCCCTTATCAACCAGGCAAGGCAAACCAAGCAGCAGCCAGGGGGAGAGGACAGGGCGTAGCTGCCCGAGCGGATCCATGGATAAGCTAATACGTCACAGGGTTGCGGGGGTGGAAAAAATAAAACAGAAGAGGCGGCCCTTGACTGGTGTAAGACCACCTAAGGTCCCAAGAGATAGAAAGAGAAGAGAGAAAGGAACTGAGAAAGGGGGAAAGGAGTGGTACGGAGAGAAATGGAGAGATAAAGGGAAGAAGGTAGATAGTAGAGTGACAGATGGAAAGAGACAAGTGAGAAAGGAGGTAAGGATACAAAAAGGAGGATGGTGAGAGAATGAGAGAGGAAGAAGAGAGAAGAGAGGTACAATGTGGGAAGAAGGAGAGAAAATTGGAGACAGGATGGAGAAATAATGGAGAAGCGATATCGTGGGGAAGAGGACGGAAGGAGGAAGAGAAAGAGAAGGTAAGAGAGTGTAAGGAAATAGAAAAGATGGAGGGGAGAGGTATGGAGAGGGAATGGAAGAGAAAAGGGAGAGTGGAGAGGTGAGAGTACGAAGAAGAGATGGCGAAGGAGATGAGAAGAGAAAGAGGTGAGATATAAGAAGGGAGGATGAAGAAGAGAAAATGGAAGGGGTGATAAATAAGGGAGAGGAGGTAACGAGGGGAAGATGAGGAAAATATGGAGAAAGTAGACAAGGTAGGATAGAAAAGAAGAGAATAAGTTGGGAAAAGGAGAGGGAATGGTTGGGGAAAATGAGAAGGGAGGGATCGGATGAGAATAGAAAGTTTCTGAAGGAGAGGGAAAGAGGAAAGGGAAAGAGAAAAGGGAGAGATGGTGGGAGAGAAGGGGCAAAAGAGAGGATGGGCGAAAAAGATAGAGGGACTAGAGAAGTTGGAAGTAAGGGTGTTGGGAGGAGATTGCGGGGGCGAAGGGACAAGGTGGTAGCCCGGCGCGTTGGTGATTCATCAAGGAAAGGGATGAGAAAGGCGGCTGATGGCGAGGGAGTGAGAGAGAGAAAGGAGTTAGGGAGAGAGAGAGAGTGGAGAGATGGAGTGGAAGAAGGAAAAGGAGATGTGTCCAAGGGAATCGGGCGAAAGGGAATGGAAGGCGGGACTGAAAATTTAATACACCCGGCCGACACTACCCTTTTCGTCTCGTAACCCCTGGTGACCATGTGACCCCTAGCCTCGCACACTCATATTCCCCCCTACCCTCCCCTCCCCTACAGAACCCTACCTTACTTCTTCTCGTGTCCCCTCCTTCAATCTTCCTCCCTAACCCTCTATCTCCTTCTCCTCCCATCTCTCTTAAACCGCTTCGGGATGAATAAATTGACCCCTCACTCTCTCTCTCTCTCTCTCTCTCTACGCGGTTCTTGGAGAGGGATATGTCGGAGGGCGAGAGAGCGTGAAAGTGGGTCGAATATGTGCGCAAGCACACACACGTCGTCGCTGAAAAAAAAATTAGTTAGCCCGCGTTATTCCTTTCGTGCTAGAAAATCTCGCCCTGCGAACGCGCGGAATTAGATTACGAGAGATTTTGGATGGAGGAGAAGGTGGATGGAGGTTCTCTGGTTTCCTTCCTCTCTCTCTCTCCTTCTGCCTCCCTCTAATCTCTCCTCCCTCCCCTCCTCCTCCGCACTTCCATCGCTCGACGATTTTACTTTTCGTAAATCGCGCTCATAAAGGCGACCGCACGCACTCCTCCAAGCGTAGGAATATTGAGTGGCAAACAAGGGAAGGTGGAAAATGAATTTTCGCGATTTTTCGAAGTATTGCTTCGGAGGCAAGGGTTTGTGACGAGAGAAAAATACTGATACAGTAAGATCCCATTATAGCGCTACTTCTTTTGACGTGGACTAGGTTATATTACATACGTAAATTTCTAGAAAATATTGTGAATGATATATGTACGTAGTAATGCCAGAAAATGAATGTGTTGTAGTGTTGCCTATTTATTTACGCTAGTGGTACCCGCAATAACTTTTGCGAAGTCCGTTAGAAATCTGCTTTTTTTAAAGTAATAATCGCCCATTTCTGCTTATAAAATTAGACCACTAAAATTTTAATTTTCATGTTTGTTTTTATAATTTATCTTAGCAATTTAATTGCTTCTCCCTTACGAAAGAGGTAACATCCCATTATTAAAATAAAGAAAGAAGATTTATTCTTTTGGTCACAGTCCACACTCAGTTTACTGAATAATATTAATCTGCAATTATTGACGTGGCAATCTATTAAGTTTGACGTTGCTACAAAAATCGCAAAGCAAATAACGCAAATCTTTCTTTTATTTGAAGGCTAAATAGACGCTAATTCAATCAGAGGCAACAATCCGGGTATCCTTGGCAACACCCGGAAAGTACGAAAAAGCCATCAAATTAAAAAAAAGAGTTTCTGACAAATACTTCCGTTTAACATCTGGACACCGCAATAATAAGATGTTTTATTACTTAATCCGTCGAATAAAGCAAAAACGGAGAAATTCGACAAATATTTACGAATTTTAATGAATGAAAGAATAAAACCTTGCACATTGAAAAATCGAAACTACTGTGTAAACATAAGGAAAAATATATTTGCGCTTTGGAGTCAAACGTGGGACACTTCCGTAAACGAAAATAGGTTTCCCGGGGTCTCCTAGCTGGCAGAAACAAAATGGCGTTTAGAGCATTTCTCTGTGTCAAACTGTTCAAGAGATAAAAGGGGGACGAACGTACAGACAGACGGACAGACATCTATTAATTATATATAAAAGATTGTTAATAAAATACATGCCCAAGTCCGTTAATTTGACGGGAAGGAATGAATTACTTGTCATTTAAATTAAATTCTCTTACTTATTATTCTTTGAAACGTCCATATATTTAAAATGTAAAAATTTAATTTAAAACAGCAAAATAAAGTAATTAGATACTAATTTATTTACCAGAAACAATTTTATAGTTAAAAATAAACTTTCTTTTCTCCTTAATTCGTTCAAACTTTATCACACGTTGTTTCATTAGCTTCAGTTAAATCAAGAAATCTATAAATCTTTCTTCACAGAGACTGTTGCTAACTTTATAGCGTCATTGAAACGAATAATAAACAAAATGATTTTAGGGTCAGTTTGGAGATTGTTAAATATTTTGCTAGTACTAAGGAATTAAAAGTATTTACGCTTTTGCTACGCAAATATGATTAATGCCAATTAAGTCTCCATGGCACTAACTTACATAAATGGATAAAAACAGCAAACAAAATCTGATGTGGCCACCACATGATTTTCTCCATATATGTAATATTTCTAAAATTTCCAAATAGGATTACCTAATAATAAATATTTTAAGAAACTGGAGAATATTTTAGACTATACATAGAACAGAAATAAACTCAAACCATAGCCTTCTGATATTGGATATAGCCACAAAGATCCAAAAATTAAGAAAAGAAAAAAAGCGTTGCTAAAATAACTACGCGTCAATTGGTAACAATAGTCGTCGGTAGGTGGCGTAATTCTAGCGCATTTTTACATTTATCAAATATTAAAGAAAATATTGAAAAATATCGAAGAAGTGACAAGAGTAAACACCCACTTCCGGTTACCGATTTTTACCAAACTCTAATCATTTCTTTTGACCTTTATATGCATGTTAAATGTAAAATTTCGCGTTGACCTGGTTAATAGTTTTTGAGTTCGAGCACCCACAAAAAAGCTATCACATACACTCACTTCACACACAAACACAAAGACGACATCGTGAAAATGGTCAAAACGTGTTCGGAGCACCTCAAAACATGTATTTCCGTTGAAATCTCTAATTCGATTTTTTCATGAAAACAATACATTCCCCTATACTACGTATGGAAAAAGTAAAACCCGTCTTAAAACTTGGTGGAGAAATGGTTAGCGTGTCTGGCTCCCAATGCAAGGGTCGCGGGTTTTAATCCTGCCGAGGGCATGGTTGTATGTGTTCGTCTTTGTTATTACGATCATTGTTCAAGGACGTTATCGGTGGTTTATGAGCTAATTTAAAATACATAAATGTTTGCGCAATTTCGAACAACATTTGCAATTTTACAATAAGAAACTTAATATCCATACCTTTCGCCATATAACTATTCAAATACCACTTCGATATCTTGACTGTAAGATATTTTAAAACGTAAGACCTGAGCGCTGAATTTTAACTATTCCCATGGTATAGAACAATCATTTAAAAAACACTTGTCTCAGACATCTCCTAAACACAACAAGGTTATAAAAAACAGATGCACATTTCGGCTACAAAACAGCCGTCTTCAGTGGTAATTTACCGAAAGTAGATCCATGTAGAATTCTTGGAGATACCTGAGATAAACAATTTTTATTTTCACTGATAGTCAACGCGACAAATATTCGCATATTTGTGCACAAAAAGTTTCGCATTTAATCACTAAATTGTATTTGTTACATTTTTATTTGATAGAAGCTACTAAGTATTACTAAAATAGGAGAAGTTCTATGAATCTTAAATCTGAATTTTTTTTTGGAATTTGACGATAAATTGTTTTTCAATTATGCAAATTTCTGATGAAGTTGTTGGCTTAGTTAAAATTTATGGCTATTTCAATGTAAAGTACAACTCCTTCAACCATAAAGATTATGGAAACCCGATGCATTTCGCCCAGTAAGCGGACATCTGACTGAAAGTCACTTAGTGGGCGAAATGCATCGGGTTTTCATAATCTTTATGGCTGAAGGAGTTGTGATTTACATCAAATTTCTAATGTTAAAAACGGAATTACTATTATATTCCTTGATGCTGACACGGGAGTGTCTTGATTTCAATTTTGGAAATATTTTATTTAATTAATAATTCTTGATCAATCATTTTTTCCAATTATGTGTCAATGAAGCAAGTTTTCGATAAAAATTAAATTTTACGACTATGTTAATAAATTTTGTATTTAGTTATTATTTCTTTTCTAATCCATTATCTCAAAGTAACAAAAACTATACCATATTTTCACAGAAATTTACTAAAAAAATATGCAATTATGTGCGGTGGACAGGGAAGGTCATTTTTTCTCGTATGACTATACTTCAGGGGCGGATCCAGAAACTTCCCAAGGGGAGGGCGATCGCCCCAATTGCCCCTCCCCCCTCTTGGTTCCGCCTCTGCCGACGACCATACATTTTGAAAATCCCTATCCCCATCAGAACCTTTCTTTCCCTTGTCTTACAGACCTAATCTTCTGTGTAGAAACAAGGAATGTTGTGCGGAATGAATTTAAGAATGTACCCAGTGGATGGCAATGGGGTCGTTCAAGGGGAGGGCTATCGCCCTCATCGCCCCTCCCTTGTATCCGCCACTGCTATACTTATTGACCGTTATGGCCCAAAAGTGTCATTTTTGCAGTCAATTTTGATATATATGTACTCTAAACAATAACTTTCACAAAAATACATGAAATGTTGTAATTTTTACAACAAATACAAAAATATAAACGCGACTGAAATTGTACATCAGATTATGAGTACCAAGAATCTGAAAATCCTGCGGTCATCATAGGCTTACATGATGAAATTACGATTCTTGACGATAATTTTAACAATAAACGTGATACAAATAGGACGACGACGAGACATTAAGATAATATTCCA
The DNA here is from genome assembly GCA_028673005.1 of Tanypteryx hageni. Taxonomy (NCBI): domain Eukaryota; kingdom Metazoa; phylum Arthropoda; class Insecta; order Odonata; family Petaluridae; genus Tanypteryx; species Tanypteryx hageni. The sequence continues at coordinate 76,624,298 of CM054114.1, read as the reverse complement.
TCAATACGGCAAGCAATTTAGGCTGGTTTCCAAAGAAAGCATCCTTATGGAATGGTCGTGTCTGTGTGTTTCACCCAATAACAACTTTTGCATCAATGCATTGAAATCGGTCCATTGCAATGGACCGATTTTCATGAAACTTGGTATGAGGCTCTTGCTGCAAGGGCTCACCTTCGGGCTATATATTATTTGGCGAAGATTAAAGTCCCGGGTTCGATTTCAGGAACGTTTTTTAGTATATTTTACATAGGAAACCTCAAATCCATCGCGCAGAGATGTTTAATTTAATACTTTAAAATATCTTACAATTATGATATCGGAGCGAGGTTTGCACTGTTCTAAGGAAAAAAGAATGCTAATTCTCATTCTTATCACAGAATCTTCACAATTGATCATATTTTCTTGAATTACAACTAAAACAGCGTTTTTGCGTTTTAAATTGCATTTTATCGGATTGCTGCCATGGAGATGATTATTACCGGACTCGGCTTGAGCATATAGTGACAAATTGGTTATTTTCTTTGCCACTCGACTAGCCTTCAGTAATAGGCTGTCAATCCACATATACTAGCGTACTTATGAGAATTCCTTGGAATGACTAACCCGTACTGAAACATTTCCTGTCAATATAAGTAATCAATTCTGGACGTCTACTTTGGGAAACCAGCCTGCAATAGTCCTGGTTTGGACTTGTTTTATTTTATTCTCTTATGAATATAGTTTTTAAATACAACTCAAGAACAGCCCTAATAATTAACGTTTCCGACTATTTGTTTTCTAATAAATTATATTTATGCGAGGTATTAGAACCTATTAATCTTTGCAGAGGATGCCCATATCCGATTTGTGCAGAGTATCTTTAAGACGTTTATCATTCATGGATCTCTATAATTTAAAACTACTAAAGCATTTACCATAATCTATTCTTTAAGAAAATAGCCAATGATACAGTATTTGAATTAAATATTTATATTTGATAGCATTTCACGTCAAAATCCGGAACAGCATTTTTTTCACATCCTAGAAACTCGCAGTCGACTACTCAGTCCTTGGTGGATTCTCAATAAATTAGGACCTTACTTCAAATAAAACCCAGGAATGGAATTTTTCTTCACTTAACAAATCATCATCACTCAGATGTCCTTCCTCACCTACTTAAGCCTTCCTCTCTCTTTCCTCATACCATCCTTCATCGCAAAACTCCCTCTCTCTCTTTCCGTCCTTCCTTCCCTTACATCCTCTCTCGAACAGTAACTAAATCAGGCCTGGCTAACGACTCAGATGGAGATTAGATTGCCGGCATATTTTTGCTCCACTTGCCTCACCTATTTTCCTCCAATCTCCGTCACTTTCCAACTCCCACCTCCCTTCCCACTCCCTTCCTCCCTCTCCCCCCTAATTTTACCCCTTTCTTTGGTATCTTCGTTCCCATATTACTCCCCCCTCCCTCTCACTCTTCTTCCTCTCCGTCTCCCTTCTTCTCGGAGTACCTTTCCAGCCAACTCTTCCTCCAGCCTCCATATTCCCCAAATCTCCCACCACGCCGCTTCCTCTTATTTTCCCTCCCGCTTCGAGATGAGATTCCATATTTCCACCACGGCCCAAAGGACTGTCATATATTTTCCCCGTACTTCATTACCGTGGGATTCCCTCTCCGAGGCGCGGAGGGAGAGTGGGGGGAGGGGTCGAGTTAAGACGGCCACGCCAATCTTTCTCGTGGAAAGCCTTAAAACACTCTGCCTTTCGTCTTCGAATTCTCATTTTCGTTCGTGTTTCCCGCCTTTCCCCATCGTCTTCTCTCTCCCTGCCTTCACCCCCTGCATTACCCCCCCCCTCACATCATCCCGACTTAATTTTAATTTCGTTCTGTTTCGGATTCGCATGGAAATAATACGTCCGCTCGAGTTTCGCGTGGGCTGATTTCTCCAACAGTATTCATTCAATTAGCATATTTTTCCTCTCCATTTCTCTTACGCTTTGCCTCGTCTCTTTTCTCTCTCTTCCTACCTTGGTACGTGAAAGTGAAATTCTGCGATCGAGAAATATTTGGGTATTGAGCAAGGCACCGTGGTTCTGGAGCTGTTTCTCGGGAGTTTAGACGTTTTTTCAAGAAGAGTTTTACTTTGCCGTCTGATCCCAGTATTATTTATTCAGATTTAGGCGCAATTTTTTTTATTTTTTTATGGGAAACTGCTCTAGCTTCATTTATTTATCTTTTCACTCATATATTCCACTTAGGAATACCTGTATAAGTGTACCAGACCTTAGTTGAGATAACTGTGTGGGCTGTGTTTGACCAGGGAAAGTAACACAACGCTGTATCATCAGCAACAACTCTAATTGGTGATTTTCATACTTTAAGAGAACATTTATGCAAACATAAAAAATGCGTTAACAAAAACTTCTAAAGTATATAAACCTCATTGTTTATTATATTGGATTCTTAATCATCAAATGATACCGTATACTTTTTTTGAAGGAGAGTTCTCACAAAAAAGAGAAAGGGATTATCTATCAGAAATTTAATGAAGTGTGATAATTATACCAGTAAAAATTTCTCCGGTGGCAAAAGGTCGTTGATCTAACATTTCCCATTCCTCACATTAATTCCAAAGTATACGTTTGCATTCTCGCAGACAAGTATGAACGCCATCTTTTGAGGAAATTTTGACACACGAGTTAAAATATCTCTCATTTCCGTTAACTTAATCCTTGGAAACTCTTTAGAGAGTTGAGCCAAACCGCCGTATTTATTCTTCCTTCGAATAAAAATCTCCCGAAATGACCCGCTAAGCAGATACAAACGAAAGAAAAAAAGAATAAAAATAGTTATTAAGATGAATGCGTGGAATAAGAAAACGCCAACCATCCCCCCTCACATACTGCCAAGGAGAGATCTTTTCCGGGGAATAACAAAAAGATTCCTTTTTTATCACCGCAGCAAGAAGGAATTACATTTGAGAAATGGAAAAAAGAGGGAGAAAAACAAAAGCATGGAACCGCGGCCGAGGAAAAGCATTTCAACTTCCGAAACAGTTAATCTTATCACGCAGATGGGAAGAATGAAGCCAAGAATGAGAAGGGGAGATGGGACGCGAACGAAGACGAAGGGATTGGAGAGCTCTTTCTGCAGCGAAGGAGAAAAGATTTTCCAAACGCAGGTTGTTAGGTCGGAATAAAGCAAGCCACGAGCAAAAGTAAAGTATAGCGAGTATTTAAAAATGTAACTTCTATTATGATCAGAAGATGTTGCGCTGATGTGTCAAATTAAAAATTAAAAATATAGTATATTTTAGTGAGTGATGAAGAAATGTAAAGCTGAATTTTCTATATGGTTTGAAGAGAAAAATATCCATTCGCAAACAATCCCAGGTACCGTCAGTATGTTGAAGCATGTCTCTCATAATTTTCGTAATCCTATGCAAAATTCTTAAGAATATGTTTCATAATGAATTATTTCATTCAAGACAAGCTGAGAATAGAAGATTTCGCACCTCTCTTCTATAAACCAAAATCGAGACTTTTTAATTGAATGTTGCTTAAAATATATTGTACGTTGACGTAGTGTTACGTAATATATTGTAAAAATAAATAGCAATGAATAAATGGAAAATTATAAATAACATAACAGAATAAATGCTTCTTTCTGATTCGAATATAAAGAGTGGGTTTTTATCTAATTTATACATCAGGGCAAACAAATGCATTTCTTAAATTGAAATTTAACGATCAGTATGAGAAAGAATCGATTGTTTATTATATTGCGTAACTAGATCATTACATCGCGAATGTTATTTTAAATCAGAAACGAAATAACCATAAATTACTTTTAACCACTAGGCGTTGAGTTGCAGGCGGTGGATACATAAAACCGATGACTCAAGAGAAGTAAAACCGTTTTTTTTTTAACTTTATAATTACATTTCATAAATAATATATCGGTAACTATTCGATTCATACTTGTAAAATTGGTATTTTTTCTTAGAAAATCTGACCTAATCACAACCTTACATATAGCTTTAATCGAACCAAACTCTCACATTCTAAAATCAGTTGGAAATGAGAATCGAGAATTTTTGAACGGATTTTTTCGGTATGTCTACCCCGAGGTAGGGGGAATTGATCCCATGAATTTCCACGCAGAAACACAATACCCCCCACAACCATCAATGTTCCCATCTTACCCTCATCATGTGCACATCAACCACCCTGTAGTTAAGAGGGGAGCTTCCCATTTGGAGAAAATCTCATTGAACTGTCGCCAAAATGAAGGTGAAAAACTGAAAAAATATAAGGGGAGCCTTATCGTTAACTCCCTCCCATTTATCTCGGGGGATTTTCTATGTTCCGAAACGCCAATCCGCTCTTTCTCACCCCTATCTCATTGTCTCTCACACCCCCACGAAGCCCATTCCATAGTCTCCATTCTCGCATCCTATCTCTCGAGAAAGACCTCCTCCCTTTTCCATATTTACTCATTGTACCGGCCTACCCTAACCCACGATCACTACCGCCCACCCTCCAACGCAACCCGTATCCACCCATTCATCTTAACTTTTACCTCTAAGGCCCTCCCTCCTCTTTCTGCTAAACCCCACATTCAAAACCATTCCACCTTCTGTCTCTCCTGTGCAGACTTTTGCTTCCCATAAACCTCTATAGGGTTCCTTCCAGGAGACTGTTCATTCCTATAGCTTCCTGATCAAGCTCTCCGAAGCCATTCTCTCGCCAGTACATCCCTTATACGGACCCCATCCTACCTTACCATGATTCCTTCTCTCTTGTATCTTTTCCTCTCGCTTCTCCCGTCTCTCATTTTATCTCTTAACACCGATCCGTGTAGCGCCATCTTATTCATCTCTCCAGCACACCTATCCGCATTCTCAGAGGTTATAGTCTCTTTATCTCTCTCAATTCTTTGTCCACACCCTCTCCTCTCCCTCGTTTAATCGCTATTCCTGTCTCCCAGCACTTCCTCCTTTCATTTTCTCTCTCACGACTCCTTTACATTTTTCGCTTTCCTTTCTCAATTTCTCTCTATGATTCTCTTCACTTGTCTCTTCATCAATCCCTCTATCTCTTTTCTATTCCATCTCTTACTCATTGTCTTTCAACATCGCTCTCACTGTCTCTCTACCTAGATATATCTCACTTTTCATCTTTATTTGTCCGTTTTTCTCCATATTTCTCTCTCTCCTATCCTGTCCAGCATTACCTATCCTCTCCTACCATAGCAAATTATTCCCTCTTATTCACGATCTTCTCCCTCTCTCCCCCTCCATTTTCCACCCTCTCGCTGGTCCATCTGTACTTACACTTATTACACCCTACGTCTTGGTTTATATCAGCATCACCATCAACTCCGCAAACCGTCCTCACCCAAGCAGGCAACTTCTTAACTCTCTCTCTCTCTTTCACCTCCTTCATTCTCTCTACGTGGGATGTAATGTTCTATCAACTCCATCCCAACATCCACCTCTCAAAAACATCTCGTCTTCATAACCCTCCCATCCACGACGCAGTCATCAACACACCATTGTGGGTGACATTCATAAAAAGAGATGATAAAGACGACCTCTCTCTCTCATACACACACACAAACCAACCCATCCCAGCGCCCTTACGCCTCCACGAAACCCCCTTCTCATTTCTTACCTTTAACCCCCAACCGCCAAGCTTCTTTACCAACCCGCCGCCAAACCATTCTCCTCGTTCCTTTTCGCCTCCTTTTAATAACTCCATCCTAGTTAATCCCGCTTTTCCTTATTATTCTCACCACCCCTTTAGGCTGGCAACAAAACCTATAATTAGCTCCCTGCTTCCTCCCTTTTCGCTGCCTGACAACTCTTCAGTATGTGATTCTCTCTCTCTCTCTCTCTCGCATCTCTACGCTTTCCTTTTTGTGTCAAAAAGAAACTTCCATTCCGCGTTGCATAAACACGAAAATTTATCAGGCAACACAGGCGACCGTTATTTGGGTCATATTTACAGTATACAATGCCACGAGAGAGAGAGAGAGAGAGGAGGAGGGAGGGAGGGAGGGAGGGAGAGAGAGAGAGAGGAGGAGGGAGAGAGAGAGGGAGAGAGAGAGAGAGAGAGGAGGGAGGGAGAGAGAGAGAGAGAGAGAGGAGGGAGGGAGAGAGAGAGGAGGGAGAGAGAGAGAGGAGGGAGAGAGAGAGAGGAGGAAGAGAGAGGAAGGGAAGGAGAGAAGAAGGGAAAAAGAGAGAGAGGAAGGGTGGGAGGAAGAGAGGGATTTATACATAGTATATTGTTACGCTATGTAGTTTGTTGGGAAAATAACGGTTGATAATAGACTGCGTTTCCTGAGGCCGAATTAATCGAATACAATTATATCCTTGGTTGTACGTTACGCATAAAGGGAGACTTAAAGGACTCGGGAGAACGGTTGCGTCTTCACAGAAAAGAGGTCAATACCTTAAATTTGAGAAGTTAGAAAGAAAATGACTGCTAGTAGATGAGCACCTGAAATTATCTTCAGGTTGAATCAAGAAATAAATTTATTGGAATATAAAAGTAAGAATATTCACTCTTATAATAATTCATAACAGATAAAGCTAGAGAAAATTAGATAAAAGGTAAATGTGATGAAATGCAACAAATGGAGAAGATAGGACGGTAGAATATAATGTACGCTGAGGCATTAAAATTAGAAGGTAAGAAGACGAATGTAATTCGTGGCAAAGGAATTATAAATACGGATGGGAAGATAGTCTCAGAAACAAAGGATGTAGCACAGGTATGGGAAGAATACATTAAGGAACTATACAGCAAACAGGCAGGATTGGTAAAAATAGAACTGGAAGATGAAGAAAACATTGCAGAAGACAACTTAGGACCAAGTATAATGGAGTGCAAAGTAGAAAAAAGTGATAGTGGAAGTAAAGAAAGGGAAAGCCCCAGGCAGCGATGGAATACCAACTGAGGTACCTAAATTTATGGGATCAGAAGGACTAAAAGAGACCACGAAATTAATTAATAAGATACGGGAGAGTGGCCTCGGGACTTCCTAGAAGTAACAATGATCCCTCTAAAGATATAGCCAAAGACTATGCAGTGGAAAGACGACAAAACGATAAGCCTTCTGCCTCACAATTCTAGGATCATCACGAGGCATCTTAATAAAAGGCTAGGGAAAAAGGCAGAAGAAGTGCTAGGGGAAGATCAATTCGGTTTCAGAAAAGGATGAGGAACTAAAGATGCTATAGGGGTAGTTAGAATCATATCAGAAATGGCCATAGAGTACAGTCAAGATATATGTATATGTTTCGTAGACTAACAGAAGGCCTTTGATAGAGTAAATTGGGTAATGTTGATGAAGATAATAAAGGATATCGGTGCAGACTGGAAAGACAAGAGACTGATCAGTAATATATGTGAATCAAGTTGTATAGGTCAGGATGGAAAATGCGGACACCTGCGGAGTAAATATCGGTAGAGGAGTAAGACAAAGCTGCTGCCTATCGCCGATCCTGTTCAATATATATGTAGAAAGTCAAATGCAAGAAGCCTTAGAAGGCACCGGAGATTTCAAAATCGGAGGAAGAACTATAAAATACGCGGATATCAACTACTTGTAGCAAGAAAGGAAGACGAACTCCAGAAAAAGATATATAGACTTGTAATAACAAGTAGAAAATACGATATGAATATAAATACAGAAAAATCCAAGATCATTCGAATATCGGGCAAAGAGGAGAATCTGAAAATAAGTGATGAAGAAAAGATTTTAGAACGAATTTCAGACTATAAATACCGTGGAAGCATCATAAAAAGAGGAGCAAAATGTACGGATGTGATCAGAACTATAATAGGAAAAGCAAAAGCGGCTTTCAGGAGAAAGAAACAACTACTTACAGGGAATATAAGGGAAGATATCCGCAAGAAGTTCATAAAATGATATGTATAGAGTATAGCTTTTTGCGGGGCAGAAACTTGGACGCTAAGGAAAAATGACATCAAATACTTGGAAAGCTTTGAAATGTGGATTTGGAGGAGAATGTTGAAGATAAAATGGACAGATAGGATGAAAAACAACGAAGTGCTACGAAGAATAGGAGAGAAGCGAATGATTATACAGACTATCAGAAAGAGGCAGGCTAACTGGGTTGGACATTACCTGAGGAGAGAGAGTATGATTAAAGAGGTGTAGACGGAAAACTAGATGGGAAAAGGGAAAGAGGTAGGAAAAGGTTGCAGCTGATAGACGATTTGAAAGGAAAAGAGAGTTATCAAGATATGAAGAGAACAGCAGAAAATAGGAATATATGAAGAACCAGATTTAACCATGAATAATCACTGACAGACTAACTATGATGATGAATAATTCATAGTTATTAACTGAGAACTTCACTAGAGAATTGTCGAATTCGTTTCATGGCTGAAAAAATTTAAGGATATGCACTTGAAAAATAAGTAAGGTTTCTCATAATCTATGTATAGCCATTGGAGATACCTAAGATGAGTAAATATTTTTAAGTACTTATTATTGAATTATCTAGTTGAATTACACAGGTCTACGAAATGAAACTTGTTGAATGAGGCTTGCTTATTTTATCCAAGCTTAAGGAGCTGATCTCAAAAATGATATCCATTATTGGTATCACGTAAGGATTTTTCACAAGTAAGGAGAATGGCACACACGTTCCTTAATTTTACAGCCTTTATTTTATTGGCAATACATGCATTATTTTGTGAAATTTTTTAATAAAATACATTCATATACTTCCGCAGCTGAGCTAGTTAGTCCAGATATAATGCTGCAATACACTAATGAACCTTCCTGTGAAAAGTATGGTCAATGCGATTAACAAAATGCAGAGGGTTTCAAGCTTATGAAGGATAGACTGACTCTGCTGTTTTGTGTAAATAAAACAGGATCCCACAAATTAAAACCACTATACATTAGAAATTCAAGGGCATCCAGGTGCTGAAAACCTTATAAGCCGCGACAGGATGATAAAGGCAAGCTACTTACCCAAGAACACAACATCAAAGATCCAACTTTTAGATCAAGGTATAATCTCTACATGCAAGATGCATTATAGGAAACACATCATCAAACTAATCATAGATGAAGAAGTATCCATTACAGAATGTCTGAATAAACTCTCTTTACTCAATGTGTTAGATTTAGGCGAAAAGGCGTGTAGAGCAATATCGGTATCAACAATTGAAAAATGCTGCGAACGAGGCCTGCCTGGAGCATTTGCGTCTCTAAGGAGAAATATAGATCGGAATGTCTAAAAGACAATGATGTAGGAATAATTGAAGCACCAACGTATATAGTTAGAAAAGACCGTGACGATAGGATACAGGAGATCGATTGTAGGACGGAGCGTTATCTAGGCTCGTTCTTTCAGAGGACAATACGAGATCACAATAGAAAATTTGTGCCTGCGATAGACAATCTTTATGTAGGTTTTGGTGCATTGCAACCCCTGCCACTCACCAATTAGGTGAATTGCAGGGTAACAAGTAGATGTAGGTGTTTGTGAGGAGCTAGAAAATGACAATGGTGACGGGTCGGATTCTGAGAACGAGTTCGAGGAGTTCACCCAAGAGGATGTTAACAAAGCAGAGGCAGTGTACCAGGAGCTGGTTGCAAATACTTTTAGTCGTGACATAGACCAGGGGTCAGGAACCTACGGCCCGCGGGCCACGTGCGTCCCTGAGAACGCTATATGCGGCCCTCAAAGCTGAAATGAAAAAGTGATCAGGAAAATTTCTCATGGACAATTTTATATTATTTGAGTAAAATTATGGTCTCAAAGCTTTATCTGGTGAGGTTTTAACGCTAGTAAATTACGTAGACTTGATTTCGTTCATATGAAATCACAGAATCTCTAGAAAACTTCTGATTTATTCGCTCATCCGGCCCGCCGAGGCTTTCTTGACTCCCATTGCGGCCCTCCGAAACATTCACTACTGAAAATGTGGTCCGCCATGCAGAAAAGGTTGCCGACCTCTGACATAGACGAATGGATCCATATTGATGACAACTGCCCTGTTTTTGAACGCTTAAGTGATCATACAATTGCGGAAAACGCTCTACGTCATCAAAGTTGTGTCACCTTATGTGATGAGCCTGAGAGCAGTGACGAAGATGAAGACGATCCAACTCCCCCACCCATAAAGATGACCGAGACTATCGCAGGACTGGAAACCGGGTTCCAATGGCTTGAATCTGAGATTGTAGCAGAAATTCATATTCTTCATTTGAAATCGATTATAGAAATCGCAAAAAGAAGAAAAAGAAAACGTAAGATTCATTCGTTAAAAAACAATGTAGTCGGGAGAACGGCAACGGTCGATTGCAAATTGTAGATGCCTTTCTGTTATATGCATCTACATCTACATGATACCCTGCAAGTCACCTTTTTGGTGGATGGCAGGGGGTGCAGTGCACCAAAGATCCCTAATTTTCCTACGTTATCTTTTCCTATTATGTTCTCTTATCGTATTAGAGAAAAAAGATCCTCTATATCGCTCCGTTCTACAGTCGATCTCCCGAATCTTATCCTCACTGTCCTAGATTCCGAAATACCTAATTCGCTAGTACCTCCTACATCAACCTACGTTCCTCTAACGATGTCCATTTCAATTTTTTTATTAATGATATTACGCTTTGTTTACTATCGTAATTCCTCTTTACAAATCTAGCTGCCCTGCCCTGTACCTTTTCTATCTCGTTTGTGAGTCCCTTATCGTAGGGATCCCACACAGCTGAAGTATATTTGACCTGCGGTCGAACCAAGGATAAATAACATAATTCTCTCCCTTTTTCGGAGCTATTTCAAACTATTCTCCCTATAAAGGCCAGCTTTTTATTAGCGACACCTATCAATCGGCGAATGAGGGTGTCCCACGAGAGATCACGATGGATCGTGACTCCAGGATATTTAATCGAGTCTGAAACTGGAATCTCTACTCCGTCCAACGAATAATTAATATCCAATGAGATACTCTTGGTTCTCCAGAAGTTGAGGACGCAGCTTTTCTTTTGGTTGATCTATAACTGTCGTTCCTTACACCATGCAGAAATAGCTTCTAGATCATTTTGGAGATAATGGTGGTCTTCCGGATTGCTTATTTCTCTATAGATGACGGTGTCGTCCGCGAAAAGCCTAATTTTACTTCTGACTACTGAGCTTATATCGTTTACATAAATTAGAAATAATAACGGACCAATTATACTACCCTGCGGAAAGCCAGAGACAACCTCCACTAAGTTCGAAAATTTCCCATCTATAACGACCTTCTGCATCCTATGATTTAAAAATTCAAGGATCCAACTAACGATTTCAGAATTAACGCATAAGGTTTCTAATTTCGTTATTAACTTCCTGTGAGGTACCTTATCAAAGGCTTTTCTAAAATCTAAGAACCTGCGTATTATTACATATATAAAAAATAAAATATTTATTTAAATTCTTTAAGACTAAATATTTCTAACTGCTGTATTCTTTTTTCTCTTTTATTCGACCGACTGTGCGCGGATTACGGTTACCGCAATGTCATTTCTGACTGGTAGATTTATTGCGTCGCCTGTCACTACATGTAATTATAAATGGGTATATGCGATATAACGCGGATTCACTTATAACGCGGTCTAAAATCTTGGACTCCAACGTCCGCGTTATATCGGGTCTACAGTGTATAACAAAACCTCTCGGGGCTATTTACACGAGCTCTTGAAGCCATAATGAATTAAAAAGCAAAGGCACAAAACAAAAAATGGCTGTGTAAAGCGTTGCGCTGACCACTTGTACACCAACGCCACCTATCGCTTTTAGTATTTGTCAAGTTTAGAATATTATTCTTCCACGATCATAACACATACTTTAATAGCCAGTGGTTTGCAACATTTTCAACTTTAAAATATAATAATATTACAGTGATAATTTCATGTCGAAATATAAAATAAGCTACTGCAGTTTGTGCAAAACCTGTGCGGGATAGCGAAAAATAGTTATCGTTTTCGTGCTCAGCGTACTCGAGTTACTAAAAGACAGCTAATATTTTTCCAAATCCAAAAACCATGTAAACCTATCTTATTGCAAAGCTGCGACTAAAATGTTTATTTAATTTATTTATTATTTGCATATAAAAATAATTCAATTTTTTTATCAAATATAGGTGACAACAATATGCCCTTGGTGAGTATTTCATCGAATAACATTTGAAAATCATTTTGGAAAAATATACACCTTTTGCCCGAGTTTTACTCTCAATCACTATATCCCCCTATTTATCTACATTGCGTTGATTACCTTTATGCATTTAAAATATCCACAAACCACTTACACAAGAAAAAATTAAAAAATACCATTAAATTACATTTATTACAAAAGAAAATCAACGCAGTTATTTTAAGATTGTTTTCTTGCTACACCAAAGCTATGGCTTCAAGAATTTTCACAATTATTGAATATTAAAAGTGATAGCGTTATAAAAAATATGAAGTTATAATTTCCTGTTAATAGAAAAACCAGTTAGACCTCAAGAAACCCGAAAATAAATTACGTATCAGGATATGAACATTATTTAAATATCATCTGCACGTCCACTTTATACCGGCTAACATCATTTCCGCAAACCCGTGGTCGCCGATCAGTTAAGCTATCGCGAACTCGAAATTCTTTTGATATCGATCAATGTTTTAAAGGAACCAGCAGTTCAACAATACCATCCTTATATTCACCAATCACAGGCCTTACGAGGAGGAGAGTTTCATCTCCGATTTCAAATCATCAGCAGGCCTATTTCACATTCCGAATATTCGAATCCAATCCGATCCTAGCACATTTTTTGGTCCGCTTGTTTTAAACGGAATTATTCCGACCTTTGACGTACATTCGGCGAATAAAATAACACACCCATCCCCACCACTTCCTTCATCCTGCGAGAAATTTTTACAAATTCGAAGAGAAAAACTTTTCCCTCCGAGGAATAACCACGCGCGCGCGCACACACACACACACACACAAAAACAAACATACACCTCTCTCTCTCTCTCTCTCTCGTTCCAGAAAACTTCGCGTTTGCTCTGCCTCCATTATATTTTCAGGCCTCTTTTTTGTGTATGTTTACCCGTCCATTGGAATTTATTTTTTTTCTCCGAGACGAACGCATTTTGATGCAGGGCTCTTTACAGCTTCGAAATTATACCCGCGTTGTTTCCCCTCCTCCGCTAAATTACGCGGAGAAGAGGGAGACAAACACCGCCCATCATTAACAACCGCCGCGTTTTTCGGTTCGCTTTGGAAAATTTATTTTTTATCGCGTTAGTTAAAATACTCCGCGAATTGATAGATATGGGCCAAGTGAGTGGTTTCCAAACTTTTTCTCAACCGCGCCTAACCAAATGAAGTTAGAGTGTTTTATATATATATATATATATATATATATATATATATATATATATATATATATATATATATGACTTTACATGTCACTTTACGTTACTCTTTCGCTGAAGAAGGGCATAGGCCCGATAAGCTTGCGTGTGTTTTTGTGTTCGTGTGTTTTACGTGTCTCTTCGACGCCCCCAGCAGCCTGCCAGCTTGGTCCTCAACTTGGTGAGTGTCCGCTGGGCTTCCCTCAACACCTTGTTGCCACCCTCATCACTACCTTTTCTTTTCCTTTAGTTAATATATATATATATATATATATATATATATATATATATATATATATATATATATGTATGTATGTATGTATATACAAGTTGAATATCCCCAATCCGAAATATTCCGAAATCCGTAACATTGTATTAACTCGCTTCTCAGTCCTGGGATTTTTAAAAATATCTTTGGATAATATGAACATTGTGCCACCCAGTGATTTAGAAATGATGAAACTATTCAATATTGTCACGTTCATTAAGCGAAAAAATACCTTTTTTGTCCACTCCCATGTCCGTTGACTAATCGAATAACTATTTGCCATTCGATCTCCCTTGTTTACAAATCGCATGTTTCGAATGTAGTCTTGAAAAATGGCTGGCTTTACAGCATTTCCATGTTCATCACAGAAATTACCATTTACAGGTGGACCGTACGTGTTTGTTGGTAAATGTACGTTTCGTTTGCCGTCAAATCTTTTTTACTTGAACACGTATACAGTATCACCCCTTTTTAGTTTCTGTATCTTTCCGTCCAAACTTTTTGGCATTCCTTTGCGATTGGGTCTAACAGTCCCGCAACTATAAATTTTTCGTGTCTTCAGATCATCAAACAAGTGAGGAGATGAGAAGAAATTATCCATAAAAATTTGATGTCCAACTCTCCCAGTCAGTTACTTTACAGTTGCGTGAATGGCACTGCGAAAGCGGCGTAGCAGCTCCTTACAAATCACAAGAAAAAGAAACACACTTAGTTATTCCACAAATTGAAACGATTCGTTATTTTGTGTGTTCAAGTGGAAAATTTGGGTGAGATAACGTGTTCAATGGTTTTAATAGTTTATATTTCGGAATTTTTCTGAAAGTCTGAATTTTTTCTCCATTCTCTTCAACTCCACCATATCATGTATTCCAAAATCCAGAAAAATCAAAAATCCGAAACAATCTTGGTCCCAAGCATTTCGGATTAGGGATATTCAACCTGTGTGTGTGTGTGTGTATGTATATATATATATATGTGTATATATATATATATATATATATATATATATATATTAACTAAAGGAAAAGAAAAGGTAGTGATGAGGGTGGCAACAAGGTGTTGAGGGAAGCCCAGCGGACACTTACCAAGTTGAGGACCAAGCTGGCAGGCTGCTGGGGGCGTCGAAGAGACACGTAAAACACAAGAACACAAAAACACACGCAAGCTTATCGGGCCTATGCCCTTCTTCAGCGAAAGAGTAACGTATATATATATATATATATATATATATATATATATATATATATATATATATATATATTTGTTTATTTATTTATTTATTCTCACGCTCGACGGTCTTAGAACAATAAACGCGAGCAAATATGGTAAGCTTGGGTGAATCGGGTGATTCAGGCCGTTTCCTATTTTTTCGACGATAGAGATCAGCAAACAATGAGACAGGCATAATTCTACCCTGGTGGCGAAGTAGGGAACTTCACCTGACTGTAAAAGTGTAAATATTTACTGTCAAGTGTTGTGTTCGTCAAGGTAGAGTGTTTTTGTGGAGGTCTGCAGGTAAGAACTGGCTAAAACGAGCACGCTTCAATGATGTTGACGTCACGATATCGCATGTTACTCTGTTACTAGCATTTTAATTCATTCATTCATTCTTTATGTGCCTAGTTTTAGGAGCGATTTGCAGCCTTCTTAGGGGAACCAACTGGTAAAATATTTTCCGTGCACTCTTCGGGTGAATCGGGCCAATATTATATCTTTCGTCGCCTAAGGTCAGCAAATGACGGAGGAAAGCTCTATCGCTCTGTTGATTATTTTGTGAACGGATTATGTCTGACGATGAGTGCCAAGAACATGGTTTGTCTTCAGTAAAGAACTTTTATTACGATTTGCATGGTAAGAGAATTCTAAACTTAGCAGGTTTCTCTTATTTTATGTTACGCAATATTCTCTTAGTAATATACTAGTCCATCTGATTTTGGCCATGTTAGTTAACTATAGTTGTTGTATCCTAAAGCAAAGCATTAATTCTGGCTCACGGCTATCCCAAGGATACCACCCGAACAAAAATTTACTTATTCCGCTTTAAGTGAATGGTGTCAGGGATTTTCCATTTGGGAAAAATGCAGGTGTTCTAAGTAAATTAGAAGCAAAATCTATAGATACAAAAATGCAAAAAACTATTTCCTTCTTACCTCGATATTTATTTATTTATCTATTGCATAGAAAAGTAATTGCCATTAAAACTATCGTTGACCTCTACGGCAATATTTCAATCTCACTTAGTTTTTAGCACTGTAAAAAATACTTTTTGTCTGGCACAAGTGCGTAAACACTTAACGTTAAAAATACAAATGCATCAGGTTATTATGTTGTTTCAAATGGGTAAATATACACAAATAACCGGCCAGAATCACCCTACACACTTAGGGTGAATGGTACCAAGCAAACTCTAGAGGAAACAATCATAACCGTAAAAGTATTTCGCTAAAAAAAGCGACCGCGATGCAAAAATATAGCCAAATGAATGCATTGTTTCTCCCGAAAATTTGCTACCTCCATCAGTCATACTACCCATGTAATTTTAATTTTCCTTTTGTGTCTCTTTTCACGCGAGCTTACCCTAAATAACTCTTCTGTTAATTCATATTCATCAGTTTTGGGGTTCTTCTAAAGCAAGAATCAAACTTAATATAACAATAATAAAAAGCTACTTATGTCCCTTTGTGGCTCCCTCTGTCACGCTATAAAAATGCGAATAACTCGATAATGGAACAAGATTCATTTTTGATATTTGGCAGGAATGCTCGATTATCATATTACAAGATGATGACGAAAAGAAATCTCGAAAAAAGTCCTGGATTCGACTCCAAGGTAGGCCTTTCCATTTCCCATATGATAACACGTTAAAATCGACTATTTGACTTGCAGGCTTTAATTCTTTTTGACACCTAAATTAGAAATAATTAACCTATGATCTTTGGATCTAGTTCATTTTAAAGAAAAACTATGTTGTTTTTTATTCTGTTCATTTTTTACAGACTACAGTTCGAAATTCCTCATTTTAAAGGTTAAATTAACATATTTTGGGGAAATCATGCCATTTAACGGGTTGTTGCCGCTACCCATTACATTGTTACACCTCGAAATCCTATTGTTATTTCAATCCTTATGGGTGAAAGCGTGCTTTGAATGCATTAGTACGAGAGAGAGGAGAGAAAAATTCTTCTGATAGCAACCAATGTAAATAACATTTGTTGGAATATATTTGAATGTAGAACATTAATCATTTGCATATTAAAATTAGGTAGGTAATCATCGTAGGAGTTCGAAACTTGAAACATCAAACGCCTAAAATAACGAAAGTTTGTTTTCTTGCCATACAAAGGAAGTCAAGGTATATTTATGTTCGTTTTTTATTTCACAAAATAGTTTCCCATTGAATTTAAACGGGAATCTCCCTAGTAGTAATTATAAAATTCAACTGGGTGCTTAGTAAGATAGAGTCACGTCCACCTTGATAGAAAAGAACTTAATTTTTTAAATAGCGGCGCAGAAGTTGATATATTAAATGTTTTTCGACTGTCCGTCTATGGTGGTGGAAAGTTTCTTTGCCGTGGCAAGTAAAAATTAGGACAAAAATACGTATGGGAAGAAGAACTTTCTAAGCCTTAGGATCGCCAAATGTCTTTCTTGTCACTTCATGCAGGAGATGTTGCGTTCCTGCAATTTGGGAGCCATGTATTCGAGTTACTCCGAGAGCAGTTATAAAATATAATATCGATTAATTGGAAGATTCGGCGATTACTTCGGCAATTCATTAACAGAGATATGTGGCTAATAGAATAATCAACAGCTGAATAGGTAATGCACCTGCAATACATTTTCATAGGCCTAAATATTGAGATATTCCTAATTTTTTATTTGATTGTAAGCCGCACTCAGATAAACCGATATTTTTTTCGAGTCATTACTGTCTTGAAATTAATTTCTAAATCTAAATTTATGAAAATGTAATTCAATTTCAAAGGTTTTTATTTGCCACAAAACAGGGTGATACATAAATTTTGCCTTTTACATCAATTCAAATACA
Organism: Tanypteryx hageni; assembly: GCA_028673005.1. Taxonomy (NCBI): domain Eukaryota; kingdom Metazoa; phylum Arthropoda; class Insecta; order Odonata; family Petaluridae; genus Tanypteryx; species Tanypteryx hageni. The sequence continues at coordinate 76,606,565 of CM054114.1, read as the reverse complement.
ATAAGATATTTATTGTACCTTGCTTTTTGACTAATCCCTGCTATAGGGTTATGGCCTCTTCAGGGTGGTTTCATACATTAAGGTGAGCATTGGTTTAACCATTTGTTAGTATTGCATTTTGCTTTCTTCAGGGGTGGCGTTTGCCTGGCATTCGCCCTAAGATGGAAGTAAAATCCGGCAAAACCTTCCGTTGAAAATGTACATTATATCACAATTATATACGATGCAATCACTTTTCCAACTGAAACGTTTTTTCATCCAACATCAGAATTTGAATGAAGACAATCGAATAAAAACAGTTCCGTGCTAATACTTCCGGGAACGAAGTGATAGTCAAAATATAGTCTCTCTATTATCTGTAAATTCTTTAAAGAAATATGTTTAGATTTACAGTGCTGAAATAAAAATTTTAAAATAAATTTTCTATTAGAAAACATCCACATTGTCCGTGGGGGAACTCTAAATTTTATTTTTCCGCAGAAACCCAATAAGTGGATCTAACGCGTTCATTCCTCATTCTACGTTAAATATTTACTCATGCATGATGGGTATTTTCATAATTTCCTCAGCTGTCTCAGTAACCAATAAAGTACTAAATAAGCTATATTATTCTTTTTTACCCGCAGCAAGAATTTTGCAGATGGGTATATAAAAAATAAATAAAATGTTTTAAAATGAAAATATCATGATAGTTATTCTAATTGAATGCTTCGAGGGGAGGCATCTATTCACCAACTACGTATAACACGCTGATTATAATAATCAAAGAGGTCGATTAGCCAAAAATGCACGCACACGACGTACACTTCCCATGAAATTCTCCTCGTAACTCTTCCAATTCTACCCTCTGAATGAGGAAGACTGTCGGCGAAGATTCACTGAAAATATTTGCGAAACTCAAGAATACTAATATAGAATACTAATTTCTGCCAAATTTCTTAACTTCAGCCTCAACAACTTTGTTCGTCGCTTTAAAGATTACGATAGAAAATTTCCATTGAGTTTTCTTTGGAGTATCAGGTATGTGATCTTTAGGGTGATGGAGACAAAATTGGAGTGTATTAAAATCTAAAGGCAAATGAAATTCCTCCTTTGTTTATGAAGCCATGCGACGAAAATATGTTTCCTAATAAGAGCTGGGAAATTACTAAGAGATATTCGTTTTCAGTAGTCTTTCGAGCAATTATGACTTAAGATGTAGATCCAAAGCTTGTTTGTAAGGAAAATTCACCTGTATTATGTGACTTAGTAATGAAATATTGCATTTCGTTAAGTTTTCTGTAGCAAATGTTTATAGAAGTCTATTTAAATTTTTTATTTGGATTTAAAATATTATCGTATTAGCAGTCAATTTATACAGCTGTGAATATAAAAAAAACAATATTTTTTGTGTCGTGTGATAAGGTTGCATAAATTTTAAACGTATACACTTTCGATTCAAATGAAATAAGACTAATAAAACATGAACTTCAATCAAAATTTGAAATGAATTGTTGAGATCAATTTTTGCCGTGAATCCAATAAATCATTAATGTTAACTGCCGGTTTATTCTTTTGCTTCGGAAGTCAACCATATAATTACAAAATATATTTATAGACTGCATAGAAAACAAGCAATGACATCATAAACGAAAAAATCGAATCAGGAGTCTAATTTACGATATTTTCTTAATTCCCTCTTACCAACAATCCCTAGGAAACTATGCCTCTCCGACGACAAAACCTCATACCAGCGCACCAAACAAAGGAAGAAGAGAGAGAGAAAAAGGGAGAGAGAGATGTGGTAAAAGGGGTAGGAAAGGGCGTGTGGCTGTTGCAAAGAAGGTTTGAGGAGGAATTTGGATGGATGAAAAGTTGGCAGGGGAGGAAGAGGAGAGAGTTTCTGGTCCGCGACGAAACCAAACTGAACGCCCACGAGAGCACGTTGAGAAAAGGGGAGTTTACAGAGTCAAATTCCTGCCTTTAATGCAGTTAAGGAAAACTTCTCGAAAAAGGCGTGGGGATCCAACCCCTTCGCTACCTCCTCTTCCAGCTTCCCACTAACTGCATGCCATGTCATTCTTTAGAGGCGAAGTGGAGATATATATATATATGTATATATATATATATATGTATATATATACACACACAAAATAGAGTATCAATTATCCTAGGTAAAGTGGATCTGGCTAACCTCGGATAATGATAAACTCGGATAAAACGGAAGTTTTATTTTTAGGTATTAAAAAAGGGGTATGTATGTTCAGAAAATTTATTTTACACGTACGTAACTAAACTAATAGAAGAATTTATTGACATTAGTTAAACAAAATTGTCTTTTTAATTATTTCTCTCTAGCTTTGGTCGATCGCTCTTTGGCCGCCAAATATGATCTCTAGAGACACCACAACACGCATTCCTTTCCCACTCATTAATCAGTAGTGTCAGGAAATGTCTAACTATTGTAGGGTAAAAAAAAGATGAATGACAAGGATGGACAAGTCTGTGAGTGTAGTTTAATGTCTCCTTTTTACTGAGGTTCGAACCGAGCCTCTGTCGAGAGGACCATGTCTCGGTTACATACATTGTTGCGGCTTAATGCAGACGCATGCTTCGTGAATCTTACGCTATGTATCAATTGAAAACTGAAGCCGTAAGGTGTCATGATTTACGTGTGGTAAATAACCTGTGACCTTGACCGAAAGCTAAAAACAACAATGTATTTAGAGGGGCCACCTCGGTTAACATTGAAGCTCGGATAATCGAGACTACTGTAAATATGTATGTATGTATGTATGTATGTATGTATGTATGTATGTATGTATGTATGTATGTATGTGTGTATGTATGTGTGTATATATATATATATATATATATATATATATATATATATATATATATATATATATATATACATATAACAACTTACGGAAAAGGAAAGGTAAAATGAATATATGGATGTCAACAAGGTGTTGGGATGAGGAAACCCAGTGAGCACTCACCAATCAGACGACTTCAGGTTGGCGAGGCCCCGGGGATGTCGAAGCGACACACGTAAAATAACACAAAAACACATAAACATCACAAACGTAAAGCTTTCGGAACTACTCCTTCTTCAGCTACAGAGAGAGACATCCATATATATACATATATATATATATATATATATATATATATATATATATATATATATATACACATATACATATATATATATATATATATATATGTATATATATCTATGGATGTCAACAAGGTGTTGGGATGAGGAAACCCAGTGAACACTCACCAATCAGACGACTTCAGGTTGGCGAGGCCCCGGGGATGTAGAAGCGACACACGTAAAAGAACATTAAAACACAGAAACATCACAAACGTAGGAGCTTTCGGAATTATTCCTTCATCAGCTACAGAGAGAGAGTCGCCAAGGTTTCCTCATCCCAACATCTTGTTGACATCCATATATCCATTTTACCTTTCCTTTTCCGTAAGCTGTTATATATTAAATATATATATATATATATATATATATATATATATATATATATATATATATATATATATATATATATATATATATATATAGAGAGAGAGAGAGAGAGAGAGGGAGGTAGAGTGGGAAAATTGGAGTGTTTACGGGTAAAGAAGGAAGCTGAAAGAGTTATTATGAAAAGGAGAGAATGGGCGAAGAAAGTTGCGTAGGTAGAGACCAGAAATTTATTGAGAGAAGAAATAATTTAATGAGGGGTGAAAGTAAGAATCGCGATCGAAGAGAAGCGAAAGTCAGAGATGATAATGAGGAGGATAAATATTTATGAAAGGGCGCTGAAAGACGAAGAAATGTGCTCAATGTTTAGTTCGAGATTTATAACGGTATCTTGAATAATAGATGCTTTCATAAATTGCTTAGCTGAGTTAGTATGTATAGAAGTCTTTTTAGTTATAAATTAGCGTAGAAGAGATTCTCAAAATATTGAAAATATTACACGTTGAAATATCATAAATTTACCTAAGAATCTTTCCACCTGTTTGAATTGGATGTTTTTCAAAACACCAGTGATAATACATCTTTTACATTCGTGATCAAATATTGCTACTTTTTTGCCACTGATTACTGAAAAATATTCGTTGATAAAAATGCGACGACCATGGAAGTAATAAACATAGAAATTTTATTTCAAACCGTCACGTAATTAATCGTAGTTTTCATAATCTAACGCTATTTTTAACGCAATTCAGATAAAATCAAAATTTCTAAGTCGTAAAAAATGTGCAAGATTTAAAAAATCACTCTATTTGAATTGACATGAGGAATGTAAGCAAATAATTTTCGCCTGTTGTTAATCAAATTATGAAGTCGAAACCATACTGTTATAACAAGCAAATTGCGCAAAATTTTAAAGGGAAAAGAATTATATAGGAGGAAAAACGAGCAAAGAAATATGGGAAAGAAAAAGAGAGAAATACGGCGAGTGGGAAGGATATAGAGAGAGGTAGAGCATAATGAGTTGCCAAAAGGACGGGTTGGAAGAGACAAAAGCGAGAAAGCAGTGAAATGCATGGAAAGATAAAGGAGTGTTGGAGGTTAGACTTGCGAAGAGGGGAGGAGTTATAATCTCTCGGTGTGGGAGAATGGAGAGGGAGAGAGGAGAGAAAGGACCGTGAGTTCGGGAGTAGATGCCTAAAAGTGAGGCATGGCCGTGGAGTTGATGAACGCACGCCTCGCGCAGAGAGAGCGCACTACCATTGTTGTGTCCGGATGGCGGGACAGACGACAAATTTCCACTGCCTCTCAAAGCCTATGGACCGAGTTTTTGGTCTTCTATTTAGTGCCAGGCGCAACACGCAATAACATCGAGGGAGAGGATCGTGTTCTCCGAAATAAATATCACGGATCTGCTACTCGAAACAAAAATTTGATGCATAAATGGAGGGAAAATTATCTTTAGCGAAATAGTTTTGCTTCGGCTGAAAATTAAGTGCTACGTTTGCAATGTGCATTCCCTCCCAATGTATGCACGGCTAGTTTATGCACCCTCGTAAATGGAGTTGAGTGAATCGCATTGCATAATACATGGGACATCATATTATGTTTTTTTTTGGGGTAATGGACGACCAAGCGACATACTGAAAGAAGGAAACGAATAAAATCAAAGAAAGATTGTATTGCTTTAGAAATGCTTCATGATTATCTAGCCCTGTTGAAGTTCGCTGTAGTTTTCCATGTAAAGTTTGCATTAGTGCTTCTTTCTGATTTTTCGAGTAATAAAGGCCCGCATTTACACAATTTTTCTGAAGATTAATCTTTTAAGAGGATGTGCCTTGCTTGTGTTGATTTGATTAAAAAAGAAAATTTTCCTTTTTTGAAATTACGAAAAATTGTATTAATGGGTTATAGTCTAAGATCGGCTAGGATTTTTAAACATTATTGTTTGAGTAAAATTAAAATCTTTTACAATGTAATCACGGTAAAATGTAATTCTTTTTTTGTGGGGAATATCCACCTGGGATTTTTTTGCCTTTGTCCTACGTACATTATTAGTTAGGTTACATATACTATCCCAAATAAAAATGAAGAAGTTGTCACGAGTTACTCATCACATATTATGATAATGAGAAATGTTAACTTGACATTTAACTAGGAAGTCTATTTTCATTGCAACAAGACTACACACTACCTCCCAAATTTGTAACAAAATGATATCAACACGCACGATTTCCGTAGTTCTTACCATGCATAACGCCGTTTTCTTTAAAACAGCTTTAGTATTCAAAAGAGTAAATTTCGCAAATTCCATTATTTTGTGGTTTAGTAGGAGATTTGGCATATTTTCATATATAGGTGGTATTAATTTCTTCAGCCACGAATGATGTTTGCCTTTCCAGAACAAGAATTATCACCTCAATATTGTTGATTCAACCTTTTACAACGAAGTATTCATTCAATTTTCTTTGTTATTTTTCTTTGGCGTTTATTACGGAAGTCTTTGCATACTTTCCTTTACAGTTTCACGTCTCAAAAACTTAAAAGGTGAAGCAACTTCATAGAGTTTGATACTCAAATAATTAATAATAATAATAAATAATTAAATTTATTTTCAGCTTGTAAAAAATACTTTTACAGTATACTACGCGCACAATCAATTTACAATTCATCCGTAAGTTCCTGATAATCATATATCGCTTATTAACTAGAACATAATTCTATCACTACCAAAAATTCGGAGCGAATTTTGTACTTAGCCTTTTACGACATTTTCTTCAATTTTATTGATTCCTTACCTTGTGAACTCAAACTTCACCAATGCCAATAAATATAACGTGACGCCAATGACAGCAAGATTACACATGGCGAGCCTTCTCGAACTAAGAAATTTTGCGACATTCCATTGAAAGGTCTAAATAAAAGAGATAAATTCTCGGTTGGCGCGGAGTATAAATCATTTCCATCTCACGTCAAAGGGAGATTTCTTACAAAACCAAAAGTTCGTTTGAAATTTCAAACCCTTAGTCATGGCACCCGACTTTATTCCAACTATTCTAGAATTCAGAGTGACATCCTGCTGATTTGGTGTTGACCCAATAGCAGGCGACCCAGACAGTCGGACCAGCTTCCATTTCCCATAGTTTTCACCGACAATTTAGCAAAGAGAGGCTGCCATCTATACCCCCACACCACCGATCTTTGGTTACTGACCCAGTTCCGCGTCCCTTTGCCTTGTCCTGTTGGGGATCTCGGAGGCAGCGCTGGGGCGGGGCCAAGTGAGGAAAGAAAGGAAGGAAAAATACATTGGGAGGGAAGCGGCGACAAAAGAAGGAAAAGAAACGGCGTGGGGCAACTAGAGCACCAAGTCAAGTAGGGACACATGGGAACTCCGACTAAAAGAAGAATAAAAAATATTGTGATTTCCTCCGAGAGAGTCAAAAAGGCAGTGGATGGTGAATACCAGAGTTAACTGATTTCCCCAACGTCAGAAAGCTTTAAGATTCTAAGTTTAACTAGACCGGACGATAATTTAATTTAAAGCTATGCAATCCGATTGTGACTTAAGTCAATCTGTCTTTTGACGCCTTGGTACGTGACAAGCATGAGTAAATTGAGAGGTGCGTTGCAAAACATTCTATCATAAATTAGTTACGGATAAATTAACGAATCGAATCCGTTCTCAAGATGCTCAACAGGTCTACACCTCACGTAAACATCCTCATAGAAACTAATAATCTTACTTGAAATGATACAATGACTTGATTATCAAAGGATATATCCAGTAATAATCAATATTCGATCATCAACTAAAAACGCAATCCTTATCGTCTCCACCTCTGAAAGTCTCGTTCCTTCTATCTCATGGAACACTAAAAATTAATCCACTATGCAACAGTATGTATTGTTAAAACGCAGTAAATGCAAAGGTAGTTTATTGATTGTTTCTCAAAATAATAAATCCATATCAAATTTTCAATTAAAGGGCCAAATAGCACTCGATCACCTATTTATCGAAGAAATAAAAAGCTTTTAGAATTATTTACAGTAACACACAAATAACATTGAAAATCCTACATCAGCCAATAGTCAACTGTCAGTCAAAAACGCAAATTTAGCATTGAAGAAAGATAAATAAAAATATTCGTTAAATCAAATATCGATATTAATACTTCTGAAAAGTTAACGCTCTATTTTATGAATATGGCTTTTCTCAAATTACTTCAATTTTAATACAATAGTTACTGATCTACAGTTAATGTTACCTTTACTCTTAACCTATCAAAACAACATGTTTAAGATCATATGGAACCCGAACTGCGAAGCAGCTAAATGCTATAAGATACTTATTGATGAAGACATTCAGGTTTTCTACCAGGAGAGGATGCACTACGCTATATTAGACTGGTTATAATCATTCCATTTGGTGAAGAAAATTTTAAATTATTTCTATCACGTGATTAAAATGAAGGATGATCGAAATAAATCAAATAAATGTTTTAAAATTGAATAATCTAAATTTTTATAATTAATTATATTTTCTGAATACGAACAATTGTGTACGAAAGTAGTTAATGAAATCTCAACCTCCAACCATTCTAAATTTAAAAAAAAACTTTTGACAGAGATGTCTAGATTTCGTATCGCGAACTCGAAACATTATTTACGAAATCGTTATTGCCTATATTGTCTGATTTAACGCAAATAAAACAATGCCACCGTCAAAGTTTTTCCGGAAACGCAATTCTCAATATGGCCTTCCGCTTTTGCATGTTCATCAGAAACTGTCCTAAGCAGCACTTCATCTTTAAGAGACGATCGATAGCAAAATAATAATGAAACAAGACAGAAAAGCGGTTTCTATCGCAGCTGTGGCAACGCAGCCGCAGCAGTAAAAACGAGACCATGAAAATAATGGGATTGTAAACGTCAAATTGAGTTTTCCAAATACGGATGCTACATCATTAGAGTGAATGGTAATAGGGTCTTCATTAAAATAGATACTGCGCCTTGGTAATGGAAATTTCAGCGCGAGTTATAATTCAGCCGACTTCAGGTTATAGTTCTTAACCTAGTTTCTCCCGATTGCATTGGGTTTTAACAAGATGGATGAAAAATATGAGTGAGAGAGAGAGAGAGAGAGACACTCGCAGCACTTTATAAATTTGACGTCCGCAAAACATTCCGAGTGCCAAGGAAGATTTCCTAGACATCTCTGAAAACAAAACTTCGGTTTCAATTCAACAGCACCGTGCTTTAAAATCTTCACGTTTCCGTGGGTATCCGTTCGATTCAACATAATAAGGATCGTATGGGTCTCAGTCATTGCCTTGGGAAACATTTCATCACGCAAGGAAGCTAACTTGGGCTTTGGATATTCGCTTTCGGAAATTAATTTGAATTTTAAGAGAAAATCGCTTCGTTTCACTGGAAAAATATTCTTTATCGTAAATTATGTTCCACTGCTGAAAGATAGCATTAATTTTTATATTTTTTCTATTTACCAAGAATTTTCGTAGCGCATATTTTGGCTTTGTAATAATAAATACGTTCTAAATAAAATTAACGGTAGGGGCCAAGACTTCGTAGAATTCCATTATCTTGAGAATAAAATTAAAACAACACAACGTTTAATATATGAATTGGATTAATGGTGATTATTCATCCAGACCGACAGCAAGTATATATTGTATGTGGAATAAGCCCAAGCCATATTAAACTTTGTGCCATTTTACTTTTGCTTTTATTTTTACAAAACCATTTATTCTCAAAATAAATTTTACGCAATAATGAATGATGTTTTTGTTCACAATGAACGAGAATGGGAGCGGCTTGAAAATTCCAGCCTGGTACCAGATGTTACGAAAATTTCAACAATTTCAGTTCAATGAAATAGGTCCCTCGTTGTGTATTCACTTAGCCAAAAGAAAGAATTAAACTTCAATATTCCCGTTAAGAAGTGATACACGCAAGGCGGCCCATTTTCTTTTCCCTGCGAGAAAACTAATCCTCTCGGATTTCCAACTGACCCAAATTTACATCCCCTTTTTTCATCCTTTCGTTTTCTTCCATGTCCCAACCACTTCGTCAGAACGGGATCCAAATTAAATTGATGACGCATTGTGTTTAAGAGAAATGCAAAGTCGCGTGGGTTTTGCATAGTGCAATTCGTCGAGAAAGGAGCGAAAAAAGAGAAGACGAGAAAAAACGAGAAATGAATCGGTCGCGAAACTATCATTCGCCTTCGCCCCACCAGAGCGTTCGTTCGAGTAAGTAAGGCGAAAAAAAGAAAACGCGATCGCCGGTCCGCATTTTCCCTTTCTTCCGGGCATCTTTAAGAAAGTGATATTCATTTCTAAAATTTTATTTTTTCCCTCAATTTTATTTTCTCGTCGGATTCTGCAGTCCGTTGACGTCACATCCGACATATAGGAGGGAAAGCCTGAATGCTGCGAGCCGAGGCAGTCAACTTAAAAAAAAACATTATTGTGGTGATTTTTTTATTCCTTCTTTGCACGAAAGCCTTAAGGGGAGAAATGTTTCAAATCTTACTGATAGATGCGTCAATTTTAATGGAAGGAAATTGAGTTATATGATAAACATAAAATGAAAGAATGTTTTTTCATCTTGTACAAGAGAGAGAAGAAATAAAATTGTGTAATTGTACTTTTTTGGTATATTATACAATTTTTGACGAATGCTTTGAAAGAATTGGTAATATGGAAAACTATATTATAATCCTCGAAAAAAAGTTTTGGATCTCGGGATATGTAAATTCAAAAGAAATGACATCTCTAGAAGAATTTTAAAGGACTAGTGTACCGAGATGCTCTTCTCTTGTTAATTTCTTTGGCAAACGAATTCCATTTCTCTGCCACAGAAACATCTCCATTAACTAAATAGATTATTTTTCATGTCGCTGTAACTCAAATTTTCCTGGAACCCACATCTAAGAAAGGCATATTTCCACTTAATGTGTTCCATTTAGAGACGTGAGCACGCCATTCTCGTCCAGCCTCGAACAGAATCGCAGTAAACTGAAGTTGTTTTAGAGAGTTCTGCTTTAATGGCAATACGTATGAATGCAAGAGATAGATCATCGGGTGGCGAGGAATTCAAAATATATAAATTAACAAATAACTAGAATATATTCTAAAAAGTACAAATGAATGCCTATTTGTTGGAATAAATGAGAAAATTGTAATGAAAGTCTCCTGGTATTGTGAACGTAAAATATAGCGTAGCTACATGCATAATTGTTTTCCCGAAGCATTTCCAATGGCAAAAAACATCACTCTGACTTGGTCCATCATCATCAATGGTTGTAAAGCTATTTAAAAATGCAGCTCATGCTATTCGCTGATGGAAGGAAGTAAAATGTATCTCCCATAACGTAGAACAGCTATACTCACTATTCCAGTGGAATGCATTCTACTGCATCATTCTCAAACCTCGACGTTAAAGAATTCTCTGCATTGCTCGGAACTGCCACCATCAACATTTCTCTGCCATCACACACTGTCAAATTTTGCTTTATGGATCCATCGACATTATACGCACTGAAATTATTTTAGTTCCATTGCCTTACCCAAGTATCAACCTGGTATTAATACGATTCCCCTCCATGGATACTCAAATTTAAATGGTTCCTTTATTATTCAATGTTATTGCTCTGTGATAACGTAATATAGTTTAATGAACACCCAAACCCTACCATAAGGATGAGTTATCCCTCAAATGAATCCCTAGTGGAAGCAAGACGACCAAATGAAACTTATACCTACTTTACACAAAATTATTTTAAATTAAATGAATGTTGATTAGCAAAAGATTGATTAGTGTCTGTATTAAAAGTCTCTCGCTCGTTGGCTATTAACATTATGACAACTTGCAATGATTAATCTAAAAATGTAACGATATAATATTATAAAATACTAAAAATATATACTAAATTCTAAATTGATCACGCGTATTTGTGTGGCAAATATAACGCGTGCATGTACTAGACCAGGGGTGGCCAAACCGCGGCTCGCTCTTTTAACTTATCGTGAGGCTCTTATTCATCTACAGTCAGGGGACTTATCAAGGCTTATCACATAAGAATGCAATAATACAGTGCGACTAAGACGTTTTGGGAAATCTTAAGGGCATTCTCCCTGCACTGCTTCGAATACAAGTTATGTTTACTTTTTATTCGCAGAATGCGCCTTGCGGCTCTCGAACTTCAGAAGATTATCATATGCGGCTCCGATGGTAAGCACGTTTTGCCACCTCTTTACTAGACTATACCGAATCCGAGTCCAACAACAGTTGTTGCAATGGAAACACTCGTTATGAGTGGTAAAAACTGAAAAAACGCCAGTAATTACGCAGAACTCGAAGAAATACGATGGGTTAGCAAAACCCTACGATAAAAATTTGAATTTCCATTCCTTTCCTCAGATAATAGTACAAATTCAGCTGCAAATATTATAATTCTAAGATATTTTAATGTTCAAGAGAAAATTATCCTGCACGATGGATTTCAGATTTCTCATGCAAATCAAATGGGAAGGATAGTTCCTGAAATCGAACAAGGGAATTTCAATCTTCGCAACAAAAACTAACCTCCGGAGCTCAGGCCCAGTAGGAAGGGATTTCCACCATGTCAAGAAAATCGGTCAAATGGTTCAAAAGTTAATAGGGGTGACAGATAGGAGGACAGACAGACACAACGAAGAAACTATAATAAGCCTATTTCCATTCTCAAAGTTAGGCTATAAATTCTCGCTTTATGGACACACTTAAATTTAATTATATAACATTTCTCCAGCTCTTCCTTCAGTATCCATGAAAGAACCAACGTGAGGCATTTCAATGGTATGAAACTATGTGGTAATTGTAATAATTAAGAGCCACCTAGTTTTTCATCAGATTTAAACTAGTATGATCTTCGAAGTTCTGCAACGAAACTCCAAAAAATAAACAAAATTTTGCAAGCCGGGTTATTGGCAACACTGTCGCCCATTACTCCTTCCCCCAACCTCCATCCTATCCCTCACATCCTGTCATCCATTCTTCTACCTCCCTCTCTCTCTCTCTCTCACTCGGTTCATCCCTCCAGTGTAAGCTTAAAAAAGGCCTCTTTATTCCTTTGGATCTGCCCGAGTCTTCCATTATCCACGGCAGACCACCTGTGCAGCCTTCCTCCATAACTACCTGCTGAATAAAATATGGAATGGTAATTTAATCGATTTTTCCGCTCCATTTCTCACTTCCTCACACTTTCATCTTCTTATTTTTACGCACCGATTCTCTACGAGAAGAAAAAATAGATCTTCGGACTCGCAACTACTAGATTAAAGTGTTGGCATTTCGTTACGATTTCACAGGTTTTATTTTACTATCAACTAGTCTGTCAAACAGCTGATAAAATGATAAGTGATTATAACACGGCGCTTGCGGCATTAGATTATCTTTCCACTTCTATAGTCTCTAAAAACAGCTCACCGTTTCAAAAAATATGTTCATAGGATCTTGCAAATAATTGCATTTGTAGAAGCGTTTGACATTTAGTGCTAGTATATAATTCTTTGATATATGACTGGCCAAAAAAATTGTGGACAGAAATAAAATTTAGTCTCCAATGACAAATACCTCATAAATACGTTCAGCTCAGAAGGAGCAAACATCTATGTACAGTCGGATATTGTGAGGCTAATACAAGTGTGGCAGAGTAAAAGGTCCAAAACAGGACTATGCTTGCATAAAACTGGTCATCATTACTGGGAAAATTGCTTGCGTTTTAAAATAATAAAACTAATCACTCTTCAACATGTTGTCAATGGAAAGCAATTTTCAGCTTAAAGTTTTCTCCATTGCTACTTATCGATATTTTTAGAGGTCAAAAAATTAATTAAATAGTCCTTACACAAACTACCTCTCACATTTTAGTCTATAAATGCTGGTGAAGACAGAAAAATTGCAGTCATGTTTAAAAGATTGATGGCCTAATTTTAGAGAAATATCTAAAATAAAGCCTAACTAATGATCAATTTATGAATACGCTGAGTATAGTTCATTTACTTTTACTTATATTGGAATACAAAGAAAGATTTATATAGAAGTCATGTTTAGGTAAATCTATTAAATTTAGTATTCAATTTTCATGACAATTTTTATTATGTCAAACCGATTTCTGCAGCAATTTACGCAATTTCAACCTTGAATTCAATCCATTCTCAAGGAATCTCCGTTAAAACATTGATTAAAATATTACTAATATGGGATTCCTTCAAGCATATAACAGGAAATGATGCATATTTATCTCTTCTAGTGAAATATTTCTTTATCAGAAGTATTCTACAAATTTTAGAGAATTTATTACAAAGAATTTGCCTGATACCGTAGCACTAGTAATCCCGCGGCATGTCAAAAACACCGGATATTGGTTCTAATGAATTTACACAGAATTTTCCATATTTTAATTTTTTAATTAAAATGAATTTTGACAAGCAAAGCAAACAAAGAATCCGATTTCGTTATATAAAAAACAAATACGAGAACGAAAACTAATTTATCCCGTCCCACTAATAAATGTGCAAACACAGATATAGCGCTTGTGGAGAAAACGCCATATCAAAGCGCAGGACGTCTATTCTTCCCCCGCCCCCACATTCGACAGCGACAATAGAGCGCACTGTCCATATGCAACTAGAAGCCCGCAGGTCGCCGCCTCGCACTCAACGGCCCTTTTTATCCGACACGCACTCAGCGTAACGACGCCTCGAGGCGAGATGTCCGACCGAACGCGTAATGTGCTAGGAGAGCGAGGTTTTGTCTACTAGACAACGGAGAAGGGAGGAGGAGGGAGAGTGAGGAGGAGAGGAAAGAGGAGGGGGAAAATACGGGGGGGGGGATCAGAGGTGGCGAGGATAAGGGTGAGAGGTGGAATATAGAGGGAGGAAGACATGAGAGAGGCAGGCTACGGGCCGTTAATGGTGCTGTCACTCACCTATAAATGGGCGTACCCAAGTCCTCTCTGTACCAAAGCACGAGGAGAACGGAGTCGCTCTTCTCAACGGTAGAGATGTCGCAAGGGAGGTACACGGGTTCCCCGGCAACCGCCTCCAGGTGTATGATGGACACTAAATGTAGAGAGAAAAAGAGAGCGAGAGAGGGATTAGAAAAAGAAACTGAAAGGTTATTACGCGAAATACGGAGAGCATTAGCCCAAGCGGCGGGGGTAATTAGTTTTGCACGCCGAAGCTCGGTTGAAAATGTAATAAACGAGCAACGTTAGGAATTTCTGGTAAATGGTTTTCCATTACTACGGATAGATTAGTTTTTCTTTATGCAGCAATATAAAGCATCGCAAAAAAACATTAAAAGTTAAAAATCGAACGCTTGAATTATTATGCACTAGACCAGGGATGGCGAACCACCGACGCGCGTGTCACAGAGTGACGCACCAATGTCTTTTGCATGAAACAGAAGGGTATCTTAAGTTCTAAGCTCTAAAGTTGAGCCTGTGTGGGGAAACGGATGATGGTAGATGGGAGAACAGGAAAACCCAAAAGAGTCCCTCCGCTCACCCGCTGGCATGGTTTCTCCCAAATGTTTCACTCTTTTCTCGAAATTGATCTCAACGGGTGCGCGCCTGGACGGTGCAAATAGCAGTTCAGTAGCGAAACAATAGCAGTGTCCTTTCATAAGATTATCTAGTATCTACACTCGGAGGGATGAAAATAAGCAAGCGGGTCTTGAATCACATTAAGAATTGCCTATTAGTAGGAACACCGTTAAAGACCGAATATTGCTTTTAAACAAAGAAGTTACAAATTAACTAATGACGGATTAAAAATCTCCTCCTACGGAGGCAACAGCATAGGTGCGACTTGCGGATATTGTCAGATTCTCCCCTCAAAAATACAATTAGGGAGTAACTAGATAAATTAATGACATTTCCGAGATAACCCACAGGATGCGATGTTATGAATGAATCAAAAAAGAATTAAAGAAATAGTTATCAACTTAAAAAATATTGTAACGCTAACAACCAATGGAGTTCCAAGTATGATTGACGAACATGTTGGATTTATTGAATTACTTTTTAAAAAATTCAACGCCATTTGCTTTAATTTCATTGCATAATACACCACGAAGCACTTTGCGCGAAAAAAGTTTAAATTCACTTGTAAATGTTATTTCTATAGTGAGAAAAATTGTTAATTTTATTAATGCTCCCGCTCCTAATAAACGAGAGTTTGCAAAATTTTTAGATGAGGTTGAATCTCAATAATCAGGATTACTTATGTACAATAGCGCCCAATGGATGCGTCGCGGTCAAGTTTTGAACCGGTTTTTAGCGTCTTAGACGAAGTAAGATTGTTTATAGAGGACAGAGATAAAGATTTCCAGAGATAACAGATACGAACTGGTTGAACGATTTGATGTTTTTTGCGATTTCGTGTAACATTTCAATGAACTAAATGTAAAAATTCAAGGCCAAGTTCAGGTCGTATTAAGAATGTACGAACGTATTAAAGTTTTGAGAAGAAGTTTGAAGTATTTGAAAAAGATTTGATGACTGAAATTTTTGAAGTACTTTCGAATGATATTTTGATAAACTACACCTTTTTAACAGGAGATACAAAGAAAATATTTATGGAAAGATTTGATCAATTTCTTGAAGTGGAGACAACATTAAAATTTATGATATTGCCACATCTGATCAAATTTGAAGACCTTCAATTGACATTCTTTGAATGGATGGACATCGATAATTTAGAGATGGAATTAATTAAGTTTCAAAACAGTTTGGTATGGAGCAAAAGTTCCTGGAAGTAAATGTTAAGTTAAGGAAAAGTTACTGCGACAATGAATGGACTAAGATATTATCAGAGGAAATGAGAGTTGAGAATTTAATAGACG
The DNA here is from genome assembly GCA_028673005.1 of Tanypteryx hageni. Lineage (NCBI taxonomy): Eukaryota > Metazoa > Arthropoda > Insecta > Odonata > Petaluridae > Tanypteryx > Tanypteryx hageni. The sequence continues at coordinate 76,590,190 of CM054114.1, read as the reverse complement.
CAAAATTAAACTCTTTACCTGAGTCATTTATGGCCATGAAAAAATGAGTGAAAACTCTTTTATCGACGGTTGTATCAACGTATGCTTGTGAACAGTTATTTTCTTCTATGAATTTTATCTAATCTAATACCAGAAATTGCCTTGGCAATGATTTAACTGATGCATGTGTAGGATTGAAATTCACACTCAAAGAATCGATAAATTGGCATCAACCATACAACAAGTGTCACACTGACAAAACATGTGTGTAGGAAGATAGTCCATTTTGTTAACAGTTATAATAATGAATATTTCATTTAATTGTTTGTATTTCTTGTTTTTCAAGAATATATGTACATATTTCTTTTGTATTAAATATGTATCATATTTACTATCTTCACTGTTATTAAACTAAGTAAAAATAAAGTCCATTGCTGATCATTATTATAATTACTAGAATAAAAAGCCTTTTCAAAAGAACGTCAAGGAATATAAACTTATTTCTCTAGATAGTGTATTGTTGTAGATATTATACTTGGAAATAATTTAGTCATGCGTTTATTATGTCAGAATTTGTTCGAAAAATTCACCATAATTTTCAAAGGAAAAACGTGTAAATTCTTGGAATTTACAAGCTTATTTGGTAAAATTGGATGATACAATGTTACACGCCCATTGAAAAAGTTTCGCCATCCCTGCATTAGACTATAGTAACTGATGAGTGGATACTTAAATATAATGCCTATTGAAAAATATCTAATAAAATAGCTAATGATATATTTTCGCCTTCTAACTGTACACGAACGATACAGCGAAAATATAGCAAACTGTGTAAATAAAAAGGTCTATTGACTAAATATTAACGTACGTTTGCAATCGCGTTCAACCATGCATATTTCATTCTACATGGGTGTCTCATTTACATCTGTACTTAACTGCAAAATGTACGAGTAATTGCCTCACTGCACAAGATGATAATTTATAAAGAAGATATGGGCATGAATCGGTGTAATCATATTTTCCGTCTTAATAATTGTTTAACCTCTCGAAATATGATAGAACATTTTTTTCGAAAAGCTGCTAAAAATATGTGAAGAGCATATGTTAATAATTCGACGCCCAGTGATTCAAACTGTTTTACAGTAGGTACGTTTAATGTTTTTGAGTAATAAATAACAAAAAATACCATTACAAAACAGCAGAAAACCACCTGTCCAAAGCAAAATTAAACGTCTTCATAAGAAGGTTATTGAAAGAATCGAAGATAAATTCTATAAAATACACAGCGTTTGATCGAGCTAACTGGATTCCGTGACTACCAGTAGTGATGAAAAATGCGCCTCTCGAATCCGCGAATAAATGAATGGAGACGGGCCTTCAAGACGCTTCAGGCGGAGAATAGAATATATTAAAATTCTTGTGATCCATCCTCTCTGTCCGGAGAATTGATAAATAATTGCTTTCTGGAATGAAATATGAGTTGGAGAAGGTCTTTTCTGCAGAGCGATTTTCAAAGTGGATTAAATTAACTTTAAAAGCGTTTCAACAATGCATCTTTCAATAAACTCACAGAAATTCCTATTTTGGCTATGAATTTAGCTTTTTACGCACAAACACACCCACGCATACAAACACAACAACACGCACTATTTCGGTATTTGTCTTATTACATAACGGAAACATTCCGTGAATGCATATCGAGACCCAGGGCACCAATTTATTGTCGTTATTAAGGGGAAAAAGAATCCATTAAGTTCCAAAGGAACATAAGAGGAGGGGGTGGGTGTTCAGAAATAAATCATTTATTCCAAGAGGAATAATGATTTCTCCGGAGGCGGAAGGGGCTTGCGGAAGGGGCTGGCGGAGGCGAGGATGACGCGGAGGGAAGGGGTGGCGTAAGAGTGATGGCAGAGCCACCTGACGGCGGGTATCAGAGAGAAAAATCTTTCGGATGAGCTCACTGCGAGCTCCTGCACGTAAAGACTCCCTGAGTGATACGTAGAAGACAAAAGAAATTTCCACGTTTTTGTGACGAATGGATTTGAAGCTCGTACAGAAAGAGAATACGTACTAGAATAATAATACCTATTTCCTACCGCAGATGAAAAGAGGAAATGGCATTTTATATTGATCTACGCGTTCTAAGAAATAAATCTCGTAGGTTTGAAAACTTCGAATTGGTACAATTTTGAAAATTAATGCGTCAAACTCAATGTCGAAGTATATTTTGCGCTAGCATCAACCTTTGAGAAATCACATTTTCAGGTGTTGAAAGAATGAAACAAATGTTTAAATCCGAATAACAGGCATTTCTAATGAGTTGTTATATGTTGTAGAGTTCTACAAATTGAAGTCGTTTAATTATTAGCAATGGATTGAGCATTGATTCATTAATTTAAAAAAGCTAAATTTATACAGACAACACATAATTCTGAGGCGCTTGTAAAATGAGCTTTTATAAAAAATAAAAAAAACATTATTTACTTAATGTATAACATAATTTAGTGAAAAAGCTTTGGGAAGGAAATTTCCAGTCAAACGTAATGGAACTAAAAACGGGATATGGCGGTGTTCATGAAATAGCAGAACAAAACTTTTGCATTTTACAATAAGACCATGTACGCACTACTTAACCTAAACATTGGCGTGTCTGTAACTAGGCATAGTACAATTTCCCAACCTCATTTGATTTTTTATGCAACAGTCTCTCAAACAGATTTCCGATAACCCTGACCGGGTTAATCTACGCTTTTTTATCAGCCGTAAGGAGATATGGGAGTGAAAAAAGACGATACAAACCAAAACCCCACGTCCTCGATTCAAAAATAACCCAGCTAATATCTTAAGGACGCACACACACGGTAGCACGCCACCCCCTATCTCAGCATCTCTTGAAGGGGGCCTATGGGCAGTTAACGAGTCCTCTCCCAGATGAATCCGGCCTCATCCTTATCTCCGAAACAATCTCGACTCCTACCCTTTCTCTCTCTCTCACTCCTCGTCCGGGCACGGAATTTCGCGATGCATCACGGGAAGGGTGAAAAATAAGGGACGGCAGAACGGACTGTAGGCGTTCTCAACGGAATTTCCGTGTTAAAGTAGATTGAATTAAGCGACCTGTACCTCGGACGGGGAACAAAAGAAGGAGAGCGGGGCAGAATTTCAATCCCCGCCGGCGTCTCGTTACACCTCTAGGAGAGAGAGAGAGAGGGGAAGGCGCTTTTGACGCAAAAAAGGTAAAACAATAAGGACTCCGCCATTTGCATATACGGTTCGCCAGATGGATTGTGCCGTGTTTCCACGAACTATTAAGCGTGACGATGCGGTTTCCTCAGGCGAATTTCCGCATCGTTATGGAAATGATTTCAGGAGAATATAGGACGTTAAACGTTTTCGCTCTTCTTATATCAAGCTGAAATTATTTAAGGTTTGATGATCTAATTTCCATCCATCAGATTTAACGAATTAAATTACTTCCTAAAAGTTTATAAATAAAATGTACAAGATTACTGCTTAAAAGATGCCTGTAAATTATACATTTTTTCTCAAATCGACATCATATACATGCGATACATAACTATTTAAATGAAATGTGATATTTAAGAAACATTCGATAAATAAATGTAGGCAATGACAGCTTTTAAAGTAAGTGAAAATATAAAAAGCGCCATTTTCGTAAAATCTTGTCCAGAATAATGTTCTAGTTTTCACAATTCATAAAAAAAACATTTTAATTGAATTCCCTCATATATATATATATATATATATATATATATATATATATATATATATATATATATATATATATATATATATAGCACAGATGGATTTTAATCAAAGGATGTATATTCAGCGAATTTCATAGATGAACTTTTTTTTCGCTAGCGGCGCTTTAGATAAAACCACTTATCGCTCCGTATAATTTCGTCCAATTATTGCAGTATCGCGCTCTGGTAAGAGGCAATGAGCTCGAGTATTTGTTTCAATTAAGGCCCGAGCGAAAACTGTTCGCGAAAGCCTGACCAACTTCCAATTACACGGTCATCCGCGAGCATGCAAAAGTTAAGTCGTAGTTTTTTGGCGAATGCGGCGGCAGATATGGGGAGAGAAACGGTGCTCTCCAACCAGAATCCGTCACTAATCACTCGGAGACAGAGCCACAGAGAGGAATTCGCCTAGTTTAATGACTAAAGTGGTAACTAGAAACGGACGATGCCCAAGGCGAAACTCGAAAGACTAGTAACAATTATCATGCTTTAATTGAACAAAATTGACGCGTGACTGTGAAAATTAAATTTAGATCGTAAATAAACGAATTTATGTAAATGTGATGAAATGAGACAGAATTTCGACTTGTATGAATATCTGATGCAGATATGCATTTTACAAACTTAATTTTTGGTATTATTAAAAACTTATTGATTCACTGAGCACATTTTATGCAGATTTTACGAGCGATACTTAAAAAAAAGAGAGAACTTTAAATTATCGAAATATTTTTAATAATGGATTTAATGATGCCTACAACGCTACAGTTCTAATTGAATTATTGCGCGGATGAAATTTTCAAACTAATAACCACCTAATATTTAAAATGGAGCAAGTTAAAACATTTTGAGTAAATGTAAAATACGCATTCATGCATTGAATACTAAATTAAACAAAAATTTTTACTATCCTAAATTCATTACCGGATGCAGAGAAATTATAAATAACATGGCAATTCAAGCAAGAATAGGAATTAATTCAATAATATAACATAATATCATACAAATAAAGAAGAGAGACAGAGGCTTTCTCAAACTTACTCAACGGAAAAAAGCAACAAGAGAGATAACACTCAAGGATATTGAACCATGAAATTAAATAAACTGATGTGGGCAACACATGACTTACTCCATATTTATATGGCAAATTACATGTTGTTAGCTCTGGGATTGTTGTCAATATTTACTTCCGGTTGACAATTTAGAAAAGAAAAAAAGAGCGTTACTAAGAAGTAACTAAGCGTCAATTGTTAACAATAGTCTTCCGTAAGTGGCATGGTGGTGGCAGCTAAAAATATATACCTCTTAAACAATGCATTATATGAAAAAATGTTTCAAACAAAGATTTTATAAAATAAAATTTCCTACAACTTTTATTCCGATACATTTTTACATTTATCAAATATTAAAGCAAATATTTCAAAATAACGGATAAGTGACAAGAGTAAACACCCACTTTCGGTGGACCGATTTTTACCAAAAACTAATCAGATCTTTAAACTTTTATAAAAATGTTAAATATAAAGTTTTGTGTTGACTTGATTAATAGTTTTTGAGTTAGAGCGCCCACAAAAATCTATCACATACAGAAAGACAGACAGACTAACAGACACACAGACATTAACGAGAAAATAGTTAAAACGTGTTCAGGGGACCTTAAAACATGTATTTCCGTTGAAATCTCGAATTCGATTTTTTTTCATGAAAATAATACTTTCTCTATACTTCGTTTACAGAGAAAGTAAAAAGGCGAAATCCTAGACAACTTGCAACTTTCCTAAAAGAAGAAGAGGGTTAAGTACGAGGGGTGTTTTCAAAGTTCTGAGAATTATTTTTTATTTTTATACGATTACCTATATTTAATCAATATTACACTATAGTTTTTCAATATAATCACCGTTGAGATTTATACATTTTTTCCAACGTCAAATTAGTTTTTTCTACAGCTCTCAAAAAAATATTGTGGCATGTCTTTTATCCATTTGTCTATCGCACTTTTCACTTCATTCAGGCTCTGAAAACGCACACCTCTTAGTGGTTTCTTCATTTCTGGATATAAATGGAAGTCGCTAGGTGCTAAGTCATGAGAATAGGCTGGATGCGGCAACAATTCCCATCGTAAATCACCCAAAACTTCCTTTGCACGACGAGCCGTATGAGGCCTCGCGTTATTTTGCTGCAACAACGGTCACGCATGCAGCTTTCCATGCCGCTTTTTGATAAGTGCTTTACTCAATGGCCCAGGAAGCAAATCTGAATAATATGGCGCATCAATCGTAGAACGCTTTGGGAGATAATCTACGAGAATTATTCCTTCGCAATCCCAAAAAGCCGTAATCATAACCTTTCCGAATGACGGCAAAACGCGAGCTGCTGCTTCTCGCCTCCATTATTTGGGTTGACTTTTTGTTTCGAGATTAAAGTAGGGTATCCAAGTTTTATCAGTAGTTATTAATCGATGCCAAAATGGGTCACCATGTGCTTGCATCAAGTCTTGCAATTGTCGACAAAATTCACCCGGCAAAGTTTCTGTTCAGGTCCCAACAGTCGTGGCACCCAACGTGCCGAAACCATGGTTACTCCCAAATGCTTATGCAGAATCTGATGAATTTGCCTGGTACCGATACCGATACTTTTACCAATTTCGCGAATTGTCATGTGCTTGTCTTCCATCACAAGTTTTTCAACTGCAGCAATACTTTTCTCATTAACTGCAGTTTGGTCGTCCATTGTGCCGATCGTCTTCTAGGCTTGGTCGTCCATTTTTAAATCAGCCAACCCAGCGATAAACGGTACTTGTTGATTCCGCAGACTAACCAAAAACTGCTTGCAAGCGCTGAACAATTTCTGATAATTTAGCACCCTCCTTCCACAAAAACAAAATTATTGCTCCCTGCGATTTTACAGCGTCTTCCATGACTACAATTGTAGAGTTCTTAAAGTAGATGTTTATTTACCGAGTGACAGAAGAAAAATTAGTAGCTTTGTTGCTATAGAATGATATACATATATGCAATTGTCTATAACTCCAATGATTCATTACGTGCTTTAAACCTAAGCAGCAGAACACAATTCCCAAAACTTCGGAAAAACCCCTCGTACATGGATTTTAACAAAATATTCAATTAAAGCAAGCACGAATATGGATTTTAACGCTTATTTTACAAGATAAAATAGAAACTATATAAAAAAGTTTCATTAAATAGCGATACGCTGAAGAAATTTATATATATAGTATTCTTAAACCTTCTTCAGTCTTTAACTGGAAATTAAGGTAAATGCAGAGAGTGATAGAGACAGCGAGGTGTAAAATATTACAACGCGCTATTCGCTTCTCTTGTTTAAGGGCGCAAAGAAGCGGCACAATGCATTGTGGGTAGAGAGACGCGAGTTAAGGGCGCCCAACAGCGAAGTGGTTTACAACGCATATTATCTTCCTTTTTATACACTATTTATTCTCTTTAACACTCCAACTATTTATATGTCGCTATTTTCCACTACATATTTTTCGCATAACCTTGACTCTTTCCTTTTTATCTCCGACTTTCTATAACTGCGCCCCTTTCCATTCCAGTATATCTTTGTCGACTTCAATTTATTTATCCTTTTCTTTCTAAGTATAACTCTCAAACATTCATTCTAGCTCATTCCACTCATTTCATCGTACTATTCATATTTTCAATCTATCTCTTTAACTCTCTTACAATTAATTCTTTTGCCTATCTTTCGTCACACAATCACTCTTTCTCTCTCTCTCTCTAACCCTCAATACCTCCCTCTCCCTCTCTTTTCCAATCTTCTGCATTATCTTTCCCTCGCCACGCTTCTTTCCTCCCTTTTCTCCCTCCTTCTTCGTTCTTTTACACCCTCATTTTTCCTCCTTCCTTTTCGTCCTTCTTTCATCTCTCCCCTTCTTTTCATTCCTCTCCCTCTCCATTCTTCCACATTTCTCCCCTTTCTGTTTCACATCCCTCCCCTCTCAATTTCTCATCCACTCCTTTCCCTTACTTTTCCTCATACCTTTTATTTATTTTCGTCTTGCTCTTTCTCCCTGTCTTTCTCTTTTCACCACTCTTCTCCCCCTCTTTCATCCTCGCTTCACACAATCGATAGCACCGCCACACCCGCTCCCCCCTCCTCAACCCATCCATTCCGCAAGCGCTGAGGCCGGAGATAAATTGGCGTGAGCGTGGGATACGTTTATTACCACAGATCTCTCGGTACGCACGGTCTGCGAATATTTAAATATGCTCGTTATAATTGCCGCCGAATACACCAGAGGGAGGTAGGCGGAGAGACAGGAGGGAGAGAGAGATAGAAGGGGACGATAGAGAGAGGTGGAGAGGATAGCGAGGAGGGAAGAGAGAGAGATAGGAGGGAAGAGAGAGAGATAGGAGGGAAGAGAGAGAAAGGAGGGGAGATGAGAGAGAGAGGGAGTTGGAGAGGAGGACAAGGGGATGATGGTATGAAAAACCACACATCGTTCTAAAAAAACTTTTTTTTAACCGGTAAAATACTTTTCATTTTCAACACGTCAACATCCGCGCGATTACACGCAAAAGAAGAAAAAAGCCATAACGAGGTTTGTATTGTATGTATTTTAATTATACGCGTTTATAAATTCTGCTTTTTATATGAACGCATTGGTGCTTAAATACCTAAAAATGGCGGATGCAAACACTTGGAATTCGTTCATTCTTCCTTTTCATTCCTTTACTATCGAAAATAAATTCTTAGAATTTGGCACTCCCTCGTTAAAATTCGAAAATTAAAACATTTTTTGCCACAGTTTTTAGTAGATCAGTGAAAAGTTTGGGGCATGAATTTCATCTTGTTTAGTTAGAGAAATTTAGCAACGCAAACAAATGCTGACGTAAGGAAACATCGCGCAATTCATGATACGGCTTCGCGGAAAGATTTTTATATTTATAAGACATCAAGAGAAGTAGTGATACAAATTCAAATTAAATTAGCTCGTATATAATGCAACTTGCCTAAAATGGGAGTGAAACTTTGCGGCAAACAAATTAAAAATAACTCAAACACGAGAATTTCGTAAGTAGCTGATGCGAAACCCCGCAAAATGTAATCTTCGAAAAAGTTCTTTTAATATAAAAACCAAAATTGAAAAGGAATTCCTCGGCGATTGAATTGTTTATTAAAGCCAACCACTAAATCCAACATCTGGCGCTCAAAAGTAATTAACTAATTAAGCAAACAACCATGCTGTGGGAGAAAACTTAACCCTGCCTCGGGTGAAATTCAGCCAATTAATCGATCTTTTTTGCTTGTTACGTTCCAGAAACATATCAACCAGGGTGTTTAGATATTGACAACCAGCTAATTATTTAAAGAGCTTGTGCCGCATCACGTTCTCGTGGCGCTGGAGGCGACACGAAATTCCGCAAATTTCGCCGTCGTTCCGCCCCACCGACGACGCAAAATAAAAAAAAGACGAGTGCATGTGTGCGCGCTCTCGCAGCCACTGTACCAGGTTTTTTTAAAACCTTCGGATACTCGAAACGACGCAAATTCCAGCGGCGTCGCGGACTGCTACACGCACATCGCCTACATTCTGAACACCAGCAAACCACACCGCACACAACGCAAACACAGGATAATACCCGGCGGCACGCTTCCAGCCCCAATCCAGCCGCTAACACTTCCCCTCCTCTCATCGCCCCCCGCCTATAACCTATCCCTCGCACCCTCTATTAACGTCCTTTAAAACTAATACTTCCGTATTTTTTTCGCACTAGCTTCATTATATGCAAATTTATAATCGTAAAATTCGCCCCATTGTGTCTGGAATTAGAAGTACGAGAGTGCACCAGAATCGTAAACATTGCTTAAATATCTCTGATGTTCTTTGGTAAACTTTTTCAATAAAACTACAGCCAAAACAGCATTAGTATTCAATACTTGTCTTATATGTAAGTGCTGTTTTATTTCTACGCTTATTCGATCATACTAAGATAGGAGTTTTGGTGAATGAAGAGGTTTGCTTAAGTGCAATATCAACCACCTGAGCACATTTGCATATCAATCCATTCCAACTGTATCATAATCTCCATCGGTCCAAATAAACATATCTGCATATGTATCTCTCCCCAGCTAACTTCTAAACCTTCCTAACGACACATAGCCATCAAAGTTTTCAATATCTTGCCATCATCTTCAAAGTTATCACACTACATTTCTGCGTCTCCAGTCTTTCAATACCTCGCCTCTTCTTCGTTCCAACTACGCTCAATTTAAATTCCCCATTACTTTCTTTCATCGAATCTGTTTCCTCTTCATCTCTTTATACCATGATTTTTATTCTCATCCAACTCTGTCGCTATCTACGTAGTTAAATGTTTAACCATCCCCTTATTACATCCAACTTCTCATCCCATTAAAATGGTCTACTCAATTAAAATGAAAGGTAAAAAACAAATGGAATTGAATGGCTGTAAGGAAGTCCAGTCTGCTTACTGTATAACCAGTATAGATAGGCTTTAAAGATGAGTTGATGTCAGCGATTATTACCTTCAATAATATAATTAAAAAATGCCTATGTAACTGCATACTTCTCCAGCCTATTAATATCGGATTCACAGTTTGTGTATGTCTGTCTGCATGTGTGCGCGCATACACATTTATTTATTCATTACACATACACCCTCAAGCTCTTTCCCATTCCCAAGTTTCATCTCACCCCTTCCTCCTTCCCAAGTGAACCCATTTTATTGCAGCAGAAAATACGCTAAAACGACAGCACCGAGAAAAATCGAGACCGTTCGCGGATTTGCCAGCGTCGTAAAAAAGCATGGATTCCTTTCGCGTACTCCCACATTGGTGTGGAGAGATGGGCGCGTCAAGTTGCCATGCTAGTTGTGCAAGCCGGTTTCCAGGCGCGGTCGTAAAAACACCTATATCTTTCCCACTCCGCACCTCTCTCTCTCTCAGTAGTGGGACGCCCATATGGCCCGGGCGAATCATTTAACAAACAATCCCATTCTTTTTTTTTGGGTGGACGCAGGGAAACGCGCCAATCTCCTCTCTCTTCCTCTCTTTCCTCTCACTCGCTAACTTTTTCTTTCTCTATCACCCTCCACTGCTTCCTCCACCTCTCATTATCTATCTCTCCTGCGTGTGTGTGTGTGTGTGTATATGTACATACGCACGTATGTATATGGCTCTTCTCGTGCCGGTAGCGAGGTAATGAGCACGCAAAAAACTGTTTAAGATAAAATACGTAATTATATTACCGAGCGTGAGCTGGAAATTCATTCAGTGCGCATCATGATTACATCATATTTTAATGCGAAGAAAAAATGCCTAAAATTACTGATGGGATTAAATCGTTCAAATTTCCATGTTCATTGTTGCATACAAAAGTTACTCCTTGGACTTTTTAGAGAAACCATCGCCCGAATATTGAGCTATAGAAAGTTTTATTTTTGTAAACATCTCAAACCGAGTGTAGGAGAACTGAAGTAGCAAATGGGAAATGTGACGTGTTACTCACTCAAATGAAGAGAAATTAGCCACCAGACGTTGGAATACGGATAGAAAATAGTAGAGCACATATGCATTGCGTTCCTCTGGAGAGATATCGCGCGAAGCAGATACGAGAACCGGTTTGCAAATCCCTGGCACAACGTTAACCAAACCGATTTTGCCTCCAGTCAAGTAGTTCCCTGAAATTCCACAGAGGCCTCTTAGCTCGAGGATACGAACGTAGCACGCTCATCAGGAACCTCAAGTGCGGACAGTCGCCATTCATTCTCTAACTCGTCCCTATTCGTTCGTTAAGCAACTCCTGCATACTATTCTCTTAGGATTAAACGCATAGAACACCGACGGTTAGCAAATGCATGGAATTGCATTTGGGATGGCTCGACTGTGGAAAGATTGGATAATAGAAATTAATACAAATGTTGTAATTTCAATTATATATATATTATATATATATTCATTTTCCGTATATATACAACCCTTTACAAAGCTTTAGTAACCTGATGAAGCTGTAACAGACGAAACCGGTCGATTAAACTCTTGTTTAGTAGAAATTGCAATATTTGTTTTTATTTCCGTTATTGCATGGAATGAATGAGACACGACACCTTTAAATTGAATTTCGTCGGATGATAAATACTTGAGAAAAAAGGTTTTCTGATGTTTCGTATCCTGAAATAAACGTGTCACCTGTAATGTTATCGTTACGGAATATTTTCAAAAATTTCGCACAAGAAATATCTAACAATAAAATGCTATTTTCAAGTGGTTTTAAATCAGGTAATTGCGATGCAGTAGTATTTCAGTACAAATTATAGTAAATTAAGGCCTAAAACATAATGTAATACATTGCTTTACAGATTGATAACCCTCTCTTCAAGGATACATAAATATCATTGAACGGTAAACGCTCTTTTACTATGAAAATTTAACAAATCAGTCATTTTCATCTTCTATACATGCAAGAAAGGCAAAAGTTGGAACGCTCGAAAAACTCAAGGCATTCTTGAGTAAGTTTTGTATAATATCATTAGAAAATGTTTAGAGTCACAAGGTTCAAAGTACAGTAGAAAGAGGTAAATATCCTCAAGGATTTAAGTCGTTTTTCACATAAATTATAAAGAAACTTTATAACACACAACTCATATAATGCTTAAGATTCGATTATAAACGTGGATTACTCCAGAAAAAATATGAATTTCCCTTAAATTTGCAAGCAAGAATAATACGATTCATCCCACTAGACGCCAAACAAAACATTCAGAAATCCATAGGTTATCCGAGTCCTTATATGAGGCTCATTTCTTTCAATACCCTCGGTTAGGATTTGTTACTACTTGTCTAAGGGGAAACGAAAAAAGAGCGCTATCTGCAGTGCCCAGCGCACTTAAAAAAATCCAAGATCCTGTTTTTATGTTTTTATTCAATAAGAGAGAGGATGTTATTGAAGAGCAGGCGGAGGAGAAACAGTTCTTTTGTTTTGCCGAGTTTTCTAGCCGAACAGTTACTGTCGCATAGGCGACAAGGAGGTCAAACGGGAAAAGAGAGGAAGGAAGGAAGATGGAACTAACGAGGATTAGAGAGAGGAGGAGGAGGAGTATAGGAGGAGAGAAAGGGAAAAGAGAGAAGGGTAGAGAGAGGGAGGAGAGAGAGAGGGAGGACAGAGAGGGAGGAGGAGAGGGAGGAGTAGAGGGAGGAGGAGAGGGAGGAGGAGAGGGAGGAGGAGAGGGAGGAGGAGAGGGAGGAGGAGAGGGAGGAGGAGAGGGAGGACAGAGAGGGAGAGGGAGGACAGAGAGGGAGAGGAGAGAGAGGGAGAAAAAGGAGGAGAGTGATAGAGAGAAGGAAAGAGAGGGAGAGAGAGGAGAGGGAAAGATGGGAGAGGGAGAGAGAGGAGAGGGATAGAGAGGAGAGAAAGGGAGGAAGAGAGAGGGAGGAGGAGGAGGAAGAGAGGGATAGAGAGAAGGAAAGAGGGAGAGAGAGGAGAGAGAGAGGAGATGGACAGAGAGGAGAGGAAGGTGAAAGGGAGGAAAATGAGGGAAGAGAAGGACATTCGCGTTTCTCAGCCGCCAAGTCATGGTTCTGCAGTCTCTGCCCGCTACAAACGGGTGGTCGACATAGCGGAAGGGGACCACTGCACCACAATGGAATAAAAAATGAGGAAAATGGAGGTTAATCGAGTGGATCCAATAAGGTTAGTGGGTCGCTCATTCGTTGCTTCTGCGGCGGAAATGCATCTTTAATAGACATAAACACTTCGGACTGGTTTTTTACGGCGTGCTCGTACGTGAAATGGATTAAGACAAAGACTTCGAGGCGAGAGAAGGGAAACCACCGAGAGATTATAAAAAAAAGTGACCTCAAAAGCATTTTCACCACGGAATGAATTCAGCGAGAAATTTAAATAAATAATAAAATTTCGATAGGAATATATATATATATATATATATATATATATATATATATATATATATATATATATATATATATATAACGCGGTTTAAATTACCACTGCATCGTTTCGCCAAATTCATTAGACCTGAAAAACAAATGATGCGTGCTGGGTGGATAAAAACAACAAATTTAACGATGAGATTGCTAATTTTTCATTTCGAATCGAACGAATTTAGTTAGTCGATTTAAAAAAACGATTCCAGCCCGCGGGAGATCCATTATTTTAAAGGGATAATTAAGTTTTTTTGAACGAAACAAGTTCTAATTAATAGGGGAAATCATCATGCATGAATAAGAACAAAATATGACTAAAGTAACTAATAAAATGAGGATTTTTAAAATAAAGTACAGCACAATATTTTTTGTGCATTAGCCGACTATGCCAATGAGATATGAGTCTGTGGTAAAATAACTGTTTATAGTTTATTACGCTTGAAATACTTGTAACGATTAATAAAGTTTGATGTTTGCTTTACTTTTCCATACAAAAAGTCAAAACAGAAAGGTATCCTTCCTTCAAACCTCGAAAGCTAAACGTCAGAGGTTAATGATGTAGTTGTCCTTTTGATGGCAATATTTTCTTTACTGAATTGCCTACTTGCAGTGTTTCACCTGTCATGTTGTTTCTATTATAGCATTGATCTTGTAACCAGGCCTAGGGCCTAACTGCTTTTCAAATTAGATTTTTAAAAACCTTTCAAATACATAAGAAAATGCTCCCAAAAAAGAAAACTAACGAGGTTTGAAGAATCCAAAGAGGCTGCGCCCATTACACGCATTTTTCGGCGCAGTAATTGTACTGTAAGCCATTAAAAAATATATTATTATTCATTAAGGTGAACCGTCAAAGCATAATGGATGCTATAACTGATAAAAATTAATACAAATGAAAAATGTGCAAACAAAATCCGTACTAGAAAGGAACATTAGATGGAAAAATTGTGTTCGTCACTTTCAAAATCATTCTCCCAGGACGGTATTTTGAAGCTCACGGCAGCGGTAATTAAATTCTGAACGGTACTCTCCGCCAATTACAAGTTAGCCAAACTGAAATCGCAAAATGCATGAGATGTCAAATTTGTTGCGGTGCTATGAATATGAAAAAAATATCTTGTGCACCACAATTAGTTATATTATCATGAAAACGGGTAAAATTGCACAGGCTTTATGTTTCCTGTTATCAAATTGGATGTCATTTTATTTTTATCGCGCTTCTGAAATCGGTCCTTATTTTTTTATCTAAATAACGGCGTACAATGGTCGAAGAAAAAAATGTAGTACCGATGTCCTAATTATTTATTTTAGCAGAATAATTTCAGAAAAAATCGTACTATTGCGAGAGGATGAAAAGATTATTATGTACCTCTTCAATTGCTATCAAGAGTCCTCCGAGTTTATTAAATAGGGAAGACTATTTTTAGGCATGTGCATATCTTACTTCGGTAAAAAAATAGCGGGCATCATTATACATTTTCTCAATAATAATAAATGCATAAAAGCAGTTTCAGTAACACGCAGCAATAAAACTCCATAATTAATTAGTTTTTCAAAATTTCCGAAAACGAAATAGAAGTTATTGAACAATTCATTTTACAATAAATCGTATTATTAATATAATTTAAATGACAACCTAAAGACTACCATTAAAACACGTTCTTCGGTAAGCTAATTAGGTCTTTTAAATTAAATTTACAAAAAAACTAATTTTGAAAAAATTAATAACACTTATGAATACTACCTTTTATCGAGTGAAGAAATTACAGACTCAAGCTCTCACTTAAAGGTACCAATTATAAATCAAGAAGATATATCCACTTAGTTTTCATCCACCGGATAATGCTTCAACTCACAATTGAACGACCTGGTCCTATAATGTCGCCTTGGAGCACACCAATCCACTTTCTATCTCCGTATCCCTCTCTATCCTCAACCAACCCCCTAAAACGCACACCAATACCTTCCCTTTCACTATCATTCCCGTACCATCTCGCGCACCCTGGCTTATAAATCAGCAGGAGTTGGAGGAGGGAGAGAGAGCGGAATTGGTCCATCAACCCTTTGACCCCTAAACCACCAGGCATCCTTCCTCAAACCCCTCACGCATCTCCTCCCACAGGAAAGTCCATCTCCAACTGCCGCAAAACCCCAACCCCTCGCTCTTATGTCCTCCTACACACCCAAAAACTCCATCACTCGCTACCAACCACCCACCCACAACCTTCCTCCCGTCTATTTGGCCACCCTATACCTTCCGACTTCCCTTCCGATCCCACTTGCGTCGTGTCTTCCATCCCATCCCTATCTTTTCTAGGGCCCCTTTCTGGACTATTGGCGTTTGGCAATCTTCCTCCAAATGTAAGTGGCTCCGCAAAAGTGATCCAAAGAGCCGGGTGTTATCAGTCTTGGATTCCCGTTACAATCTGTTCTCTCCCGCCCTATCATTCCTTACGCTGTACGTGGGAATAGAATGATACCTTTCCCTTCATGATCCATACGAATGGAAGGTGTCTCAAAAGTGAGAAGTTTGGAAATTAAAAAAAAACCTGAAGAGGTTATAGAAGGCGGACGACGACACTTAAAATTGTTACAGCAATGAAAATTGACTGTCACAGAACGGATAGAGGTCTAATCGTGGAAATTGGCGAACAAGATGGGTTCGACAATGAAAAGCTAACTTGGCATTTAGCTAAAGAGAAGCCAACCGGATAATTGGGAGGAATGGCTTAGTTAATATGTATGGAAAAATAAATTTATGCTAGCATACTGATCTAAAAGAATTGGATTTTCAAATTAACTATTTGGAAGCATTCGGAACCGACTGAAGTGCTCTTTGAAATGGAAGGGAACTCCGTACTTGTGAATATGTTCAGCACAAATATTCTAGTCACATAAAATTTTAGTACTAAAATATAGTTACTTAAAATGTGTGTGCCATGTTTATTATTCCTATTAAAATTTATCGCAATAAATTAAAGAGAGCTATTCAAAATGTTGACAATAGGAAACTAATTAATATTCAATGAAAGATATCACCGGCGATTGAAAAATTTTCAAGTAAATAAGTACTTTTTATTATGAATATCCCAAACATGTTTACATCCAGACTGAATGACGCAGATATTTCGAAATACTCGCGAGTTTTTAGAAAAATCGCATTATAATGCAGGGAATGAAATTATACTCGCTTAAAACACATTTAGGATAAAATATGTTTTAGAAAATAGAATGCTCCTTATCAGCTGTTCCAGTGAAACAGACAAAGCTTTGGAACTGTAACAAAAACTAGTAATGTAACCAGAGTTTTGAGAGATGGATCTTACTTTTAAAAGAAAATAAACCAAGAAGAAGACTGGAAATGCACAAGCAAAGTCAGTCCTAATGCCATTCAGCGTTTTAAGATCGTGCATGCAAAGATGCAGAAAAGGCGCTTATCTAATCTGAGAAAATGTTAAGACGAAGTGACTGAGCATATTTCCTAAGAAGTCCTTTTGGATTTTTTCCCATTTCTTACTTTTGATTCCTCAAAAACTTTGAAAGAAGCAATTCATCAAAATTCAAAGAAACCTATCTTATCGTAATTACCATTTTTCATTTCTCATTTCGAAGAGTTGTGGTTACATTAAAAGTACCTTGGAGGAAACTTACATATTAACAGACACTCTTAATCAAACGTTTAACGAAAGATATAATCCTCTCCACTAAACCTTTACGTAGATAAAAACAATTACTATAATTCATATGCATATAAAAATTATAATAGGCATTCAATAAATTCCCGACAAAGACGTGTTTGAAATTTAGAATGTGTTGTTGGAATTGATCTCTATGGCAACATAGAGCAAATTGCCAGTAAAGAAGTTAAAACTATTTCTGGAATGACGCAATTACACAAATTTATGGTAAATTTCGAAAAATAAAAGTGATATTACTATCAAATGTAGTGTAATTGAGCAAAATCCTTTATTGCCCTAATATAAGTATAACTTATTTTATGCAATTCTGAATGAAAACTCTTCCCAAAATAAATAAATGTTTGCAAATGAGATCCTCAAAACTAACGCAGCTTTAAAACAAATAGAATATTTTACAGGCAGCGGTAAACGAGGCGAACTAACATACACTGTGTGCATTTAATTATTCACCTCGGAAACCGCTTGGTTGATTTTTACAAAAATATGTATGGGAGATCTTTCCTAAATGTGTTATAGCAAAACTCATTTTGGTCGCGTATGACTAATCATTTTCTGGAAGAAGGTAAAATAAACGTATTATGGATGTAGATGAAATTCGGTACATAAAACAAAATACGGAGTTTTCAGTTTACTGGAGAATTATTGATCTCGTCTTACTGCTGTAAATGATGATATTGCCTAAGGATATAACTAAGTCAAGTGCATAATTTCTCAATTTTTGATACAGAAATGCTTATTCAGGAATGGACTGTTCAAAGTTGGCAGATCGCGAAAAACAAATTTGAGAACTCCGTATATCCCAACATGGAGCAAGTTTTTTTTGTATACTCATTATAGATACGGATAACAAGTATGACTGATCTAAAAAATAATGATTTCGGTGCATTCCCTGATATCTCAGCAATCACTATTAGATACTTCATAACAGACTTCCTCGCCACTAAGTGGAAAGGTTGCCTCATTTTCGACCATTCCAATTTGAAACAAGCATCACAATCTGGAGGTCTTTGAGGGTTGCACGAGTCATATGGAACGTTACAGAGACAGACAGACATACGACACTATAAACCTGGGCTTACTATAACGCGAAAACGGAGGGAAAACGTTTCCTTTATTCGGTCCCTTTTGGAAACCCAAAAACTCTTCGAAGACCAGAGAATCAGTAAACCGGAAAGCAAGAGAGGGGTTTTAGGTGAACATAAAAGGCTTTTAATGGATGAGGTGAATAGATTATGGTTTTATGCTATGGAGAGCGTTTAAGTGGTTTTAGAAAGCTCCAGTGTGACTGCGGAAGAGATGCCGAGAATCAGGGTTACCAAAAACCTCAACCTTACGAGAAGTGAGGTCTCTTCATCTCTATAGAATCCCTTCCGAGGGAGAGGGGGGAAAAACTAACCAAAACTTCAAAACGCGACGGTAAGGTGTGAGAGAAACAAGAGGAAGAGGTATTTTATTATTCCTTCTACCTTCCAATCCTCCCCTCCTCTCCCTAACCTTTAATTCCTCTCTCTCTTACCTTTCTACCTTCCGCAGCCACTTCATTCTGCTCCCGCAAAGTTCCATTCTTCTTCTCTATCAACCCCCTTCAGATTTCACCTTCCTCTCTCTCTCTCCCAATTTTTCATCCTCTCCCTCTCATTTCATCTTTCTCCCTCTTTTTTCTCCCAGACTCCTTTCTCTCTTTCACTCTCTCGCGGATTTTCCTCGGGAGACAAACTTCTCGGAGCTTGCGTCTGGGATCATTGTTTGCGTACAAAGCGGCATCTCGCGAAACAAAAAACTCTCGCTTTGCGCCCCACCCCAGCCCAAAACGTCTCCCTTAGCATCCCTGACTACCACACCACCACCGTCGCCGTAGCAACCATCTAACTCCTTCAATCTCTCTTTAATTTCTCTTTATATCCATCTCTATCCCTAATTTCTTCCTCCCTCTCTCCATATCTACCTCTCTCTCTCTCCAATCCTTCTCTTCCTCTCTCTCTCTCTCCAATCCCTCTCTCTCTCCAATCCCTCTCTCTCCCTAGTCTCTCTCCAATCCTTCTCTCCCTCGTCTCTCTCCAATCCTTCCCTCCCTCTCTCTCTCTCTCGCTCCCTTTCTCTCTCAAATCCTTCTCTCCCTAGTCTCTCTCCAATCCTTCTCTCCCTCGTCTCTCTCCAATCCTTCTCTACCACCCTATATCTCTCCAATCCTTCTCTACCACCCTATTTCTCTCCAATATTTCACTCCGTCTCTCTCTCCAATCCCTCTCTCTCTCTCCAATCCCCCTCTCTCTTTCT
Organism: Tanypteryx hageni; assembly: GCA_028673005.1. Classification (NCBI taxonomy): domain Eukaryota; kingdom Metazoa; phylum Arthropoda; class Insecta; order Odonata; family Petaluridae; genus Tanypteryx; species Tanypteryx hageni. Next base: position 76,570,521 of record CM054114.1, on the reverse strand, counting down.
CTCTCCAATCCTTCTCTCGCTCTCTCTCTCTCCAATTCTTCCCTCCCTCTCTCTCTCTCGCTCCCTTTCTCTCTCTCAAATCCTTCTCTCCCTCGTCTCTATCTAATCCTTCTCTCCCTCGTCTCTCTCCAATCCTTCTCTACCACCCTATCTCTCTCCAATCCTTCTCTACCACCCAATTTCTCTCCAATATTTCACTCCGTCTCTCTCTCCGATCCTTCTCTTTCTCCCTCTCTCTCTCTCCATACCATACCTCACACTCTCTTTCTCGCTCCAATCCTTCACTCCCTCCCTCCTTCTCAGTAGCAGGTGCTTACTCTCTGACGACCGCAAGTTGGAGAATCATTGCAGGAATCGAAGTCTTACTAAGGCACTGAAAAGGTGTCGTAAGGGAAGATTTATTCTTCCATGCGCGAAATTCCTTCATTTTTTCGTCATCGAGGAAACTACGCTAGCTTATTCCTTTCCCTATGCTTCTCGTTCTCCGTTCCCTATACTTCTTACCAAAACATTTCTGAGAATTATTCTCCTTCTTACACCTCTTACACGCCTCTCTCTCTCTCTCTTACAGGTTCCTTCATTATCCCCTCTTTATCACTTTTTAATAGCTCCATCCTCCATCAGTGACATATTTCATTCCTCTACTTTCTGCAGTTTCACTTACCCTCTCGTCCCAACCCCTCTTCTACCTATCCTTCGTTGGCTATAATTCCGCTTTTCTTTCTAATCCAATCTTTTCACTAATTGTCCTTTCCGTCCTCTATGCTTTGTTCTGTGTGCCGCCTCATTTTTGCCTCCTCCTTTTCACTTCTAATCCTGTCCAAAATCCCTTTCATCCCCAATTTTCCCTCTACTTGCTCATTTAACTCTTTTCTTGCCTCCTTTCATCATCCATATTGCTCTTTGAGGAAGTTTTCTTCGACTCATTCCCAGCTGAGCAGCCTACTTATCATTCTCTTCATCTTCTTTACTCTTTCAGAGAACGCTTTTTTCCGCTTTCGTCCTTTTGTGCGCGGTCCTTAAAAGAAAAAGAAACTATAAATTTCGGTCCGTCCGTCCCTTGGACCGCATGCATACGCCAACCACATTATCTATAGACGTATATTTCAATAAATTTGGTTTTCAAATTTTTATGAAAGCAGAAAACGTGGATCGGGCCAATTAATCAGGACTGCCAATCAACACTCGTTTCAAAATACCACTTTTAATTGACATACTCGGGCCATATCACTCAATCAGAGCTGACATTATGCTGAAGATAAATTTTGAAATTTCTGCTCCTGAATTCCCCGATAGAACAGCGTCGAATTTGGTAGGCATAAACGATGAATAATTCAAGTAGATGATTGCACATTTGGACAATTTTGCTCGTATAAATCCCCAATATTGCTGGATAGAAATTTTTAAAATTTTGACTATAATATCGCTCCTGTATATATTAAATCACGTCAAATACAAACTTATAAAACACTGCAATTTAAAAATGGCGTGGTTTTGCAAACGTTCATAGTTGTCGTGTTTTTGGCTTGGATTACCACTAACTGAAGGCCACGCAGTCAATTAGCTGCCTTTTTTGATTCCAATGAATGGAAGATTATGTGAACTAAGTAATTTGCTACAACGGGAGCAATATATCCTTCACCGACTCCTCTTCCTCTCTCTACAGTTCCACTCATTTTCCTATCCTTATATTCCATTCTTAATTTCACCTCATATACCACTTTTCTTCCTCACTATCTCTCCCTTTCTTCATTTTTTCCTATCTCTCCTCTTCCCCCACTCCCTCCGTAATCCATATGATTTACTATTAAAGTTATTTTATTACTTAGCTTTCTTCATTAGCATAAGTTAAAATGTTAGATATAAACTGAAGTATAGAAAGAAAGGTATAATTTAACCTGTTACTACAACATCTAAAATCCGCGAGATTGAAGAGGTCCTTCACGCCTTCTGTGTCCCTCCTCCATCCCTTAACTTCGCCTAAAACTTGTTCTCTCTAATACAAATCCCATCCTGAACACGTTTTCTGCCTTCCCGCACTTGATATATATGGGGAGATTCATGATCATATATTTTTTCGTCCCTTAAATGCACATATCTGCGTGTGACGCGACAGAGAGAGAAAGCGTCCATGCGAACGAGAGAGAGAGAGAGAGAGGATGGCAGATCAAAAGGGTCACTTTGAAAGTGTTTTTCCCCCAAGAGAGATGATGGGACGTTTGACACCGTGACGTGACGGTTCGGAAGAGTGACAAAAATATCCCTCTCTCATGCGGGTCTGCGATAAACACGCGAGGGTACCGAGGATGAAAGCATCACTGGACCAAGTCGAATGGAACGAAACGCTATGACGATAAACTTATCACCACATGAAAAAAGCGTTTTTGGCTAATAACGTGGATAGCTGCGATCCAGTATGTCAATTAGAATCAATTTTGAATGGGCTTCAGTGAGAGGTGTGCGAGAAATTATTCAGCGAAACATTTATTAAAAATGATGGGGATTTAGAGATTGTCAGTCTTTTGATAATTAAATTATATATATACATATATATATATATATATATATATATATATATATATATATATATATATATATAACAACTTACGGAAAAGGAAAGGTAAAATGAATATATGGATGTCAACAAGGTGTTGGGATGAGGAAACCCAGTGAGCACTCACCAATCAGACGACTTCAGGTTGGCGAGGCCCCGGGGATGTCGAAGCGACACACGTAAAATAACACAAAAACACAGAAACATCACAAACGTAAAGCTTTCGTAACTACTCCTTCTTCAGCTACAGAGAGAGAACACATCCATATATATATATATATATACTGTGATGTGTGTATTCTTGGATAATCAACTTCTTTGATTATTATAGCCATAGCTCCTTCCACACCGAACAGACAAGGGAGGACAGAAACCCGGTGCCGGCATTATCCTTGAACGAAGGGCACCATGGGGCAAGGGGGCCAACGGCTTAACGTCCCTTCCGATGGACGAAACGCTGACTTTGCGCGGTCTCCTCAAACCACACAAACAAGTAGCCGGGCGGGAAAAAATTCTACTTTCTCAGGATTCGTGCCCGCTGCACATTCGAGCAGCAGGCGAGTAGCAGCCAGCGTCCTAACCACTACACTGCCGGCACCCCCTATTTATGTACTATGTATGCATGTAATGTGTGTGTGTGTGTATGGCAATATGGTGTTGAGAAAAGTAGTCTCTCTCTTATGCTGGCGAAGGGATCACCCCGAAAGCTCCAATCTACGTGTGCAGATGTCTCTCTCTCCGATACCCCAGCGGCTCTCCTATTGGTAAGTGTCCACTGTGTTCCATTCCTCAACACCTAGTTGCTTTTGATAATTCATCTTTCCTCTTTCATAAGCATTTATATAAACAGTAGGCTCTCAGAGACACCACAGCGAAAAAAAGATATATGGCAAAGAAACAAAAGGCTCTCAATGGTATTTCATCATAAATTTACTATGCATATGTTTTATTATTGTGTTATTTCTTAAGGATGACCACATTTTTTGTGTAATTTTTATTAATAATAAACATATATATATATATATATATATGTCAACAAGGTGTTGGGATGTTCTCTCTCTGTAGCTGAAGAAGGAGTAGTTCCGAAAGCTTTACGTTTGTGATGTTTCTGTGTTTTTGTGTTATTTTACGTGTGTCGCTTCGACATCCCCGGGGCCTCGCCAACCTGAAGTCGTCTGATTGGTGAGTGCTCACTGGGTTTCCTCATCCCAACACCTTGTTGACATATATATATCTATTTTACCTTTCCTTTTCCGTAAGTTGTTATATATATATATATATATATATATATATATATATACACACACACACACACACACACACAGGCATGCCACCATTAACGGAGCTCCTTTTTACGAAGTCAGTACTTTACTCCAAAATCTGCCCCTAAAAGTATTTAAAATAATTAGACGCGCGAGAAAACAGATTTTTATTGTTATTACGAACTTTGAGTGATTTTCTTACAGCTTAAAGTAGTGAATCTTATGCAGGACGATAATACAACACATGTTTAAGGAAATACGGAAAATAATCTAAAAAATGAAAACGGAGAAAAAATGGTATTTTAACGTGACTTTAATGCTGTTTTGTGCGGTGAAATTATGGAGGTTACTTCGAAGCTTTCTTTAGTGAGAGACAGTTTTTCGAGAAAAAGAAGAGAGAAAATGCCCCATTAAAGCCCATACTGCACGGACTTGGTGAGACACGTTATGTCGCCGCATGTGTTTACAGGTGTCTCCAGATGATCTATTCGCCGTAAACAATTTCAAGGGTCTCAAGTGTCTTGGGATTATATTACGTATTATTTACTTTAAAAAAGTCCCTGATATCAAAGGAAAATATCGCTCAATTTTAGTTCTAATTCGTCAGTCGCGCAGTGAGTAATGCCTTCGTACCTTCTCAGACGCCTTTTACGAAATGTTTTTTACGCTCCTCTAAAGATATACTCACTTGTTGAGAAATTGAAAGCGATACGACGAGTAGAGGCAGGCAGGCAGGCTATCGTGAGATGCTTCAAGAAAGGAAGAAGAAATCAAGGCAATATACCCATGACGCATTCATTAAGAATAAATAGTCTACTACACAGGCCAAAGATCCAAGTCCATCAACCCGGGATCCCAGCACTACTAACTCCCAATAATGTCCGCAATCCACCGTTGCCAAATTAAGGCAAAGACGTTAGTAATTATAAAGATTTAAGTTCCATGCAAAGTCCCTGGAAAGAGATATTAAATGCTTTTTTGCATTTTCATTTGTTGTACATACATGTTTTTACTATTTTAAGTTATACACATCATCTACGATGTGTGTTACGAAGTACTGGAACCTACCTCAATTTACTACCTGTTAAATCTACCTCGGGCAACGAAGTTTCCGAGAACGAAGTAGATGCTAGGAACGCATCTATTTCGTTATGGGAGGTATATTTGTGTGTGTGTGTCTGTGTGTGTCTCTGTGTGTTCTTAAGCTACTATGCGTAAACAGAAAACCTTATCGTCTAACGCGCGTTCTAAGTATGAGGAAAAGAAAATGTCTGATCCGTCTCAAATAGAAAATCCTGAGGCACCAAAATACCGCAAAAAGTAACAAAAAAAATAAAAACGCCGACAGAATTGCCGCCGCCATTATCAGCAGCTTCCCGCACTGAAAAAAAAGAGAACAGATAATACGACGGACTCGAATACCCTGAAAATAATAAAAAAACGGAAATCACGTACGAAGCAAACAAAAAACATCGCATAGAGCGTGACATTCAATCGATTTCCCCTCAGTCAGCCGTCAAACGTCGTTATGTCACATACATACCCTCCTACCCAACCCGTAAACCTCCCCCTCCATTTTCCCTACCACCCTCTCCTCCCTCATTCACCTCCTCTTTTCCTCCCTTTCCCCCCTCTGCACACCCTCCTTTTGTATTCCCATTCCTCCGCCATACAGGACTCCCCCTTCCTCTCTCCCACTCCTCTCAAAGCACTACGCCACCTACATTATTCCTCAAAATGGAGGGACCAATGGGATCCCTGCACCAACTGCCGCGCACCGTCCACACATACAAATACGCACAAGGCACCGGTTCGCTTGATTGGTGCCCGCCACGAAATGGGATGGGTTTTGAGAGGGAATGTGAGGCACCAAAATCTCTACCGCACCACGCCGTGGAGCTTTTATCGACCGGGGCGGGGTGGAAAGGAGGAGGAGAGAAGGGAGAGAGGAGAATCGGGGGGGTGAAGGAAAAAAATATACGACCGACCTCAACCGGGAGAGTTATATTTTTTCCGGACAATTAGCAAACGCCAGCCTCCCTCACGTACACAACTCTTTGAGAGAATGGAAGGCGGAAAGTAAGGGGAGGGGAGGAGAGGGAGGGAGGGAGGAGGTCGAGGGAGAAGAGAGAAGAGGTGTAGGCACAGAGGGATAGGTGGAAAATTAGGGAATAGGTAGAGTTACAAAAAGGAAGAGGGATACGGAACAGAAGACAGATAAAGAGAGGGAAATTGAAAGAGAATGAGGGAAGGAATGCATAGCGGGAAGGCAGAGAGATAAATGAGTGGTTAGAGAATGAAAGTTAAGGAAGGAAAGGTAGAGAGATAGAAGGTAATGTAGAGAAAACAGGAGAAAAAGAGGGAAAATAAGAGAGGTAATGAGACAGAGATAGACAGGTGGAGTTGGTCGATAGATGGACTGGGAATACACAAGATAGATGCACAAATTGAAGAAAAAACATATGGGGCAGATAAAGAGAATGTTAGAGAGAAAAACGTGTAAACGGGGATGGAAGAAAGAAGAAGTGTCAACAAGGGAAAATTAAAAATAATAAATTATATAGTGGGTTAGATATGAAAAGATTCTGGTGGATAGAAAAAAACAATTAAAGACTCAAAGCATATGTGAATTGGTGAATAGGAGTGCTTGAAATATAGAAGATATATTCAATAAGAGGGTTACAAGATGGCTAGGCTTAATAGGATGACAGAAGAGACAGAGTGAATATTGTAGATAGATAACGTCTTTAATTGGGCAAAATTCAGATTATACAATTTCTTCTAATATGTAACCCATCATTGTAGAAGAGCAGGAACCAGATAAATCCAAAATAAATTTTTAAAGGTAATAGGAAAAATTAAAAAAGAAGAGAGAAGACGATTTCAGCAAACAGAAAAAGACGGGAAGGAAAAAACAGCATTTTCCTTCATATAAGACGCACCCTGCCTTTATCAGGGAATGTTTTGGGAAAAAAATATTAGAGAGTATATAAGCATATTATGTATACTCAAATGAACATACAAAACATTAATTTTGCGTAGACGTATTTAACTTTGAAAGAAAACACACCACCGTTTTGAACTTAGCGAATAATTGGTTCCTGAAACTGACGAGAAATGCAAATTCGCGAAGCGCAAGTCCTCTTTTTCCATAAGACGCAATGCTATTTTGGAAGTATGGTATCCAGTCAACCGATAATGTCATTTTTTAGCACAAATAATGCGATTTAAGAAAAAATAAAAGCAAAAAATTACAGCAACGCAATAGAAAATGAAAACCTAGCATCATAAAGTGAAAAAAATTCTTTTGATTATCTTCAAAGCTCGTAATAAGCAAATAAAAATCCAGCATTAAAAAGCGCATTTTCGATCTCTTTTTGTTCATTCCAAGGAAATACTTAAATTTAAATTGATGAATTACTAAAATGGAATGCTGAGTACGTGATGCACAGATGTATTCTTTGGTAAAACAACAAACGTTTCCAAGCCGCAAAAGAAAACACTAGCGTTATAAAATGGTTACATTTCTTTTATTAATTGCGTTCAAAATTAGAAACAGAAAATCAAAACCTAGCATAAGAAAGTGATAAAATTTCTTTTAATTGTTCAAAATACGTCACAAAAAATGAAAACGAAGCATTAAAGTGGTAACATTTTTTAGTAATCGCGTTCAATATACACGGCAGAATATCTTACATTACAAGATAATAGCAATTCTAAGAATTCCATGAAAAATTTGTAATGAAAAATGAAAACCTAACAAAACAAAATAACATTTCCTTAAATTACGCTAAATGAAAACCTTACATTCCCAAATGTTGGCAATTATTTAAATTTTAAACTAAAGTTTCACGTCTAAAATAGCGGCGTTGGCAGTCAAGTTCAAGTTGAGCTACAAAATAAATAAGTCGAGAGTTATTACGGTTGTTTACTTCGAAAACTGCTAATGATGAGCATTATAAATATAATACAACAATAATAAGTGCTTTTCTAGGGCGTCAAAGTTCAAGCTGAACTTAGAAACAAAAAAGTAGAGGGAGTTCCGCTTGTTGGCATCGCAAACGCATGACGCGAAATGCAAATAATCGGCGCGAAACAGAAGTAAAGGTCATAAAAAATTTTGTCGCGGAGCGCAAATTCACTAACCGCAAGCACGCGAAGTTCAAAAAGGTACAGTAACTCGGAACAAAGAACATATATTCTGCGTAAAAAAGAAAAAAAACATGGAACATTAAACATCAAATCTTTATACCAATAAAATAACAATTCAATATCCTTGTAGCTAGTAGTCAACATAATGGGACAAAAAGAAAAATATAATGTAACAAAAAATACTTGTCTGTCTGACTGTAGCGCGCTTTATAATAATTCTTTTAATAACAAATAACAAATAACTGTTATATATTCCATTCTTGGTTCGTTTGTGGATCGGTGGTATTTTTGGTTTTAATGACGAGGACCGCATCCTCTTGACCTTCGGCATATAAGACGCAGATTGATTTTAAAGAGATTTTTCGGTAAAAAACAAGCCACTTTTATATGGACGTTGAATTCTTTCTCGAGTTATGCTAATAGGAAGGATATAAATGGAGCGAAAGAGGAAACAAGAAATGAAGATGAGCGAGAGAAAAACTAGAAGAAGATATTGTTAACCAAGGAAGAGAGAAAAGATGACAGAACTGAAAAGATGTGACGGAAAGGATCAGAGAAGCCGGGGAGGGAAAGAGCCTGCGGAATAAGATAGGAAAAGAGTGAGAGGGAGATGTGAGAAAAAGACAAGGAGCTGCGATACATAGAAAATATGCAGAAGGGGTTAAGAGGGGGTTAGGAGGGTCGCTGGAAAAAGCTAACCAGCACTATGAGGGTGAGAGAGAAGTGGGAGGAGAGAGAAGATGATTCCGACATGATAAGCAAGGATTGCGACAGGGGGAATTCCGGCCGGAATTAGGCAGGGTTTGGGGAAAAAGGATGGGGTGAATTAGTATGAGATGGGGGAAATTAGAAGGAAATGCGGGAGGAATTGCTAAGGGTCTCACATGAAAAATTATGAAAGGGATGTCAGATTTTTCGCTTCGATAACGGGGGTAACAAATGAAAGAAATGGAAACAAGAAATAACTTTTAAATATAATGGGAAATCGGATGCAGATGAGCGTCTGGAGTAATTAACCTCAATGAGGTTGATTTAAATGCGAAGTTTTATACATAAATTCAGTAAATATTTTTCTGAACTTATTTTAAGGAAGTGGAATGGAGACATCGAAAAAGTATTAAAGATACTATCTTTCTTGTTTAATAAAACAAAGCAGATCCTCCTTATAAAAATCAAAACAACTAAATTTGGATCAAACATTGAAATTTGTGAAATGATGTTAAATGCGATACATGGTCAAGGTACAAAAAAGAGTAGAGAAGATGTAATTGGCTTAAAAAGAAGAAGAAGAAGAAGAAGAAGAAAAAAAGGAACAATATTTATTGATGATTAATTAATGATTCCTTATGGAAATATTTTTCTATATAACATCAACAGAAATACCATAAAAAGATCACAGCCATCGGTACAGTAATGAACCATGGTTAAATGAACAGTAGCCAACTATTTCATAGATAATTTTACAGTACCGTTAGCATTAACTTTGTCAAAATGGGAACAAATGGGGGAATTCCTACATTTTGCCTAAAATAAGGGAACGGATTACATATTGGTTCGATTGGATTAGCTCAGAGTCAGCTAAGAAAATGAATGATGCGAAAACGATTTTTCAAGGTTACCCTATAATTTAAATATGTTTCGTTTCTGTATCGAGAGCATAAATTTAAAATCTCAAATACGAACAAAATTTTAGACTATTTTCAAACTTGCGTTTCGGAAGAAATTACATTACTCGGGATATAAATATTACCAGTCATTATTCCTTCCAGTGTTTTCCGAATTTACGTGTTCTGTGAGTTGGCGAACATACAACGAACGAATTTCTCTTTGATGAGTGTGAAAAATTACTTCTAAAAATTTTGCTATAAGATGGGCCTTGTCGAGAACTGAGAGATATGCCATTAAAATTATGACTTGGCAAATCTTCTCCTTGGAGATCCACACCAACTGTAGCACGTAATTAATTAAATAAGCACAAAAGTTTTGTAGTAAATTATATTATTACATGAATAAATAACGCAATTTTACGCAGCAAAAAATAAGCACCGCAGATTCGTCTATAAATGGAATACACAATGAAATCAATTTAAAATACGACTCGGCTCTGTTTTAAAATAAATAAATCCTGCTCAGGAGTCACATTAAAAGAGACAATACCACGCTTAACAGCAACACTGATAGTATATTTATGTGAATGAGAACTATTTTTGTCATGATTTTTGGTTAATTAAACTCTGAAGGCGGCATACTAATTGTTAAATTATATTAATGTGTACAAATAAAAAAATTAATTTTAAGTTAAAGAAGTCCACACACACATGAAAAACTGATAAACCCACATGACGTTCATTCGACAATTATAGTGGCGATATTTTCAACAATAGCTCCTATGATATACAATAATGAATGGTAAAATTCGTTTTGGTATTTTCTCCATATACGTAGTATAGGGGCAAGTACTGTTTTCATGAAAAAAATTGACTTCGAGATTGCAACAGAAATATACGTTTTGAGGTCCCCTGAACACGTTTTGACCATTTCCTCGATGATGTCTGTGTGTGTGTGTGCATTACAGCTTTTTGGTGGGTGCTCTGATTCAAAAACTATTAATCAAGTCAATGCGAAATTTAATATTTAACATATTTATGAAAGTCACAAGAACTGATTAGTTTTTGGTAAATACGGTCCACCGGAAGTGGGTGTTCACCCTTGTCACTTATCCGTTATTTTGAAATATTTCCGTTAATATTTGATAAATGTAAAACTATAATAGAATAAAAGTTGTAGGAAATTTAATTTTCTACACTTTTTGTTTGAAACATTTTTCCATATAATGCATTGTTTAAGATATATCTTATATTCTTAGCTGCCACCACCACGCCACCTACCGACGACTATTGTTAACAATTGACGCTTAGTTACGTCTTAGTAACGCTTCATTCTTTTTCTCTTCTTAATTGTTGAATCTTTGTGGCTATATCCATTATCAGAAGGCTATGGTTTGAGTTTATTTCTGTTCTATGTAAAGCCTAAAATGTTCTCGTTTCTTAAAATATTTATTATTATGTAACCTATTTGGAAATTTTAGAAATATTATAGATATGGAGAAAGGCATGCGGTGGCCACATTAGATTTTGTTATTGGAGGTTAGAATCTACCGGTTTAACCTAGGCTAGTGTCTTTTCTCACTAATGCGTTGATAAGCGCGATGTCTCTTTTCAAACATTGTTACGCCGCTACTTCCAAGACCGCCTGATAATTCTGCCCTGAAGAAGTCGCCACAACCCACTTAAGCACTCGTTTAATTCATCCCTTAAGAGTTATATAATGCGAGTTTACAGAGGGAGAGAGAGAAAGAGGATATTACAGAGAGACAAAGAGAACAATCGGATGTTGCCACCACATGACTTTCTCCATACCCGTTATATTTCTTAAAATTCCAAAAAGGTTACATAATAATAAATATTTTAAGAACCAGCGAGAATATTTTACAAAGAACAGAAATAAACTCAAACCATAGCATTCTGATATTGGATATAGCCACAAAGATTCAACAATTAAGAAGAGAAAAAGAATGAAGCGTTACTAAGACGTAACTAAGCGTCAATTGTTAACAATAGTCGTCGGTAGGTGGCGTGGTGGTGGCAGCTAAGAATATAAGATATATCTTAAACAATGCATTATATGGGTAAATGTGTCAAACAAAGGTTGTAGAAAATTAAATTTTCAACAACTTAAATCCAGTATATGTTTACATTTATCAAATATTAACGGAAATATTTCAAAATAATGATAAGTGACAAGAGTAAACACCGACTTCCAATTAACCCATTTTTACCAAAAACAAACCAGTTCTTCCAACCCTTATACAAATGTTAAATATAAAATTTCGCATTGACCAGACTAATGGTTTCTGAGTTCGAGCACCCAGAATAAAGCTGTCACATACATACATACACACACAGAGACACCATCGAGAAAATTGTCAAAACTAGTTCAGGGGACTTCAAAACGTGTATTTCCGTTGAAATCTCGAAGTCGATTTTTTCATGAAAACAATACTTTTCCCTATACTAATTATGAGGAAGGTAAAAATGATGAAGTTAAAATCTACATGGAAATGTAGAAAAAAATATTTATAAGGATGGGGAGGGAAATAAAAGGGAAGAGGGATAGGAAGGTGTGAGCATGAAGGAAAATGAGGAAGGAGGAGAAGAATAAGGAGAGAGGTGAATGGCCAAGAAGAAGATGATATTTATACGTGTTTTGCATTTGCGGACTGTTTGTGTGTGTGTGTGTGCTTTGGTTGGGACCGACTCGCGCGCACGTGTGGCAACCATGGTGAAGGTTTCGTAGCGAGGAAAGGGGAAGGGGTTATAATAGGTTGGGAGGAGGGAGGGGGTTGGTAACTTACGGGAGTCATCTCTCAACAGTGTGACAAGGAGATAAAGGAGCTGGATCTATTCATAATGCAGAATTATTGCCTTCTCTCTCACTCTCTCCCCCCCTCAGCCTCTTCTTTCTCCTACGCTTCTTTCTCTCGCACTCCCCTCTCCCCCTTTCCCTCCGCGCAAGCCATTCGCGCAATTACGGATCCCAACCCTCCTCCCCTTCTTTCAAATGCGGTCGACGTTCCAGCGAAGTTTCGCTCCTTCAAACGTGCGTGGGTGCTCGGAAGGGCGTGTGGGAGTGAGTGCGTGTGTGCGTTCTTGAAATCGTATGCGTATGGGTGGAAAGTAGAATGGCACAGCTGTTAGTTCGAGAGAAAGGGTTACGGAAACAGACCACCAGAATTTCCTGTTATTTTTTAAGTTTCATTCATTGAATGTCCGTTACTTAGCATGTTCGTAAGCATCCTAATCTAAAATTACACTTCCTTGACCAGCGATTATATAGGTTGTAAATTTCGATTCTTCATAGAAAGCTATAGTTAGTTTCCGTCTGCAGGCATCTTATACCAATATCCACTAGAAATTCAGAAATATTGCATGATATATAATATCCGAAATTGATGCCAAACTGTATGAAAGGGATTAAAAAGTAGATTTTTTTAAGTTCCTCGGAAACCCACGGCGTTTTCCGCTGGAGACTTAATAATGGCAAAGACTTTTACGTGATGAAAAAGTTTACGATATGCTACGATCTGATGGAAAACCTATGTTAAATATGGAAAATGACGCAATTCTGAAGTTATGATTTGGTTTTAAATTTATTTTTACAAGAACAATTTATTATTGTTAGTCCAAATGCCGAACTTTAGCCATGAAGTAAATAAATTATAATCATTATGAATATTTTGGATTTTACAATGTCTACATCGAAACCTTGTAGTGTTATTGCTTTATATAGTGGAATTGTACAAATTTCCTTGTGCCATTCCTTCTGAAATATGGAATCACACAATGTTATGGCTTCCCTAGAGGCTCATGTAATTATTATACATATATATATATATATATATATATATATATATATATATATATATATATACATAAAGACGCCATCATTATAATCAGTCATTATGCCTTTTTAAAACAACATCCGTTAGTAATCATAGGGACTTTAAAAAAAATATTTCGGCCGAAAACAATGTTCGAGCGATATCAAAACTCGAAAGATACTCGGCGCCTCCGCACAGCATTAGCAAACAAGAGAATGGCCATTATGATTCCACATTAGAGAACGATTACAAAAGGAAAAGTGGTGGAGTAATTTCCCCAAATGGAAATGGGATTTAAAAAGCGGGATTCGGCAAGCTGATGATACGTTTCGCGGCGGCATAAGATATTAATTCGAAGCAAGGTTGAATTTTTTAATGATATTCGACGACTAAATGATACGTTTTCACTGAGGTAAATTCACAATTTGCGCATTTATCCACTTCTTATGTTGAAACTAATAAGTGTAAGAAATTGCAAGTCAAACTTTTCGTAGAAATATAGAAAATACGCCGCCTTAATGGAAACTATTGAAACGCGTAGCGGATGGCTTGCCATTTCGATAGGAATATAAAGATAATATTAACGATTTGAAAATAAATTTGGTAAATTACCATGATATCCTTATATACCTCGTTGAGATTTTTTCCTTCGTTTTGTGTTGTTCAGAGAAATTGAATGTATTTGCAAGGCCGTCTTAAAAAAATGAGAACCCTATGGGCAAATAATATGAAGCGCACTCATAATGACGGCGTGTCGCATAATTTTAATGAACAATAGAAAAAAATAAAATCATAATTTTAGATTTAATATAGAATTTATTAATCATAAATAAAAACAAATCGCATTTCTTCATGATAAGATCTGATGTGGCCACCAAATGATTTTCTCCATATCTGTAATATTTGTAAAAATTCCGAATAGGTTAGATAATAATAAATACTTTAAGAAACTGCGAGAATATTTTACTTTAAAAATCTGATGTGGACAACACATGACTTTCTCCATACCTAAAATATTTCCAAAAATTCCAAATAGGTTAAATAATAAAAAATATTTTAAAAAACTGCAAAAGATTTTTAGACACACCGGTAGATTCTAACCTCCAATAACACAATCTGATGTGGCCACCACTTGTCTTTCTCCATATCTGTAATATTTCTAAAATTTCCAAATGGGTTACATAATAATAAATATCTTAAGAAACGAGAAAATTTTAGACTTGACAAAGAACAGAAATAAACTCAAACCATAGCCTTCTGACATTGTGACTTTTATAAAAATGTTAAATATAAAATTTCGCTTAGGTGATTAATAGTTTTTGAGTTAGAGCACCCACAAAAAGCTATCAAATACACACACACAGAGAGACATCATCGAGAAAATGGTCAAAACGTGTTCAGGGGACCTCAAAACGTATATTTCCGTTGAAATCTAGAAGTCTATTTTTTTGTGAATACAATACTTTCCACTATATTACGTATATGGAGAAAGTAAAAAGAACAGAAACAAATGCAAACCACAGCCTACTAATACTGGATATAGCCACAAAGCTCCAACAATTAAGAAAAGAAAAAGGAGAGTTACTAAGACGTAACTAAACGTCAATTGTTAACAATAATCGGTAGGTGGCGTGGTGGTGGCAGCTAAAATATAAGATATATCTTAAACGATGAATTATATGGAAGCATGTTTCAAACAAAGATTGTAGAAAATAAATTTTTTTACAACCTTTATTCCCATAAAATTTTATATTTATCAAATATTAAAGCAAATATTTCAAAATATATGATGCGACAAAAGTAAACATCCTGTTGACCGATTTTTTGCAAAAACTAATCAATTCTTGTGACTTTTATAAAAATGTTAAATATAAAATTTCGCGATGACGTGATTAATAGTTTTTGAGTTATAGCACCCACAAAAAGCTATTACAAACACACCCACAGACATCATCGAGAAAATGGTCAAAACGTGTTCAGGGGACCTCAAAACGTATACTTCCGTTGAAATCTCGAAGTCGATTTTTTTCATGAATACAATATTTTCCCCTATACTACGTATATGGAGAAAGTAAAAACTAATTGTGTGTGGCTCCGGCGCCCTTAAAAAGCTGAAGCCCAATTAGCCCAATGGTTAGGCGGCTTTGTATTTTTACTTTCTCCATATACGAAGTAAAGAGAAAGTAACATTTTATGAAAAAAAATCTCGAATTCGAGATTTCAACAGAAATACATTTTTTAAGGTCCCCCTGATCACGTTTTGGCTATTTTTCCGATGATGTCTGTGGGTGTGCCTGTGACCGGGATTTTGTTGCTGCTCTAACTCAAAAGTAATTAATCAAATCAAAACGAAATTTCATATTTGACATTTTTGTTTAAAGAAGAAGTGCTGGTCAGTTTTTGACAAACATCGGTCAACCGGAAGTGGGTGTTTACTCGTTTCATTTAACCGTTTTTTTAATGTTTGCTTTAATATTTGATAAATGTAAAAACATAATAGAATGAATGTTGTAGGAAATTTAATTTTATACGATGTTTGTTCGAAACATTTTCTCATATAATGCATTGTTAAAGAGATATTTAAAAGCTAAATTATTTATCTGCCACCGCCACACCACCTACCGGCGACTATTGTAAACGCTCCTTATTATCTTATTAATTGTTGGAGCTTCGGGATATATTCAATATCAGAAGGCTACAGTTTAAGTTTATTTCTGTTCTTTGTAAGGTCTTTTGAATTTTTCTTGCAGTTCCTTCAAATATTTATTATCATTTAACCTATTTGGAATTTTTAGAAATATTGCAGGTATGGTGGTGGCCACATCAGATTTTTTTACATTATTGTGGTCTATAGATAATTATGCAATCATTTCTGCGATAAACGCAAAAATAACTAATGAAAAATGGCAATCAAACCTCATGTGATATTCCCATAAAGTTACAGTTTAATAAAAGTATCAGCCATCGTTTACTTTAATAGGCATCTGATTTGAGGAAACTAAATATCGTCATAGTTTGATTTCTACCAGAATACTTTGTATTCGCGTCTTAGGTGTCGCTAATATACGGTTTCACTTGATGTAAAAATAAGAATGTTTACAGAAATTATATTTTCCTCAATGTAATTCTGCAAAATTACCGTTATCTACATGTTGATCGCCATTATTTTACTCATATTAAACGCTTAAATATGTCAAAATTATTGACTCATCGGACTCGACAGAAATGAACAAGTCTCTCTGATAATCAAGAATCCTAAGAGTGATTTTAATTACTCATTCGCTGGTTATAACCTTGAACGTTTGTTCGCAAAATTTCACTTTGGATTGTTTCTGTTTCAAATGCTAACACAAAAAAACTCGTTATTTTGCTATATCCGTATGTTATAAATGAGTTCCTCTCTATTTATGTTCCAAACGATTTCCAGCTGCGAACAAGAATCGATATAGTTTATATTCCAGAAATACACAAGTATCTGAAAAGGAAATATAAAGTACCGCCAATATAAGAGAGCAAAATTGCAATTATACGTAAGGGAAAAAGAACAACGGAAAGGAGATTTAATGCTTAGCGAGAAAAATAAGGTGCTCCGGGCGCAAAATAGCAAAAAAATGAAGACTGCGGGTCGAGAAGGGGGAAAAAACATACGACTTTATGCGTCGGAGAAGAGAAGGAGAAGTATATAGGACCGGAAGGAAGATTCCGTGGGAAAGAAGAAAAAAATAAGGAAAAAGATTGAGGAATTGCTGGAATGAGGGAAGAGGAGGATCTTGGGGAGGAAAGGGTCATCCGAAAAGAGTGCCCTCGGCCGAGTCAAGGTGAAGGAAGGGGAGGGAAGCTGGGACGGAAACTCTTCTGAGGCAGTTCCCGGAGTGTCGAGACTTGAAACATGTAGGATCGTTAGGAGAGTAAGAGTTACAACGATCGAGTGAAAAATAAAGAGAAAGTGTGTTCCCACCCAGCTCTTCCTCCTCCTCCCCCATCTACACCGACGCCGTTCCAAGTCCTAAATCCATCTCAATATCCACCCTCCCAATCTTTCCCTCCACTCCTTCCCTCCCTCCACTCCTTGCCTCCCTCCAATCCTCCTCTCACTCCATTATTTTCCTCCCTCAATTCCTTCCCTCCCTCCATTCCTATCCTCCCTCCATTGCTACTCTCCCTCCATTACTCCGCTCCCTCAATTCTCCCCCCTCAATTCTTCTCCTTTCTCCATTTATCCCCCCCCTCAATTCCGCCCTCCCTCAATTCCTCCCCTCCCTCCATTCCTCCCCTCTCTCTACTCCTCCCCTACCCCCATTCCTCCCTTCCCTTCATTCATCCACCCTCCTTTCCATCTCTTCAGCATCGTGACTGACGATCCCGTTAAAAACTTTTCCTCCCTTACTTCCTGCCTCCGGGGATCTCCGATCCAATCTATGGAATGGCCTCTCTCGCTCCTCTACTTCTTAACGCCCTCGTCTGCCTCCGTCCGATCTACCCCGCCTCTACCCATCCCTACCCCCTAAAAAAAGAGAAAAATGCTGAACTCTCGCGCGAGTCCACCCTCAAGAAATCACCATCGAAACCTTCCCTGCACCCCCTTAATATTTCCTAGAGTGTGTGTCTGCAAAATACCCCTCCCCTTCCTTCCATCTCATCCCCCACGATACTCCTCCTCTTCAGGGCGGTGGCGATGAAAGTGTTTGGTACGGATGAATGGATAAAAGGGTGAAGTGTTTGGGATAGTGGTGCGAGGGAACTTCAAAAATGCATTCCTTGCGATTTATCTCCCGCCAGAAAAATTCTCGAAATAGGTTAGGAATACATAATCACAGAATTTATAACTCGGAAACATCCGCAAAAAGGTTTTGCTAAGAACATGAGCGGATTGCAAGCGTTGCATCACCGAATTCTGTAATTATGATGAGTAAATTCCACAAAGTGGAGATTTATTTCATGGATAGGTTTGGGATCACGATTGAAAACTATGCGACAACAACGAAAGAGGTACTATTTCTATATTCATCAAATAATTGTTACATTTTACACCAAAAAACTTGGAAAATCTCCTGGATAAGAATGAGGAAAATTGGAAATATCTCCTTTGCAAATACAAATATGCCACATTACGGTTTTATTGCTAAAAAGTATTTTCCAATAAGTCAAAGTGGCCTAAAATGATATTCCTTGGAAACTATTTTGCTCAAAACGCCCATACAAAACTCATAAAAATCAGTCAAGTGGATTATGAGACCCAGGATGCAGTTGGATGGAAGGACCTCCACCCTATGCATTTGCTTCGTAAAATGACGAAGATTACATCTGAATGAATGAGGGAATGAGAATATAAAATAGTTAAAAAGGAGGGTTGGCAGGAATTGGGGATGGGACGGGGGAAAACACTTAATTGTTTTGAGCGGTCCCTTTGATTGTGCGAAGAGTTTGTAAGAGGGAGGAGTTAACAGTAATGCAGAAATAAGAGCAGGGGAAGTCAAAAGAAGGTGAGAAGGGAGTAGAGAAAAGAGGGAGTGAAGAAGAAACTGGAGAAGAGAGAGTGGAGAAGGAAGGTAGTGGAGAAGAAAGCAGGGAAAAGAGCGGAGAAGAGAGGGAGTGGGGAAGAGATGGAGTGGGGAAGAGAGGGAGTAGAGAATGAAGGAAGTGAAGAAGGAAGGGAGTGGGTAAGAAATTGGAGAAGAGATGGAGTGGATAAGGAATGGAGTGGATAAGGAATGGAGTGGATAAGGAATGGAGTGGAGAAGGCAGGGAGTGGAGAAGGCAGGGAGTGGATAAGGGAGGGAGTGGAAAAGAGGAGATGGCAGAGAATAAAGGAAGCCTGAAGGATTGAGGGGCATCAAAATTTTATTCGGCAATGGGATTCGATAATTATGGGCCCGCGCGACTTCTCTCTAAATACGCTCATAGCGCAATGCTTAGCGAGGATTTCTCATGGATCTCTCCGGAATTTTAGAAAATATATAAATCGAGGCGGAAGGTATTAATATTGTGGCACGACAGAGAAGACGAAACGCTGCTACATGAGTGAAAGTCTTCCTTACTCTCTTTAAAAAAATGTTTCGTATGGATTTTGGAACACTTTTTTTACAGCTCAATTTGAACAGCAATTCGCTGAAAATGACTGTGACAAATAAAAATATCTTGAAATTCTGATTCGATTAAAATCTCACGATTATCATTTTCTCTTCGTGTAAAATGCAAGCTTTTTAAGTGATTCGAACCTTTCAGTTAATGGTAGAGATGTGATAATTTAAAAATAAATTTTCATTAAAAAGAGGAAATAACTGCTATGCCGTAATTTAATAAATAGAGTGCCGTACAAAGGTAGAGAGAGAGGAAAAATAAAAGGAAGGTTAAATAAAAATAAAACAAAAGGCGAAGGACCGTATACAAGATCTCCCATAACCCTTTAAACAAAATTATATCTGAAAAAAAATACCTTAAAATCTTGTAATACAATAATTTTCAAAGAACTACTATGACAAATAAATATCTCTAATCCTAATATCCTCAAAATATATTGCCATCCAAAACTTCAGAAGCATTGTTTCTGCCATCAATTCCCCCACCTACAAAATCTACCGCTGGCCAAACGAACCATTAAAAGACTTATGCAAGGTTTTAACCAGTCCTTCAGCCATAAATTTATTGGTAAAGCCAATACATTTCACCCACTATGTGTCCGACTGGCCACGTATCACTGTCGAAGCAGGTTCGCCCGGATGATGTCCACATAGTGGGTGAAATGTACCAATAAATTTATGGCTGAAGGAGTGGTTAATACCTTGAGTGAGTAGCCATAAGAACTAAGCCGCCAATCAAAGACGCATGCATTGAAAAAAAACATTTTATCGACATAATTAAAATTTTTATTCTCACAGATACTGAAATATTAGTTCTCTTTGATATTACGTCTCTCTTCTCTAATGAGCCTATAGAAGATACCATTAACTTCCTTGAAAGTTGGCTCAAACAACAAAACCTTCCACAGCAAGCAGTTGATGAAAATGTCCTATTAAAACGTCTTTGCATGCAACCGTTCTTCTTTCAAATCAGCAACTTCTTTCTATCGACAAAACCACGGCTCAACAATGGGAAATTCTCTCTCCCGCTTCTTAGCAGATCTTTTCATGACTAACTTTGAAAAACATTGCAAGAATCATTTCAAGTATTTCCCCGAGGATATGGTTACGTTACGTTGATGACGCCTTCGCTATATTTGGCACTTCTAAATGGTATCAAATTTTTTTTTTACAAGATCTAAACGATCAATATGACTTCATTAAATTTACATATGAAGAGGAAAAACAACACACTTCCGCTTTTAGATTTACTCATTAAAAGAATAGATAATTGATTAAAATTCAACATATACCGCAAACCCACACACACAGATAAATACATTCCGCAAGATTCTAATTATCACATCACACATAAACTAGCCGCTTTCCACTACATCATCCGCATTTTACATGCACCCCTTTCAATAGATGACTTCCATAAAGAATTAACCCGGATCAAAAACCGCTCAAAACATAACGGATATCACACGCAAATCATTCATAAGATACTATGAAAACACAAGCACAGGCTCAAAATTAACAAATCTGAGGTGACCACCACATGACTTTCTCCATATCTGTAATATTTCTAAAAATTCCAAATAGGTTACATAATAAATATTATAAGAAACTGCGAGTAAATTTCAGACTTTACAAAGAAAAGAAATAAACTCAAACCATAGCCTTCTGGTATTGAATATAGCCACAAAGCTCCAACAATTAAGAAAAAAAGGGGCGATAACTAAGACGTATCGAAGTGTCAATTGTTAACAATACTGATAGGTAGGTGGCGTGGTTTTGGCAGCTAAAAATATAAGATATCTTTTAAACAATGCAATATATGGGAAAATGATTCAAAAAAAGATTGTAGAAAATTCAATTTCCTACAACTTTTATTACAGGATGTTTTAAATATATCAAATATCAAAGCAAATATATCAAAATAACGGATGTGACAAGAGTACACACCAACTTCCGGTTGACTGATTTTCACCAAAAACTAATTAGTTCTTGTAACATTTATAAAAATGTTAAATAAAAATTCTCATAGACGTTATTAATAACTTTTGAGTTAGAGCACCCATAACAGAGCTGCCACACAGACATCATCGAGAAAATGGTCAAAACGTGTTCATGGGACCTCAAAACGTGTATTTCCGTTGAAATCTCCAAGGCGACTTTTTTCATGAAAACAATACTTTCCCCTATACTACGTAAGGAGAAAGTAAAAACACACCACACTTACAAACACCTTCAAGAACTCCAATCAAAGTTTCTTATGCTCCCGGAATTACAAATAAATTTCAGAGGATCTTCTCCAAATTTGATTTACACACAGCACAAGTACATAGCAATAAACTTGTAGACTTCTCAACAATCCCAAAGACAAGATGCTAGACATACAAAAATGCGGATTATATACAATATCTTGTGGGGCATGTGACAAAATTAACATAGGGCAGACTAAAAGGAACTTAAAAACACGTTTTAAAGAACACATTGCTCATTTAAACATGACATGTTGCAATTCCAATTTCGCAGCACACACACAAATAAACAACCATCCTAACGCCATTCAGAACCTAAAATTATTGAAAACCGTGCACCAAGATTCGAAACTAGATTCCTATGAGATTATAATTTATAAATCAACAGATACAGAGACATTGTAATAAATGACGATCGAGGTACAATTTCGTTTTCCCCGCTTTTCACGCTAACGGCTTAATCCCTACCCTTCCCTTCCTTCCACTATCACACTTACAGAATACATCTACATCTACCTATTACTCAGAAAGTCACCTTGACGGTGGATGGCAGGGGGTGCCGCGCACCAAGTTCCTAACTAATTATTATTCACTTATCTATTGTGGTCACGTATTGTCCTAGGGAAAAAGGACTCCGCGAATCTTGTCCTTATTATCCCTCCGTCCGATTTACGTTGGTTGTCGAATAATATCTTTCATTTCATTTACAAATATCTCCCACCTATATTTATCTAGAAGTCTCGCCTGTAATCTATGATCTTTCAACGATGGCCAATTCAACTCTTCAATGAGTAACGTAACGCTCTGTTTGTTATAGTAATTCTTTTTCACGAATCTAGCTGTTCGCCGCTGTATTTTTTCTAAATCCTTGACGAGTCCCCTCTGATATGGATTCCAAACCGCTGCTGCGTATTCCATTTGAGGTCTAACCAAGGATAAATAACAGGAATACGTTACCCTTTCAAAATACATCACCTACTGATGATGAGAGCTTGGATCTTGAAACGCGATTGGACATTTTAATAAACGTGCAATATTTTGAGTGCTGCTATTCCTCTCTTGTATTATATTATTTAATTATATTTTTATTTCTTATTTTCACAATTTCCTCGGTTTTAACTATTTTATTATTTTTTTAATCGTGTGTGTCAGTCACTTTTTAATGCTTGCGTCAATAAGCTGTGATGCGGTAAGGAGACGTTTGACTTTTATTTCGGAAGTGTTCTACTAGACTCCATGAAAACTGTTAATTTCTTTCCTTAATTTTTATTTAATCCTCCTTTTGTTTTTCCTCTTACCTTTGTACGACACTCCATTAAATTTCGGCACAGGATTTGTTTCCTCTCTCTAGCTTGTCTTCGCCATATCCTCCACTCACTATTAATATTAAATTCATATTGTTGAGATATTTAAGGTGAATTAAAAGAGATTTCATTCAAAAAATAATTTAGGCAATCCAAAAGAATAAAACTCTCTTATATAAGGTATTCTAAGCGGCAATCATAGACCTATGTTTCATTTACTTTATATCAATGCACTTGAATGCGATTCTTCAAGTTGCTATACGAACAAAAGCCATTAATTAATTCGTTATAACTTTTTGTTTTTATACTGTACAAAAATTGTAAAATTAAAATTAATCAAATAGTAAAAAAATTCGGATATTTAATGTAATCATCATCATCATGCTGCTGTCCGAAGAAAGGTTTCAGCTGAATCGCTGCCTCCATCACTCTCTCTCCATTGAAGTCTCATTTGTACCGCTTTAAGTACTATATTCCTGCTTTAAATTCTCTAATATTCCTATTATTTTTCTCCCTCTTCCTCTTGCTCAACTAATTTTGCCTTATAAGATCGTCCTTTGTAAACATTGTCTTCTCAATATGTGCCCTACCCAATTTGAAATTCCTTTCCTCATTGTTTTAATTAGCGTCCTTTCTTCTCCCACCATTTCTAATACTTCTTCGTTTCTCTTCCCCTTCGTCCATTTCACTTTCATCATCCTTTATTTTCAATGGTCGAAATCCACAGTTATGAACTACTATAAAGTGAATACAAAGCAATTAATTTGATATTTCTCTGCGAAAAATTCATAAATAGCATAGGGATGATGCGAACATCGTTCTAGCTTAACAAAAGCAGCAGTTAAGAAACACCATAGCAAAGAGAGAGAAAGGAATTTTTTTCAAAACTTATTTCACCGAGAAACGCATAAATACTAGCACGCTAATTCGGGCATAAATCTACTTCATAAATAGAAACTCCCCTCCTACGTCCAGATCCGAGCCATTTTTACCTTTCGGTGGGAAAGGGACAAAACACACACCTTTCTATTCCGAAATCCGAGGGATTAAAAGCCCCCTAGGCTTCTTTCTCCCTATCAGGGCCACGCCAAGTGTGTCTGGCGCCCGGGTGCAAGATTTTTCTGTGGCTCCCGCATGCTAGCGAATTTTGCGGTATGAACAAATATGACTTTTTTCATCGATAGAGAGTGCAGACAAGCTGATGGATTTCTGTCGATGTATCCCAGAACGAACTGATTGAAATAATTCGTTGCATAAATATAAAGATAAATATATAATATAATATCTGCTTGAACGAAACTTATAAAACGCCGCATATTTGATTAAAAGTCTATACTCTGTCCCCTTACCTTACCTTATCAGAAATTCTAATATTTTTGGGTTATCCTGTCAATTTACAAGCCTAATTAGATGCGGTATTTATTTCGACTATAAGAAAACAAAACTTCAATTATGCATGCATTTCTACGTCCAAGTCCCGGCTTCGTATTTTCATTTTAAGATATTTAAAAATCCAATGAAGAGGTAGATATCAATAATTCGATTATTATTTGGAGAAATTGTTATGGAATTTTAATTCGATACATCTACATACGACCACCGAAATACAGCATATGGCAAAATTCACGCAATATCATGTTATATTAATTTTGCGTTTCGGTATTTGACATTACTAAAAGTATAGTTTAATAATAGAATTAAATGATTACTTTAATAGGGAATAGTATAGATACATGTATAAATAAATTACTATACAAGTAACTATAAAACAAAATATTGTAAGACTAAGATGGTTAAGAAGACAAAGAAATAAAACTAATAATTTGCATTATATCAGAAAAATTCCATTTACCAGATTTTATTGATTTTTCGATCGCATTTCAAATATACCCACTCATGGCAATTGTACTTTGTTTGGTTTTTGGTCATAAAAGATGTTGATTAATTTTCTAGTTATTGAATAGAATTTAAACATCCATTGCGTTTAATTTTATTTATTGAATTTTATTAAAGTATTTTTTAAAACTGCTTAGAACAATCCTCAAACTCGCGCTCCTACCAAAACATTTGACTCATTCCCCACCTTTTAATAATAGATACCAGAACATATATCAAACATTTTTTAGCAATCCACCTTTAAAGATATTTTAGACCTACCTCTCGAACTTTTATAACTTTCTGAGTATTAGCAAACCATCGCGGATCTATATGATGTACAAATAAGTGCGAAACCAAACGTAACCCAATATACACACACTTATTTGGAAAGTTGTTAATAATAATAATTTCCACTAATAAAACTAGTCTACATTATCTTCTATAAGGATATAATTACCAAATAAAGAGTCGTGCAAATACAAAACACTAGCGCCAGGCTTACGACAAAATGATCCTCCTGCTATTCCGCCGATCCTCGTTCTTCTAAATAAAGGAATCCTTTCTTATTCAAAAGTTATCTTGTGTATATAAATCGATAAATTTATGTGGACTCGATACAAGGGCCGAATACAGGAGTACATTACTGTAAACTCACTCTTCAAAAATGAGTGAACATTCAATAGGGTTAATAGTTAAAATTGTTATGATGTTATAATTATGACAGATTTAGCTGTATATTCAAGCTATCTTTTATAACTACTTACCTACATTTTTATCAAAAACTCAAAACAACTGAGGATTTATGAGCGGAAAGCAATAACAGAATTTTCGAGTAGAAAATGAAACACGTTATATGTAATACCTCCTCGATTAAATAAAAAAAATAAATACTACGTATGTGCAGTTTTCTTCTGCATGAACGATGATCTCCTCAGCTCCAAAAAGAAATTTGTTTTCGCTGAACGAAGTATAGGTACTATCTTCCTATCTTTAAGTATCACACACTTCTGTTCACACACCGTTGAGGAAAAGCGATAATTCTCCAACAAAAGCTCAAGAAATATAAGAGCTTTGCACTATTTCGAAATGAATATGAACGTTAACGTAGAAGGGGGATCGTGAAGGAGTAAGAAAAGCTATTTTAAATCAATTTAAAACAGATTTGGAATTTTCAAGACTCGGTAAGAGGGAGAATTAAAAATTTTTTAGACATCTGGTATTCTTCCAGGGAAATGATTTATGGTACAGGCCGATGGTACTCAGGGGCGGACCAATGTATTTTGATGCCCCGGGTGAGAAAGTGCTCCAGCGCTCCCGTCCGTAAATTTTTGTATAGCTATTTTTAGAAGAACTTGCTCATTTATCCATTGCTCTGTAAAATAATTGATAATGAAAGGAAATAGGAATTCCATGTAGATTTGATGTAAATTTGTTTTCAAATTGTATTCACTTGCAAGTATTATATGCATAGATGATTGATTTAGTGCCCAGAATACATTGGCGCCCCGAGCAGCCGCCCTGCTCGCCCCTACCTCGGGCCGGTCCTGATGGTACTTTACCAAAGGATTAGTTGGAGCTCCTCGCTAGGGTCGGGATAGTAATTAACAGAGTAGCGCCCCCACCTCCTGGCAACTCCTACGGTGAACCCATTTTCGGTCGCCACTGATACGTGTCATAGCGTCCTTAAGTCACGCGACCGCGTATCGCAAGGGGTCGGAAAATTTTTGCTTAGAAAATTCGTGTCATTTTAGTATCTCCCACTTTCCCTTTTCACTCTGACCAAGGAGGAAACATTCCCAAACAGAATGCACAACTCGAATTGCAGCAATATATAGATACAAATACCTTAATGGGAAGGCGCCCCGGCAAATCGGCGCCCGGGTGCATTGCACCCACTGCACCCCGTATAGGCGCACCCCTGCTCCCTATCACCTCCCACCCACCCATCTCTCTCTTTCTCCTCTCTCATTCGTATCATTTACTTTCTCCCATGATTTTCTCTCTCTCTCTCTCTCTCTCTCTACACCACGCCCCTTCCTTTCCCCTTCATCCTCAAAGCTCAACCTTCTTCGCCTCTTCCCCTTATCACGCCATAGCTCAGTCGTTAAAACTCCACTAAGTTTCTTCCTGTTCCCATAACCTATTACGTCCTCATCGCCTATGCCTCAAAGCTGTCGGATTTCTTTTGATACAATATCACACTATAACGTTGCACTTACACACAAATATGCAAAACTTCATACAAAGTATAATTTTGAGTATGATAATGATTACATGTATATTTGACCATTCAAGTCAATATTTCTTTGTCACATGGCTCTTAAAACCAATTACTAGAGACGTCTTAGGTAATATACGAGTATATCACTCATTAAATGTGATTTTACTGCTAATTTATATTTTGGTGGCTTTAAGAGTTCGCTTAGCGTATCATCCCGAAGCTATAATAATCCAAGAAGTTGATTAGCCAAAAATACACAAACACTATAATCCCGAAGAGTAGCTGAAATTCCAGGATAAATACTCCAAGTAGATCAGCAAACAAACGAACGAGTAAGGGAACCCGCAGTTTCATTGAGTTCTAAACCACGTTGTGGAACTGTCCGTCAAAATGACGTGTAGGCATGACTAAAGTAGGTGTGTTGCCGGACAACTCAACGACAGTAGCGCTGATAGCGTGACCTAACCGGGCGGGCATAAGCGCCTCCTGAACGCGGCCATTATCAGACCTCGTGTATATTTTTATACAGATCTAACTAAATTGTGCAATCTGTGCCGTGAATAGGCGTCGAATGACACCTGACCCGATCCGTTGAGAACCCTAGGAGAAATTCTGCGGAAAACGACCGCATGTTGGCGTATAAATACATAGATAGATAGATAGATATATAAATAGATTGATAGATCGTTTTTCATTGTTTGATATAAGCGCCAAATATGGGTAAAAAAAGCTCGATTGAAGATTCTAAACCGAATCCGCTGTGGGTGAATTACCGTTTTACGTTTATTCGACTTTGTGTATTTTCAGCGTGAATCGTGATGCAAGCTCGAAAACTCGATTTTAAAAGTGTCAATATTTAAAACATTGCAGCCCAAGTAGTAAACGATACAACTTAAATAAATAACTAGAAGATTTGCACGGCTTTTGCCATTTTAATTTCGAACGTTTCTTACAACACTGCAGACGCGCTCGAAATTAGTTGGAATAAAAAAATCATTTTACCCGTTCATTCTAGTCCCAAAAACACCCTTCTTCTATCAACTCTTTGGTTCTTTCTCATTCTCATCTCCATATCGGCCCCTCTATTTCTTCCGTCCCCCTTACCCCAATCTGTTCCGTGCGACTGAACTCGCTCATTTTTCCTCCTTTGCTTTTCCTTCCTCCGTTCCTTCAGCCTTTTCATTCGCTAAATATATCCGTCCATTATTCTCCACCTGACATATCTCTTATTATGGTCGGTCTCATTTCTCTTTACCTCTCCTCTACACACTTTCCTTTACTCTCTCTCTCTCCTATTGCCTTCCTTAGACCTCCACCTTGTTCTCGATCCCTCCCGTCAATTCCCCTCCACAAATCACAAGCCACTCCCACGCTGTTCTCCTGGATTCACAATCCTCCTCCAACTTACACCACGACGTTTACCTCAACTGTCCCTCCGTTCCTTTCTCTATTTTATCCCGTCGAGTTTCAAATTCCTCCCTTACTCTCCGTCCGTCCTTTTTTCCTCCCAAGGCCTCCCTAACTACTCCTTCTTCACCTCCTTAATCTCTGATCTCCCTTATACTCCCTTTTCCCCTCCTATTCACCCTCCTCCTCCTATCCTATATCCTCCCCTTCTCCTCCTACTCTCCATTATCCTCCCGCGTTTCCTCCTACTCTCCCTTATCCTTCTTCTTCTCCTTCCCTTCCTTATCCTCATCCTTCACCTCTTATACTCCATTTTCTTCCTCTACATTATCCACCCCTTCGCTTACTCTCCCTTATCCTCCCACTTGTCCTCCTCTCCCTTATTCTCACACTCCTAATCCTATTCTAACTTATCCACCACCTTCCCCTACTTCTCTCCCTTATCCTCACTCTTCTCATCCTACTCTCCTTATTCTCCTAATTCTATTCCTACTCAACCTCCTCCTACACTCCCTTATTCTCCAACCTCTCCTCCTACTGTCCCTCTTCCTTCCCTATCCCCTCCTACTCTCCCTTACCGTCAATCTTCTCATCCAACTCTCACTTATCCGCCACAATCTCCTCCTACTCTCCATGCTCCGTATCTCCATTATCCTTCCAATTCTCTTTCTCGACCTTATCCTCCCCGTTCTCCTCTTACTCTCCCTCTTCCTTATATCCTTTATCCTCCCCATTCTCCTACTACTCACATTTCTCCTACACTCCCTTATCCTCCACCTGCTTCTCCTACATTCCTTTATCCCCCCTTCTCATCCTACTCACACTTATCCTACACCTTCTCCTCCTCTCCCTTATCCTCCC
Source organism: Tanypteryx hageni (assembly GCA_028673005.1). Lineage (NCBI taxonomy): Eukaryota > Metazoa > Arthropoda > Insecta > Odonata > Petaluridae > Tanypteryx > Tanypteryx hageni. The sequence continues at coordinate 76,541,116 of CM054114.1, read as the reverse complement.
CATTCTCTTACTATTCTCCCTTATCCTCCTTATTCTACTCCTCACCCTCCTCTTTCTCTCACTTTTCCTACTCATTCTCCACCTTCTTACCCTTCTTTCCCCTATCCTCCCCTTCTCCTCCTACTCACCCTCATCCTTCTCTCCCTTATCCTCCCACTTTTCCTCCGACTAACCCTTATCCTGCCCCTGTTCCTCCTACCCTCCCTCCTCCTACGCTCCCATATCCTCCACCTTTTTCTCCTACTATCCTTCATCCTATTCTCCTTTATGCTCCACCCTCTCCTCCTACTCGTCCCTTTCCTCTAAACCTCCCCCTTCTCCTCCTACTAGCACTTATCCTCCCCTTTCTCCTCCTACTCTCACTTATCCACCCCATCTCGTCCTACTCTCCCTCCTCCTTTCACTGATCTTTCCCCTACTCTTTCTCTCCCTTATCCACCACCTTCTCCTCTTACACTCCCTTTTCCTCAGCTCTTTTATCCTCCCTTTCTCCTACTCTCCCTTATCCTCCGCATTCTCGTCCTACTCTCCCTTATCCACCACCTTCTCCTACTCACATTCCTCTAATTCTCCCTTATCCTCCACTTTCTCCTCCTATTCTCCCTTATCCTCCACCTTATCCTACTAGTCTCCCTCCTCCTACCCTCCCTTATCCTCCACATTCTCCCCCGACTCTTCCTTATCCTCCACTTCTCATCCTACTTTCATTTATCATCCCTTTTCTCCTCCTATTCACCTTCCTCCTACACTTCCTTATCTTATCCTACACCTTCTCCTCCTACTCACCCATATCGTCCCCATTCTCCTCCTACTCACCCTTCTCCTTCTCTCCCTTATCCTCGCCATCCCTTCTCCTACTCTTCCTCCTCATTCTATCCTTAATGCCCTCCTTTCTCTTCATCTCCCTTCTCCTATTCCTCCCATATCCTACCTTTTCATATCCTTCACATTTGTTTCAACTCCACATCTTTTTCACTTGTACAACCTCACAGGCCAACCTGCCACGCGTTAAGGATTTTCTCTCCTTCCCTTTATCTCTTTCTCCCTCTTCATTTATCTCCTTGCTACTACTGCCCTGAAAATCGATCTCTTAGCCACCTCGTTTTTTCCTAATCTTATCCCCTCCCTCCCTTTCATGTATCTCTCTCTCTCTATCTCTTGCTCTCTAAATCTCTTACTTTTCTCTTCTTCTTTGACTTTCTTCCTCTTCTTTTCTTAATCCCCTCACTTCCTATGTTTTTTATTTATCCGCCTACCTCATCTCCATCCGCCTCCGCACTTATTTTCTCCATCACTTTCATTTTTTCTTTCCCGCCTCCCCAATCCCCACTACCGCTTTTTATCCCGCCTTTTTTCACCGTTTCTCTAGCCTATTCTCCATTCCAATACCTCCCTCCCTCCCTCTCTCTTTCCTGTTACTTTTTCTTTTCTCATTCCGACGCTCACGCACAGAACGAACTCCCTAAGGGAAATTCCCTCCCTCCTCTTTACACTCCAGTCCCTCCATTTTTTTCTCTCTCTCTTTCTCACTTTCCTCTTCTTCCCTCTTTCTCTCGCACTGTCGCCATTCACCTGTTCCCCAAGGTCTAACTCATATTCATTCACTCCGTAACACCTCTCCTCCTTTTATGTTTACTACACAATCTCTCCCTCTCTCCCTCACCCCCCTCCACAACAGTTCCACCAACCCCTATTCTCATTCTATTTACCCTGCTCCATCTTCCATCTCTCTCTTCCATTTAAGGTAACTTTTCTCATATACCTCCTTCCACGACGTCTCCCTTTTCTTTCCAGTATTACTACTGCTGCTTAAGATTCACCAACTCCCTCGGAATTCCGGTCTCTTTTGTTTTACTCTTGTATTTTTTATGATTACATCGCCTTCATCCCGCCTCCTTGGACGAGTTGTACAAAACAGTAGCAGTAATACGTTGTCAAAACATTTTTCTTCTTCATTGGGGCGTATAATTGAAAGTAGGCGCGTAATCTGGAATGCCACACTCAAGCATACACAAATCCATCCAAAAAACCACAAAAATACGAGTCCCTTTATTTCATATATTTACTCTCAAAATTCTGCCCGTGTTTTTTGTTCAAGGACTATACGATAGGGTATATTCTATTCCAAGAAGGCGCCTCCCAGAGGATGGCTCTACAACGTTCGCCATAACAATCATCTAATGTTACTTGATAATTGCTTGAATTTGATTTATTTATTTGAATAAGCTTCCGGGATCGGAGGTGCGGCGGAAACTACTCTTCCCCTTCTTGTTACATTCATATATATCTGTATATCAGGAGAATTATAACATAATTTATGGGCTTATTTGAGTTTGGTTTTCTGCGTCAATTACAGCATATTTTGAAGGCTAATGCGGACCGACATTTTAGACAAATTAAAATGAATCACCAGGAAAATCTCCATTTATCAGCATTAGCTGCAAAAACTTAATTTTTTTTATTTACTCTTAATATATTCTGAATTCCATCCAAAGTTCCTTCGTCATTAAGCGCAATAATAACGGCAAAGGTGAAACTTTACAGAATAAAATCCCGGACTTCATACTCCAAGGAAAATCATTACCAACAGATCTATCGGAAGGACCGTTGTTTTGTGTAACACTATCAATCTCACTATAATGAAATAAGATTATTTTGAAAGTAACTAAGTTAGACTACATTCGTCGTTAACTATCGTATCCTTTCGCTATGATTCTCTACACACTTAAACTTGACGACCTTACCAAAAAATAACATATGAGTTTGTCTGCACTAATTTCCCGACTTTCAGAGAATATATATAATACTATTCAGCATAGTATAAATTTATTAAGTGAAAAGTAACAATTTTAGTGTAAGTATGGAATAAATAAGCACTTAAATGTTTTCATCTCAATGAATGAGCGAAAATAATTGCTCCTATAGAATGCATAGCTTAAGACATATAGAATGTGGAAATACATATTTTAAATGATTCACATAATCTTCAAACTTTAGGTCCGCTTTAAAAGAAAATGAACTGTTAAATATTTTGTATAGCCTATTCGCCCCTACGAATATCATAACTGAACAAACAAACGGTGGATTACATATTTATGATAGTAACATAGTTCTAAAAATGAACACCATGGTTTTTTGGTTTTCTGTTAAAAAATCATGCATATCGCAGGATACGAGCTCTAAGATTTGTTCGCTAATTCAAATATGAATTGGTAAATGTTGTAGATCAAATATTAACAGTATCACCAGGCAAATTTATCTTCAAGCCACTAAAATACAATGAACAGTTTATCAATTACAAGTAAATGATTCCTTGAATCAACTGCAGCTGCAACAAAATCATTTTCTTATGAATAACACTACCCTCAATGTAAAAAACAAATTTCTCTCCATAAAGTTATCTCCTGGCGCAAACAAAACAACGCTTACTTTGCCATTGATGTTCCTTTTTGTTTTATATAGAGAAGAACTAAAATAACCGCCCCAACTTTAACAAGTGTTTGCCGCGTGCGTCAAAATCTTGTTAACGGTGAAATTGGCGAGTTGGCCGGAGACGGAAGGAATGAGCCACGGCGACTCGACCGCAATCCATCCTTCAATTTTCCGTATAACTCTTCCCCTTCTTTTAGAGTCCCACAATATCCTCACCCTCCTCCTTTTTCATAACTCCTGACTTTGCCTTTTTCTTTGACTCTTTTTCTGCCAACCTATTTCGAACTCCGCCAACCCTGCTTCCAACCCCACAGGTCCATTCCAAAGGAGGCAACCAAGCAATTCTTCTTTGTATAACGCCGTCCCTCTTTTCTCGCAAACCCCCACCGAAATCCTTCTTTCCACTCCTCTTACCTCCTTCACTTCCTTTGTTTATCCCTATCTTCCCTTTCTTACCCTTTCTGATTGTTCCTCTTTCTACCTCCTTACTTCCTTATCCTTCCTCCTGACTCCCTTTCCCACCTACCTTCCTCCCATTCCACCTACCATCTCATCTTTCTAACTACCCTTTCTATTTTTTCTCCCTTTCTCTCTCCTATCATTTTTATATTTTACACTTCCGCTCTTTTCCTCAACTTCTATTTCTCCCTCTCTTGCCTCACTCTCTCCTCTTTCTTCCCCGGCTCCATCTCCCTATTAAATGTCTCCCCTGTCACGCCTCATTCCTTCCTTCCTAGATGGACAAAGATACTGTCTACTCAAAATCTCGACCAAATAAAGACGTTTATCTACCTACATATCTATCTCATTCCCTGAATCTTCCCTCTCTCCATCAATTCACCATTATCTCTCCCTCCCTACTTTCCTCTATCCCTCATCCCACCCCATCTTTCCCATCTATCACTGCCTTACCCTCACCTCCTCCATCTTTCTTTAATTTCCCTTCTTTCCTCTCTTCCTTCTCCTCCTCCCTCACTCTCTCCACTCCTTAATTTTCCTCGCTCTCTCTTTTCCCTCCCCCTCAATCTCCATCTTGCTTTTTCCCAACTTTTCTTACCCAATCCTCCCTTCCCTCACCACCTGGCCCACCCCATTCTCCCTCCCTTCTCCCATAATCTCCGCTCCATCATTATTCCCACTCCCCTTTCTCGTCTCTCTCTCTCTCTCTCACTCTTCAATCCGTCTTGATCTTCTAATTTTTTTAAGGCGCCTTCGCGTTCTTCTTTTTACGCGCGTAACCTTACCTACTACTCCTCTTCTTTCTTTAATAATGCTCTTAGCCTCATGCGCTATGTTCTTTCTCCTTCCTTCGGATGTCGCATTCTCTTACGCCGGAGATATATATGAAAAAACCGAGAGGAAGAAGTTATGTCTCCTCGGAGCCGGTGTTTTAAAAACTGCAACTATCTTTGTATTTCTTTTACTCTCCCCAACTCTCTTTCTCTCTCTCTCTTGGAACACTTAAGCTTAATTAATTCCGGTAAACAATCGGGAGGCTAGGGAAAGTCTGCAAAACAAATGAACAACGGCAACCGTTAAAATAATTAAAAATCTGTGAGAAAACTAATGGTAAAATGCTAAGACTGCAGCAAAAATATGTCATTGTTTTCCACAAACATACTCGCAAACAAGCATGTATTTATTTTTTACTGCTCTGATAACAACTTCCTTATTAAGAAAACGTCCCTTTTTAACTAAGCCTTTGTGAAGGAACATGTTTCCAGGTACAGCGTCTTAATGACGGTTCTTAGGTTTGTCTTCTGAAGTATAATCTTACACGTTCCAGATAACAATGAAAAAGGGAACCCGCATAGGAAAATGAGGTTCATTTATTAAAACAATAAAATATTAATAAAAAGATAGTAATTCAAGAAGCATGACGACTGTAAATCCTTCGTAACGTCATCACACCTCTATTCTGCGCTTAATCAGTTGGGTGATTCTTTGAAAATACATCCTGCGTAAATTTGTAATCAACTACTGCAATGCGTGATTTAAATCGGAGATAACATACTGCAACACAAATGAACTCGAAAGAATTCTTTACTTTATTGAAAAAATAGCATCGCAAGTATCTTTTTAAAATTAAAAAATTTATTCATTGGTCGTAAGTTTAAGATGTTACTTAATCTGCAATTAGGTTTCTCAATAAAAATCATTTTTGCACTATAAATTCAACGTTAACTACATAAAATCTTACGACACTACTTATTCTAAAGATCCATCACCACTGCCATATTAAAAAATAAGTAACGACGAATTACCTGCCCGTAAACGACTAAAAATTTCAATAATACAAGAATTGAAACTAAGAAAACGACAATAAAATGGTATCTACTACGTGTAGGGGCCTGTTTTTCTCGGGACACTGTTGTGTCTGAAACCGCGTGTTTTGCGATTACCGTTTCAATTGGAGAGAAACATTGGAAAGTTGAACGTCCCTTTACTCATTTACTGCACCACGTAAACGCGGCATGACCTCCGCATGCCCTGATTATGTACGCCACCAGCAGATCCAACATCTAGCGATAACGCTACAAGTTTAGTACGCACTGCGATATTGGATAATGTTATAGGATAAATATTTGGTCCTTAACGTACACAGAATTTAATAACGCGGCAATGATTTCGAAGTATTGTAGGGCGTTTCCAAAGTATTTTTATCCGTATATCTAAATATTTATATACCCGCGAGTTTATTTTTTACCGTAATTAAACTCAAACAGCGCATTCTCGAGCACTTTTAACGGAGAGTAGTCGACCCACAGAAAACTTGCGGGCCGTTAAAAATAAACACAATGACTCTTCGCCTGCGGTCACGCGAAGGGAGCGATGTAAGAGAATTGACGATGAAATGAGTGCCGTAGGCACGAACGGAAAAAAACTGATATAAATAAACCTGGTAAAGGTTAAACGTAGGCGGAGGTAAGAATGAGCGCCTGAATTCGTCTAATGGGCGCAGCAAAGAGGTAGCGCGTAGGCTGAAAATATCCTCCTCGTCATTCAAAAGTCCCAAGAGTGAAGCCGTATCTATGAATCATAGCGAGAAGGAAATTAGTGACACCATTACTGGTAAGCCAATAGTGTTAGTATTTCCTTCTCTGAGACATGAAAAAGGGATCTTATTACACGCGTTAAAATTCCATATCGACTTCAATTTTGTCTCTGATATTCTAGCTAAACTTCAAGCGCAGTAGTGTGTGCGTGTAGGAGGACCTTTCTTTTTAAGCGTCATATATGCGCAATCCTCTAATTTCCAAAGCGTCACCTTCTTCCGATTCTATATATATTTTATAAAACACGCCGCAGCCCATATCGCCGAAAAAGTGAAGGATAATTACTGGCGAGTGATAAAAATATCTCGGAATAAAGGCAAACGTGCATACGAAGACGAGTATTTCTCGGATGTTTTGATTCCTTTGAGGGGAACATGGAGAGAAAATTGGTGTGAGACAGAAGGGTGTGGAATGAAAGGGAGCTAGTTATCGGTGAACGACTAGAGAAAAAGAGAGAGAGGGAGAGAATGGAACTGAGTTGAGAAGAGGTATTCAAATTGGCTGGGTCCATGGTTTATGGAATACAAAAAGAGGAGGGGCGCAAGGAGTGCGCGATTCGCCAAGATATCAGAGGAATGTCGTAAAAATAAAATCATCCTACGGGCGAGCTTCCATATGCTACGGTTTATAAAAAAGTCAAGTTGTGATAAACTGATATTTTTAATGCCATAGCAAACGGATTAAGTGAAGTGTATGAGCTTGTCTAGTTAATATGTGGAGATAATGATTAGTAGATCACCTATGAAAGATTTTTCTATCTTGAGAAAATGATGTATATATGAGAAATGAATTGATGGTTATAACAATAAATTCGATAAAAATTACCAAATTAAAACTACACTATATTCCCAACGTCTAATCTATTGAACATTCTTCGAATCAGTAAGGTTATATGGTGAAACTTCCACGGGTATAAGTACCCAAAAATGTATGTAACCAAAGAAATGAGTTTAGTGTTAGGAAAGCCATAAAAATTACAAAACTCGTTAACACAAAGTTGAAAGGCAGCAGAGAGTGTATAATTAAATATCGTCATCCAAGAAAAACATCCCCATTCTTTGATTTCCGTTTCGTGATTTTATACAAGCTTTGAATAATATCCATTACATCATCACTGCTTCAACGGCCAACCTAAAAATCTCGCCAATATTCCGTCGGTTCAACTAAATTACACCACTGCGGCTTTCACATTCTCCAAGTGAATGGTATCGCGTAAAGACCCGAGGTCGAAAAAGAACCCTCATTAAATAGTCTGAAAGGAAATCAAAGCAGCCGTTACAAATCAGTTTACAACAACGGGACGCCCCGTCAACGCCGAAAAGTTCCCTCTCATTCTTAGGCTCCAAAATAAACAAGAAAAAATAGAAGGATTTTTGAAGCCTAGCATCATCTCTTTCGATAAAAAAAATACCGCCGAGACAGACCTCTTTGACAATAAAGGGAAAACTGAAAGAGGATACGTTGGAAGATGCGGGGTTAAAAGAGAGGAGAGGGGGAAGAATATAACAGAGAGCAATCATCTCTCTCTTCAGCTTCCCGCTTAACCCATCCCCCCCCCCCCCCCCTCTTTTTACCTACTCCATCTCCTCTTCCCTTAACCTCTATTTTTGCAGCCGAGGAGATAAGAGGGAAGCATGGCTCTCAAAACTTCACTCCCGAGGCAAAGCTAAAGGGAGGTTTTCAGGGAACTCCTTGAGGAATTGCTCAGAGGCAAGCAAGGGAAACATCTCTCTAACCCCCTTCCCTATTCTCTCTCTCTCCTTTTCTCTTCCCCCACTCCAACCCCTTTATCCCAATTTCCTCCCCTCTCTTTCTCTCCCATTTATAGAAGATTCTCACCCCCCCACGCTCATCATACATTTTCCTTAAGTTTGGATTTATATGAGAGGTCGAGAGCACGTCCTGAGAGATTCGGTGAAGATAACGTAACGAGGTCGAAGAGGTTTTCTTGTGTATTTTTGTGTATGCATACACACATTATATACACACACACATATATATATATATATATACACACACACACACACACATATATATATATATATATATATATATATACCATGATTAAATATGTCTGTGTATGTATTCTACCGGAAACAGGTTGGTTAGGAATATGATTCGAGGAGAGAGAAAGAGGGGGGCTAACGGTCCCAAGGCTGTGGTTCGACCCTTTTGCTCTAATATCCGCCCCAGCCTCATACAGTTTTCCACTTTCTCGTCTCCGTTCCACCCTTCTTCTCATGTTTAATTCACTTTCCTTACTCTTTTCCCATGTATCCACTTAACACTACAAATGCTAAAATTTTCCGCTTTTCGCCATCATTTCTCACGCGCGATATCAAGTGCAAGGGTTTTCTAAATAACCCCCGCCGTAGCATGGCGACGAGGCCCATGATTTTTATTTTTGCTTGGAGAAGCTCAGCCAAATGTTTCTATCAAAGTTCCACATTTTATTTCGACAATCTGATTTCGCCGATTTTCCCGTGGAAATTCGCGTACAACGCTTGAATTTATTTCAGCATTATGATGATGCATCGCTAGTTACTTCCTATTATTTATTTTAAACACTTAGTGTTTTTCGCGTTAATTGACCATTTCAAGCTAGTTACCGACATCAAACTTAACACAATCATATTTTTGCAATAAAATAAAACTATTCACAAAAAATATAAAATTATCTAAACCTTAAGCACCATAACATATAAACAATGCTCCAAACAATCTAATCGCTGCCGTTTTTGGAGAAGTATTGTTTCTCATTTTTTCCCTTGATCAATTCCTGATATTATTTCAACCAAATTTCTTTCTAAAAGTTTCAAAGCTATAGTTTATATAAATAATGAATTTATATTCCTCTTTTCACCTATCAATGTAATCAATAGCTCTTTAACACGTTATGCACTTATTTCGTCAATTCGCGACCTTTGTAAACATTAATATTCCCATTATAATACGATGATTCCTGACGGAACTCTTGAATAAACGCCATAGCTTAAAATACCTCAGAAAGAATATATGTTTAAATTTAAATTACTCCTATTCAATTTTTCCGAGAAGTTACCACATTTCATTTCATTGTTTGAGAGTGGAGCAGCAATATAAAAATAAAAAAATAACGTTCCTTTGAAGTCTTTTGACCGTCAAATTCAATTCTTCCAAAGTTTCATGCAAAAATGCCAAATTTCTCTTCCCACTCTTCCTATTATTCGAATGTTTTCCTTCATTTTCTCACTATCCTCATCCTTTCTTCTTCTATATATCTATCATCTTCTCTTCTCCTCAGATTTTCCTCAAATTTACGTTTCATTCTCGTTCCTCCACACCATTTCCTTTTTATTAACTTTTCTCTCGATCCTACTTATTCCCATCCTTACTTTCTCTTTCATTCCAATTTGCGAAGCGCTACACGAACGGGTAACTCGAGTGGCGTTGTTTACAACCCTCGCTTCCCAACACCCCTCTCCTCTCCCTTCAGCTCCCCCAAAATTCCTCCTCCTTAGACTCCTTTCGTCGCAAATGATTGTCCCTTTTCGCAATCTACCCCTCCATCGCCCTCGCCGATCATGCGGCCGAATACGGAACTGTTGTCGGTGAATGCACAACATTCCTGCAGGAGGAGAAGAGTGGGAGGTGGGAAGGGGAGAGCAGCCGAAGTATATAAGGGAAGGAGAAAGCTAAGAGATCCCGCAACGACCGTAGATTCTCAGGCCACTGCGGAGGAAGTTACGATCTTCCCTCCGCTACCATTCGGAGAAGTTGCTATCTTTATGGATTTAAGAGGGGAGAGAATAGAATAGAAATGAAACACTGGCAAGCGACTAGTCTTCTTCCATGCAGTTCCATGCAAATGGAGCAAGAATTAAGATGATCTGCGGCGTGTAGTGGGGACAAAATGGGTTAAGTTCTCGAGCAGATGCCAGCGGCGAAAATATGCCGGACGTAGACATTCGGAATGGCGATATTTTCCAAAAAGTTGATGTTTATTGTGAAAACTTAAAGTAAAAATAAAGTAAAACCGGCCCGATTTTCCCAATAAAAAGAGATTCCTATTTTTTGACGTCTAATATGTTTATTAATTAAAAACTGGAATTTTTGGGACATTTTATTTAATATTATCGAAAAATTTGCAATTTGGATGGAGCGGATAAATGAGATAGAGAAAGGGCAAAAGCATAAAGAAATCCATCTGAATGACTATTTATTTAACCTCTTCTCTTTTGGGTGGAATAAGATTGGCAAAATAATTAATTCGACAGTTGATAGTTATAAACAAACAAAGTCGTTATTTTATCCTAAACAAACAAACTATTTCATATGTATTATTCAAGAAACTAATTCAAAAGAACCCTGCATAATATTAAGGTAATTTTTATATAATATAATCGATTCATATAATAAAATATGCCATAAAAACTGTGCCCCCTCCTTTCTCTCGTTTCTTCATTTCATGGAATACAATATTTTTTTACTCTCTATCTCTAGCTATATGTCCCCCTCTCTCTGCTTCAGAATTCCTCATTCTTAAAATATTGGGAAAATATCCGTTTCTGAGATCCAAACGAATTTTTAAGTATGGATTCAAATTCTCTCTTCCGCTGTACAATTGACCAAGTCACAACTTTGCATCTTCATTCTAACTAATTTAAAAAAGCAATGTTATGGGTATCAATGGCAACGCAACGCATTTCTTATGGCAAAATTCTTCATAACTTTTCAGATGTTTCCTGATTCTTTCGGGTTTATATCTACATACCTATTGGGTTTCTAATTCGAACATGCCACATCTACCCCGGTGAGGCACACGCACACAGACGGTTATACTACAGAATAAATGCATATGATACGGATTGTTTTACATTGCTAAAATAAGCTTCCCCGTATCATGACAAGAACAGTGATTTTGATCCCTCTTAATAAGATGGTCGAATTCAATTCGCGGAATAACTTAGATATAATAGAATCTACTTTTAAAAATGTCAGATTAAAATCAGCAAAACGGCTGCGGAAAAAAATGTATCATTACTCCGCGGAACGACAAATAGAGAAGAGGTAACAAAGGTAGCAGCATTCGAGGTGCACATTTCTTTTTTATTGCTGTAACCCTCTCTATAGCTGCACCTGCCATTATCACAAAGCCATTTTCGAGAAAAAATAACGAGAATATTACTAAACAAAGCACACACACACGGACGTATATAGAATTTTCCACCGTTGTAATCCCGGATATGACTACAGAGAGGGAAAAATGAGGAAAGGCGGGGAGATGAGGGGGGGAGAGTAAAATTTTCCTTTGTGAACATCGCTACTCTGGTCCGAGGCATAATTCAGAACGGCTCTTTCACAGTCGGAGTGCACATTAGGACGGGAGAGAGAAAGTAAAAGATACGTTGGAAATTTAAAAAAAGAGGGCCACCGCTCCGAATAAAAACATGGCGGGCCTTTCTCTCTCACTCGCGGAGGATAAATAATAGGACCACGACTAATAATTAAAAATAGGAACATCAAATGCACGGGTCGATGCACTCTTTGGCCTGAAGCCAAAATAAAGGATGAACTGTGAATGCGAAAAGGCCTCTTTCTCCTCCTCCCTCCACTACCTATTTATCCCCACCTACCCCCCTATCTCGCATCAGAGGTCGAACTCGACCCAGAACTGGTTGAACGCAGCTGTGCAATATTCCAATACGTTAGTCAGAACAAATCGGCATATGACAGGATTCGAGCCGTACATGGGCGTGGTAGAGGGAACAGCGAACTAGAAAGGCAGAGAAGAGTAACAAGAAACGAAGATATGTAGAGAGACAGATGGCTAGATTGTAGGAAAGAGAGAAAGACAGAGAGAGATAGAGAGAGTGAGGGATGGATGGATGAGAATTATAGAAACCACAGGGATCTATTACTGCATGCGAATACCTTGAGGACTTTCTCTACGGATGGGAAGTTAATGCCACTCGTTCAAATACAAAAAGTAATGAAGCTTGGGGTCTTGTGATCAATAATGCTTGAGAGATAGCGCGACTTAAAACTCTTTTATACACGGAGAACTGGGTCATGTTCGTAGGTAGGCTGAAAAATCAATGAAAATAAATAAATAAACATGACGTGTGAGAGCAAATATGCGTGTAAATATAAATAGGTCAAGAGATGAAGATGGATCTTTCTAGGAAAGTATACGTTTCATATGAGCAAAGATTACACTCTATAAGGTTTAAAAATATTAAATAAAGGAGAGCAGAGATGATCAATTTAAAATTAACTGCGTTTGCCCTTAAATAAAAATTCCATAAACTGTTTTTTATTTAAACGTATAGGTAATTAATATTGAGCGTTAGGATAGTTACATTGCTGATAAATGGTTATGAACTTTCGGTTAAGGTATTACCATAAAGAATACCGTAAGACTGGAAACTCGGGGGCCGGTAGTTGAAACAAAAAGTATTTTTTTAAACTAAGCAAGTAATTTTGGTTGAACGCTCAGATGAACACTTATGGCTAGTTGAATTAAGATAAATTGAGAACTCCTTCAGCCATAAAATTAACTTAAAGTCGCCCAATGCATTTCGCCCACTAAGTGGGCATCTTCAGGGGGTATGTTGCTTACGGCAGTTACCAAAGTCAACTGCGAGGGCAGACAAGAGACCGAGTGCTGAGGAAGTCGAAAAAACAAAAGAGATGCGTTAATTATTCAGCGACGGTGTTGTGTTGATCTGCCAGTTTGTATAAAGTTTCATTAAAATTAATGTCTGTGTTCATAAGTTGACTTTGGTCACTGCCGTAAGCAACATACCCCTTGAAGATGCTCATCTAGTGGGCGAAATGCATTGGGTTTAAGTTTATGGCTGAAGGAGTCCTCAATTTATCTTAAGTAAGTGATGATAGGGAGATTTCAGAGGACGAATGGTATTGGTAATACGAGTTGTCGGTCCTTGCATTCGGCAAGCACTTAAAAAAAACCTCCATATGCCAATATCTAGCGTCTTAAATAAAGCGATATCCAAGGCAACAGTATCTGTGCCACACGGAGCACAAATGTAGTATAATATAATAAATTTCAGGAGTTCTCGCAGAAGATTTGTCATTTTCGGAAAAATTAAGGCACCTATCCTGAATCTCCAAATTCTCTGTCAATCAACACACGTCCAAGTTTTTATATTTCATTTTATGATCTCTTTATTAATATTAGAAGTATCACCGTTTTGGAAATTTAATCAAAACAAATTTAATTTTCCTGTTCATTTCGTTCAATAATTGAAAGGAGTTAAAAACCTCTCGAAAAACTTAAAGAAACACGACATTAACATATTTTTCACGTTTGGCTATAATTTCTATTGTTGGATTGATGAAGTCATCATAAGTTTACATCGTAGTTCAAAATCAATGGCATTATAATAAAGTCCACCTATTTTCATTAAAAGCACTAAATTAATTCTATAATAGTATACAGATTATCAATCACCGTAATTAAAAGGAACAAAGTTACTTTATTTAATACTACTGTGTATATCGGAGGTGGCCAAACTTATTTACCCATGAGCCGCATACAGTAATATTCAGAAGTTCGAGAGCCGCATGAAATATTCTGTACTCATAAATTTACGAACAGAAAAGTACACTCTTTATTCGAAGCACTGCAGATATAATACATATCACTTAGACATCCTTAACACGTCTCAAATCATTGTGTTCTGTAGTGAAAACGTTGTCGCGCATATGAATGGAAATTTAAAAGAGCCGCATGCGACTCGCGAGCCGCAGTTTAGCCATCCCTGCTTTATAGCATGTTTTAAAATTATGACATCATCATGTATACGTCGTCAGTTGAAATCAACGAAATTTTAAAAAGCGTTAAGTCGACGCTGTTACGATACAGATTACCAATTCTCATTTAGAAGAATTAGACTCGTCGCTATAGTATTTGATATTTTTAATTGTTGAAAATATCCCTTTTTCCCATTAAAAATAAATTTTTACCCCAATTCGGCTTGAATTTTAAATGTCATGAAAAATTATGAATAAATAATAAACCTCCTTTTTATGCTTTTTTCGAGTTTCCATTTAAATTTTACCTAATTTAAAATGCAATTTTATAAGTATGATCGATTCCCATGCTTTAGTTACGGGTAGTAGAAATGAAACAACGGGATCGGAAACCCTCTTTAAAAATATTTGTTTTAGAACTTTGAATTTTTCCCGTCGGTTGTATCCAATAACCAATGTCAAATTCCATGTTCCGCTAAGCGGCAATTGATGAAACTTCCTGGCTGACCGACATCGAAACATAGATGAGCCATGACCAACAGGCAATTGAGGGAGTCGGCAATAACGGAGCATACCACCTAGGGCCCAGGGACATTAAATCACCTTCGAAGAGACAAAATTGCTGGTGAGGGAAGTCCTATTCTTCCCGAGGTTAATGCGAGAAGTAATTGAAATTGAAAAACACCAGAGCAATTTTAATTGAGACGACGGTTTCCGCAACAGCGCGACATGGAAGCGCTTATTCCAACGAAAAAGAGCAAGTGATGGAGTAACCGTTGAAACAAGGGCCGAAAAAGCTAATGAATAAGGGTTGCCACGGACCAATCACAAGGCATGAGGATATATACACTCTGTGTTCGAAGCACTGCAGATATAATACATATCTCTTAGACATCCTTAACACGTCTCAAATCATTGTGTTCTGTAGTGAAAACGTTGTCGCATATCAGATATGCATGCTGCAACGCATTCGAAACGTCGAGAATCAACTATGATCTCTACGCAGCGAGACCCGAAAGCTTCCATCTGCATAGACTATGACTCCTTTGATTTCAATTCAATACCAAATATGAAATGGAATTTACTCAATATTAGCCCAAAAGAATTTAGGTCTTAACAGTATGGATCTGCATTTTAATTGGGTACATTTCTAACTTGTAAGGATCAGTGATTAAAATGATAAAAATTACTCATCAGGTTAAAAAACAACACATGGACAGTACTAATAACGTTAAGGATGATTAGAACGAAAGGGAATACTACGAATTGAATCTGATACCGTATGCCCAACTCAGACCGGGAGGGAATATCTTTTATTCGCGCTTGTTCCGAAAAAGGATATTTTTCCTATCTCAGGAAGGAGAATAGAATTTCAATCTGTGAAGTTTTCGTATGATAGCTAAAGATCGACTACGAGGAATTTTTTCAGCCAAAAAGTTCTCTGAGAAAGAAATGTTTTGGCGCAGGTGGGCGATCCAGTTTCATCCTACGAAATTCATATTTTATATGACATTCATTCTGCGAAAAAAATATCGCTAGCCAGGCACTTCTAGTTTCTTTTCTCTTCTAACAATAGCTTCGAATGTGGAAAAATATTACGTTTCTTAGCATGATGATAGCTTATAATAATAATTGCCCCTAGGAAGTACGTATGAAAACATATGAAAATGTTTGGGCCTTATACATTAATAATAAAAAACCGTCAAGCTGCGATTGAAGGGATATGTCGTACTTTTCCAAGGCGTAGGAAAAATAATATCGACGTGAATCTTGACATATTTAAGTCTATAACTTTGTTTGATGGAAGCACAAAGATTTATACGATTCTTTTAAAGAATTTCCCAGTTATGCAGTCCATATCAAAAGAAAGGATTCTTCAAGGGCAAACATTGCTTCTTTGACACCAAAAAAAACTTTTACAAAAACACCCATTCTTGCTTTTCAACTTTTCATCTTGCCCACACCAGAACTACAATTTCTCACTGATAAAGACATTCACTGGAGGAACTTTTATAATAATGAAGATTCCAAGAGTGCCTCTTGAAAATATGTACAAGTGATAAATCGGCACTGATATGTTTACTCTACTTCCCGAGAATATATCGTACTTATAATAGATGAATTACTATCGATGACGATGGCGAATTTGATCTGTCCCGTAATCTGAGCTCGCTTACACTACTTGTGTGTTCAATATAAATCGCGCTAAAATTATGCCAGTTTAAACTCCGGTTTCAGAGCTCCGTTTATTAACTTCTGGAAAGCTATAAACGATGCGACACATTCCATGCATGAGACGTCACGGATATTCCATTAGCCAGGTTCGTACAGTATCTAGGCTTCATCATGCGTCGCAATCTCTCGCGGGATACACAAAACCTGGCATGTGGTCGGAGTCACCAAGAAGAGGTTTCCTTCCCTAGAAGAGAATTGCAGAGCCATTCCGAAAAAGTAGGAGAGGCATGGTCCCTCTCGCTGATTAGGAGCGCATTTAACTTAAGAAGCGTCACATATTGGATTTAGAAAAGTGCAGCATAGGACAGCTATATTTTTAAAGCTTAAATACTATAAAAATAAAAACATAATGCAGATGTTAGAATATCCAAACATAACATCAGTGGAGGAACGCCAAAAGTTTGCCAGAACTTACCTTTCAGAGATGGCTAAATCGGAGTCATTAGCTGAGCAGCAGTAACGAATTGTAAAATATAAAAATATCTGATGTGCCCACCACATGACTTTTTCCATACCTGTATTATTTTTAACAATTCCAAATAGGTTGAATGATAATAAATATTTTAAGGAACTGCGAGAAAATTTTAGACTTTACAAAGAACAGAAATAAGCTCAAACCATAGCCCTCTAATATTGGATATAGCCACAAAGCTCCAACAATTAAGAAAAAAAGGAGCGTTACTAACAATAAGACGTAATTAAGCGTCAATTGTTAACAATAGTCGTCGGTAGGTGGCAGCTAAAAATATAACATATCTCTTAATCAATGCATTATGTATATGGAAAATTGTTTCGAAGATTGTAGAATATTACATTTCCTACAACTTTTATTCCAGTACATTTTTACATTGATCAAATATTTTAAAATAACAGATAAGTGATAAGAGTAAACACCCACTTCTGGTTGACCGATGTTTACCAAAAACTAATCAGTTCTTGTGACTTTTTTATTAAAGTTAAATATAAAATTTCGCGTTGACCTGATTAATAGTTCTTGAGTTAGAGCACCCACAAAAAGCTATCACACACAAACACACACACAGACACACACACACACACTAACACAATCACACACAGAGAGACATCATCGAGAAAATGGTGAAAACGTGTTCAGGGGATCTCAAAACGTGTATTTCCGTTGAGATCTCGAAGTCGATTTTTTCATGACTACAATACTTTCCCCTATATTACGTATATGGAGAAAGTAATAAAAAGGAGCGTTAATAAGAAGTAACTAACCGCCATGTGTTTGCAATATTTGCCGGTAGATGGTTTGGTGATACTGCTAAAAAAATTAATTTTAAAACAACTCATTATATGGGAAAATGTTTCTAACTAACGTTGTAGAAAACTAAATTTCGGACGACTTTTATAAAAGTACATTTTTACATTTATCAAATACTAAAGCAAATATTTAAAGAGAAACGGATGTTACAAGAGTAAACACCCATTTCCGGATGATAGATTTTTACCAAAAAATAATCAATTCTTGAGTCTATAACAAAAATACGAACTGTAAAATTTCGCGTTCATATGAGTAATAGTTTTTGAGTTAGAGCACCCACAAAATTCCGGTGACTGACAATAGAAAATAGAAAAACGTCATTAAAGTCAGGCTCAACCTTATGGAATTTACTCAACAAGATGAAATGAAAAAACTTTGTCAATTGCGCACAGTTGAATGAAAACGACCGTTATCGGTAAGATGGTAGCATTATGAGGTGAAAAGATATATACAGATGTCCTTAAGAAGTGGTGTATATAAACTATTTTGTAATTATTGCGGAGCGGCCTACATCGGCCAAACGGGGAGTGGTTTTCATAAGAGGATTAAGGAGCATAAGCGATACTTCCGGTTAAATAATTTGTGTTCCCAATTCGCGAAACATCTTTTACACTTCGATCATCACAGTTCCTTTAATCCGAAACTCCTCCACTTAGAAATTAAAGGTCGCAAATCGGATGCTCTAGAACAGTTAGAGATAATTATTTGTAAGGATTCGATTCTATTAAATGAATTCTTTTCCGCAATCATTCTCCTCTGTTGAGCTTACCTAAAGATTTTGTAAATACTTTGTAACTTTGTTGTCTTTTGCTCTCTTTACCAATATTTATTTAAAAATACATTTTGTAACTGTTTTGCTTCCGCCTTCCTTTTCCAACCCTATCCTTTTTCCTAATTGTCTCTTATCCAATCGCTTTCTGTGTAACCCCTCCTTTCTCCCTCCTCCTTTTTCCGTGTATATGGAACTGTTTTTATAAATCTTTTCACCTGATGATACTACGATCGTGGCGAAACCGGTCGTTTTCATTAAAATGTGTGTAAGTGACAGTTTTTTATTTCATCTTGATTAGTCAAAACGTGTTCAGGAGAACTTAAAACGTGCATTTCCGTTGAAATCTCGAATAACGATTTTAATAATACTTTCTCCATTCTTCGTACATGGAGAAAGTAAAAATCTGTTTATACTCCTCACAGGAATTGTAAATTTTGGATAAGAGATAAAAAAAAGGATTCAGGAGTTCCTTTACCCTAGAAACAATAATTTCTCCAAGTGAGAATCGTTTTTAACACTTTGGTGGATCGAATTCCCTGTCACCGAGCAGTATGATGAATTTCAGAGTAATAATACGATAGTGAAAAAAATTCATCATAATGAGCAAATTACTATATCATTTTCGCAAATGGCGTTAGCCGTCTCTCAACACTCAATCTTTTCTGGTTTTTGATGGGTAGGACCGACTATTTGCATAAATCCACCTTCTAACGAGGCCGTAATAATGTCCCGAGGTTCTATCAAAACAAACAAATAAATACCCCAGCGCAAAACGTATTTAAAATATTTTATTCGAAGGCCCCTTCGAACATTCTCAGGCGCAATATTTTTCCAAGCGCTGCATATCACAGCGGGACACGGTCGAGGGGCGGGAAGCGTGATCAATATCACGAGTCTGCGGCAGCAAAACAAATAAAACAAAAAAACACGACCTGTAAACCAGTCCAAACCTTCGAGTGCAGCGATAAACGACGGATTTTTTTTTCGGAAAACGCGTAAAATTGTTTTTTTTTGGAGGATGGGAGTTGGACGTGTGGGAGAACAGCATAGGGAGTGGGGAAGAGGGAGAAAGGGAAAGGGAGAGGAGAGAGGATGAGGGAGGGGAGGGTGGAGGGGTTGAGGGAGGGGAGGGTGGAGGGGTTGAGGGAGGGGAGGGTGGAGGGGTTGAGGGAGGGGAGGGTGGAGAGGGGATGAGGGACGGGAGGGAGGAGAGGGATGAGGGAGGGGAGGGAGGAGAGGGGATGATAGAAGGTGGGAGGTGAGGGGATGAGGGTGGGGAGGGAGGAGAGAGATAAAGGAGGGGAGGGAGGAGAGGGGATAAGGGAGGGGAGGGAGGAGAGGGGGTAAGGGAGGGGAGGGAGGAGAGAGGATGAGGGAGGGGAAGGAGGAGAGGGGATGAGGGAGGGGAGGGAGGAATGGGGATGATGGAGGGTGGGAGGTGAGGAGATGAGGGTGGGGAGAGGACGTTTTGGTCGGAGCGGGCGAGAGAGATATCCGGTTAGATTGCGAGGGTAAAAAATACAAAAACCGACGAAAAACGCATTCCGAAACAAACTAACAAAGAGGATGCGGAAACGGAGAAAGGAAAGCGGTGCGCGCGTGCACACACATGCACGCACACAGGCACGCAAAAAAAAATAGAAACATTCGAACCTGATCGGGGAGCGAAACAATGGCAGTTTACCGGCGCATAGAAGGGTGGACGAGACGACCATCAAAACCTAACCATCGAACGCTATGCACCGACATGCCACGCACACAAGATCGCATGTGAGACGAGGAGATGTATTTCGGATGTTTTTTCCACCGGAAAAATAAACGGCAGAACGGCTTTCCCCTTCAACCTACTAAACCCCATCTACCTGTGCCCTTCGACTCCAAAATACTACCGATGCCTACCAGCTTGGCGACGTCGTAACTTCCAAACGCACTCGAATCCGCTCGCTTTTAACGCACGGCACGCGGACGAAGGTAGTAAACCTCGCAATGCGACAACGGGAGATGGTTTGACTGCATTACGACCCTGACCATTCGTGTCGGATTAAAATTCCTTTCCATGCCTCAGCGTCTTATTACACCCGTCCATTCATCCAAAAGTTACGAAGGATTAATTTCCGTTAAATTCAGATATCATCGCTTTTTCTAAAGTTACGCACGCCTCGTGAAAACGCACTTCAATACAAGCCTCGGGTACAAAAACCAGATGCGTATTTCGGCTACAAAGCAGCCGTCTTCAGGGGTAATTCTCCGAAAATATTCTGAAAGTAGAATCTATTTTTGGCGAATTACCACGGAAGAGCCGAATGCGCATCTGGTACCGGAGACAATTATTTTTAAGTGCTTGTTCTCGAATTCGTTCAGCCATAGGACGAACTCGATAATTCCCTGTTGAATTAATTACATATGATTTATTGATATGATAAGAAACAGGAAGACATTTCCATGTATATATGGTCAAAGAAGGGCACTCTACTTCTGAGGGTGGAATGGCTAAATGATGGTACGTCTTACACATATATGCATTGCCGCAATATACGAGTATTTTACACAATTGCAGCCAATTCCTCTAATCCGGCAAAAAATTTACTTTGCATAGATATCATCTTTTGGCTATTTTGTATTACGAAAACGTGAATAATGGGTAGCAGGTGGTTAAAAACCAAAGATGCGTAATGAGCGTGAAATAGTTCATTAATTAAAATCAACTGATCAATTTAATTACATTTGAAAATAGAAACTTCAACGTAACATTGCAAAAAACCGCCAAAAAACACTAACCCTTAAAAATTATTTCAATATCTTTTACTGAAAATGTTACAATATTAATTATTATAATAAAACTGAGATCCCGAAATTTTTTATTACGATAAAAATCGAATCCCACTTATATTAGTAATCAACGAAGGTAAAATGTAAAAATTCTTGTTTCTTTATATGACTCATATTCTTTCTGGGCAGCAAAAGACTACGCAAGCGGTTGTATGCCGAGAGGAGATAGGAGTCATAATTCTTCAGATTTTTTTTACGCACGCAGAAAATCATATGGGTACCTGGTATTATCTATGTGCAAAACTAAACAAGACATCATTAAACTGCTATTGTTTTAGAATTAGCTGGGTTATAACCGAAGAATAAGCGCGATATACATGTTTTCATCATATGGGACTTAACCACATGAACGCCGTAAAAGACATCTCTCGATATGCGGGTGTTCCGGAAAATTTGAGAAAAAATCAAGGGTCCACAAAAGCTAGAGGATATGAGCGTTTAAAAGGAAATCATACTTGTGTGTGTGACCTACTTTTTCCCATGCAAACACTGCGTTTATGAGGAAGTTACTCCAAATTTTCCTCGCGACGTTTACACTGGCTTCTTTAGGAAACGTGCCGCGAAAACGCGCCCGTAACTTACCCTTCGTACTTTTAAAAAAATCTCTCCAGTATACACAGAGTAGCTGCGAGGAGTTTATATAAGGGTTTTTATAACTCTTCCCTCATATAAGATTAACGCCAAGGTTTTAAAAGGAAAAGGCCGGGGAGCATCACGAGAACCACCCGCCATGTGTGAGCTTACCGTGTATCCGTAATATGTACATAGTCGGGATTATGGAGTAGATTATATCCTAAGAGCTGATTGAGTCAATGACGACGCGTGAATTTTTGGTTCAGCCGCAGCGATTTTGAGCGCATGCGACTGAGTTGCACGGACCGCATGCGCTATTACACGTGTGTTTGTGGGCTTGCTGGTATGTGTATCTGATTGCATGTGTGTGTTACCGACGCATCTCGATAAGTTTTTTTCTGCAGGGGAAGTCAAATCATATAATATTTTGGGGAAAATAGAATGAAAAAGTTTATTATAAGTTCGTAAAAAGCATGACTTTATTATAGCAACTAGCCCAGTGAGCTATTTTTTCAAAATGATAACAACATAAACATTTAATTTTGATATTATGCGGTAATATTGTGTTTTAATTAGCTGAAAATCAACAATTTAGGTAAAATAAACATTAATTAAAAAATGAATTTTGTGAAAAAGGTATCTCTATCCCATTCATATTTTCCGATAAAACGAGCAACACTTTTATAAAAAGGCGTGGTAATCGCGTAGATATAACTCGGCGTCTTATTTGCTCTGGCACATTCCTTGTACCGGACTATTTTGTCTCAATATTCAAAGTAAAAAGTTCGGGTTTTATGCTAGTAAACACGGTATATTCATATGAATTTGTTTTCATATTTATCAAGAAACCGGTGGTACATAGGGGTACATGTATATATACATACACTAACATAATTGTTATAAAATACTTAACTCGCTTTTAACAGAAAACCAAACTTTGGGTAATGGATACACGGTTTCACAAATAAGAATTTAAAATAGAAAACTTAGTCTATTGAAAATCCTTGTAACTGATGTTGTAGCTATAGAGACTTGAATATGTACGTGTCAATAATCAACGTAATAGCATTTCCTTACGTTCCCACATCATTGATAACACAGCGACTTACACCATCAATAACCATGACTCGTGTTCAGTATTAGACATGGAAAATATATTACTAACTCGAATTAAAGGCCTAAAAAATAATCTCGTTACCAATTAAAATTATTTACTTTCTTTAAAAACTACTGCAGTTGCATTCCTCATTTGTGTTTGAAAGCATTAAAAGTGGAAAGGATTATTATTCAACATCACGGTCGCTACTTCGATACCAACTCGCTCTCATTTTTTCCTTCTTTATAGCACTCTAAATACTAGGAATTACAGCGAGTCATTCCTGTTTAAAATCAAGAAGCCGTTCGCACCTATTCCCCAGAAACTGAAATAAAAACAATATACCTTTGGCGCGGGTTATGTTTAAAACGGTTTCCTAATAGAAAAAACTACGCTCGACAAGTAGGACGATGCCCCGCTGAAACATTGAGACTTCATTGTTCTTCCGCACGCCTTAGTTCCTCATCGCTTCAGGAGTCCGGAGTAGAGAGACGGGGGAAGAGAGAGAGAGAGAGAGAGAGAGAGAGAGAGAGAGAGAGAGAGAAAGGAGCGGAGATGCAGAGAGAGTATATTATCCCAGGGGACGAAAAGGCATTCTCTTCGCTTGGTCCTCAATAACTGGTCTCGGAATTTTACGAGAGATGGAAGGAGAATGGGACAGAGGTATATGGAGAGGGAGGGAGGGATAGGAAGAGGGAGGGATAGGAAGAGGGAGGGATAGGGAAAGAGTGGGAGGGAAAGAGTAGGAGGGAGAGCGTGGGAGAGAGAGGGAGGGATAGGAAGAGGGAGGGATAGGAGGAGGGAGGGATAGGAAGAGGGAGGGATAGGAAGAGGGAGGGATAGGGAAAGAGTAGGAGGGAAAGAGTAGGGGGGAAAGAGTGGGAGGGAGAGCGTGGGAGGGAGAGCGTGGGAGGGAGAGCGTGGGAGGGAGAGGGAGGGATAGGAAGAGGGAGTGATAGGAGGAGGGAGGGATAGGAAGAGGGAGGGATAGGAAGAGGGAGTGATAGGAGGAGGGAGGGATAGGAAGAGGGAGGGATAGGAAGAGGGAGGGATAGGAAGAGGGAGGGATAGGAAGAGGGAGATATAGGAAGAGGGAGATATAGGAAGAGGGAGGGATAGGAAGATGGAGGAATAGGAAAAGGGAGGGATAGGTAGTAGGGTGAGGAAGCAGAGAGAGGGAGCAGGGGGAGAGGGGAGAGAGAAGGGGGAGGGTGGAGGGAGAATGGGGAGGGGGAGGGAGAATGGGGAGGGGGAGGGAGAATGGGGAGGGGGAGGGAGAATGGGGAGGGGGAGGGAGAATGGGGAGGGGGAGGGAGAATGGGGAGGGGGAGGGAGAAGGGGGAGGGGGGAGGGAGAAGGGGGAGGGTGGAGGGAGAATGGGGAGGGGGAGGGAGGAGGGGGAGGGAGGAGGGGGAGGGGGAGGGAGGAGGGGGAGGAAGAAGGGGAAACGGAGGGAGGGGAAGCGGGAGGACGGGAAATTGAGGAGGGTAAGACGGAGGAGGAGAAGAGGAAGGAGGCGAAGAGGAAGGAGGGGAAGAGGGAGAAGGGGAAGAGGGAGAAGGGGAAGAGGGAGGATGGGAAGAGAGAGGAGGGGAAGAGGAAGGAGGAGAAGAGGAAGGAGGAGAAGAGGGAGGAAGAGAAGAGGGAGGAAGAGAAGGGGGGCGGGAGCAGGAGAGGGAGATGGGAGAGAGAGAGAGAGAGGGAAAACGGGGAGAGGGAGTGAGAAGTGGGAGAGAGTGAGAATTGAGAGCGGGAGGGAAAACGGGGAGAGGGAGTGAGACGTGGGAGAGGGAGTGAGATTGAGATAGGGAGTGAGATTGAGAGCGGGAGGGAGAAGGGGGAGGCAGAAGCGGAAGGAGAAGGGAGAGGGAGGGTTAAGGGGAGGGAGGGAGAAGGGGGAGGGAGGGAGAAGGGTTAGGGAGGGAGAAGGGTTAGGGAGGGAGAAGGTTGAGGGAGGAGAATGACAATTATAATCCGTCTTTATTAAGGGCGATATTTAGACAATCATATCCATTCTTACATATAACCCTGATATGACAACAAAAACAAACAACAATGTTCTAAGCGGGATTCGAATCCGCGACCTGAGTACCCGCTCGTAGATACTCAAATCTGCCGTCTACCAATGCTGACAATAGGGTGAGAGGGAGGGTTAAGGGGGAGAGTTAGGGAGATGAGGAGAAGTGAGAGAGTAAGGGAGAAGTAGTTGAGGGAGGGAGACGGGGGATAGAGATAGTGAGGGAGGGAGAGTGAGGGAGGGAGCGTGAGGGAGGGAGAGTGAGGAAGTGAGAGGTAGGGAGAAAGAGGTAGGGAGAGAGGACCCGGTCCGAGCGCCGTGATGATCAAACCGCAAATTACTTGAGAGGGCGAAATCCTCGAAAATGAGGACGGCGATATTTACGTGTACGCTACGGAAAAGGATTACAGCCACAGAGTGCAGGCGAGCTTAGTAAATATGCATGTATATGCAGGGAAAGATCTGAACCGGAGACCGGAAAACAACGCGATCTCCTCGGAGCAAACGGACGTGACGGAAGTTTTAGCACTGCTCAGCTTATGCATGTAGCAATATAAAATCGGCTTAATATCAAACTCCGTAAAAATTGTACCTTTGAAATTTTTTTGCCTTTTTCAACGTGAATGGTGCATATCTCATTTATAGACTTGAATATATTTTGTTCAGTTCTCCTGCGTCATGATTATTGTTGCAAGCGCATTAGCAAAGATAAAGTGTAGAAATATTTATTTGCATTGACTTGAAAACCTTGACCATTGCATCCTTCCTTTTTGAGCCTATTTAAATGATATCTTCACAAAAAATTAAGATAAAGTAACTAAATTATCCGAGTATAAACCCATAATTCAAGAAAATGACATTTTTATATCATGCCATCATATACAAAAAGAAATTCAATAGATTTTTGCGTAATTAGTTGCTCAATTCTTGCCTAACTCATTTACTTCTGAATCTGCGAGTGTAAGATATGTGACCTATAATTCCACGTAGATGTAGTGCACATGTACAATTGGACGATTCAGTCTTATCATAAACATTCAACCACCATTAAAATTCATAAAATACTATTTGAAGATGAGTTTTTCGGAAGGTGTGAAAGGAACTTCTGGCCAATTTATGCAGGAAACAACAGGTAAGGAATATATATATATATATATATATATATATATATATATATATATATATATTATTTAAAACAACAAGCATGTACAATTTAAACTAATATTAAAATTAACGTAACAGTGAATTTTGTGTGAATGATAGATCTCAATTATTTGCAACTTTATGATGTTCATATTGAAAGTAAATGATGTAGATATATACGTATTAAACTACTTTTACTAAATCTAAATCGTATAGGTTTGTGATTTTCGTAGTCGACATCGCATATACAGCTTGCTCTATCGTCTATTTATTTTTCATAATTCTGGACTGTCGATTTCGAAATTTTATATTTTTCGTAATTATTGTTTTTGAAAAAATACCCCACTTCAATACGGCTAGAATTTTCATATTTTGTTGCCAATGTAATTGAAGTTTGGCTTCTTTTGAGGTTCGTGCTATTAATTTATCTGGTTGAATGATTACAAACAAACTTTTTCTCTAACAGGGAAAAACGGTTAAATGCGGGCGTTTCCCTCTTTCACAATCAGGAAATAGTACTATTGGTCGAGCCATAGTCATCCTGCAAAATATACCATTTTTTGTGAAAGGAAACAAAGGAAAATGTTGGGATTGCCTGGATAGCAATTCCTTTCAGCGATGCGAAGATCAAATGCAAGATATAAATTTCGTTTAATGGCACTCAATAGCTCACCCGAATTTTTGAGTTTCACTTCTTGGAGTGAGAGAAAAACATTTCTGTCTCTGCATAGGCATGTTCTCGCAGGCGTAGTAAACAGTGCAGAAGCGCAGTAATCTCTCGGTACCTTGTGAATTTGAGCATTTAGCAGTCCTATATCCTCATTAAAATTAATATCGCATCAATACATACTGGTGTTCACTGTAAATATTGAGATCAGGCAAAATAATTCCCTTCCTTTCTTCCTCGGTGATCAGTTCGGCTAAAAAATTGCCGCAAGGAAATTACCTATGTTAACACAATGAAAGCGTCCATGTTTGTAACGTCTTTTCTTGTTTAAGGAACTCATGAAATATGAAAAATGACTGAAGAGTTTAGATAGGTAGAGCCAAGAATGAAGACTGTTGCTGAATCACCGATCATACAATCCCATGACATTCGCGTATTGAACTTTTTACACAAACAACCCCTTTACTCCTCTATACTCCGGAAATAATGTCATATAGCTGTAAAATACGTTTGACTAAACATAAGTGTTCGTGTTAACCGATTACTTGAGTTCTTGGTTCCCGAATTTTGCTCGAAGTTAGTCGGTCGTAAGCGTACTTGGTGTTAACCAACCTACTCAAATACATTAATCCGTATATTAAGTGCCAGAGAAAATTTTGTTCAAGTAAACCGAGTGTTCGTGTAAATGGGGGTTTTCTGTAGTTGATATTATCCCTAAGTATTTAAAAGGAACAGATATCAGGAGAGCAGTGATTGAAAGTCTAAACAGAATCTGATTCTTAATGGACCACTCATTACATCTCCATCCGTTAACCTCTCCAACCTCCAAAAGGGAGAAAAAATACTCGTCTCGATCCAACCCTCTCGCTCGCCTAATTTATCGAACTTTTACCAATTTAGAAGAGAAAGAGAGAAAGCTAGATGAACGAAAGGCAGAAAAATATAAAAAAGGCCCACGAGATCACAAAAAGGATCCCATTCCTTTTAAATAACCCGGTCACGTCGCCATTGGTGATGGTGTTGTTGGTCGCAGGCGCCTTTCCATTCCCCGTGCCATGCCAGCCTTCTCAACCCAACCTCTCCCCAATCTCCTCCCCTCTCCCTCCACCCACCTCCTATACCCTCTTCTCTTCCGATTCCGGGAGATAGTGAGAGAGAAAAAACGGTTTGTGCTGATCTGGTTCATAATAGAGTGAACCCACGTTTGGCAAAGCCGTCAATTGCCGTAGAAGGGGGAAGACCCTCCTCAACTGACGCAGAAAGGGTAGATAGCAATCGTCCAGACCTGATCTTCCAGATAAGGATGTTGTGGTCCCATCCGTCAGGTTTATACGGCGGCCAGGGTGCTAGAAACTCTAGGATACTGTAGGATTCTGGTCGAAAGAATTGTACGTGATGGGAGATTGGTAGTGGGAGAGTGAGGGGGAAGGGGGATGACGTAGCAAAGGGGTACGTTATTAAACGTAATTAATTGGGTGATAAAGCGGCACCCTAACGTTTTTATTCGGGCATAGTATAGAGTGCAACCTTATCAACTTGATTGGAAATTTTCGTGCTTTTACTCAACTTGGCGGTGAATCAACGCGTACAACACAAAATTGGAAGTTGTTACGAAAAAAGAAATATTTGAAAAATATGGTATATTGAAAGAAAATCACTATACCAATACGAAAATTTGAAATCTATTCAACACTTTGCTTAGATCTGATGTAACAAAAGAACTTCATGAGTAAAATATTTTTATCTATACTCCGATTCCCCCGCCTTCGTCTAAACCTTATAATATGAGGAAAAAAACCGCTAATATAGCATGAATATAATGTCATTGATTCCTCTTTTATCGATTATGACAGAAATTATTGCCGGCCGGGGATTATCGCCATTAAATTAACATTAAGCCAGCAATAAACGGTTTTGAAGCAGCAGAACGAGTCGATTCTGGTACTATTACAGGTAAAATCGGTGTAGATGCTCATTCATATTTATGGAAGGGATTGTATAGGATTTAAAAACAAAAGTCTAGTGCATAAATAACCTATCGGCGGCTCAAATCCCACTAAAACATACACACATAAAATATACATTACTGTATTAATTATTAAGCCATGCAAATCGCCGCTATTACAAATATATGAGGCAGATATTTATTTGTAGTAGCTCTATTGAAACAACGAAATATGTGTACTCCCAGAATTAATTATTACTACCTGTTTCGGGAAAGTTTTTACTGTTGTTACTTTTAGATAACTCCGTAATAATAGCCTAAGATAACTGATAATGGAATGATATATGTATGTGCATTTTTGACTTACGACAAAATTTGTATTTCCGCATAGAGTTCATTAGTTTTTTACTCGGACTTATTCCCATTATCCAAACCGATGCTAGGCACATTCTTAATTACTTTGGACATTGGACTCTATTCAGTATTTAAAGAATAATAAGTAAAGAATGGAATATGCGAAAAATATTAGCTGAAATAAACTTTACCTTGTGTACTAAAATGCCAAATAGATTTTGGCGCGAGAGCCTCGAAATTGATGCATAAATTTTAATGGATTATCATTTCATCACTCTTTGTAAACATTCGCTTAACAACAATTCTAATAGAGCATTCTTTCCATAATCAAATATTATCCCGATATTCATCTTTGTGCTAATTTTTCTGCATGTTTTCGGAGCTTCCACTCACTGAAATTACTTGAAAATCATTTACATCAGTTTATCCAATTACAATGATTTATGTAAATTTGATGGAAGTAAAGCCTGTCAATTACGTTGCAAAATTTTCCCTTTCTCCTTGTATCGCCACAGACCATTTTTTCAATTTTATAGAAATGTTTACCGAAGCTTCAATATGAGATCCGCGATACACAAATATTTCAACGATCCCTGGTGGAGGCAATCGAACGATGCGAGTAAACTTGAGCCCTTGACAGAATCAACGAATGCTGAATTATTAACCAGGATGGCTACTTCGTACCTCAACTGTACACCTGCTTTTCCCGACCGTTTTGTGTGGACGGGATTGACCAATATCATCTATTGAATCGAAAACCATCCGGCGAACTCGATAATTCACCTTTGAGTTTTTCCTTATTTTTTCGAAGAATCATTTTACTCGCAAAATAAGTGGTAGACAAAAACCTAAAACTTTCGCAATTTTACAGAAAATAGGATAATTCAACTTTTGAAGTTTGCCTCAATTTTTCTCGAAGAACTATTTTGCTCACAAAATAGTAGTGGCGTGGAGTAAATTTGGTAAATTTGGAAAGACTAAAAACTAAAATATTCCCCTTTTAATAGTAAATAGAATATTAACTTTTTCACATTTAAACCTCCTCTCGCAGTAAGGGAGACGCAAAGGTACAAGGCGAACCATGTTTTTCCTTTCCTGGAAAAGAGATTTATTCCCTTGCAAACACAGTTCCGTTAAGTATTACAGAACCGTGACATGCGTAATATTACCTCGCAAAAAAAAGGGGAGCCCAGAGAGAACACCAGATCTTAAATTTTCTTTCATATCTCTGATCCAGATAAATTGACTGAGGCGGAGTAATCATTTAAAATTGGACTTGTCAAAATTTCGCGAACGGAGGAAATGACGTAGAAAGTCTAATATGAGCGTAATTAAGCGAAAATGAAGAATGATAGCCCTTTCGGAGGTCTATTTCTCAGAAAATTCCTCAGAGAATTTTTCGAAAAGGAGTCTTGATATTTGCGAGAGATACGGTCAAAGGTGAGGCCGTGCAAACAATGATTTTGCTTAGCCAAGTTTGAGGAATGTTGATATTAATTTCGACGATAGACATCGCTTATAGGAAATAACACCTCTTTGATGTTTTAAATGAATCCCAGGGTGTATTTTTACTGAAACATGGTATGAGACACGAACTACCTTACCAGTTAAAATTTGAATTTTAGAAATCGTTTGTTATGATTAGAATTTTATAGTGAATTGATCAAAATGTAATCAAACACATTGATTGCACCTTAAAAATTCGATCAATTTCCCCCATTAGCGAAATTATAAGTATATTATTTAGATACCTTAAAACTATGAAGACAAAATGAAACAAAAGGTGTGTTTTAACGATTATTTATGTAAACAACAACTAAATACTGAAATTGCCTTGAAAATGGGCGGCTCCCATTAAAGTATATATGTTAACGAGTCAAGCGTGACAAAAAGAGAACAATCAACAATGATAAATGAAACGCGATTCGAACGAAGTCTGAACTAGAAATGTAGATTGTATTGCGCAAAGCGTGAACTTATTAATATATCGGGAGAAACCTGATAGATGTTTATAAAGACAATTTCTATATTTTATTCCTCATTTGAAAGTAACATGACGGCTACGATAAGGATAAACATTACTTATTCTCTTTATCTAGGATATTAACATAGTAAATCTTTACTTTCACAGCACTAATGCATAATTTTATCGGTGAAATCGAATAGCAAGTATGCAGATAGATAACAAGGGAAGGGTAACCTGATGCGTACTCGTAGTATATCCGCTATTTATCGCAATAATTTTAATGCAATGACATGATGAATTTGACATGATATGATTCTTTGAGCATGCGTGCATTAATGGCATGTTATTAATCGGATAATTCACCAAGTGTATATATTTTTAGATAATGAATTTGGATTTCTAAGATTAACGACATCAAATCCAGCGTTATTAGTGGTAAAATGCGTCGATTCATGCGGAATTGATGTAATATTCTAGATCGAGAACAAAGATCCTTATCAAAGAGCATTCGTAAATTTAAATGTGATTTACTTATTTTGTAGACGCGATGCTTTTAAACTCAAAACTATTCACGGGATAATCTTCAGCGCAGAGATTTTACACCAATAGTATCAAGTCAAAAGCGCTGTTTTCTTAAAGCGATATTCCAGGTTGTGGAACCGCGTGTAAAGGAAAATCGCATTAACTAAAAATTTTCTTTGGCGTTACAACCCACATCTGTTGCTTGCATTCTCGCGTTCTCTTTTCCTCTCTCTTCTTTAATAACCTTCCAATATGTTAACCGCACGTCAATTTTATTCATGGTTATTAATAGCAAAGAAAAACAAATTGATTTCCTAGGAAGAGAAAGGCTCGCAAAACCACCCCCGCCCGACTTTTACTCTCACTCTCTCCCACACCCCTCCCTCTCTCTCCTTCCTCTCTCCCCCCCTCTCTCTTTACCACCACTCTTTCTCCCGCCCGCGCGCGCTTACAAATTCCGCCATCAGCTTCCGCAGTCCCCTGGTCACCACCTCATGAATAATTCATCTCTTCGCCTTTATTTCTCTTCTCTTCACTTTTTTATACGCTCACAGGCATCGCCACACAGTAAGCTCAACGGCCACCCTAGGCCACTGCCAGCCCAGTGTTCAAACAGCGATGCACCGGAAACAAACGAAGAGGGGCACACGTGAACGCTGTTATTCGGAAACTTGATACCTTTCCTTATGATTATATCTATATATATATATATATATATCTATCTATCTATATATATATATATATATATATATATATATATATATATATATATATATATATATATATATATATGTGTGTGTGTGTGTGTGTGTGTGTGTGTGTGTGTGAACTGCCAAGAACTTAAGTGGTATAAATCAAAAAATGGTCAAAAATTGATTATACCTGTAATCGAATAGATTTTAATATTATCTGCATGAGTTTGAGTCATAATTCATTTTTTTCTGCTCGAGATGGCCGTGGATATTTTTATGCTAACAGTTATTTCAAATGCAGTTAGGGCGTAACTGGAGTAAGTCATAAGCTGTCAGTGAATATTACGCATGTTTTATAGTTCTCTAGTAGAAAGAATTAGAAATCATTAACACATACAAATATTTTCAGACACCTTATTCCAAACTTGGGTTGCCATAACTTAAACACTGGTGAGGGCCACATGTATGCGTGTGATGAGACTAAAGGATCTCGCAGATCCCAAGAAATTGATGCTTGATTGAATAAACATGTATAGTCTTTTGATGCGAACATAAAACATATTATTGCATATATTGACACTTGCACAGGATAGAACAGAAATTTAAAGATAGCATCGTCTTGGTTGAAAACGGTTCTGTCTAACCCACATATCGAAACTATTGATAATAAATTTTTGGTCTCAGGTCATTCATTTCTCCCCAACGACAGAGACTGAGATATTTTACAATGGAACGTTATCAGAAGAAATTGAAATCTGTCTTAAAAATAAAACCTAGTAGTGTTCGCCTCCAGAACTTAAACAAAATCAAACAAGAACCTTTGTATTCGGTTCGGAGACTTGTATAAAATCTTAAGAAGAGAGACATGGTAGATCTTCTTCCATATATTCTACCTATTCATCAATCTTTTTACCTAACGTTTAACTCTGAGAACATTGATGATATAGGTCCTCTGTCCGATGGAGAATAATGAAAATAAAAATGTTTTATTTATTTTTAGTCGGTACCTACATGTTTGTATTAAGGTGTGTTAACATTTTATATTTTAATAAAATAAACCTTTATATTTGAATTTTCTTAAAACTAATCATTGATTTGAGGTAAAAATGTTTTGACTTAAGTCATTCACGTTATATTTATAAAAGCTCTTGGAGGCTAAATGGTATAAGTAAAAATAAAAAGTTAAAAAAACATGTATGCTGTTGTACGGTATAAGTTTAGTGCGGTATAAGTCAATATCATTTTTTGAGATATTTAACGTTTTGCGTTGAGGTAGAAATGAAAAAGTTGAATGAAAGATATTAACTTAAACACTGCTTATACCTACTTAGAAAAGTCCAAATTTTCTACCTTAAATATATTCCAAAATGAGGAAGTCCAGGGTTGCACACACACACACACACACACACGCACGCACGCACACACACACACACATATATATATATATATATATATATATATATATATATATATATATCATCATCATGCTTCTGTCCGAAGACAGGTTTTAACTGAATCGCTGCCTCCATTTCTCTCTCTCCGTAGAAGCCTCTTTTATACCTCTATAAGTATTATATCCCTGCTTTATATTATCTAATATTACTATTCTTTTTCTCCCTCTTCCTCTTCTTCCACTAATTTTTCCTTCTAAGATCGTCCTTTGTAAACACTGTCTTCTCAATATGTGCCCTATCCAATTTGCTTTTCTTTTCCTGGTTGTTTTTATTAGCATCCTTTCTTCTCCCACCATTTCTAATACTTCTTCATTTCTCTTCCTCTCTGTCCATTTCACTTTCATCATTCTCCTCCATACCCACATCTCAAAACTTTCTAAATATTTTTCCTCCTTTCTCCTTACCGTTCACGTCTCTGCAGCATAAAGAGCTATGCAACATATGTAGCATTTTGCTAATTTCTTCCTTGTTTCTAAATTTATTTTCTTGCTTGTGAGAAGCTCCTTCTTTTCGTTAAATGCTGCTTTTGCCATTGCAATCCTACTTCTGATGTCCTGTGTACTACTTACATCCTGCGCTAAAATACTGCCAAGATATTTGAAACTACTTACTTGTTCCAATTTTTGGCCATTTACCATTATATTTAATTCTTTATGTTCCTTTGAAATCACCATGACTTTCGTTTTTTCTGCATTGATCTACATTCCATATTGTTGGCCAACCTCCACTAGTCTGTCTGTCATCCTCTGAAGCTCTTTCTCGCCTTCTGCTATTAAGCCCTGATCATCTGCCTATTTAATGGGGGTAATACTTTCACCTCCTATCTTAAATCCTTTCTCTTCCATCAACGCTTCTTCTGTTATTGTTTCTGCATAAATGTTAAAAATTGCTGGTGAAATAGGACATCCCTGCCTCACTCCCCTCCCTATTGAAGTACTTTCTGTTTCTTCTCCTTCAACCCTGACTCTAATCTTTTGATCAAAGTAAAGGTTTTTAAGCAGTCTTTTATCTATCCAATCTATTCCTATTTTGTTTAAAATACCCAGCATTTTATCCCATTTCACTCGGTCAAAAGCTTTCTCCCAATCTACAAAACAAAAATACATACCTTTATTGACTTCTAGCGCTCTTTCTATCATCATCTTCATACATCCTATAGCATCTCTAGTCCCCCTTCCTCATCTGAAACCAAACTGATTATCTTGCAGCTCCTTTTCTATTTTACATTCAATTCTTTTGGTTTTTATTCTGGTTAGAACTTTAGCTGTATGAGAAATTAAACTAATAGTTCTGTAATCCTTACAACTTTTTGCATTGTTCTTTTTCTCCAGTGGTACCATTACAACATCTAAAAAATCTTCAGGCCATATGCCAGTATCATATACTTGGTTAGAAAATTTTGTTAGTTGCTTAACTGCTTTAGACCCCAAAACCTTATTAAGAACGTCCACGGGTATATCATCACTCCCAACAGCCTTCCTTCTTTTCATGTCATCAATTGCTCTTTTAACTTCCGACTCGAGGATACTTGGTCCTCTAGCTGGTCTTTTTCCACATCCTCTTTTTCATTTAATTCAATATTTCTTGGCTTTCCTTCTTTGTCATACAGAACCTCAATGTATTCTTTTCAGATATTCTTTACATTGTCTGGCTCCGATACTATTTTACCACTTTTGTTCATGATTCCTTTACGTCCTATCTTTCTTGCTTTTTTCATGAATAGTTCCCTTGCTTTGCAAGGTCTGTTCTACAAATTCTTTCATATTCGACAATCTCCTCGCATTTCTCATTTATCCACTGTTCTCTGGCTTTATCTGTTTCCCTTCTTAAAGCATTATTTAACTCCTTGTACTTTCTTTGGCCTTCTTCAGTGTTTATGTTCTTCCACTTTCTCCGCTCTTCCATTTTTTGCAGCATGGCTGCTGTGATCCAGGGTTTTTTGTTTCTTTCACCCGTTATCTTTCCTACCTTCTTTTCCATTACATCTTTAATGTTGCTATGGATGTATCTCCACTCCTCATCTACATTCTTCCTATTTTCTTCATCTCTCTCCCCCAACCTTTCCTCCAGCTCAGTCATGATAGCCTCCTTGTTTTTAAGGAGTTCCTCTAAGTTCCATTTCTTGTTAACTCTTACGTTTCTCTTAACGCTCTTCAGTCTACATTGTATATTTGCCACCAAAAGGTTGTGGTCAGAATCGATATCTGCCCCTGGTAGTGTTTTCACATTTTTAATGCTATTTCTAAATCTTTCATTGACTAGTATGTAATCTATCTGGTATCGTCTCTGGTCTCCTGGGCTTCTCCATGTGTAAAGTCTCCGCTGGTGATGCTTAAACCATGTATTAGTTACAATTAATCTATTTCTATGGCAGAATTCCACAAGTTTATCCCCTCTTTCATTTCTCTTCCCTAGTCCATATTTTCCCACTATGTTATCTTCCTGTCCCTCTCCGACTACACTGTTCCAATCTCCCATTACTATGGTGGTGATCCTTCCTTTTCCCTCCTCCTCCAATATCTCCATAATCTGTTCATACATTTCATCTACTTCGTCGTCGCCAGCATTAGTCGTTGGCATATACACTTGAATTATAAGCATTTCCACTGGCTCCATCTGAAGTTTTACGGCTATTAATCTATCATTAACTGTCACTACCTTGCTAATTCTTTCAGCTATCTCTTTTCTCATTATAATCCCCACTCCCCTTTCCTTTTTCTCCCCTCCTGAGTAAATAATCTTAAATTCGTCTGAATTTATCTCGCCTTCTCCTTCCCACCGAACTTCACTAAGACCTACTATACCTACATTATTCCTTCTCATTTCCCTTTTTATGTTCTCTAGTTTACCCCCTGAATTCATAGTCCTAACATTCCATGTGCCTATTCTTAATTTCTCACCACTTGCTTTCCTATTAATGTTAAATTTCCTCTGTGCATCCCCTAGGGTAGTCCCCACCCGGAGATCCGATTGGGGGACTATTTTACCTCCGGAATATTTTACCCCAGAAAGATCCATAGAGGTATTTGTAGCTTTTCAGCCTATCATGGGAAATATAATGAGGTAGTTTCCCCTTGCTTTCCTCATCGCAGTTTCACAGAGTGATTACCCATCTGTAGCTATTCAGATCCACATGATCACCACCTACAGAGGTACTGTGCAAGCTGCTTCCCTTGCACAGGGGGATGTAAAACCCACAAGACTGCTTCTTAGTCTGACTCTTCCCCTCAGACCTTTCCAGCTTGGATGGTCCTACCAGGAGAATTATCTCCCGCCGGAGTAAGAGTACACAAACCCTCCCACCTCTGTATGGTTATGCAGTCCTTAGGGAGGGATATATATATATATATAAAATATGTATATATATATATATATATAATATGTATATATATATATATATATATATATATATATATATATATATATATATATATATAATATGTATATGTGTGTGCCAGTGTGCAACCCTGGACCTCCTCATTTCGGCATATATTTAAGGTAGAAAATTATATTTAGCCCTATTTTCGGGCTACTCTCTCCCTTACTCCCATTCTCCTCCCTCTCTCCCTATCTCTACCTTCCTCCCATTTCCCTCACTCTCTCCCTATTTCTTCCTTCCTCCCATTCCCCTCCCTCTCTACTTCCCTATATTCCTGCTTCCCCCAAACCTCCCGCTTTTCCAAACTTCCGC
The DNA here is from genome assembly GCA_028673005.1 of Tanypteryx hageni. Lineage (NCBI taxonomy): Eukaryota > Metazoa > Arthropoda > Insecta > Odonata > Petaluridae > Tanypteryx > Tanypteryx hageni. The sequence goes on along the minus strand of CM054114.1, from coordinate 76,503,629 downwards.
TTCCGCTCATTCTCTCCCTCTCTCCCCCCTTTCCGTCTCTTTCTCTCCTCTCTCTCTCTCCTTCCTTCTCTCGTTCACTCTTTCTTTTCCCACACTCCCGTCTTCTTCCGTTTTCCCAATAGGGTCCTATATTATTTTATGAGTACGGCAACAATGCTGGTTGTTCTTGGCAACGAAATATTTTATTCACGAGGAACTTAAAATTCTCGTCTTCAAAACAATATTCTGAGTCAATTCAAATCGTATTTGAAAATCTACGGTAGGAAAACTTATTTGTGTTCTTCAGCACATACTATGGTTCAATTTTCTAATTTCTAGAACAATTATAAGTAATTTTGAAGAGCAAACGAAAGATGCCTTACACTCATTTATGTCTTATGATTTCAGAGCCGATGTGATGATATCAATCCTCCAATGTTTATCTTATGGGATTTTCTCTAATAAAAAAATTTCTTTTGGGAATCTTGAACTTAAAAACTTGCCGTTTTGGAATTTTCCCTTTGTTCCTAAGTCATGAATAAACAGTCTGAAAATTTTCAGCATTCTAGCTCATACGGAAGTAAAAAATAAATAGGTTCTATAATACACATTAGTGCGGTTATAATGATATATATATATATATATATATATATATATATATATATATATATATATATATAATCTTGAGAGAAAGGATAGGGAGTAATATCGTTGCCCAGTGAACACTTGTCAAGTGTGTGTGTGTGTACACATATATATGGGTGGGTAAGTGTAATTTGTTGGTCTTAAATGGACTTTTATTTAATGCTTTTCCACTGAGACTGATTAGCATCACTTTTGAAGTGACGAGCTAAACTCTTCTTAAATGGACGATGAAAGTTTCGGTGTACAATATGAGAGTTGACTGCTTTTTCCAATGCTTCGTCGGTGTACATGAAATGCACTAACATTACAAATTTTCTAATAATTGACTTTAAAGCTCCTGAATAGGCCAAACCAAGCCTTAAAAAAGAGCAGTTCTGGAGTTCTGACGAAAGTAAACCCTCATGTTTCGGTAACTTTATCAAAAGGTCCTTTAAACAGACGCTTGCTCGCTTTTTTGGCATTTCCCATTCGTTATGAAATTCCGAAGGTAGAAAAAGCTTAACATTTCCAGGCAGACCCAGGTTTTGGAGGATAAGACCCTCCCAAAAAAGAGAAGCGGGACTGATTACCGTAGAATAGGATAAATATTTGCTCTCTCATCGTTAAAAAAAGAACCCTCCGCGGCGGAATTATTTTTCGTGGAATAGAGTCAATACGTATATCAGAAGGGAACGGGATAGTAAAAAAATAAAAGGGACAATTCGATTCGCCATTTTGTTCCTTATCTTTTTTTTCTCTCTTTCTTTCTGGATCGAAAAACTCACTACGGTTTTCTCTTGAGCCTGTAATGATTTACGAACGTGAAGTTTCTAGACCTGCTTTTTTTTCAGAAATCCTTAAATGAGAAATTTATTAATTCCGACATATGAACTGTTGCTACCTTTTATCTCGCGTAGAAATACAATCTTCGATTTTTTTGCGATTAAGATCTTTTCCAGATGGGAACCGGTTCTAGTTCATGTCGTGCATGTGTATTTAGACTTGATTTTCATATCATATATTTCAATTTATTTGTGAAACGCGGTTGTTTCCTATCTTTAACGACGAAAATATTTCTTATAAATTATTTAGTATCGTTATATTGGATATTTTTTCCAAGCCCATTTTTCAAATTAAATAATAATGAACAGCATGTATCCTTCTTTAAATTTGTACGCAATATACTTTGTTTATTGCATAGTATTAACACTTTTGTCATTTTAGCGGAATGCCCGATTTTTTAACTTGTTTTCACTTAATCGAGGATGAATTTTCAGATTTTCTAGCAAATTAAACCATGGATTAGATGATTTCGTAGAGGACAGCGTTGACAGAAGGCTTTTTCAATAGTGGTTGCGTAATGATAATTGTAACTAGACGTTTTGTAGGAGCAAAGCCACTCCCGGAGAAGCTCGCGCACACATACTAATTGAATTACGAGTGATCGAAGCCACAAATTCTCGTTTGTTTATACATGCTGATTTGTATCGGTTTTACCCTCACAACCAATTTTATTCCCGATGGACGATCGTTTTTAGAGCCGACGTAAATAATATTTCCTTAAGTATGCATCAAGTACCGTAGAAATAGAGTTGTCGCATTTACTGAACAATCCACGTATAATGCAAAACTCAACAGGAATGAAATTTTGCGCATATATTCCCTTCAGCCATCGCGCCCGTATTTACCTTTCGCGTCTATTTTTATGGAACCTTTTCGAATCTCAAATGTTATCGCGACCTTCCAGTCCGCCTCCCGTTCTCCCGAATCCCCCTTCGCGACCTCGACGTAAACATGTTGCTAACCCCTTAGAGAGAGAAAACATTCACCAGAGAACTAACTCCATCTAGATATCGCTCGCGGCAAAACTTTTACGCAAGCGCTTGGAGAAAAGAAGGTGCATAAAACAAATCATATCGAAACGTTTTTTAAGCTCTATTGTAGCCGCGATTTCGGCGCGGAGCTGATAGACGTGATTTACGGCGCCAATATGGCCTCATGCGGGGTCTCCACCAGGCCCAACAATAGGAGTCGATTGCCGACCCACCGTATCGCGGCAACCCGCCCGTAACGGTGGAAACCACGCGCTTTCCAGCCTTCTGCTACGCGTTGCAATACCCGAGCCCTGCCTGAAACAGAATGAACCGGGGAAGTGAGCACGACGCTAGCCGAGTAATGGGAAATGGTGGGACAGAGGCAATTGCGAAAATTGTGGAATCGTATTTTCTGGAGGAAATTTTTCGGGGAAATTGAGAGACGGGGTCTTTCGAATACGTTGAATTACGCGTGTAAATTCGCGTGCGTGTTAGAAAGTGCTTGTGATCAGATGCCTTCCTTATAGCGAGCGCGTTTGCGTGTGTGTTTGGATTATGAGAGCCATTTGCATTAGTTGATGCCGGAGAGTACATACACTCAACCTTCGAATTGCGTGGTTTTGCCTTACACGATTTCATTCTTGGAGAACCTCGAATTTCACAGCCATTAATATTACTTCAGCAAAAAAAAAAACAATTTAAGAAGCAATTTTGAAATAATCGAACAAGATTTTTACGTGTTGAACTGAAGACAGTTCTGAAACATGGAAACTTATTCCCCTTAGTGCGATTACTCTTAACACGGTATTTTTCTGTAAAAAATTTACCGTGCAAAGGTTTACGGGAGGGTATTTTATGTATTAGTGGAACATTGTTTGTGCATACAATCTGTGGGCGCTAATTATCATCGGGAATAGGTATTCGCATGAATCCGAGTTTTATCTACGCTACTGTTTCCGTGATAAATAACATTAAACTGCTATATTATGTATCGTAAAAAACTTTGATCGAGAATAAAACATATTGTCACTTAGATTTTAAAAGAAATTTGGTGATTAAATACATACAATACATTTTTAAGAAATCATTTTCCATTATTCGCTTTTATGAATAGGTTAAATTAATTATAATCTTTTATTCTGATGCATCTATATGTCACCAAGCATTAATCGCTAATATAGCTAAGTTAATTTTTAACATCTACTTGATACATTCATCACTGTGAAGATTCCCGCGCAAGTCTATAACTGCATCTACTGCAATAGGCCAGCTCTTTGTTTTGACACAATATAGAAAACCATTCTAAAACAATAAATATACTGCCAACCAAACGGATACGATCGCTACAATATATCTTACGAAATCACCATTTACAAAGTTATCGCACAAATGAAAATCACATTACAAAAAGACCGCAGTTAGCCAGGTATATAAAAAGAGAGACTAATCTACATAATCCTCGTAACCTACAGTGACGGGACCTTAACATAATCCTTCTTTATCCTCTCAATTATCAACAAAATTACCTCTTCGCGAAAACCCAAACAAACGAGACTGGCAGCTAAAGACTTCATTGTTGAGAGCAATGCAATAAGAAGCGAGACTATGTCCAAGATAGCGGCAAAAATGGGTCCAGCATTGGATGGAGATACACAGGAAAGAGAGATATAAAAAATAAGTACGTTTTTTTAGAATACGCGGACGTTTTCATTTTTACGTCTCTTATCGGTGTCGCGTTTTTCAACTCTTTTGTTTGCCTTCTCTAATCTGGTATTACCGGGAATGGAAATATTCCGTAAAATCGTAACGGGGAGCCGGAAATCTTTCGACGCGGAGCGCAACACGTGCGCGCTTTCATACTAGGATAGCGTCCGTTCATTTGCCAATAAAAAAAGGATTTTTCATCTCTTAAAAGAGACGAAGTTTTGAGTAAATACATGTAAACAAACGCGAGCGCTCCAAGAGGCGCTGCCGGCGGTGTGAACCCATAAGTACCTATTGCTTTACTTACGAATTCCGCTGCGGGGAGTCCGATTTTTTTCTCTAGGGAGATACGATTTGTTTCCCTCTCGAGTGTAAGCAGGAAAATGTGTGGCGGCGAAGCGTGCGCGTTGAAACGAAATAAACAAGAAACGTCTCGCGATGCCGAAAAAATTTTCGAACGCAGTTTTCTTTTTTTTTGTTTGAAATATAACCAAGGTTGAGATAGAATACCACCCAAGTTTCCTATTTGAATGGAAATCGCACAAATCTAAAATTTAAAAAAAATGTACAGAGACATTTATAAAATTCCTGCAGCAACAAGTATTACGTTTTAAAAACTCACAAACATATAAGAACTACTGCTTATTAAAAACGGACTATTATAGAACATTTGAGACGATATCAGCAAAAACGACTTACAAAAAACGATAAAATATCAAACCCTCAAAGAATTTAATTAATTAAATAATTGCAATCCAAAACTTTGAGATTACTTTGGAGAGTTGCTAGGTAAAATATACGAAATAATGATTTCCACGAGGGAAGCACTCCACACAACGGGCTCAGGTTAGAGTTCTGATTGAGATCTATTTTCAATCTGGGATTGCTCCCTTCCCTGTGAGGCATAGCTGCATGATTCGCTGACAAATTGCTTACTTTAGATAAAGTAGCTAAAATCCCACAGTTAAGTATTTGTTCATGAATCGTGAAAATTTTTTTGATTATCGTTCAATAAAATCCAAAAATTAACTCGAAAATTTGTTATATCGCAAAAGTCTCTAAACGAAAAATAGAACCAACCCAATTGAAAATCAAATTTATTTTAGAGTAAATTATTTTTTCCAAAAGAAAGATTAACTTACTTTTACTGCGAACCAAAGGTTTAAATATAATACAAAGTATGGATGATTTCTCCGTAATTACTGATAAATAATAACTATGGAAGGACGGAGTGCTGATTTGAAAAAATCCTCCTTTCACACGATCCGTGCCCGCGAGCAATACGCCTTAAACAAAAGTAATAAAAGCTAATTAGTTATAAGGTAAAGAATTTTTAGTCATTAATAGCGTTTGAATCGGCCTTTCTTTAGCATAATTTATTTAATTTGCGACAAGGTGAGCTTAACCGCAGAAACAATGTAATGCTCAATAAAAATGGAACTTATTTAAAAAAAAACATTCGCAAACATTTCCTCATATCTGCCCCCCAGGGAAAGTAAAATGAACTGCGCTTTTCCTCCATTTATCCATAGTACAAAATATTATTCATTACACATATACCTTTAAATTGATATTTTTCTTCAATTTTCGCACGCTTCCATTTCTTTGAAAACGATTAACTAAATAGTGCTGCAGAATAATATCGTTTGGTCGGTGTGGAAAATAATAAAAAAACGAACCTAAAAAAGGTAGGTTCTTCTTTTATTATTTTTAAGAAAAAGGCTGTTTTAAAGAATGAAATCCCATTCCAGTATCCTTCGCCGAAGGGAAAATAAAATAACCCTTTTCTATTCTCTTTCCTTTCGCCGCCGGGGTAGAAAACGCGCGCGTACGTAACACGCGCTCACATAAACGTCGGAGCACACACGAAACACGCGCGGAATCAATATTAACTATCGGTCGCTTTTAGAAATAAAAAGGAAGAAAGGGAGAAAGTATTAAAAAAGGAAAGCCTCAGAAGGATGAAAAATAAATAAAATAAAACCTACTTGCCATTCATAAATATTTTTTTCGAGGCAACGATATTGAATTTAGGTAGATAAAGAGGGGAGGAAAATTGGGGGAGGCAAATGGGGTGGGAGTCAAATTGGGGAGTCAAATGGGAGAGTAAGAAGTAAGCGACAAAGACTGCCTCCCTGAAAACCACCCAAACAAAATGAGGTACTTCGAAGCAACTACTGGTGATACGACCGTCTCCTGTATGGAAAGAACTACGAAACTGAAAGGTTTTGATCGGATGTGGCAAAAGGTGAAATTAAGTAAAAGAAAAGGGAGACAGAAATAGCCAGAAAGTAGGAGAGGAAAAAGGGATAAAGTGCAAGAGAGAAAAAGTAGGGGAAAGCAGAAGAAAGCAAGACAGAAAACGCGTTTTTGGAAGAGAAAGGATAGACGAGGAATTTGAGAGGAGGGTATAAACAGAAGAAACTGTTTCGAGGCAGTAAAAGGAAATAGAGGAAAAGAATAAAGGAAAAGAGAAAGAGATAGCAGCAAGGAGAAAGGGAGTATCACGAAACGAAGCGATCCGAAAAGAAAGCGGAGAGAATTGAAATTGGTAGGTTTGAGTGCGTCGGGACCGCTTTCTCGGTTAGAATGTAGAATAGAAAATATAAGAAAAGAAAAGAGGAAAACGGGAGACGGTAGAAGGGCAAATAAAGAGAAGAGAGGCGAAATCAAATGAAAACGAGGGGAAAGAGGGAACATGAATAACAAGAAGGAAAGACGGAGAAAGAAGACACTGAGAACTGAAAGGAAATTTAGAGGGGTAAGAAATATTTGGATGAAGGAAGGGAAAGAGAGAGGGGACGGATAAATGGAATGTAAGGAGGGAATGAAGAGATGCGATAGTAGAAGGAAAGACAGTTACGTGGAGCGGAAAGAGAGAGAGGCGATAAAAAGGAGGGAGAGAATAAGTGAAGGAATGGGAGAAATTGGAAGGAAGAAAGTGCTTAAAGTAGAAGGAAAAAGGGTATGTGTGTGTGTGATAGAGAGATAAAAAAGGTGAGAGACAGCATATGACCACGTGAATTCGACGCAACGGAAAGCCTGCTCGCCAGAATTAATTCCTTAAAAGCGGTCTAAATTTCCTAAATTTCCTAAAGCGCCGCTACTAAATAGTGGTTCACACTTTTGTGTGTGTGGGAACCACCCCTTCCCTCCACTTATTCCTGCATGCATCCACGCTCTCCCATTCTCGTGTATACCCGCAGACACAAATAACCGTCCCGTAAAGGTATGAGAATGGCACCCATCGGCGCCGCACGGCGCTGCGGGCGGGCGGAGGGTGTGGGAAATAAAAAGGCAAGGCTGGCGACACACGTCCCAAAGGCTACCGCAGAATCGCACTTTTACTTGACCGAAAATATCACCCACCGCACGAATCGAGGGAGGAGAAATTGCAGAGTGGTGGGGATATAGGATTACGGAGGAGGCTGTAAGTTTGATACGTATGTGGAAATCGAGAAAAAGAATGAATTTATTGTAATAGAAAATCGATATAAAATTTAATAGACGTGTGTGTCGTTTCCATATTCTACGACTCTTAGATAACAGACACAACTTTATTTCTGCTTTCTTAAAAATATGATGAATACATACTGAAATTAATACAGGTTGGAAAACTATATGGCGAAAAGGAATTTTGTGCAATTTTTCCCACACGTATGCGACCGAATGTTTTGAATAACTTCATCAAATATCTTGCTTTACTCATAAAAGGGAAAGTTATCCATTAGGTATACTATAATTTTACGAGCAGAGGATTGATTTTGTCCTTTACAAAAATAATTAATTCCAAATCGCACACATTACTGATCATTTATTATTACTGCAATCGTTATTTGTAGTTGAAATGCTCAAAGGTAAAACAATTTTTAAATACGCACACTGCACATTAAAATCGTACTCGGTTAGACAAAAAAAGTAGGCTTGAAAACGCGGAAATAGAATACTGAAAGAATATAAAAATGAAATCATTAAAGAAGGAATAACTGTATATCTCACTTCAAGTAAAGCATCTTTCTGAATCAAGACAAAATATCACCTCACATAATATATTATTTATGAAAACTCCATGTAATTTCGCGATGCCATTCACTCGGGGGGTGGAAGCAATAGTGAAGAATAAGGAGGATGCTGTTGCAGATATAATTTTTCTCGAGAAATGCAGGAATTCGGTGTAATGCCTTTAGCGGTGAATATAGGAGGAGTGAATAACTGAAGGGCTGAGCGGAATGAAGGATGGGAGCGGCGAAGTGATGTATGGGCCGGCAAATAAGAATATCCAAAAGGAAAGGGGTTCGTGATTTTTTAAAAGAGAAGGGAAATGGACGGACGAAGCGATTGGAAAGTATCGACGGGAAGATTCTGCCGAGTGAAATAAAATAGATTAGAATAGGGCGATGGAAATGGGAATATAAAAACTCAATTTTATCTTAGAAACCAAATATTTTCTCCACGTAAAAAACCTGAAGGATGATGAATGTTTTAAAAACGCGACCATCAAGTACCTGCATAGAAATATAAGTAACGTTGATTAAAAACAAAATACGTGATTAACCTTTAAACGGGCAAGCGGGGTCATATTTGAGCCCACTCAGTTGTTTTGTTTATTATTGTGAAAAGTTTTACTTTATGCCACTTCTCCATTTTTGTGTGTATATTTACTACCAAGTTCCTTCTATGTGAATGAAAATTATTATAATTTGCTTCATATAACAAGATAAATAATAAATGTAGGATTTGGGCCAGCATTGATCTCACAACTAACTATATGTAATGAGTGTAAGAATTTTAAATAGCTGCAATATACGTGTATAATTGTGGAGATTATATATATTATTGTAAATGTAAAAAATGTTACATAAAAATTTTAATTGTATTTTGTAGTTATTTTCATACCATTATATTCTAATTTTCCTCTTTGTAAGGAAATAAATGAATTATCAAAATCAACAATAAACAAATATAATGCTTAAAATGCTATGCAACAGTAATGTTTCTTAACCAATTCATTATAAATAAATTACAAAATATAATCCAAACTCCTTTAGTCAAGTTTCTAACTATTTAAATATATGGGGTCAAATCTGACCCCACTTGTCCGGTTACGGTACAAATTAAGCTTGCCCGTTTAAAGGTTAAAGACGTTGGTAAAACAACCGATGCCATAAGAAAAAACAAACGAAGAGACTATATTCTGAAAGATATATTTTCTAAATAACCCGAGAAAATTAAAACTGAAAGCATTGGATGAATGTGTGACTAGGGAAACAATGGTGTCATGGCGACGGATGGCTGCTTTTACGAAAGAGGGCAGGATCTAGGCACGGATGAATGTCCTTAGATGATGGATGATCTGTACAACCTGCATTAAACTAATGAGGGTGTGATGAAGGTTTCATCTCACTAATGAACGAGATCCTTATTCAAATATTATTTCAATATTTTTTTAAATTTATTCTTATAAACTAAAAAGCTTAAATGACAGGATATTAATTTGAATACCTCATTTCCCATCAATCTGAATAAAACTCTACAGTCGTATTTATTGCGTTTATTTCTATGCTGAATGCTGAATTTGCTTTTGCTTTCCCTTTAATGAGGCTTATAATCGTCATTTCATTTGAATTGAAATTTAAAACTAAAGACAAAGCTTCCGACACTCGAATCAAGCTTGCAACACAAATCCCCAACACTCGAAAAATATACTTACAGCACGTTTAAAATACAGCGCGGATAATTCTGTCAATTTCAGGAACAGCAAAATAAAATCGCCAAATTCCTAAGACGCATCAAAACTCAAACTTGCATCAGGAAGAAAAAAAGACACGTCACTTCCAACTACGAGAAAGTCTAATATGCGAGGTGAAGGGTAACAACAACAGGATTACGAAAGATGGAGGAAAATAGAAATGATAAGAGAGGGAGAGAGAGAGGGAGAGGAAGAGGCAGGGAGGCGGAAGGATCTAGTGGGATTGGAAAGGAGAGAAAAAAAACTTTCGCGTAGTCGTAGAAGTAAAAGGAGCGAAAGGGAGAGAGAAATGTGGGGCTGGGGTGGGGAGGAGAGCAGTTTGGTAGCAATAGTGAAAGGGAACGCGCTGCGAGAGATATCAGCAAGCTCTCTCTCTCTCTCTCTTTCTCCCACCAGCATCAAAACCATCCCCTCTCCCCGACGTACTCCCCCATCCCCTATCCACGCGCGGCCTTCCTCTATCGTCCATCTAAAACCTCCACCCCCACCCAACGCCCATCCCACCTTATCCCTCCCGCTTCCCCTTTTCGCCCCCACACCCTTACCCTAGCGCCCCCGACGGGGTTCCGCGCATGAAATTTTCAAAGAGGTGCCGGGAGAGGGAGAAGGGGGAGGGGGATTGTGCCCGTTCGGGAGGAGGATGAAAAATGTAGGAGGAGGGATGAGGGAAGGAGGGGAAGGCGGTGGAGGGGGAGGGCGCGGGAGAGGGAGATGGGCGTGGAGGGAAGGGAGGGAGCGGCGCGAGAGAAAGCCGGAGAGGGAGAGGGGCTGAAAATCTGCATTGCGGCAGAAGGGGGGGACGGGAGGGGGCGAGGCGGATAGGAGTGGCGGGAACGGCGAGGAGTAGTGCGAGAAAGAGAGGAAGAGGGGAAGAAGGGAGGGAGAAGTGAGCGGAGAGCGTAGTAGGGGAAAAGGGTACGGAGGACGGGAAGCTGGGTCTTACGCGCCCAAGTAAAGAGTGTTCCGCAGGTGCGGACTAGGAGAGGTTGTCGGTATGAGAGAATGGAATGAGCGAGGGAGGAAAGATAGCGCGGAGGGAGAGAGAGATCTCGAGAAGTAGAAGGCGTAGCGGTGTGATGCCATTGCCGCACCTGGTGCCGTGTGTTTTGATTCCGTTGAGGATAAGAAGAGGGAGAATAGGGGGAGGGGAATGGAGATGGGTGGAGGGAGAGATAGAGGGTGAGGTTGGGGGGGAGAGGTTGGGGAGAAGGGAGAGAGAGAGAGAGAGGGGGGGGGAGATGAGATATAAAAAGGAAGCGGCAGAGAGAGTTTTGTGAAGCTTTGAGCTTCACTCGCGATTTCTCGACTTGAAGATTTTCGTCTTGAGGTCGTAAGTACTTCTTTTTCGGTTGAAAGAGACTTTTCCCTATTTTTTCCACCTCGCCGCCAGAGGTCGTCAATCTTTTCCATCATATCTATGTGGACCTATATATATATATATATATATATATATATATATATATATATATATATATATACACACACACAACCCCTCATACGGGGAAGGGAGGCAAGACTCTTTCCTCTTCCTATTTCTCATCCCCCTAGGCATAACATTTTATGTCTCCAGGGACGCTTTCGGCAAATAGGTTCCTCGAATTCTCGGAGAAGCTTTTCGAAATCTTCGAAAAGAACGATTGCCTGATGAAACGACGGTGAAGCGTCGTTGGGCGCACTTTTTCCAGTTTATTCCCCATATTTCTCGCCCGCGGACCTAATAAAAAATACCGCGCACCTGGTTTTATTTTCTTTTTGTGAGGTATCTGCGGTGACTTTTGGTCGCCTTACGCATGCATACACGTAGGAAACCAATAAAAATGTGGTCTACGTTTCATCATTGGATGCACCGCTTCCCTTGATGTGCGGATCGTGTCCGGACTGCAAACTCAACCGCACACCAAAATGCATTTTTTAAATTGATAATTTTATTTTGTTAGAGATAATTTATACTGTGGAAATTACATAGGGATCGATGCGTTTTCTTTGATATATGCTCAACGTAAATAATTAAAATAATTAAGTCATATAGTTTTCGGTATGTATTTTAATCAGATTAGTTAGATTAGTTATTAGACACAATTGAAAAATATTTTTATGCCTCTTATGTGACAGCTGGATGTCCTTTGGACATGAAATTTATGTTTGATTCAAGAGCGTTTAAGGCTACACGAGATATATTGCTATAATTAAATATTACACGTAATTCACTTAATGAATTATATCCAATTTTAACAAAGTTTGGTATTGAACGATAAGATTTCAACAAAAACACGATTGTTATCACTATTTAAATTTAACATAGAGCAAACCTTCACGGAAAATCGAGATTAATTAAGAACAAGTAAGATACTCTTGCTAAAGCAGGAAGTGTAAGGACGTCTTCTTTAAAATATTTCAGGGTTCTGGGTTTCCCCCTCCTATGAGAAAGGGAGAGCCCGCATTGTTGGAATGTAGATCGTCATTAGAATCTTCCCATCCGTGAAAACGTCGCTCTAGCTTCAGTAGTTTGGATACTACAACACTTCTAAATTTTGAATTTTCCGAAATCGAAGCCATCTAGTTCCTAATCGATAGAAAATACATCGATTCTTATGACGTACCTAATTCAAAAAGTATTTTCTAATATTCCCAGTAGTTTGGCTACAATACTATTTCAAAATTTTGAATTTCCGAATTTGAAGCCATCTAGCGGAAACTCTACGAACCACTGTGAATGATCAACTAGTGGAAACTTGATAGAATTATAAGAGCAATCTAATTCAATATTTGAAACCGCCTAGCGGAAAATCTATAACCTATAAGGGATATTCATTCAGTGGAAAAAATAGAATTAGCTACAAGAGTTATAAAATTAAAAAAGAATTTTCCTGATATTTCCAGTAGTTTGGCCACAGTACCAATTCTAAGTTAGGAATTTTCTGAATTCGAGGCTATCTATCGGAAAATCTATCAACTGCCATTAAAGTTCGATCGGTGAAAACTTAATAGATTTATAAGAGCTATCTAAATTTAAAAAAAAATTTCCTATTACACATTAAAACCAGAAAGCTGTTCTCCACAGACGGACAGGCAGAGTGTTCACAGAAGCATACATATTTTTAAAGATTCTCTCCCCGAAAATGTAGCACTTAATCTTTACAGAATAATATCCGAGAGCGGGTTCCTTAAATCGCATTTTGTCTTTTTTTGCTTCCGATAATACGCTCCCAGAGAAAATTCAATGATTCCAATATATCCCGCAGTGAAAGCAAGCTTTAATTACGAGTAAAAGTCATTCATTGGGAATTCAAGGTTACTGAAACACACGTACGTACAGAGAGTGAAGATCTGTTGCAAAATAAGACATCAGGGAATAATATTTAACGCACAATTCTCTGATACTTTCTTCAATTATATATTGACTTAAAAATTAATAATAGCTAATTGACAAAGTCCATAAAAATTTCTAAAATTATTCATTTAATTGGCACTATTCACCGGTACGACTACTGTGGAGAGCAGCACCAGCAAAATTGAGAGAGATAGAGAGAGAGAGACAGACAGAAAGAAAGAAAACAAATTTTACAATTTTATTTTCCGTATTCAACCACATAAAACTCGTATTTTTACGCTATAACAGAATTTTATGAATCGTTTTCTGAAGTTATATGAACAAGTTTTATATAAAAAAAATTGACATTACATCTTAGTTCCTAATCAATTACCTCCAGTACAGGTGAACAAAAAATACAATAATCAGCCCAAATAAAGGGTAATGGTGATTGCAATTTTTCTATGATAAATTTTCAACATTATATTAGCAAACGGCTAATATATTTGCAGAACCTTGCAAATGTCATAGCAATAAGTGAAACTTTTGTTTTTCGTCTCCTCCTCATAGGTAGCGGGATCAGTTCTTAAAGCCAATTCTTGAAGAAAATAAGAATTAAGTGCCTCATTATATATTGAAGTGTATATATATATATATATATATATATATATATATATATATATATATATATATATAAAATCACTATGAGAATCATGTTTTGGAATGAACATAACCAAATGATCGAAAACTCAAGGCACTGTAGAACTTGCACATCTTCAAAACTAGAAACAAGACCAACAGTGATCCCGGTCCAATTCTATGCCCTCCGTCTTATTTCTTAGTAAAATACAAGACGCATGATTTTTTCTTAGAAAGATATTTCGGGTTTAACCCTCCAAACTCTCGTCCGAACATAAACCTAGCGTTTCCTAAGGTTTAAATACCTTCCCTTTCCATTTCGTACACACCGGACTTCTTTTATTTTCGCGGTTCGGTTTCTTTTAGTCTCCCCAAGTGCTAACGTCTTTCAGTGGATCGTCTGTTCGATCTTGCTAGATCTTTTTCTCAAACAATGTGCCGCGGACCCCCACGGGAGCAAAAAATTATTTTGGAAGTAAGGTGAATTGTAAAAAAAAAAAGTTTTACGTATAATAAAATTTTATCAGAGAATTTTCGGAAATAAGATATTATAAAAACTATTAATAGTTATATATAATGAAGAAATTTGAATTACATTTCTTATTTTTACTATTTTCATATCAAAAAGGACCGCAGGATGTTCAAGGGGACCGCGACAATTGAAACTTTAAGAACAACTGTGCTGGAGGGTCTTGAACCAGTAGTAGTAGTAGTAGTATTCACTTCAGGGCATCGAGTCAGAGCTGTAATGTAAAAATGATTTTCATAGCAACCAATGTAAACAACATTCGTTCCATTATTTACGAGAAGGAATACATTTTAATGTAGATTATTAATCATTCGCATATTAAAACTACTTAGAATTATTGTAAGAGTTCGAAACTTGAAACAACGAATGCCTAAAAAAAAACGAAAGAGTTTTCCGGCCATCGGTCTCTGAATACACGCTGACTCAATCAACAGATCAGTTTTTAACGCGAGAATTTGGTGCATTCTTAGTGAATTGCATTGTTGTTTATTTCGTGTAATTAGATACCATTGAGCTGGATAATATCTTTGTATCGCATGTACTCACGAAATTACATAAAAAACTTTCCAGTTGAATTTCAACGGGCATCTCAAATGCAATACCTACATAGATTTTTACGCCCATCTACACCAAGTTCTCTCAAAAGTCTTCGTCAAGCAATAATGCTTCTGTGCCTATGTGGCTTCGTCAATATATAATTACATGATATTCATGAATGGTATAAATATTTATCAAGTTTGATTTTCACACAATTCACGTAATCAAAATATTAATAACATATACGCGAAGAAGACATTTTCAGCGATTACGCTTTTTTCCAGTAAGAGTTTTTATGCGTTCTTTGCACGAGGTGCAGAAAGTGAACGAATATAGGGAAAGTCGTTTCCGTTTTTCCGTCCGTCCTCATGTTAAAACTCGCTAACCGCTGGACGTATTTTGAGGAAATTTGGTATTGGTCGACCGATTTCAATTTTGGTTAAAAACGGAAAAAAATAACGACCACTTTCCACGAAGACCTACAATGCTCCCTTGTTTCAACTCGGGAACGGCTTTATGTATTTTGATGAAATTTGGTATTTGGGAGTTTTAATAAAATTGTTCGACCGATTCCAATTTTGGTTAAAATCGGAAAGTAATTACGACTACTTTACATAAAGACCTACGTGTATTTGACAACGTAACATGCTAGCTTCTCGTTAAATTCTCATCCGAGCGAAAAATATTGAGATCATTTTGAAATATCAAATAACTCATTTGGAGACTCTGTACTCCGACATGGAGTAGACCTTTCCAATCTTGTTTACCCTCAGAAAAGTGTGTAGTGAGACCAGTTGCATAGTATGCATAGTATACGAGTATGAGAAAGTTTGTGCAATACATATTTCACCAATTTTTGCTAATGTATAGACTAATCAAGTTATATTTATCCTTGGCGGTCATAATTTTGTCTTTTGTTTTTGTCAAATTTTTGTTGGGTATAAGATAAAATTAGATGTACTCTAATTAAAATTTTATGAGAGCATGGGAGGGAGGAATTGCAAAATAAATTACAAGGCGCTTTTTTCACCAACTGCTCTCTAGCGGAGTATAGAATAGCAGATGCGATGTATTGCCGGTTACCTACACCTGTACAGCAAATACATTACTAGTAGTTGGTACTTGCATACTGAAAGCATTTCATCTCACCTTGAAAAAACATTAATTTTTCAGACAGACATTTCATCATTACAAATATTCTTTTGATTCTAAATATTTCACCTCCGCAGCGATTTTCGTTTTTCCCACATATAGAAATAATAGTTTAAAACAATCCCCAAATGTTGCAATTTTAAATACTTTACACATTATTCATTATGGGGTACTAATCCTACACATTTTAGCCAAATTTTAAAGTTGTAGCACTTCTAGAAGTAAAAAAAAAATTTCTAATTGTTTAAATTTAAATAATTTTTAACGGCCACCGCAATTTATATATGGTTATATTGAAATGTTTATTCGTGCAAATTTACAACTATGTAAATAATTTGAAAATTTCAGCTTTTTAGCTCATCCCGTAGTACATAAACAGTTATCTATTTGTTTAAATTTTAAGAATTTTTAACTGAGAAACAAATTAAAATATCAAAATTTGTATAATCCCTATTTCGTTTTTTTTTAAGAATTTTACTTTTAAAAAAAATTTCAACTCCGTAGCACATGCGAAAATACATAAACCTTGAAAATTTGTTATAACAATTGCAAATTTTTAGCGGCCGCAATGTTGCACTTTTTCAAGATTTTCGTTTTTTCTAGTCGGTTTTGCACAATATCCTACCAAGGAAAAAAATTTCGAATATTCAGCACATCTGGAAGTACCTAAACATTAGTATCCTCCTATTATGTTATATGTTATCATTATATATCGACGTTTCTTACAGAGGAGATAACATATAGGATGATACTAATGTTTAGGCACTTCAAGAAGAGTTGGAGACTCGAAATTTTTTTCATAGGTAGTATATTGTGCAAAACCGACCAGAAAAAACGAAAATCTTCAAAAAGAGCAACAATGCGGCCGCTAAAAATTCGCAATTGTTTAAACAAATTTTCAAGGTTTATGTATATCCGAATAAGCTACGGTGCTGACATTGTTTTTAGGGGTAGAATTTGTAAAAAACGAAATAGGGATTATACAAATTTTGATATTTTAATTTGTTTGGCAGTAAAAAATTCCTAAAATTTAAACAAATAGATAAATGTTTAGGTACTACCAGACAAGTTAGTGAGCAGAAATTTTCAAGTTATATAAAGTTTAGTCTTTGTAAACAAATAAACATCTCAGAGTAGTTATAAAATTCTTATTGTGGCCGTTAAAAATTATTTAATTTTAAACAATTAGATAAATGTTATTTCAATTCTTTTTGTGCTACAATTTTAAAATTCAGCATAAATGTGTGGCATTATTAAATCAATGTGGAAAACGTATAGTATTCCCAAAATTGCAAAAATTAGCGATTGTTTTACTCCATTATTGTTCCATAAGGAAAAAACGAAAATCGGTCCCGAGGAGAAATCTTTTGAATTAAAGAAATATTTCACATGATGAAATATCTCTCTAAAAAATTAATGTATTTTCAAGGTGAGATGATATGCTTGCAGAATGCAAGCGCCTTTTACTAGTATCATTATATATCGACGTTTCTTACAGAGGAGGATACTAATGTTTAGGCACTTCCAGATTAGCTGGAGATTCGAAATTTTTTTCTTAGGTGGGATTTTGAGCAAAACTGACTAGAAAAAACGAAAATCATTAAAAAGTGCAACATTGCGGCCGCTAAAAATTCGCAATTGTTTAAACAAATTTTCAAGGTCTATGTATTTCCGCATGTGCTACAGAGTTGAAATTTTTTTAATAAGTAGAATTAAACAAATAGATAACTGTTTAGACATTACGGGATGAGCTAGGATGCTGAAATTTTCAAGTTATATACATAGTAGTGCATTTGCACATATAAACATTTGAATCTCTCCATAAACATATTGCGGCGGCCGTTAAAAATGTTTAAAATTTAAACAATTGGAAAAATATTTTTTTTTACTTTTAGAAGTATTACTACAAATTTATAATTTGGCAGAAATGTGTAGCATTAGTACCCCAATGGAGAAAGTATAAAATTCTTAAAATTGCAAAGTTTTGGGATTGTTTTAATCTATTATTTTTACATAAGGGAAAAACGAAAATCGCTCCGGAGGTAAAATATTTAGAATTAAAACAATATTTGTAATGATGAAATATGAAAAATGAATGTTTTTTATGTTGAGATGATATGCTTGCAGAATGCAATCACCAACTACTAGTATTATATATATCGATGTTTCTTACAGAGGAGGATATAACATATATATGTAACATATAGGAGGATACTAATGTTTAGGCACTTCCAGATGAGCTGGAGATTCGAATTTTTTTTCGTAGGTAGGATTTTGTGCAAAACGTCGATATATAATGATAACGATTTTTCCGGTCAATCCATCGCGTAAGTTTATACCATATTTAACGCTCATACAGAAAAAATTTGGTTTGTCTAAGTTGCAGGATTTCAGAGTTATGGCTCATAAATACGGCCGGACGGACAGACAAACCGAATACACGACGGATTTGTTAGAAAAATGCACCTAATTTGTTTTTTTTTTTAAATAAATGTAATTTTATAATATGAATAAAAACATTTTTATTACGTATTTTCCAATTTTTCAATTGGCGTCTAATTAAAAGAGCTCAGTAAAAAAAATAAAAGGGCGCCATATTATATCTTGCCTTAGGTGTCAAACTGTATTGGCCCGGCCCTGTATGTATGTATCTGTATATATATATATATAAATTTTAAAATTCATTCTACAATTTGAAACATGCAGTATTCTCTAATATAAATATAAAAAATATGTTCACTACCAAATAGATTTTATAAGGTTTGCGTAGATATCTTCATTTAAATAATTATATATTTAATATAAACTCATTTCATTTAGTGTAACCACTAATGGCAGAATATATCGGTTGACTATTTGAAATGGAAAACCAACTTCGCAAGGCATTCCACGATTTTCAATTGTCGCAAACATACTTCTGAATACAGTTTCTCAACTCATAAAGAGAGAATTCCGGCCAGGATGCTTTCTCCTTACTTCCCTATCGCTCCATTTCTCTCTTTATCACCATCCACCTTCCATCCTCCCTCTCCTACTCCACTTATCCCTTCCCTCCACTTATCCACCTCTTCCCCGCCCTATTCTTCCCTCCCTCTTGTTTTCCTCTCCCCTTCCCCACGCTTTCCTTCACTCTATCTCTTCCTCCTCTCCCCTAACCTCCCTTCCTCCTTTCCCCCTCCCTCTCTTCCTCCTCTCCCCCTCCCTCTCATCCTCCTCTCTCCCTTCCTCTCCCACTCCCGCCCTACTCTTCCCTTCCCTCCCTCTTTTCCTCATCCCCATCCCTCTTTTCTCTTCCATAGCCCGTCTTCCTCTTTCCTTCTCTCTCTCTTCCTCCTTCCCCCTCCTTTCCTCCTCATCCCCTCCCTCTTTCCTCCTCACCCCCTCTCTCCCTCCCTCTCAACCTGTTCTCTCCCTCCCTTTCTTCCTCCTCTCGCCTCCATATCTTCCTCCTCTCCCCTTCCCGCCCTGCTCTTCCCTTCCCTCCCTCTCTTCATATTCTCTCCATCCCTCTCACCTCATTTCTCCCTCCCTCTCTTGCGCATTCCCCTCCCCCTTTCTCTTCCATACCCCCTCTCTTCCTCTTTCCTTGCCTCTCTCTCTTCCTACTTTCCCCTTTCTATCTTCCTCCTCCCCCTTCCACCGTACTGTTCCCTTCCCTCCCTCTATACCTCCTCTCCCCCTTCCACTCTACTCTTTCCTTTCCTCCCTGTCATCCTCCTCTCCCCCTCCCTCACTTCCTCTCCCCCTCCCTCTCTTCCTCCTCTCTCCCTCCCTCTCTTCCTCCTCTTCCCCTCCCTCTCTACTATTTCCTTCCCTCTCTTCCTCTTTCCTTCCCTCCTCCTCTTCCTCCTCTCCCCCTTCCGCTCTTCCTCCTATCCCTCTCCCGCTCTTCCTCCTCTTCCTACTCTTTCCTTCCCTCCATCTCCTCTTCTCACATCATAGCATACACAACGGAGGACGGTTTCAAACGTTTGCAGCGATTCCCGCCGAAGTCTTTGTTCGGAAAACGAGGTTTTTCCATCCCAACGAAATACGATCGATGTCGCAGACGTGTTACACACACAGACAGAGAGAGAGGCCACCGTTTTTAGGAGTCGGGAACCTCCATAGCGGCTCGGGAAAAAAATGAGACCAGATGGATAAAGAGGGAGAAAAAGAAGTGGTAGAAGGATTAGAGAGGGGGAGGAGAGAATGAAGCCTGGATCCTAATTGTTGTGCACGTTCATTCGTCACCCAGGTTCTGACGCGCAATCGTTCGCCCGGATCAAATTTGTTATCCGTTGGCCCACTGTATGGCAGCGCCGCGCGCGGTGCTCGAGAGAAGCTCTCGGGAACGAGGGAGAAAGTTCCAGCCGCGGCTCCCTCTAACCGCGTTTTGTGTTCGGATAGCTGAATTCACGGACATGTGACAGGAGCTCAAGCTCCGTTCTCCCCCTCCTTCCATAATTCTCCCCCTCCCCCCAGCTCTTTCTCCCTCGGGAAGAGGAACCGAGAAGAGCAGAGCCTCTTCTGAATAGCTAGGTGCGCGGAAGGGTAGCATCACAGCATGCGTGCGTGTGCGCGCTCGCGAAATATTCGGTTCGCTTTAGTTTTCGGAAGCACCGCTGTGTGACGTCAAGGGATTTGCTGCTCCAGCACTCGTGGTAATTCGTCTTCGCCAGACAATAAGGAATCCCATGCATTGTGCGATTTATAAAAACTCTGTTCGTTCATTTGTTTTCGGAATGTTTCATCGGGCTTGTGAGAGGATTACGTTGAGGTGAAGCCTCCTCGAAGCGATGGGATGGGGGAGAGATGGACAGTTTTTATAATTAGTCACCGAAATTCCGAGCCGAATTGTTAAGAAGGATACTGGTAGTGAGGATTAAGTTGTTCTGGCATCTGTGGGGACAGATAACGGAACTTAATTCTACTTTGAAAACTTGAACGGCGCATAGACGAATTTTTTGGGTTTTAGGATGATGAAATTAAATTTTCAATTCAAATGCGAGATCCATTCGGAGAATTTTTCCGTAATTTGCACATTTCTAGTCTATAGTATTTACTTAATTATTTCCATGAGAAAGGAATTTACTATCAAAACTCAATATTTTAATTTGGATAACCAAATAGCTCAAAAGTTGACTTTATGGCAGTAAAATTTTAATGTTGTTATTTTATAATTTATTAAAAAATTCTTGTAACTTTATGTTCTTTTAGAAACTGTTTACGGGTAATTAACACTGAAAATGACTGCTCTGTAGCCAAAATATGCACTTGGTTTTTTATATCCTGTTGTGGATATTGGAGATACTATAAACAAGTATTTCAAAGTTCTTTCTTGAATACCCATATTACAAAAGGAAAAGAAAAATGACACGTAAAGATTAATCAATCTGCAGTTAAAAGAAACAAATAAATGTTGAAATAGCTAAAAATTACATTTATAACAAAAGTAACAATCTAAACTACATTTTGAAGTTTTTATTGACTAACGATTGCTCGAAGTAACTCTTCATTATTTTTTTGAAGTAGATTAAGATTAAAAAATTTTTAAATCAAAAGATTTTTCGCTTTTATAAATTGAGTCCAAATTTTCAATAAATAATAAATATAAAAATTTGGTGTCTAAATGTATGGCAAAAATGTCATGTAGTTTAGCAAAAACCAACTAATGGGAGGAATTTATAATATCAATCGTTTGAAATGTAATTATGAGTAATTTACAAACAACTAAGAATAGATCAATTTATGGCGAATAATACTTAAATTAATGTGGTTCGAATTTAAGACTATTAAATTTACTCCTAGTTACTACCAAACTAAAATATTATTACGGCTTTCTAATAACATCGAAATCGAATGATTGCAATAAACTGGAACCCAAATTATTAGTTACGAATGTATATTTTAGGAGTTTGTTTAAATATATGATCTATTTATGTCATAAGTTTAATTTGAGATAGCTAAAACGCGGGTTTAAATAGAGTGAATTTTGAAACGAGACAAATGAATTACGCTTTAAACTCAACGGTCATTCAGGGCATTGAAGCAGTCGAGCTGCGTGCGCCAATCTGGTCTTCATCACCAATATCTCATTTCTTTCTCGCCAGACACACGTTTACGACCTTTTCCTCCTTATCATCCCATCAAGGGTTGAGCTCCATGGAATTACTCAAAAGAAAGTCTCGCCTTTTTCTTACTTAAAACTGCAGATTTCCTCTCGTGGATTTTCACCTGCTATGGGAAAACTTTGATTCCATCAAATAAAAGCCAAACTATCCCGCAATTTCCAAAAAGAAAGAGGCATAAGGAGAGCCCAAAAAAAAATAAGAAATAGGGAAAAATTCTTCCACCTCGAAGTGGGAAACTCGTAAACAACGCTCCAAGGGCATCTTTAAGGAAGAAAACTAATTTTCTAGGCGGGCAAAAAAGTCTCGAAAGCAAGACATCAAGTTCCCTGGCATCCTACTCTCCTATCTCCTCCCTCTCTCACAAACTTCTACATTTTACCCTTATTTTCACTCAATGGATGCGGTTTTTAACCTTTTACGGGTTAGAATGAGTTATTACCTCTGGGGAGAAGAGGAAGTTCACAATAGCGGAAGAGTTGAAGAGAAAGGGAGAGAGAAAGAGAGATAAAGGGTTTACGCAGACGTGTAGGAGACAGGAGTTGGGGAGTGGTGTTGTACACACGAACACAAGAGCTGTCGCTATGTGGGAGAGGTTCAAGGAGAGGGCAAGGACACCGAACTCCCGTCCCAAAGACAATGGAGCATCGTAATGCAGAGGTTGGGCTAATTTTACCCGGACACACGCTCAAAAGGAACCCCGACCCTTGATTTAGGTGAGGAGTCAACTTCTCTAAAACTCCGAGCCCTGGAGATAGGTCTGTTGTATTCTTTTAATTCTGTGCTGTACATCTTCTCCGAGGTCCCTCCGAGCTGTTTACTGCATATGAAGTCTACCTCAGAGGGTACAGTGAGGCCGGGAGTAGGGTTTTCGGAAAACGCCCTATTTGATACACGCACACAAACGCGAGGGATTGTGTTTGTAAATGAAGAGGAGTTTATCAAAGTTTATCTTCGGAACGCATTATTTCCGAGAGTTACCTCTGTTAGGATGTTAATTTCGGTTTCTTTTTTAAAGTTAACGAGGAGGGACGGTTTTGTTTCTTCATTAGAAAGTCTGGCTTAGTTTCAAATCATACGAGACGCTTGTTGGTACATCTTAAAATTTTTGAGAGAAAACATTAATCATTAACATTGGAGAAAAAACGAGTAAATGAGTATTGCATAATGTGAACACAACATAAACACTTGCAAAACATTACAATTGTTGTGAAAAACAACAATATTCCAATGATGGATATACCGGTAGGTACGTGCAGTCCATTTGTAGATACTTGTATATAATAACACTAAAAGAAATTTCACTTCAAAATTAATCCGGAAAATTCATTCATTATTTATTATGTTAACCACTTTGAAATGGACAACTTATGCTTTCGTCATTATTTAGACTTTATCACTTTATTATTACTTAGCAAAAAATAATATAGCTTTATTACAATTATTTTTTAAGCTAATATTAGCATAAATTCAATAAATCTAGTAAATTTATTGAATTCTTCAAACTCAGCTAATAAAAATATTTTCACAAACCGGCAAAATCTCGATCAACTCAATTTAATAAAAAAAAACTCGTTGAAATAATGTTTTCTTTAAGTCTATCTTCACTTTTTTTCAGCCTACTTCAGAGAGAAATAAATCTTTCGGGTACATACAAAAATTAATTGAAAATTTGAGAACCTAGAGAGCTAAAAGAATAATAATTGATTATTTTACTGTTTTTCTAGGCTTTAAACGACACGTACTTTTTATAACTCATAGGTTTGCTGCCCTATAATCAATAAACATTTTAATTTTCCGAATAATTTTGAACGCAAAATATAATAATATGGACTTGAAATTACACTTGTATATCCGCTTAGAGGAATCCGCCGTACGTGCATTATTTAATCAGGAAAATCCGACTAAATACGACCCTAGATGTTATATGGCTCTCAACATTTTCTTATCTGAAATTGATAACAACTTGAAGCACTCATTTTGCAGAACCAATCTTTCATACCGCACCAACCTGCATCTTGCAAATCGAGGGGATGTAAAGCAATGTCGGCATCTGACTCCGGGCAACAATCTCTCCTAAATTACCGTGTGCCCGTATCAGACGCGCACGCCAAACAATTCCTCCAGGTAAATCCGAAATTTTGCCGTTATCGCCTCGATCTATTTTTCGCAGTCCCCCTCCCTCCCTCCTATTTTCCCTAAATTATTTCTCAACGCCAAGTCTGCCCCTTCATTCCTCACCCTCTTTTCTCCATGTTCTTCTTTCTTTCGAATTACCTCACATTCCCCTTTCCTAAATGATTTGACCACACAAATATCTTGCGTCTTATCTCGCCCTATGCGTACTAACTCATTTTTATTTTTCTCTCTTCTCTCCTTTCCCTCTGCTTTCCATGCTTTCTCATACCGCACTGTTTTTCAACCGTTTATTATCCCTTAATCCCCATTCCTCGTTCTCAATCCGTCTACTCCTCTAAATCCATTACCTGCGGCTGATGAAGTCTCTCCGGGTTGGAAAAGCTGTTATATATACTTGAGGCCATGCCCCTAAGCGTGTACATTATTTTCTCTTCCGAAAAATTAACAACATATTGGTTGCCAAGTTTACAATTAAAATACAAATTATGAATCATTTTAGTCGCCGTATCAATCACTCATTATTGGCGGCGGTACAACCGTACATGTGCCGGTACGATATGTTTTAATCACACAAACAAGATGGAAAAGAGGGGCAGCAGTTGTGCATGACGTAGCAACGTTGTTCTTCTGTGATTAGCCTAGGCGTTTTTGTGAGCTTTCCCATTCATTTCTCTTTGTATCCAGAGCTCAAGTAAGAGTAAGCGGAGTATAATGGTGGTGATGTTATTTCAAAGGTTTGTCCACTGGACTCTCTCCAACGCATTATTTCTCATGAAATACTTTTACACTCTGTACTTATGTATATATGCCCACACGTGTACAAAAACCATTTTAGGCACAGTGCGTGTTTTGTTTTCCTAGAGCTTCTGATATAGATTTGTAAACAAAAATTGTAGGTACTGTACTGTGTTCAACTGCATATTTTACGTTTTATGTTTGGGTGCGAAAGAGGGCTTAAAAGCTTCGGTCTCTCCTTAATATAGGCACATCCATGCATCTATCTTTCTTGGGCTTTCCTATTCTCATCCCACTCTCACTAATTTTCTACTTTTTCTCCGTTTCCTTCTATTCCCCATATCGTTTGTTTCCCAACCTCTTCCTCAATCCACTCTCCTGTATTCTCTCTCTCATTTCCTCTCACTCTCCCCCCCCCCCACCTCCCACTCTCCATACCCAATCCTCCACCCACTCCCTCCATCTTTTCCGCTAAACGCTCGCCACCATGGAATACATCTCTCCTCCCTTACTCATTTTTTCACAAGGACTCAAAATCTGTGTTACTTAGCCCACGCCAGAATTGAATTTCGCCTCGATCGATAACTATGGTACAAAAGGTTGGCGAGAGATGAAGTTGACCAAGAAGTACAAAGGCTGGGAGAGAAAGACAAAAATTAATGAGAATGAAAAGATAGAGGAAAATAAAGGGACAAGGGTACTAGAAAGAATTACGAAATTACAGAAAAGCGGTTGAATGCTGAAGAATTAAACGACTTTAGAGTCAGCCCTGAATAAGCTGGATTGAATAAAAAGTTAAATAAAAAAGAAAGAAAGTTCTCGTAACGAAACAATGGAGTAACGATAAATGACATAAGGAAACGAAAGGGTCGCGTGCGTTTTGTTTCGAGGGCATATTATGTGACATCAGATTTATGTACTTCATTTCGCAAGAAATGAAAAGAATGTTTGCGGAGAAATATTCGATTATACGTTGAAAAATATCATTTTTACGTTAAAATAAACTAACCGAGGAAGAATTAACAGTATAAATAAAATATGTACTTGTAAGCGAAGAAAAATCTCCAAAGCCAGTCAATTTAAATAAAAGCACGGATAAAAACGGAGTAAAAAGCCGGATAAAAAACCGGATATAAGCCGATACGTATTTCGGTTTCCAAGTAACCATCACTAAAGGACTTCGCTTACAAGTTTACAACAGCCAGTGCGGCTCGTTTTCGTCTCTCTCAGAAAAATATGTACTTGTTTATAAACTGCATTTTACGTTGAAAGAATGAGCGAATTCGCATCAACTCAAATTAAGAATATGAACCGAGATTGAGGACAGGTTTATTCTGTCATTCTATCAACAGTTTAAATAAATGTATCACAAAACCCATCGGATCTATATCAAACGTCTAAGGCGTTCAAGTTACATGGCATTACACAGAAAATAATTTCCCCCACAATATTGCTCGGTACAAAAACAAATGCAGGTGTATTTAAATGATGAAACCCAAAATTTATAAATCTTAAGCCATAAAACGTAACTCTTACTCCAATTTTGTCAGATATTAGACGGTCGACTAATATTCACCTCATAGCGCTCAATCGAAAAGAAATTCTATGCAATCATTTACTTACGTTTTCGGCAGAAGAAAAAACAAGTCTATTTTTGCGGCAAACCATCACTCACCTAAAAAAGATAATAACAAAATTATCAATTAATTTTTAGAAAAATTTAGATTATAATTGATATTATAATTACAATATGAGTCTTATTTAAATTATATTATATAAACTTATGCAACCACATTATCATAAGGTAAATCAGAAGTAATTATAAAGCAAGTGATTATGCTACAATGATGAAGCATTAAAAATAAATTTTATACATCATAGAACCAATTTTTATTCACATTTAATGCTGGCAAATGAACAAAACGTACCTTTAAAGTTTATAAAGCAGCTTTAACGGTAATCATGAAGGGATAGCGGCGGTAATTGCCTAAGTACTTTGGGGTGCAGACGTAAGACTTCTTGTACGTTAATCCTCGTCCGCCGAATATTTAGAACTGAAACGGCATTCAAAATGACATAAAACCGAGCGGGTTCATGCAAATCCGAGTTGGAAAACGAGAGTATTTTCGATCTCCATTTTAAACCACGCCTGGGCAACACGGGAATGTTGATAATCTTGTTTAGTATGCCCATCTTCTTCCGAAATGTTTCGATCCAAAAAAAAGGGGAAATTAAACATCAAAAATACATGTCGGACAATCCGATGCCCGGAGATAATTCGCTAACGAACGCATTCTCACATCCCATCCCCCACTCTTCGCTTCGAGTTATTCATTTAATTTCCCTCTTTTCGTTCCTTTATTGTTTTCAGGGACGCGTTTTGGTCACGTGACCCCTTTGTTTCCTCTTGTAGGTTTTTCTTTCATCTACTGTTCAGCCTCTCTCCCTATTTTCGGATCCGAGGCTATAGCAAGCAATCCATACAATTAACTCGCATCTGTTTTGAATGATTAATTTTTACTCTTACCCCGCTTTCACTTTCGTGTCCATGGAATAAAATAAAGCGAATCGCCAACTGCGCTCAAAATCAAATATGCAGTGTTAAAATGAATTAGGAATCAGAGCAAAACATAGCTTCGAGTTGCCTCACACACATACATACATGTGTGTGTGTATATATAGATGTGTGTGTGCGTGTACATATATGGATATAGTATGAATCGAATGGGATATATGAGGGATCCGTTGCCGCTACAAGTCACAAAGTAAAATGACTAATGAAAAAAGATGGGACGAGAGAATATGTTAATATTGTTACATAATTAAGAGGAGCTAATTTTATCGTACATCTTTTTCGAAACACAGAATATTGTAACAAAAATTTTACAAACGTGAATTTGGATAACTAAATGTAGCCATATTAAAATTTACTTCTAAAATTTTGACGTTGGAAAGAGAAGTCGCATTATATTTACGATTGAATATACCTATAAATGAGAGACTATGAGAGTATTAGTGTTATAAAATAAATTGAAGCAGAGGACGTATAAAGTATACCTTCAAAGAACAATTTTAGCGTGCGAGTTAATAACTTTGTATTTAGGTATGAATTAATTGATAATGCCATTGAATAATCGAGTTTGAAATTGAGTAATTTATTATAAAACTAAAATGGAATAAATAGCATCTTACACAAATAAACTATTAGATGAATATGTTGTGGAAACGTACGATTTTTGTTATATTATGAATAATATTCAATGAATGACTATAACTATCCTGCAAAACACTCCGAAAACGAATAATTTCAAGAAGCAAGAACAACGTTTATGACGGCTCGGTGCGGCACGCGAGGCTAGGCCTTCGCCCGAAAGACAAATACTGGAGCGGAAAATGTACATAAATGGATTCAAGAATATTTTATATAAATCAGTAGAGAGAGGAAATTGAAATGGGAATTTTAGGAGACTGGAGACAGAATTAGGAGCGAAGAGAATTTAGCGAAGGAAAACAATGAAATTAATGAAGCAAAGGAATGGAAAAGCTCAGAGAACAGGAATAGAGCTATCGTTGTTGCTACGAGTGGAGAGCTATTATTACGAAACTGAAGTGGATGAGGATCTCTAGGATATTCTCCGTCAATTAATAATTCAAAGAGGAACGCCAAATGAAAGGAATGCGACTTAAATTTTTTGACAGGGCAAACCAAACTTTACTTTTGTCTACGAATTACGTGTTAATTAGCGCAGTTCAACTAGTGGGTCTATAAATAGATTAATTTTAATTAGCCGTTTAAATTATTTTGAATGATTGCAAATGCAAAACAATATCACGCCCAAACTTTTACATTCTAATTTAGTTTTCAAGTGAAAATTATAAACAATACCTATCACATATATTATCCAGATAGCGGTTAAAGATGCTGGCATCAGATATTCTTAGAGGAATGACAGAAATGATATTTTATGTGTTATCAATATAGAAAGCTTTAGCTGTGTATCACGGTAGGAATTTTGCCATGAGTAATAAGCTTTAACAAGATGGAAAAGTATACTCCATAAATGCAATACACAGAGATTTCAAAGGCGTTCTTAATGGGAAAAACGTACGTATGGAACGGTATCGAAAGTTTACGTGATTCTCGTAATTTTTTTCCCCGAAACTAGTCTCGGAGACTATCTTATAGTAAATGTTGTTCTTTATCCAAATAGATTTTTTAACCTATACCTCGCAGAGAATGGGAGAGACATATATGCACTTTTAATTGTTGTTTTCTGAGAGATCCGTCTTCGCGATCGATGTAATCAAAACAATGTTTTGCTCAGAATATTCTCGAATTTTTATCTCCAAAATTATAAGTCGTAATTATTTGGTCTCTCTACCATCTTGTAGTGAATGTTGTTCTCTAGTCGACTAAATTTTTTAATCTATATCTCACAGATAATATAAGAGAATGGGAGAAAAATATATGGACTTTTAGTTGTTGTTAGCTGAGAGAACCGACTTCGCGATCGATGTAAACAAAATAAGCGATGTTTTTCTCGGGATTTTCTCGAATTTTTATCTCCAAAACCAAAACTCGTAATTACCTTCCCTTGCAAATTTTCTTGTAGCAAATTTTGTTCTCTATCCGAATAATTTTTTTAAATCTGTACCTTACAGATCATATGAGAGCTAGGGAGATAAAAGTTTGATATTTCATTTTTGCTTGACGGATGCCATTTAACAAGATACGAGTATAAGTTTACTAATGTAATTATGTAAAGTGGAAGTTCTAATTGACGGATTCAGTTGA
Organism: Tanypteryx hageni; assembly: GCA_028673005.1. Taxonomy (NCBI): domain Eukaryota; kingdom Metazoa; phylum Arthropoda; class Insecta; order Odonata; family Petaluridae; genus Tanypteryx; species Tanypteryx hageni. The sequence continues at coordinate 76,473,813 of CM054114.1, read as the reverse complement.
AAATCACAATTGGGAGGTAAGTTTTAATAAAGGTCACTCATACCTAATTAAATTAAAATCCGTCCAGCGGGTTAGGACATGAAAGTTACGACAGACGGACGGACCGATCAGACGTCCTCATAAGGCGTTCCGCTATTACCGCTTCGCTGGTAAACAACGCCTTATAATACAAGACTTTCACAACGTAAATGTAAGGTCGAAAAATAATTATTTCAACAATTGCTCATAAATTTATCCAAAAATTCTAAATTATTTTAATGTTAATTTGAAACAAAATGACTTCTTGTCCATTCATTAAAGAGTATTTGATTTAGACCTCGAAAAAATACAATTTTTCTTTTTTTTGCTCCAATTGAGGGTAAAGACATTGAATATAGCATTAAAACTTGACGCGATTTCAAATAATAAAGATTAACTTCGAGGTTAAATAACAAGAATTTTATGGAAGTTCTCAGATCGCCCTTCATCATAATAAAAAACCATTATACCACGTTGTTCTTGGTTAGTTTTATACATTTCCGTCCCGTAATATTTTGGGTAAAGCCAATATTGTGGCCATAAAAAAGAAATGCTTTAATATCAAGAAGAAAGGAAAGTAATACGAGCAAAGACGAACTATTTTAAGGTCGTAACAGCCCGTGATACGACTATAATGGATATGACAGCCGCGATAATATATTTTCTGGAGTACTTGGAGAGGGAGGAGGCGGTCCAAGTACGAGACGGTCGTTTCCTTTTCAAGGGTAAAACATTTCGAGAATACTGGGAAGAAAACAGATACTCAATAAATTGCCGTTACGTTTAGACAGAAAGTGAGATTCAAAGCTTTCGAACAGGGGCCGGCAACCCTTTCTGCATGGCGGGCCGCATTCATAATACGAATGCTTCGGAGGGCCGCGTTGAAAGTCACGAGAGTATCGGCGGGCAAAATGAGTGTTTACTTCAGAAGTTGATCAAAGATTGTGGTCTCATAATAAAAATCATATAGATAAATAATTTACTAGCGTTAATTATTCATCAGAAAAAGTTTTGAGACAAATATTTTACCGAAAAAACGAAATTTTCTGTTGAATTGTACCGATCACTTTTTCAGTATGGCTTCGTTGGCCACATAAAATGCTCTTGGAGGCCAATGCTCTTGGAGGCCGCATCCAGCCAGCGGGTATGTTGCTGATCTCTGCTATAGAACATTGTAAAATTTTCCTATATGTGCTTAATTCAAATCTCTCTCTCCCTCACTTCCTCTCTGTAGAACTTGTGTTCTGTAGTCTACACCGTACCCATATCTCAAACGCCTATAATCTGCTTACACCTTTTCTCATGTCCACATCTCGCACCCATATAATATTACACTCCATATTAGGGTTCTCAAAAACCTCTCTTCAATATCATAATTCAGACAGCCTGTCGACAACTGTAGTCGTCTCGTAAACTCCTCCTTTGCTCTTGCTATTCTTTCCCTGATCTCATTCGCACTATTGCCATTTTGTGACAGAATGCTATCTAAATTAGAAAATTCCACCTGTTCCAGCCATTCCCTATCCACTGCAACTCTTATGGCTCTGTTGAAAGTTTACGGACCATGCTCAGAAACTCATTTTGGTCTGGAAGAGTCTATTCTCGAAACGAGAGCTGCACGGGGGGAGAGGGTAAAATTCTACGTCATTCTCTGCTGAGACTCCACGTAGAGCTGAGTCCCGAGGTCATTTCTCCTTCACTTTCCCTCCCCTTAAACGTCTTCCCCTACAACACGTGGAAGTTCGCTCATTTAGAGTCCGTAAGCTTTCAATACACCTATGTCTGGGTATACCCACTCTTGGAAAATCTTATGACTTTCGTTTTTAGGCGATCTTTGCCAGCAAAGCGGTAGTAGCGAACCGCCATTAGGCACATCTCGTCCGTCTGCCGTGACTTTCATCTCCTGAACCCCTGGACGGATTTTAATTAAATTAAGCAAGAGTGATCCTTACTAAAATTTATCGCCCTATATTTTTTCACGCTTTCTACGATATCCGTTTTCATAATCCCCCAGTTGTTTCCCTACCTGCATTTTCTAAGGCCTCCTGATAATATATCCTCTCTCTTACCTCGAGCACTTCAAAATCCCATTTCTGTATTCTTTGACCTCATGACCACCACCACCACCTCCGGAATACTATGAGAGCTCAATATACTTTTCCTATTCTTTTGTCTGACCATGATATAGTCATTATGATACTTTTGTATGTCTCTCGGCATTCTCCAAGTATATCTTTGTTTGCAGTGACGCTTTCACCACGTATTTGTAACATCAAATCGTTTCTTTTATAGAAATACACCACTCTGTCTTCTTTCGTTCATATTTCCTAGACCAAAATCCCTGAACTCTCTACCGTCCCTGCCTAGCCCCACTACAGCATATCAATCTCACACCACTACCAAGTTTTTTGGCCTTTACTTCTCTTATAACTTCCTCGAGTTGATTTTGCAACTCATCCAATTTCTCCTAGCTGTGATCACTCGCGGGCATATACTTGAATAATCACTTAGGTTACTAGTTCTACCTTGACCTCCACTAACATTAAAAGGTCGCCTAGCTGCCCTTTGCCCAGCTTTCATATTTAAAACTAACGCTACTCCCCTCTGGCTCTCCTTTCTCTCACTATAAATAGATTACCCTGAAATCATCACTCCAACAATCTCCATCTTCTTTTCACCTAACTTCGCACAAACCTTAGACATTTATTTTTATTTATTTATTTTTAATTCTAGCACTCTATTTTCCAACTCTCCTTTCCTAAGCATCGCTCTGGCATTCCTAGTCGCTACTCTGATTTCCGAAGTGTTCATTTTCTTCATAGTTCTGTTGTCAGGAGCTGTGCGAGGATTTCGTGGAATGACGATCGAAAAGGCCTTACTTCCGTCACTGCTGGAATCGACAACAGTTACACGTATTGCATCAAATTTTTATTAGCTGTGCCATGTTGTTTGTATATTAGTTGAAGTGGTCTCCCGCTGTCTTCCTTAAAAGTGTTTTTAACGTGACACCATCACTTACTTAGGCCGACCAAGTGGGTGCAGACGCCTTTTGCAGCCGCCCCTGTGAAGTATAAGCGCTGCGTGGACTACTCTTAGTCTGCTCCCTACCAATTCACCAAATTGGTTTGTAGGACCCTACCAGGATTAAATCCTCCAACCAGTGTACCTCTTAAGATATACGGAACACTTAAGCCCATCTATCACTATAAGGTAGTAAAACTAAGGAGTGATTTTTCCAAAAATAGGTCAATTATTATAACTAACTACAGCTTATTGCCTCATATTTTTGTGTAGCATTTACCAATAATGCACTTAATCAGATACCAATGGATTAAGATGAAAAATATTACTCTCCAAGTTTAACGTTATTAGTACAGATAAACGATAATCTATATAATACTAAGTATGCTTAGCATATAATAAATAACTCCAATCAAACTATATAGAAGTTCATATTAAAACTGACCTAAAATAAAAACACAGATATTTATGAATATATCCGGGGTTTTAAATATACGAACTACTGGGAAATTCAAACAAAGTAGCCAAAACGAAGGAAAACATTTCTATCATCGGTTAGTAAGCAAAAGGATGCTAACGACACATTAACATGTTACTAAATGATATAGATAAGTTATGTCAGTGGTATAAAAATTGTGGGTCGTGTGTACCTGGTAGGCCGCGTTGTGTAGCAAGAGAAGGTGGGAGGGCGCAAAAAATTTAACATGTATTTATTTTTTGTTTTACTATACTAATCGTGAGAACTAAAATATGCAGCAGACAATACTAGTCCTAAAGTGGCTAGGACGTATATTTCTTATTTATTTATCAATAATTTCACATACAGCGTAATAGCCAATTTAAAGTACTAAAATAACAATAAAATACAACAAATTTTAAAAAAGAAAACTACACAATAGCAAATATTTGGACAATGCTTATGGTCACTTAACTTTAATATGTGTGCTTCCAAGCTTAATAAATGATATAATTTATAGGAAAAACAAATCAACATAGGGGGTTAAGCTAACTAACCCAAAGCTGTACTAAGAAGGAAAAATATTTCCTCTTCGGCGTAGCGAATCCTCCTCCTCCGAGTCGCAAAAAATATTGCAGTTCCATAAACAGTCTGGAGAACTAGAAGGAGACTTAAGATCACTTCTTGAGTGAAATTGGCTCGTAACGAACCTCGTTTCCCGCTGACGCAAATTTATACAACCCTTCAGAGCGTGAAAAATCTGAAACATTTCAACATCATGGAGAAGCAGACGAGTTGGCAATAAGAACAATAAGAACCGCGAAGACGAACAAAAACGATTAAAGCAATAACAAATGAAGAGCAAAGAGAAAAAGAATAGTCAAACGTCTATATTATGAAAAACCATTCAGTTACAATGCCTTACAACAAATAAATACATTTTCCACCTCTTCTTGATTTCTCCATCTCTCTCTATCCATTCTCTCTCCCATTCTCTCTCTTCCCCCATTTTCTCTCTCTTCCTTCCCCCATTCTCCCTCCCTCTCTCTTCCTCCTATTCTCTATCTTACATTCTCTGTCTTCCTCCCATTCTCTATCTTCCTTACATTCCCTCTCTCTCTCTTTTACTTTCCCCATTCTCCCTCCCAGTCTCCATCCCTCTCTTCCTTTCCCTTGCTAGTCTTTTAATATTTGAAACGGAAGGAATAGCTTGTTATGTCATCTCTTATTTACGTGGATAATTTAATTACCTTGAATTCATTTCATTACTTGGGCTTACGATATTGAGTTTGGCAACAATATCGGTCACCATGGAAAGGAAAACTTCTTCATTCAATAAACTTGAGATTTTGTAGTTTAAAGTTCAATTTTGGAAAAATTCGATCTGTATTTGAAATGTTATCATAGGAAAATATAACCTCATAATTTTCTTCGTCCTCGTGTTAAAATTCTGATTTTGTACGATGATTTTTAGTAATTTTAATGTACAAATGAAAAATAGTCTACACTCATCTCCATGCTTTAAATGAGGAAAATGAAAACAGAAAATACAAAGAATAAATAAATCCGTAGAATTAATTGGTTTAAAACCAAGCTACATTCCCATATTCTTATTACGGTTAAAATTACACATTCCATTTGTCTATACGTTATGTTATTTTTGAGTAATATATACATACTTATATTTGACCGGACACCTTCACATACACTAAATTATTTTATACATGGTAAGATAATAGGTCTACTTCAGTAATGCTTACAAATGCCTATTAAAAAATAAAAGAAATAATGACGAACAATTGAAAATTATAAACTAATACTAAACACAAAAATGCACAAAAATATTTTAATTATACGTCTAGAGATATAACACTTACATAGGACTTTTATTTATCACAAAATGATTGGTTGAATTAAAAAAAATCAATGAAAAATATTTCAATGCGTAACGTTAGGGTGCAACACTTCTTTATAAGCAATATTTTTGGATTTTTCAAAAGAGTAAACCTCCGAATAAACCAAAAAACAAAAGGAAACAAAAGGAAACAAACTAGCCAAAGATCAATCCGAAACAAACAAAACAAAACGAATCAATAAGAAAACAATAGAAATTAATTAACCAGACGATATGAACGATCACAACAAAGAATACACATTCTCCAAATACTTTGTATTTGACAAATAAAATAAACAGAAAATGAACGAACAAAACAAAAAAAAACTATGAACAAATCATTCTAATAAACGACCGAACAAATAAACCAGCAAATCGAAAGTCCAAACCTATGAACAAAGCGAAGAAAATCAATGAGAAAAATTACCAACAAACCAAAAACAAAAGAGTGAAGACCAAAAAGACCATGATTTAGAGAACAATATTCTCTATGCATAAACACCGTGCTTTAGGTATAATTATACGTATACGCCAGCGAATGAATCACACTATCAGTTGAAATATTCACCTCTTAGCTCGATTATATATGGTATGATGTGTATGTGTATGTATGTATATATATATATATATATATATGTGTGTGTGTGTGTGTGTGTGTGTGTGTGTGTGTGTGTGTGTGTGTACACACACACACACACGTATATGGACGAAGAGACTGTTTCGTCTCAATCTCGCCCAAATAAAGACGCATATCTATCTATATATAGGGAGAGAGTGAAGGTTGACAAACCTTGAAGAATCGCCCTCCGAACTACACACACGAAACAGACATACATACACACAAGCTTAAACAAGTAAACTCCTTGTTAGGAAAATAGAAAGGAAAGGAATGGAGACTACGTATTTTCTGGGCTGAACCTTCGACCTTGATGCACCTATAGGGAATCTCTAAACACGGGCGGGCTAGTCGGTCTTCGCTTCGATTTGCGGCCGCCAGAGGATACTGTCGGCGCTCGAGACCGTTTCTGTATGTTTCCCTCACTGCCCATCTTCCTCTCTTTCCCCTTTATTCGCATTATCCCCTCCTCCCTTAAACCACTTCCATCTCTCCTCGCCAGGTGGAGCGCGTGCGACAGTGGCTCCGACTCCCCTTTCCCTCTTTTCCGCTCTTCTATTTTTTCCTCTATCTCCCTCGCCCGGTAAGGGCAGCGGCGTCGTCCTTCCGATTTCTTCCCCTCTCTCTCACTCTCTCCCTCCCTCGCCGACTCTGCAGCCGTCAGGATGGCAGCCATTAGAATAAACTGATTCGCCCTCGTTAGCGTCACATGGCATTAACTCCTCGAAGCCCGACTCTTCTGCTGACGCTTGGAGGCGCTCTCTCTCTAAACTGGTGGAGGGAGGGAGGGTTGGAAAATAGCAGGAGGGGGAGAAAATGAGATGAGTTTTCAGATGAAAGGAGTGGGGAGAAAAACATGTTAAAAAAACGAATGCGGGTGGGTGGAAGGGGGGGCGGAATGTAGAGGGGGAAACCGGCAAAGAATGAGAGTTTGGGAATGAAAGTGTTAATAGATGGGGGCGGAGAATGAGGATAAATCGGAAGAAATGGCCGAATAAAGAGACCTCGACGACGCGGGAGATGAAAAGGGCGGGAAATGCTGCTTGATGCGATCTTCTATTAGCAATGAATTTAAAACCTTTTATTTTCGCTGTTGGGCGAAAAAAAAATGCAACGGGACAATTTTTCAGTGTCAAATCTTTGCAGTCGCATTAAGCAATTTCTCTAGAAACAATCAAATCATTCTGTTAATATTTATTTTTTTTCCATTTTAGGTAGATAACGGCTGCAAAGAAATCGTTCCGGTCTTCTCTTTCAATAGCCTTATGAATTTATTTTTCCAAAACATTGCGAGAGAAATGCTTGCCCTTCTCTTATCCTGTAATTCTTCAGCTTATGTTTTTCGTGGTAATAATCACAGCTACTTAATCAATTTTGCTTTTTTGGATCTAAAAATGCTCGTATAGCCTTAAAAACGTATGCTGGGTCATTAAAAGAATTAACAATAGAACTTCTCCCTAGAAAAATAATTATTGATTTAATGATACAATAAAATTATTTTGTTATAAGAAAATGTGTATCATACGTAGCATTATAATAAATAAAGTAAAACATTTTCCATACGTAGCTATAAACAGCAATATAAAGTGATAAATTCAACATATGCTAATGGGCCATCGTTGGGTCTCTACGCACCGTGTGCTCTGCGTAGCTGCTACTGTTACTTGCCATAATAGTTCTACTTCCGTATTTCTCTCCATTACATAAAAAAATCTGATTTGGCCACCGCATTTCTCCATATCTGTAATATTTCTAAAAATTCCAAATAGGTTAAATTATAGTAAATATTTTAAGAAACAGAAAATTTTTGACTTGACAAAGATCAGAAATAAACTCAAACCATAGCCTTCTGATATTGGATATAGCCACAAAGCTCAAACAAATAGGAAAAGAAAAAGGAGCGTTAAAAGACGTAATTAAGCTAAAAATATAAGATATCTCTTTAAAAATGCATTATATTGATAACATTTCAAACAAAGGTTGTAGAAAATTAAATTTCCTAGAACTTTCATACAAGTACTTTTTTACATTTATCAAATATTAAAGCAAATATTTCAAAATAACCGATAAATAACAAGTGTAAAAACCCACTTCCGGTTGACCAAGTTTTACACGAGTTAGTTCATAAAATACTAATTGATTGTTGGATTTAAATGCGAGGATTTCCCGAGTGATATAGTATGATTAATTTAATAAGACCAGATTTAGTTTAAGCGGACCCTGCACAAATGTGCGATTAAGTTACTGCAATTTTGAGATATTTAAAACTAAGCAACTTATTTAACATAAATGCTCAAATATCATGTAATACATCTTGTTACAATCAATGAAAAATGTGAAATATAGGGATTGCAACGAAAAGAAAATCCAAAAATTCCTAAAAACAGTAAGAGAGTGGGGAGCTGGGATACTTATATGTACAGGTAATAAAATAAAGAGTGACCGGTGCTCCTAAACTACAGGTGATAAAAGTATTGATATAGGGGATTTGGATTCAGAATTTAAAAAAGGACATAATAATTAAAATAAAACAAAAAAACATCGGAATTAATAGTCGTGAGACGAGGCAAAGCCTACTTTACAGGAGCGGACGTGAAGCGAGTGAGATAGCAAGTGAGCCCTGCTTTAAAAAAGTCACAATGGGGGATTAGGTCTGATTGGTGGGATTGCGAGGCGTTATTTTGCAGAGAGGGAAGGATTGGAGGTTGGAGCTGGATGAGCATACACATACATGCGTGGGATTGTGTATGTATATGTAGCTGCTTCGAGATATATATATATATATATATATATATATATATATATATATATATATATATATATAGTAAGTGAGATAGACTGAGTTTATCCTCGAGGATGATGGACAATGAGCAGACAGCCACTCGCGATGTCTGAAGTTTTTTGTCATTCTGCGAGATTATATTCATCAAAATGGCCTTTCCTGCCGCTAATCCACGTCATCGAGGAAACAAGTGAATGTTCTCTGGCGGCTCGGTGAGTGATCTAATTACGAAGGAAAAGAGGCCATAAAAAGCGAACCGAGAGAATGGAAAGCTGCCGTTGAAAATGATAGAGCAAATCTAAAATCCCTCTTGTTAGTAGCAGATCGAATGAATAAGTAATAGCAAAAGCAAAAAAAAAACCTGTTGCGGAACATACCCAGTTAGTGGCGGCCGTTGGTAGGGTCGGCATATGTTTAAAAAAACCTAAATGTATAATACAAAATGTGTTTAATGTTTTACTCACCGAAAAATGAACAGTAAAGACTAAAAGAAAGAAGTATCTTGCAGCTAAAATTAGGGGTAAACAAAGTCCATTCGGCGATCTTTTTTGTTAGAAAATAAATTAATAACTTTTCTGTTGAAGCTATCTATGTTATTCACATAAGTTTTTTCACACGATAATATGCCCAAAGCACTTAGTCTTTCTTCTTTTATACTATTCCTAAGAAATGTCTTTATTTTTTCATTATTTGAAAAACACCGTTCTGCTTCCGATGTCGACATTGGTATCGTGATCAACACTTTTAAAAGCTTTACCGTCTCTTGAAATGTTTCACACAAATCATCACCCAAAATTAGCGACAGAAATGGCACTGTACCAGAAACTGCTCTCAATTCTCCTCTTTCGTAAAAAATTTGAAGTTCACTCTTCGGTCTCTTTTTTTCCAAAAAAGGATACTTTTCAATTATTTCACTTGGATAGGTGTCAGGGAATCGTTTGCTGTAATTATCAAATTCCTCGACCACAAATAGATTCGTAGACACGAGGTATCCAGTAAATTGAAAACTGTATTTTATTTCTGTGATTATGGTGTCACAAACTTCATTACCTTCTCTCTTCCTGCATGCAGAGTCGCTGTCAGTGATCCGCGGTCTTTTTGAACGAACTTCTTCCTCTTCATTTTCTAACTCGACTTCAACCTGATCGGTAATCACATCAACTTGGTTTCTGACTGTCTGTATGCTATTCTCGAAATGCTGCATCGCTTGCTGTACTTTACCTGGATCGGTGATTCGTTTTTGAACCTGACTAAAAATTATCATCACGTGAGGCATTATCCGGTGAAAAAGCGTTAACAAAACGACCAAGTTATTTTCTTTCGGCGTAAGTTTATACCTATGTACCTGCCTGCGTTAGGTATAGTAGACTGCAACTTTATGTTTTCAATAATTTCCATAACCATTATGATTTCTTTCCTATATTCATAAACAGTACTGACTCCACGAGAATGGAAATTCCATCTGGTCTGTGATACCCGAGTATATCTTTTCTGTACACCGTCATCCAACACTTTTGTTCTTTGGGGCGAATTAAAAAGAAATGAACAGATTCCAGACAAACGTGCAAAACAGAAACGGGTTTGGCGGTTGATGGACATAATGAGATTCAGATGGTGGGCGTAACAGTGGACGAAATTAACAAGTGGATACTTGCTTTTATCGGTCTCTGAACGCCATTTAAACGTCCACTCATAACATTAGCACCATCAAAACTCTGTGCTATAAGTTTATTCGGACTGTCACCAATTATTGGGTCGAGTTGTTTTAAAATACAATCTGCGATTGCAAAAACATCATGTCCGTCAGGTATAAAGAAATTCCAGAACATTTCTACCGGTTTTCCGCCTACAATGTAACGTAATGCAATGACTAACTGAAATTGGCATGGCACGTCAGTAGTTTTATCGGCTATCAATGCTACATAATCTGCTTTTGGAATTTCTTTGCAAACTTCTTCGTGGTATACTTCTAGCATGCATTCCAGCAACTCATTTTGTATAGTTTTAGACTTACCATTAAACAAAGCTTTATCTAACTCAGAACTAAACTGGATTAACTCACAAAGATCTGCCTAAATTTGTAACTCATCCGATTCATCATGCCCTCTCAATGCTAATTCTAATGCCCCACAAGAACGTATATAATTTATAACCAAATTTAATACGTACCTATTTTTATCTATTTGTTCGTTATATTTAGATATAGTTAGCCGACACTGTGAGTTAAACTGACTTTGAATATTTGTTTTACCCAGCAGCAATAAACTCAAAACATTGTTCATATGTTGTTTAGATTTTTCGTGAGCTCTCATTTTTCCCAAATGTGTACCAAGTCCGAAATCCTGTTCCTCGACCAGCTGACACTTCCTTGGAAAAGAGCAAAAGGAAAACAAAAAAGCGCATTTTTTAATTCAAACTGAACGCAATGCGTGTTGTACTGTAAATATCGAAATAACCCCTATATTTTAAGAGAAAATATCAAGCAATTTTATCCAATAAATATTGAAATATTACTATAACAGGAATATATCTTAAAACTACATCGAAGTATATAATTATATAAAGTATGGATAACTGTATTATTTAATACAACTATGTATCTGAAGATTCTATATTCAATTTTGATTTCATTTGTATCTCAAAAATGTCGCTGAACGCAATGAATATATAAACAAATTTATATTTGTATGCTTTTCCAAACTTCCCATGCAGCTATCTTAATCACGTTTTAAAATGTTTAACAATATTTATTGAATAAATATTCCTCTAAAAACGTACATTATTTGCTTACGTGAAGTAAAATGAACAACACGGCCATCAGAAACTTCCATCGAGGTAGATTACTTATACATCGCCTTGATATAATTACATTAAGACTATAATGCGTTCATCAACCTGTGGTTGAACACATTACACAAAATAAGACGGACCATTTAAGGAGTAATCCATTTTCTATGAATTCAGACACATGAAAATATAATTCCTTTCGGTAACTTTTAAAATGGAATTAAAATGAATTAAAGAGAATGAATGCAAACATTGCATCAAACCATGGTTAACAATAAAGTGAAAACTGAAACAACCTTTCAATGTAGGATATACGCGCTGAATTCATTCGTTGATCCTACATTACAAAGTTGTTTTTTTCTACTAAGAACTGAAAGATTTACTGCAGTTCACCCTTAAAAAAAATGTTTTGCTTCATATTCAATAACAAGGGTGGAAGATGCTATTTTCATCAAAGGGGATATCTAACGATCCGTTATTTATAAGTGTGGATGGCATAATCCAACCAAATTCCTAAAGATTTTGTTATTAACTGAGATACATTAGACTCAATGTTTAAACATAACTTTACTTGAGTAAGATCACGTCGATGGTAAATAGAAATCGTCGTGCAACTACCAAAGGCAAGGTCCATTCATGTTATAAAAAAAGCTCACGTGATTGTATAGTATCGACTCCTTTAAATTACTCGCTGTAAGCGGTTGGAGAAGATCAGAGACTCCAAGCGGTCCATTCGGCAACTAATTCCATCCGAAGGAACGTTCTACGCAACGAGTCCTTAATCAATCATCGTCATTTCCTCCCCGTCATTTGAAAATAGACGCGAGTCGAGAGGATAAAAGGGGAATCGTGGACGTAAACAATAAATCAATCACTGAGAGGCATACGGTCTCCGCCGAGAGATAAAATTTCTGCTTGAGGAAAGGGGAGAAAGAATTCACCTTTGTATGCGTGTCTCCAAAAAAACACCTCGTCGCGCGCGCGTGCCGCAGTATATACAGAACACGGTAGCACGCTACCACTACGTATTTCACCGAGAAGAAAAACTGGACGCGCTGAAGGGTGGATGGAGGACGGAGGTGACGGAGAAAGAGGAGAGAATAACGAGAAAGAGATTCGTTGGAAAAGGGGAAAAACGCGCTTCTTTCTTCCAGCAAAGGCATTATTTCGTACAATGTACCTCTATATCCATTTCTCCGAGTTCTTCCACGTCTTCTCCGATTTCCACTCCCGCTTTCAAGGGAGCGGCTACGGCAGAGAGAGAGAGTGCGTGTGTGTGTGTGCAAAGACTCGAGAAGAGCAATATTCGGGAGAAGGCGGCGTTGGAGAGCCGCGGGCGATATGTTTTGGAGCGAGAGAGAGGAAATGGAAGTGAAAGGGAGAAAGAAATGGGGAAAGTGAGCAAAAGGAATAGAAGAAAAGGGAGTGAGGAAAAGGGAGTGAGGAAAAGATGGATGGAGAAATGACGTGAAGGAGAGAAGATAGTGAGAAGATGATGAAAAAAATAGGAAAATAAATGGCAATAATTAAATAGAGAATATTTAAATGTGGGTCAAAAATGGTAGAGAGCGGCATGACAATTGGATAAAAAGAATAAGAGAGCATTAGAGAGATTGGAGGACCAATACATAAGCAAAGGTATGAATCTCGACGGAGAACAAAAGTAAGAGAATGCAAGAGGAAAACGAGAGAAGGTAGGGAAAGCAGAAAAGAAATGGCGGCGAAAGTAAGGCCGAGTTAAAAAGGCAGAAATAGAAATGAAGGGGATATAAAATAGAAGATGGATGGAGAAGGATGGGAAGAGGTAAAACGAACGAGAGGAGAGAAACACAAATGGAGGACAAGGGTAGGGACCCAAATGAAAGGACGAATGCGAGAAATTTAGATTAACAAGGGCAAAGAGTAGGAGAACGTCGAGTAATTAGAAGAGGTAAAAAGAAAAAATAGAAACGCCATGGGAGCCATAAAGGGAGGTTTGGGAGAGAAAAAGAGGAAAATGGAGAGAGCGGCCGCTAAAGAGGACAGTTTAATATGAGGAAAGGAGAGAACGAGGCAAACGGAAATGGAGAGGAAGGAGCGCCCGAAGAGTGCGAGGAATACGGCGGTGGACGAATCGATTATTGAAATTTACGACGCAAAACAAATCTGCATTTTAATGACGTCATAAAGAATGTGTGCGTATTTTCGGCAGAGACGAAAATAAATTTACGCCGTTTTCCTCGTCCCAAGCCCAAAAGGAATGGTTTATTCGCAAATACCAAATGCCCGACACGAATTGACCGCGAATCTATGCGTTTTAAATTGCTAATCCAAACGAATAGGTAACGCGCTTAAGGAATAAACAACATGACAATATATATAAAAGAACTTTTGGACCGAACCTGGATGAATTGCTCTTCGGAGCCACTATAATATAAATGCAATGAGAGAACAATATATCAGGTATTATTTTAAGATGCTTGAATGTTTTTCTTAAATTCTTTTAAGGTATTATTTCCGATCTACTTGCGCACCATGGCGTCGAAAAATCGATTGAAAGTAAATGCAGCAGCCAAATTCATGATAATTCATTAAAGAGATGAACTCCATCTTTTGATAGTGGCAACAATTACCATTTTTTATCGTGATAAGGGAAACATTTATTGAGGCAACATGCTTATTTCATTCATAGAGTATAACTGTTCCCATTCTAACCGCTTATGTGTTTTCATTCCATTAAAAATTAAAATGGTGGGTCACGATTTGTCTCAATCCTGTTTCAAGATTCAGCTATCATAAAACGTAAGGATGTTTTTGTTGTGGACCAAACTTGACTTGCTATAAATTGATTCGGTATGATTGTTTAACTGGAAATTATTCACCATTCGTTATTTTTATTTCACCAATAATCTTGCCTTTAACACGATTCAAATCTCCAAAATATATACAATAGGAATTATTTCGTGAATAAAGTTTTTTTGTCAGGCTCGTAGCGTAAATAGTTCAAATGGTTCGATTAAATCAGGGCCCGGAGGGCTCGTGTTGAACCTATCATTTTATGTTTTCAGAAGCGCTTTTCAGAAATTTAATTTATCTTTGCAGTAATGTAAACACAAAACATTTCCTCTTGGTCCGTGACCTTTGGGCAATTGTTGAATACCTAACGAAAAACTGTTTAATATTTCTTATACTCCCGGTTACTGTTGTTATGTTAGTAAGCTCATTTTCTAATTTGAAATTAATGAAAAGCTTTCAATAGAGCTCAATGGTGCACGGCCGTTTCAGTGAACACGAAATTATTTCTACAGAACGGGCCCGTGCTATTAAGAGATTGTTACTATTTTTTGAGAAAAGAAAAGCCCGCGAGTAATTTTCTTCTAAATAGTAAGTTAACGATGTGATAGATACTACCCAACATATATATATATATGTATGTATTTTTGAAATAGGTGTATTTGTAATATTACATACAATTAAATTCATAAATGCAAAACATTTAGTTTTATTTTTTTATTTATAAAAAATCCAAATTTAATAATAGTATGTATAAAAAAATCTCGTTGAACGTTTTTTTTTTTTCAAAATATATATATTTGGCCCCTAACAAAGTCTCGAACCAGGGCCCGGCATCGCCTTGCTAAGCCACTTATTTTTGTGTTAAAAAAGATACACGAAAGAGTTACCACTTTTCGCTGAATTACAGAAATTCGGTAGGACGAGAGTGAATAGCTAAATAAAAATACAGTAATGATCGACATAAGATAACGGCTATTGTAAGGAAACGGATAACTGATTTATGGATATAAATTTACGAACAAATATAGCTCTTACTGATCGGACAATCGTTTCATTTCTTTCACAGGCCTCGCTCCAACTAATGGGGACCGTTTGGAGAGATATTGAGAAAAAACGGCACCCGTTTCCAAATAAAATAATAACCTAAACAGAAAAAAATTTCCGCGGTGGAACAGGAAAACGAAAATCGCTGGAATTAATAAAAGAACCGGGCAAAAAAGAGGATTATAGAAACCTGCGAGTCTTAAAACCCAATGATTAAATACCATTAAAAATAAAAACCAAAATTTAAAACTAATCCAATCAACAGATTGGATTCTGTTGTAACCCATCCGAATAAGAGAACCCGTTGTGAAAAACATCTTTAATACACGGAAACGTTCCAAACAAAAAAAGCACGTGAAAAGCTACCAGAGAGACAGAAAAGACGGACGGACGAGAACGTGTTAAAAATCCCTTTTTTCACCCTCAGAGAATGTACGAGAAGAGAGAGGGAGAAAGGGAAGCCACGAGGGTGAAGAGAGTTTAAACAAAAATGTAGGGTCCAAACAGGAAGCCAAAGGGTTGAGAAGGGAGGAGAGGTGAAGCAGTGAGAGGGAGTAAAAATTGGAGAGAGAATGAACGCATACGCTTAGGCATAGGGAGAGTGAAAAGGTGGGACGAGGGAGATGGAGATACGGCAGAAGAATGAGAAAGAAAAAGTGGGATAGAAGGATGATTAGCAGAATAGCAATTAGGGAAAGGGTAGAAGAGAAGGATACTTTGAAGGATAAAGTGTATGGAAAGCAGTAGAAGGATGAAGAGAGGAGGGAATACAGCTAAATTGGAATAAAAGTGTTAGCTTTAGAATTAATGAAAGTAGGTGCTGGTGGAATAGAAAGAAGACTAAAGAAGATAATCAGGAGGAGTACGAATATGAGCAGGAGTAGTAATATGAGTAGGAGTAAAAATATGAGTAGGAGTAGGAATATGAGTAGGAGTAAAAATATAAGTAGGAGTAGGAGTATGAGTAGGAGTTGGAATATGAGTAAGATTATGAATATGAGTAGGAATAAAAATATTAGTAAGAATATGTGTAGGAAAAAATATAAGTAGGAGTAGGGTCAGAAGTAAGGGCAGGAAAAGGTCCGATATCAATAATAAGAGTACGCGCAGGATCGTCGACTGGTGTAAGGGTGGGAGTGCGCATAAGTATGAATAACATTCAACTACAAGAGCATGAGTAGGCGCGGCTTTGTTTAAGATAATGAGATGTAGGAGAATGCGAGTAGGATGAGGAAATAAGTAGGAGTGTTACGGAAGGTACGAAGGGGAGTAAGAATAAGAAGAGATATGTAGAAGAAATGAGTAGGAATATGAGCGGAAGGAGATAAAAACAAGAAATAATCGTGAGAAGATGAATAAAAGAAGGATGATTGGCGCCGGTAGGAGGCAAAGTAGACGCGGGAGAGAAACGGGAATACCAGGAAGAGGAACGAGAGAAAAATGACTACAAAGAAGGAAAATATAGGGAGTATACGGGAGCAGTGGGAGGAGCAGGAAAGGGAAAATAATGTGCGGGCAGCTAAAGGAAAAAAACTGGTTTGCCTCCCGAAGGACGCCTCCCAAAAAAGCTGAAGGCTTTGCTGTAAAAGCACGGCCGGCTCTCTCTCCCTGTCTCTCTCTCCCTCTCTCTTTCGCAAGGTCGCTGAAGTGGCTGGTATTTTATGGCCTACTACTCTCCCTTTCTCTTTCTCCCTTTCGCTAATATATTTCAGCGAGGGGGCCGAAAGGCTTCCTCCACATCTCCCCCCTTCGCGACCCCTTTGTCACGAGAAAGGTTTATTTATTTATTTTTTGCGCTTCCATAAAAATTTATAATGTGTTTCGATTAAAAGCCCGCGTTAATTACGAAGTTTATTTTTTCGCAAGACAATAAAAAAATCTCCCTTTTTTTGTTTTTGATTTTTCGGGAGAAAGAGAGGTTGTATGAGGTGGAAGGCGATCGTGCAAACACTAGTTTCGTCAGAGAAAATAAATGATGACAAGGGGATGAGCCAGGGACCTGTGATGAAAAGCGTTTGTTTAACTTAATTATCTGCCCATTTTAAAACGTCGATTCAGTACGTTTTTTTTCTCTATTCCCCGAAAGCGCCCGTGCACATGGGTGCATTTCATCGAAAAAAAATTTTCGAGGTGGTTAACGGCTATTGTTAAGAGAAATAATTCCGGACGTCAATTTTTGCTCGTGAAAAAGGCGCACACACGCACGCGGCCGAAAGGGGAGGTGAGGAATGTTAAGGAAAAGAGTGGGTAACAACGGCAACGCATACGAAATTGTCGCACGCTTTTTTATGACGAAGAAAACACGCGTCGAAAGTGCAAGCGGGCAAATCGTAATTATTTCATGTGGCAATTTTTTTATTTTATCAAATACAAAAAGCCACATCAGATGATAGCAACCATTCCCCGCAAAAAAGAAAGTTCATTCATTTTCCCTAAAATCAGAAATATCTACGGTTAGTAAATATCCGTGTGTGTGAGTATTTTTTAATAATCAACTTTTGGATTGTTATAGTCATAACTCCTTCCACACTGAACACAATCACAATGAAGGAGGGAAACCCAGTGCCGGCATTAGCCTGCTCTTAACGAAGAGCACCAAGGGGGCCAACGGCTTAACGCCCCTTCTGAAGGGAGGAACGATGAATTTGCGCGGTCCCCTCAAACAGCACAAACGGGGCCGGGCGACCTCGTAAAAAAATCCTACTTGCGCAGGAATCGTGCGCGCTGCCTTTTCGAGCAGCGGGCGAGTAAGAGCCTGCGTCCAAACCACTACACCACCGGCAGCCCAGTAAATATCCTTCCTTTGATTTAAAATTTAAGTGTATTTAGTATGCGAAGTTTATCACTAAATAGTTCCTAATAAATGCTAATGGAAGCAAAACCTTTCGCATAAAAAAGTAAAAATTTTTAAAGTTAAGTCGATTTTCATTTCGCTAAATTTTGAAGTACTATAGTATTACTATTATCATTATTATAGCAGAACCGATTTAATTCATTCAAATACCTGTCATCATTCTTTAAAAAGTTCGGCAATTTATCAGATATTTATATAATAAACATGGGTAAACGAAAGAAACATAACTTCATAAATAATACCTGTCTTTCAAATAAAAAGTCACGGATTTCTCAAAGGTTGGCACACATCAATGGCAATATACCAATAGTTTTAACCGAAGACCAATACACAAAGCATTCAATGCACAATATTCAAACTATTTGATTAACTAAAAGGAAATAAAGAAAAACTCCTTAGAACCACAAGAGTTTACTACATACCCATACGTACTCACATCAGTATTGGAGATATTAATCCTCTCCAAATACCGAACAATCACTCAATTATACACCACAAGTTTGGTTTAGGAGTTCGTACACAACGCCAGGAACCATTTAGTTCAATACTAAGTTAAGGTCACATACACACTTTACTTGAAAATGCCTAGATAGAAAATTTGGTTTCCAAGATAACTTCTAAACCAGAACTATTGGCCAAATAATATACTTATTTTTAGCGTTATTTTTTCTAAAAGTAATTGCTTATTTATTCGGCTAGTCTGTCTGTACATCTGTCTTTAATTAAAATCCGAGTCGAATGTTAGCAAAAAATTGTTTTCAATCCAAAAGAGAGGGAGAATTTTCCGATTTCTAACCATGGAAAATAAAACTCTCACGGTAACGAGCACAATGCTATTATTAGATGGCATTGATACTATGCTTTAAAAGGAAATTTATAGAGTATATTATGAGGCCTTCGATCCCAACAAAAAATTTATTCTTGCGACGACGTCATAATCTTAATACAAGGGAAAAAAGCACCTTATGAAATTTGCTCTAATATTCTTATCTCACTTGTTTAATTTCCTCTTTCTACCTTAATGTAAAAATAATCATTTGATTAAAAAATTTTTGATGAGCTTGTAGTAAAACAAAATAACAAATGGGAATTCACCCTATAACTCCGCGCTGAGCAAATATGAAAAAAATAATTCACTGATTAAACATTTACTCGTACACAAACTCAATTGATTCTAGTTCATCCTTATATTCAATACAGCAGCTACAGAATGCAAGCTACTAAAATAGAATCTTACAAAGAGACGCACATTTATCTATTATAATACAAAGCGGCGTGTGTCGGGATGTGTGGTGGACAGCACTTTTCGAAAGCCAAGAAACTCGGAGACATAAAACTTGGTGCACTTACTAAAGAGATCTTGTGAATGTGCATCTCGAGACCAGAATTTTAATTTTTAGAGTGGAGAAGAGGGGGAGGAGGGTGCCATACATACCTTGCCCTACTGTATTTCTCAAAAAAAACCGATAAACGTAGAGGCATAAAACTTAGTACATATACTAAAAAGACCTTGAGGTTGCGCACATCGGGGACAGAATTTTTTTTTCGGAAGGGAGTTGCCACACAAATCATACGCAGACTAGAGGCCCGTGTTAATGTTTTTGCAAAATTACACAATTTATTTTGAATATTCTTATGGCATAATATCAAATTCGAATCTATATTTAATTTGTTCATACCATTTAAGGGGGAATAATGGTCACTTTCTCGAGAGTGCCTTGAGTTTGAATAAAAATATTACCGAATGTATCTCGAGAGTACATCGAATTTGAATGAAAATATTAACGAGTGAAATGAGCATGTAAAATTTGAAACGGTAAACCCGGGGCAAAGCCCGGGTAAATTAGCTATCACATATATAATGCATGCGTAAGGACACCTATGGGTTTCTGAAATGGCAGGATCATCAAAAACTTCGTAAAAGGGGGACATTATATAATCACTCGCGTGATGGAGAGTTTTTGAGAAGAGGGTACAACCAGTTCCCACACTCCGTGCCTCACCCCATTCCCCTTAACGCACCACCACAATAGGGAATATAGAAAGCGTGAAGGGGTAATGGATATGGTGTGATGGAAAGGGGATGGAAGGTGAAATATTTCGATCCTGGTACCGAAGGGAATTTGGGGACGCGATCCGACGCCGATTAGGTGTTAATTACCACGCGGAAGTGGTCGAGAGAGTGAAATTGGGGAGGTGGAGGAAAAGAGAGGAAAAGAGGGAGAGGAGCACATGATCTCTATGGATGGCGATGGAGGCCGGCGAGAGGTTTCTGGATTGGAAATAAGGAAGAGATTGGCGAGCGACCCTTGGCTGGCATTTTCGAAGAGATCGGGCAGATTCGGGCCCGTGGGTGCTGAAATGAGGATGTTTTCTCGTCGCCAGGGATGGGAAAAGGTATGCGAGTATAGGGAGGAATATTTTAACGCTTGAGGGGACAGGATGTTGGTGATAAAAAAGGTGTTGGGCGTTCGAAAGTAAATTGGGTTGAGGTTCCGAGATAATGCGAATTGCGCGAGGTCCGGATGAATAGGAGGAGAGAAAATATATTTGATGAGCGGAAGATGCCGAAAATGTATAAGGGAAGTGGTATGGAAAATCTCCGCAACAGACTAAGTAAAAGCTTAATAATCGTGATTGGCGTTTAGAAGAAATAATGTGCCGTTAGAAAATATTAAATAAGAGAAAAATTCCGAATGGAATTGTGGGAATAGTAAAAGTGTTCTATCAACCTCAACTTCAAATCGTAGCAAAAGAAACGCCGTGAATGCACTTCAGGCTTTTTGCCGCTTTATTCGCCGACAGTTTTAGTTCGGTAGTAATTGAAATCCCATGCCAGTAAACTCATTGCCCGCGTACCCTAGTAACCGCAATTACAAAATATAAATGGGCTGGTGTTCAGGTGATAAATGGACAATGGCTCTTGCAAAAATGGGAAAGGCCTTAACCGACCGAGTTTTGAGACGATATTTGGTAGAGATACGCGTCCGTCCTTTCCGCCAAGTTTGAATAGTGCAAGTGCTTTCCCACGGGACACTTTACCCAAATAGTTGTCATTAAATATGTTGCTTACGACAATATGAAAATACGTAGTGAGAGCCACTTGGTGAAAATACTGCGTTACAAATGAACATGCTTATATAGTAGTTCAGACACTTAAAGATTATGATTATTAGATTAATTTCTTGCGACAGGACAAAGAATTAATGTGTGAAGGATGTGAACAATGTTGGACTAACGATTTTTGCTTGTAAACGTTCTCTAAAATAATAAAAAGGGTTTAAATAATAAATCCGAGATTAATAATGATCTTATGCTTCAAATAAGATCATATATATAATATAAACGCCTTCATGGGAAGTCCAAGTAAGGAAATGACCTGGAAATGATTTTGATGCGCAAAATGCAAGGAATGAATAAACGAGCAATATGAGAGAGATAACTTTGAAACAGAAAAAAATTCTGCTATGACCGGGAATCGAACCCGGGTCTTTCACTTGCCGGGGGATATTCTACCACTGAACTACCGTAGCAGATAATCTTTCCTGTTTCTGAACGCGGGTATACCCAATATTTGATGGAAAAGGAAAGATTCCATTCAAATGATTTTCCTTAAATCCACAAAAATATTTCCAATGTTTAATTTCATTTCCAAGGTAGCTAGTAGTTTTTCAAAGCATTTGATTTCATTATTTGTAGGAAAATTATAATTTTATTCGACGTTACGCACATTTTTCAAGCACGAGGGCTTTTGAATACATTGGAGAGTCCTTGGAAACGAAATGGGACACAAAAAAATTGCGAAGAAAAACGGAGAAAGAATTCTGACCACATACGAGCTCAGCGCATTAACGAGCCAATTTTCTCCCGTTTGGGGTGAATAGAACCAGCATCTTTCTCTCCAGCCCTCCCCCCTCCTCACCACTTGATGCAAATGCACCCGAAAGGACCTCAGATGCGCTTGTTTCACAAATGCATTTCGTTAGCCTCTCCCTCGCTCCAGGACAGCATAGTAAGATCTGATCTTAATGGATTATAACACTTGCTACATTTATCTAGCAGGGTGGGTGGGGTAGGATGTCTACCTCCCCCCTCACTCACTTGGATAGATGCCTGGCAAACGGAAGATAGTGAATAGCGCTTTGCCCGTTGACTCTCTGTTCGCTTATCCATCGCGATCCCGTAATTTACTTTCCTCATTCTCTCTATTCCAAACTGTCCAATTTCTCATCCTCTCTCACGCTCTCTCCCTATCTTTTTCGTCTGCTTCCTTTTCCACTATTCTCCTATAATTCTTTTTCATTATTTCCTTCCATCTTCTTTCATTTCTCTCTTCCATTCCGTCTTAATTCCTAACTTTCTCTCTTCATTTCCTCTTATTCTTTCTTCCTCCTTTCCACTCTATCCACTCCTATCTAAACTTATCTAATTTTCATTATACATTTAAATGTTAACACCCAACCTGTTTAAAATGTCAAAGTGAAATACAAAGTCTCAATTTGGGCGGAATAATGCCATATGTCTTCCTGTCTTTTTCTTCCTCCAACTCTTCCTCCATCCCTCTCCTTAATACCCAGCTCTAACGGCGGATTTTGGCATTCTGGAGCCCCTGTCGCTAAACAATTGGAGGATCTGCAATCTAGCGAGCACCCTTTTAATTGACCCCTATTGACGGTCGTTTTAATAAATAAAGCATCTCAGTGCAAAATAATGAATGTTTCTTCGTGGTTTTTAAAATGAAATATTTAATACTTCCGAGATTATACATAAAAAACATTTTTCCGATGTCACTTGCTTAAAGGGGCCACCGTCACGCGCTAAGGGCGACCCCCCTTAAATCTACCACTGCACAGCTCTCCTACCTATCTCTCGATTCTTCCAACCCTGATATGTTCTATCCATACTATTTCCATCTTCCCTTCATTCCTTTTTCTTCATCTTTATTCTCCCATAGTCCTATTTTCACCAATACTCCTTTCCTCCATTCTCTTCTCTCTCTCCCCTGTTTTCCTCTCTTTATCACTACAATTCCCAACCAAAGGGCAATTGGGTCGCCAATTACAGAGCTGTTTCTGCCTCACAACATTACAGCAATGTACGGTACGCGTCTCACTCTCTCTCGTCCGCGCGCGCGTGTGTGTGCGTGTGCGCATGTGCGGTCAAGAGACCGGCGTGTGATCTGCCAAAACCTTTCGGGTGTTATGTGGGTCACGGTAATTTCGCAGCTTGGAAGGAGTGATGTTTGAATGCACACCAACTGGAAACGATAACGCACGCGAAATTTTATGATTTTCCACCGATCCGACTTAATCCGAAATGATGGTGAGATTGTAAATAATGTCATTATGATGGTTCCTTATACTAGCTGGGACTAATGGTCAAATCAATGACAAGATCTTAAATTAAGCAGCAATTTTAAGCTGCGAAATAACAATTGAAAAACGACTTACATGACGAAAAGGGCATTTCGGCAAATAATAGCCTAAAATAAATGTTAACGGGAAATATTAAATAATAAGTTTCAAATAAGAGGGCGATTTCCTAATTAGATATCAAAGATATAGAAAACAGGGTTATCAACACAGCACTCTAAAGTTATTTTTTATCATGTACCACTGAAGACGGTTGCTTTATTGCCGAAATACGCATCTGGTTTTCGTGTGCTTCTCATGGGCGAGTCAGCAAAAGACATCAATCATGTTTAAAAATATGCGAAAATTAATAAATAATTTTGCACCAGCCTATTTCCGAAAAATAATATCTATTATATCCCTATTTATGTCAAATCATTGCTTGGTTAATTATTCTTACGTTTTAGAATCACAAAATAAACAGTTAATATCATCTTCTTCCTAGTCGTTTTTAACTACTTTACCTAATCGACACAAGCTCATTTCCAACACAAAGGTCAACTTCATCGAGTATACCAAACCGAGCAATGAGAAACATAAAATTCAGTTTAGGAGAAGATTTACAACTGAATAATTCAGCATCGACCAAGAGATTCGAATAACTGACCTGGTCAAAAACGTGCAATGTTTCTTCTCAGCGATTACCTTTCTCGAAAACTGTTTTGTCGCAAATAGCTGCATATCGTGAAATGGTAAATAGAAACCATCTCTAAGTTATTTAGACAAAGTTTATTCCCTATGCGAACCTCAAAACTCATATTCGATCACCCCGAAAGAACCACTTTTCCGCATTCAAAAATTTAGACCCTAAAAATGGACGTATATTGATTCACAAATGGTCTGAACCGATACGCGTTTTAAGAAGATAATCGAGTCATAAACGTCGATGCGAAATGAAGATACTCGATCGTAATTTACCTGAACGTTTCCGAGAGAATCATTAATATACTGCTTTGAATATCCAGCTCCATTTATGTCGGCCACTCCATTTACGCGTCTCCGCAGGAGAACATCAGTCACCCTATTTAATATGAGTGCGTTTGTGTGCATTCAATATATTTACCACACACACAAGAGCAGCGCGGAAGTGGGGTAAATTAAAAGCATCCGCAATGATGGTAATAATAGCGGCTTATATTATGCGAAGTTTGAGAGGCGTGGGAAAAAAGAGAGGAGAGATGGGAAATAATCACTAGGTGTAATGAAAAAATGAGGGGGAGAGAGAATGGTTTCCAGGCGTCCGGCAACATAGAATACGGGATTCGGCCGGGGAGTTGGGGGAAGGGAAATGGAGAGAGTGAGAAAGAAAGCACAAAAAAGAGTAGTAAACGAAGTGAATTATGGTCAGATATATAGAGGCAACGCTACAGGGAGAGATAGGGGGGGAGGAATGCAGAGGGAAAGAGATGCACAATAGCAAGAGGAGTAAAAGGGCCTGCTGCAAACACAGGCGTGCGTCCCCTTCCCACCGCCTCTCATCCATCCATTCTCCTCCCTTCTCAGGACCCTTTACTACGAAATTGGCCGGCATCAGTTATACCACGTGACCGCCCCTCCCTCACCCCCTCCGGGATCCGCCCACCTAGTGCGGGAGACCCCAAAACACTTCGTCTCTGACAGAGTCGGAACTGCGGGGTTTAGGATCCCCTCTCCACCTCCAGCCCACCCCATGCCCCTCTCCATCACATTTCCTCCCTTTTTTTCCTACCTCCCAGACGCATTCACTTCCGACCTACCCTTCCTCCATTACCCTCCCTCTGCCTTTGCGCTTCGAGTACACAGGAGGGCACGCGCCTCCCCCTTGTGACACCCGAGTGATGTCGAATCGGATGGCACGCCTCCCAAACTCCTCCAACTCCCTCCTCGCACTTCTCGCACGTAAAAGCGTGTGCCAACCACGCGTCAGTGCACGCCCCAGGGCTTGACATAGGCTTCGCGTCGCACACGTCCACAAAAATCCCCTTTTCTCTCGCTTCAATCGCCTCTCCCCGCCTCACCCTACGGCCGACACTCTCCCGGCGAATGAAGCGCCAGAACGCGTGTCACAGTCACCCTGTCACTCTCACCGTCTGCGCTATTTTTTATGCAGTGCTCTTGAGCTAAAATTTTCATTAAAGGAAGGCCTACGCGTGGATTAACTTCAGCGTTTGATCTAATGCCTATCGCCGATGGGAGTGGTCCATTAAAACAATTCAAGGGTTTCGATTTCATGATTACGTTTGGACAAAGACAGGGAACTACTTCGTGTCTGGATACATTTGGAACTGGTCAAGCCTATCGATCTTTTATTTCCTTTAGCTTGACTTCACTTTCACCTCACACTTCACTGCTGCAGTGTTTGCACGATCCCAGTTTGAGTGTACCAAGACAAAACATGGAGGAATACGTCTTAAATATCATTGGCGATGGCTATTTTGATTGAAAATGTGCATACTATTTATTCAATTGTTTTCATCTGTAGGGGAAACTCATCAATATTTATAGTTATGCTAGTTTACCAGAACACATCATCGTACATCATATAGGATAGACATGATTCTATAATTTAACCGTTCCTCAGTAGATATATTTCCTTCAATGCATTATATATATCTTTTGAAATTGAAACAATCAGGTGGGTGCAAGTGAGCGTAAGGTGACACTAGAGCGTACCAAAAAATACGTCGAAATGGTCGTCAGAATCGAGAAATATTATAGATCATTGTTGGGCAACCATTCACGCGGTGGGCCGCATTGGCGGTAACGAATTCTTCGACGGGCCGCATGGAAATGCGAAATGTCAACTATGGTTGACTTGAGGACTACTGTGCAATGCAAGTTATCAATGCTTCGGAGGGGCGGATTACAATTTAGCTAGAGATTGGGAGGTTTCATACCAGTGAAAATCAAGGCTAAATTATGTTTTTACGTTAACATTTCAATATCAAGTGTTTTATTGTCGTAATTTGAATGTATATTATATGAATTTGTGTGTTAAATTTTACGGATTTATTTTTAACAACAGCTACGCGGGTTGCATAAAACGCAATCGGAGGCCACATGAGGCCCGCGGGTCGCATGTTGATCGCCAGTGCTATAGATCATTTTTTTCCAGACGCGAAAAGACAGGATTTAGGTAAGGTTTATGTTAGTTCAGTGAAACACGCAGCCCAAAGTTTCATGCGGCTTGCAGGGTAATGATGTAAATCTAAATAATGAATTAAAAACTTGAAAAATATTTCAGCCAACAACATACGCTACAAATCGGCTTCAATATTAGCTTGTCTCAAAAAATTGGTAGAGGTAACTCGTTTTTCTGGATATCCAAGTAATTGGCATTGATAAGGGAAGATTTGTAGCTGAAATGTGCACTTGGGTTGAAAACCCTTAAGCAGTTAACCGTATTTTAACGCATCACCCATGAAAATGCAGGAAAAATTATAACTACGTGACTTCTTTTAAAACTGGGGAAAGCTCCATTTTAATATGGCTAGGATAACTTCAATAATATTGAGAGAAATGCTTTCGAGCTTGATCATCATTCACTGATTACCATTTCATCAGACGCTAATTCGCATTCTTAGGGTCCAAGACGAGGGCAATCGAGGACAGCGCTCTATAATTTGGACATTAATTTACTCCATTAAAGCTAAAACGCATCGTACGTTCTGAAATCCAAATAAATACCAATCCAGCCAGAAAGATAGTCCCTCAAATGTTAATCCAATTTGCGCGCTTTCCGAATTAGTGCCGCGATGTTCGGCAAATGGTTGGAAATGGCCGTAGTTAATTAACGTTAGAGAGCAAACGTTGTTAGGTGATAGCTTTCGGTAATTCAAATAAATATGCTAGAGCTTTTATAACGACCGTCACGTTTGTTAGCGAGGGACGGGTGGAAAATTTAACTCGATTTCGGTAGTGTGCCTGCATTACCCCAATATTGGCAAGGATCAATAATCAGTGCCAATTTACACTGGCTTGAATAATTAGCATGCTGACCAATATTAGCCGAATTTTACCCTACGAGTTTCGGGAGCTTAATGAGATTGGGAGTTATTCCATTTTTGAATTTTCGCTCGCCTACGTCGGATTTCGGCATTTCACAAACTATACGACCCGATCTTTAAATCTGTCCTCGATCTCGAATGCATTACCAAATGTGTATTTTAGGTGAAGTTTAGCCCTATAACACTTGGTGGCTAAATATTTAGCCACCACATTTTTCTCTGAGTACTCACATATTTTTCAGCTTAACTGTTTCATTATATGGGTCCTTTATAATTTTTAATTTATTTCAGTTGTTAACCAATCCTTTACATGGTTTATATATATATATATATATATATATATATATATATATATATATATATATATATATATATATATATATATATATATATATATATCTCATTCATTCATTCATTCGTGTTCTGTATTACGACAGGTCCTACCAATTAATTAATTAATTGGTTTTTGACTAGGGAATATACATACACGGTGTGGTGGTTTCCCGTTGCCTTCCACACCGGACACACACACACAGAAGGGAGGAGGGAAACCCGGTGCCGGCATTTGCCTGCTCTTGCGAAGAACACCAGGGGGGCCAACGGCTTAACGTCCCTTCCGAAGGACGGAACAGCTGAATTTGCGCGGTCTCCTCAAACCACGCAAACAGGGGGCCGGATGACCTTGAGAAAAAGTCCTACTCGCGCAGGATTCGTACCCGATGACTTTTTCAAGCATCGGGCGAGTAGCAGCCAGCGTCCTAACCACTACACCACCGGCACCCCAATATAAATATATATATATATATATATATATATATATATATATATGTATATATATATATATATAGGTGGCAAAATATTTAGCCACTAAATGTTCAATATTCAATAAATATTCAATATTCTACCTAATATAAATGGAGATACAACAAAAAGAGACTTATTACAAAGAGCTGATTCAGTTATAAAAGTACTATCTTCTGAAAATTAAGCTACTTTTAATGCTTGGTAAAAATCTTTTCCTGCATCTACATATCCATAATACGCAGCAACTCACTGCATATTTGGAAGGCAGGGAGTGCCATGTACAGTTATTTCATTAGTTATTTGCGGCTTGTACGGTTGTGTCTCTTGTCACGACTACAGATTCTCACAGGAATAAAGGAAACTCGATGTCGTTCTGTACTACGAACGATCTCGTGTATTTTATCTTTGCGAGTTTATCCTAGGTACTAATACGATGTAAATTAATTACATATAAAATATGTATTTAGAAATAAAATGTCTAGAGATAATATCATTTCCCTCAAAGAATTTCTAAATGCAGCTATTTGTATTCTGTAATACATATTGAAGGGTAGTAACGAATGAATAATATCTAACATCGATTAATAAGGACGAAGTATATGTATATCGAAATGTTTCGTATCTTGTCTTGATATGATAACAATAAGCAAACGGTATAGTATGAGATTCAAATAAAAATTTTAAAATTATAACTGATGAATCAGTGAAATGCGTTCATTTTTGAAAATCCTAATAGAAATTGTTAGTTACTTCAAAAATTAACCTATAATAATTCATTAAAGCATGAGCAGTTCAAAATTTAAAATATATATATAAATAAAAAATATATATAAAATATATATACCAAGTAGGAATCGTCCTCTTAAATCCCTTTCAATGGCTCGAAAACCCCTTCGTAACGTTATTATGCAAAATCTTCTATTAGCGAGATATACACCAGGTTCCATAAATAAAATTAATTCGTATCTTATTTATCATTAAGCGTGCATTTACGTTGAAGTTTTGGACATCAAAAAAAGTATTTTCCCATTTAATGGCACGCAACCCGCATCCCATCGCCTTCCATCACTTTCTCTCTCTCTCTCTCTGTCTACATTATGAATGGTCTCCGCGAAATTTATAGCGAATTTCCTCCGTGCGCTTAAAACGAAGGGCAGTTAAGGAAGTCATGCGTCATTCGCCAGCGCAGGCAACGAGCATTCGAGCAGCCAGAACATCCCGATATTCAAAATTCAAAACGGCGAGCATTAAACTCGCTTTGGAACGGCGTCGTATCCAGCGCGATAAGGAAGCTAAGAAGGAATTCTGCGATGCTACAACGTTGGCAGCGCTGCGCGTTACACCTCGCTCTCTCCTAGAAAGGAGGAAATATCATCTCCCTTCCCTGTCACCCACTCCATTTCACCTCCCTCTTCTCTCTCGCTCTCTCCCTTCAAACCTTCCGTTGTGCGCAGTCCGACATTGTCTGCCTCCTGCAGTTCTTCCCTTCTGTACGAGAGGGAGACACGGTAGCCCTCATTTCCTGTTCACTACTTTTTATTCTACAAAAACTTCTCAGATTTCCGAAGCACGCCATTGGTTGATTATTTCTATCTGCGTCCAAGTAGGCTGCTAACGATTAAAACCTATTTTTACTGGCATCTTTATCTCAGTTTAATGTCTCATCGATCGTTACTACCTGTTGTTAAGGAGGAAACCCTGATAAGGCAGAAGGAAAACCAAACTTATTATTACCGTGGGGTAGTGACTAGGACGCTGATTGCTACTCGCCTACTGCTCGAAAGGCAGCGGGCACGATTCCTGCGACAGTAGGATTTTTTCCAAGATAGACCGGCACCCTGTTTGTGTGGTTAGATATGAGGAGACCGCGCAAGTCAGCGTTCCATCCGTCGGAAGGGATGTTAAGACAGTGGCCCCCTAGATGCTCTTCATTGAAAGCAGGCTAAAAGTTGGCACCATGTTTCTCTTCTACCTTGCTATCCAGCTTTCCATTGCACTACCTCATAGATAGCCATTGCGCGTAGGAATAGGTGAATCAGCTGGGAATACATACATTAATATTACCGTGAAAAGCTAATGTTTCAAAGAATCGTGTTAAATGAATTTTTGGAATTTTAAATGAAAGTTTTCTCAAATTTTCAGTGCAGATACGTTTATTAAATTCCATTGCTTAAACAATGCGAGTAACTATACATACATTTGATTGAAGGTATTGTGATTTCACCTTAAAAATAATTACACAATATTACGACAAAAATAAGAGAAATGTCTTAAACTCTTATAAGGAAGATCAATCATGCTGATGGGTTACATGATAATTAATAAGCCTTCTACCAAATATTTCAGCGCAGATGAGAATTGATATTTTTCGAGTTCCAAATTATATACCTACTATTTGCTGAGCGAAGAATTTAGCTCACTGCTCAAAAAAGTGAAGCTTATTTGTTAAATGTCGTCCGTATTTGCTCTAAAAAAGTATTGCGCCCACCGATTGAAAACAAATACGTTATCAAATGAGGTGATAAAGCTTTTTTTTTGCTTTGATTGTGGGGAATCTATAGGACGGAAACTAAATAAAAGGCCTCGCGAATGACATTGGATTGAAAATTTACGTCAAACAATAATCCTCAGCCTAGTGCAAAGATTGTTCTTTTTGGGTCTGCGAAAGGAGGAACATATTTCCAACGGTAATCACCCGAAAACCGCTTCATAATCATAGTTCGTGGGGATTTATTCTTTGAGCAAACGTAACTTACGGAATCTAATAACTGCATAATTTGTAGGGTATTCCATATTTTTGTCTTGAATTTCGTAACGTTTGCTACTATGACTTTTATTTTTAATAGCAGGTTTTTTCTATCAAAAGAATATATTGCACTTGGATATGTTAGGCTCATTGTTAACACCGGTATGATAATATATCTGAAATACTTACTAGCTTAGAGAAATAGGCATATGTGAATTTATTGACAGGTATATAATAATAGGCTTGGAAAACAACATGTTAATTTATTTTACCATGAATTTAACACAGTCATTGCATATAAATTTCTTGAAGTATTTTTGGGTTTCTAAGGATTACTTGTGGAGTATCTTGGCGAGAAAAAAATTTGTATCACAAAAGACAAATATAAACGCGATAATAAAAAAGTTGGCAATGAATTCAAGATCGTTTTAAGCAAAAAGACAACGGGGCAGACGAAATGATATCGAAAATGTAAGTGGAGCGCATAAAAAGCAGGCTATGTCATGCTATACGGTATTTCTTAAAAGAATTTATAATTTTATTTTTTATTTTCCACTTTTTTGATTTTCTGCACTTTCTTCCTTCCATTTTTGCGCTGCTAACTGGGAATATTCCACTCTTAAATGTAAAAAAATTCCGCATCAATCAATACAAGTGAAAGTGTCGAAACAAAGCAATTTTATTCACGCGGAAGAAACTGAAAATGCGCAAACACCACGAGAACTCCTTTAGATATTTTTGGGATCGGCAATCGCCCTTCTTGAGGCCCTAATTCAAGAGTCTATATTCCAGATGATCACACTCAACCCCGCAAGGGCAATCCATATTAATTACCAGCCCGGGTCTAATTGGCAAAACGACGATTATCCCCTCCATCGCAGTATGTTTAATTTCATGCATTGGGTACAACGAAGCAATTCTCCCCCAGCGATAAGAATTGCTCTTAAGGCAGGAGGGGCAGTCACGCTACCTTCCTCACCCTCATGACCTCTTAAAGCCACTCCTCCCTCCTTTCTCTCCATCCCCCTTTCACTCCCTCTTTATCCCTCGCCATCACCCTCTTACCTCGTGGGTCGTAGCCATCTCAGTCTTTCATTCTCTCTAGGGATTGCACGGGTAATGTGGAAGGACCTAGGAGGGGGAGAAAGGATGAGAAAGGAGGGAGAAAATAGGGCTGGGTAAGGGGAAGGGAGGGTGGGAGGGAAGGGTAAGGGATGGAATTCAGCAGGGAGGGAGAATTAGGATGGTTTTAAGGGGTGTGATATCCGAAGGGTAGAGAAAGAGGGTGGCAGGGGGTGGCAGCGGACGCGGGGCGATGCGGGGGAGGAAGGGTTGTTGGAGAAGACGCGCCTTCGAATTTATGGCCTGGCCCCTTTGTTCCTCCGCACTCCTCGCTCTCCTTTCTCTACCGACCTTCCTCCCCCCTCCCCCTCTTCCCCCCCTCCCCCTCTCTCCCCCCCCCTCGACCCAACCCGCTCTCCCCTTTATCACCCCAGCACTACAATCATGCTCCCCCCTCCCCTCCAACCCCTCCCATCCGCCTCCCCCTCCTTCCCTCTTCGGTCGAGGGCCGGATCACGCCACGGAAGACTCCCGGAAAGAAGTTCGCATAATCCTTTTCCCTGCAAAGTTTCGTCGCCAGGCAGTAAAGTACGCGGCCATGAGTATCAAATCGGCCTCGTAGGCGTTTACGCTAAACATATACAGGACGGACTTTCACCGGAGACGAGAAAGATAATGAAACGAGCTGGCGATGACAAACTATCTTTTGACTACTAAATGAAAAAATAGGCGTTTTATGGACAGAGTAGAGGATCCCTCGCTCCCTCTTTTGTAAATGCTGCCGAAATTCTTTAGAGGATTTCGCAATATTATGCCGTTTCTTATGAAACGGAATTTCCGCCGTAGAAAATTTCCATCCGCGGAGGGAATACTTACATTAAGTTGCTGTTCGTCGGTTGGTGGATCTTCTGAGGCGCTCCATTTTTAAATTTTTTACTTAATCAATTGTTTTCATATTTACCGAAATATATTATTTAGTAATACATTAGAGTAACAAAATGGTTCATTATCTTCCATTATTATACAAAGATTATATCTTTAAAATTGCGAAATAAACAAAAAATTAATATAGAATGAATTCGGCCAAGCACGTAATTTCAGAATGTATATGATTACATACCTATTCCTTTATATGAAAAGAATCGCCATTAAGAGAATAGGTCCTCATTTTGGAAACTCGGGCTATAAAGGATTTTTACCATACAAGTCCTCATGACAGATCTGTTATCACATATATTAAAGAGAATTCTGTCCTTCTTTCTGTATGTTTGTACGTTTTGCACGTTTGCACAGTTAAAGCACATTTTTTCTTTGCATTTTAATATCACTTAGAATTGCGATATGAATACCAAACTTGCAATAAATGACGCCTAAATAAACGGATGTTTATTTTCCAGCCATCGATTTTAGAATACGCGTCGAATAGTTCCACAAATTTGTTACTAACACGAAAATTTTGCTAAATGTAGATGAAAAAATTTTGTCGTCAAGGGCGACGGCATTGTTGCTGATCTTGCAAAATTACGTCTATATCTAAAAGCAATGTCATAAACTTTAATATTGTATTTGAAATCAATTGTGAGAACTCTTCTAATATATTTTGAATGCATTTTAATCGAAAGGGAAGTAATGATGGCTTAATTTGAACGATAAGGTTTGTTTAATGCAGTGCCATTTCTAAGGCGTGGAAGAAATGCGAACGAACATTCGACTGCTAATATTTTAACTTGTTTTTGTTTTGTTCACCTTGCCGTCGAAAGAACTTGGTAAGTAGCTTTTTTATTTCACACATTTTTTGTAATAGCCATAAATGCACCAGCCATGCGTCAAATATCTTGCTTGATTATCGAAAGAAATTAATCATAATCATTGTCAATATAGTAATTTGCTATATACTGCCCAATAAAATTTGCAAACGAAAAGATATTTTCAATATACGCGTTAAGTATCTTCCTTTACGAAATGTTGAGTTGTCCATCATTACAATGCATTTGAGTCGTTTCTGACAACGTTTTTACACTAAGGGTTTAT
The DNA here is from genome assembly GCA_028673005.1 of Tanypteryx hageni. NCBI lineage: Eukaryota > Metazoa > Arthropoda > Insecta > Odonata > Petaluridae > Tanypteryx > Tanypteryx hageni. The sequence continues at coordinate 76,439,525 of CM054114.1, read as the reverse complement.
TTGTTTAAATTTATATGAAACTTTTCACGCATACCCGTCATAATGCCCGGCTTTTGAACTAGTCTAATATATAAAAATGACTTCGTCGTCGTGGTCGGTGGGTGCGAAAGCGGAAATGTAATGCTATTTTTAACAAAATTTCCGAGTAGCTAGAAGATTAAGATTAGGTGGAAATGTTTAATTCTTAAAATAAAAGCCATTTACGAAAAAACCTTTTCCAAAATCGACACGGGTTCGATTCCTGAGAATGATTTCCATTCCCCATAAGATAACATGGATAAATCGATATTTCGGCCTTCAAGATTATTTTCTTCTGCTTATTAAAATTCACATATTTGACCTTCAATCACCAGATTAGGACTGCATTAAAGAAAAATGACAAATAGCTTCTTATTCTTATCGTCTCTTATCCCCTTCGAATCGAAATATCTCGAATTTAACGTTTTAATATCATATTTTGACCAAATTTAGCGTTTATAAAGAGAAGTCGCCTTGCCAACGGATTGTGTTGTTTAACCCGAAATCCTATTACTCTCACATATGCTCACGTTCCCTCCGGAACTCCATGGACCGTCCCGGCCCAATTCATAGGTATCCGAGATACCTCAGAATTACTTTTTACTTTCTCCATATACGTAGTATAGAAGTAGTACTGTTTTAAAGAAAAAAATCGAAATCGAGGTTTCAACGGAAATACACATTTTGAGGTCCCCTGGACACGTTTGGACTATTTTCGCGATGATGCCTGTGTGTGTCTGTCGGTCTGTCTGGCTGCCTGTCTGTATGTGATACATTTTTACTTTCTCCATATGTAGTATTAGGGGAAAGTATTGTTTTTATGTACATGAAGCAATGCGCAAAAGTTGAAATGATTGTGGTACCATATGACGCATTTATTTTATTCTCCGAAGACGTCTGGTGTAGCCCGGGCATCGCCGGGTACTTTCAGCTATTCTATTATAAATAGTTGCTTCTTACGAAGGATATATGATATGCGTGTGCGTGCGTGTGTGATATAAAACCTAAGGTACCTCTAGATATGATACGGACCTGAAATTTTGCATCATGATAGGTGAACAGAAAAATCGAAAATTCAAATTTTTTAAATTTTTACTGGGGTGTTTTTGGCCTCAATGTTCTATTTTGATATCCCATAAGAAAAACATGGAAATCTGTACAGAGTTTCATAAATTTGCATTTTTGGATAAGTTATAATTCAGATAGAAACTCGGGATGAAAACAATTCTATAGATAAAAGAATGAGGTTTCTTATTTTTAAGACTAAATTCAAATCGGTGCCGAATTGACGAAGAAATATATTTTTAATCAGAAAAAAGCAGATGCTCAACAATAAAGAACTTCAGCTACTATAGCAACCAGGACAATGTTTACAATGGGAATTGGCAATCCGTATTATAATAGCGTCGCTTTAATGCTTTTTAATAGGGAAATTCTTATTGTCCCATTGATTTAAACCAAAGACGTGTACATATGATGGCGTCATAATTTTAAAACCCCATGTGTTATTAAATAATATAACGTTACTCCTTCCAATTATGGAGGTTAATGAACTGAATATAATAATAGCTTTAATTTAGTGCTTCTAAAGAGAATCAGTAGATTGTATTATAATGCAATTGATTTAAAACTACGACGTAAACTTATAACGACATCAAAATCCAAAAACAGGAAATATTAGAGAATTGTGTGAAAAGTAATATCGTCTTGGAGCTGAAATTTTTAAGTTATTTAGAACCTATGAAAATCTCGATGAATACGTTGTTTCGGCCGTTAACATTTTTAAAATTATAAATAAATAGATTAAGATTATTTCACTTCTACATAAGCTACAACTTAAAAATTTGGCAGAAAAGTGTGGCTTTAGTATCCTACTGTGGAAGAAGTATATTCTTAAAATTTCAAATTTTAGGGATTGTTTTACTCTATTATTGTTACATAAGGAAAGAACGAAAATCCGTGCAGAGGTTAAATCTTTAGAATTAAAAAACATTTCCAATGAGGAAATATCTCTCTGAAAAATGAATGTTTTTCAAGGTGAGATGAAATGCTTGCAGAATGCAAGTACCGTTTACTAGTAGTGATAAAATCCCTCTTAACGTCTATCACTTGTCTGAAGTATCTGCTCTCTAAACTCAACTCGCCTGCGGCCCAAAACTATATAGTAACCCCCGGAGTACTTTAATCATATAGTTACCCTGTGATCCTCCTGACGTAAAAACAAGAACAGATGCAAATTACGTAAAGATAGAATGTTTCTACGGGTGAAAGGCTTTTCTTTGATACGGCAGCTTTCCTCACCGTATGGCAATTTCGTTCAAAACGCCATATTCCGCCGGAAGGTCTGTTGCCGCTATTATTTCACTTTGTCTCATCGCTGGAGTTTTCCTCGACTAGGGCCTGTCAGTTCGCGAGGGATCACTCTTGCCAGCTTGTTGCTCACTCTTTCGTGCTCTTCCCCATCACAGCTCCTTCACTTTTATTTGCCTCTCTCTAGCCTGCTTTATAAGTATGTGACGTCGCCCCGTCGCTATCACAAAAGGCAGCTCTTTTGATTGACTGCCCTTATGTCTCGTGGGATAACTCTCCACACTACCCTCTACTTCACCCGCCTCGGCGAGCTGCCAAGCAAAGCACCGTAAAATCGACGTTGATTAGTTGCAAGGCGCTATATTCCGCACTATTCCTGGGCTATCCCTAGCTAATCGTCCACCTCTATTGTTTGGTGATAAATCGCTACAAGGTTCCGCAGTGTCTCTTCCTAGTACTAGATTTCTTTTATCCCTTCTCTCTCTCGCGTTCTCTGCTAAAACATTTGCTCCAGACACATTCTCTCTCCCTCTTTTTTAGCGCCATCAGGGTAGTGGGGGTGTCAGTATTACGAGGAGCATTGCCCGTGGCCAAGCGGTGAATGATATCAAAAGCATTTAAAGAACTGTGTATAAGGTTGGGGGAGGGGGGGGGGGAGAAGAACGGAGGGAGATGAAACAGCTCACAGGCATATTTTACTAAAAACACCCCAAGAGTTTCCCTCTGTTTCTCTCTCTCTCCTCTTCCTGTCCCATCGGATTGCGCCTTGTCTTTATTTTCTCTCTTTTTCCCTGTCCCGCTCGCTTAATATGCACTCCAAAGGCTAAAAGAGATTGAAAAAGGAAGAGAAGAACACAGTTGAACTCTTTATCGGTGGATGAAGAAAGATATGGTAGCTTAGCAACTGTTTTTTTAACGGGTTTTGTGATTATGACATTTTTTCAGTGTATTCCTCTTAATATATCTTTCCTATGGAATGTAGTTTTATCCCTTCTTGAGATGGTGTGAAAGAGAGACGCGATTACATAGAAAAGGATGACTGTCGTAATTGTTTTTCGAGTCGATATATTTGTGGGTGCGGGGTAAAAGTGGGAAGCTGTGTACGCATATAATTCTTGCTTTCTCATTTCCTGTCACTTGAGATGTTTAACGCTTGTGAATCATGATTTCCGCCAACCGAATTTTCCTGTTTATGAAATGCTTTACTCATTTTTCGGTGAGATACATATTTGCTTTTATGGCGATAAATATATACTATTTCTAAAATGTGTGCGTGTGTTATATCTACTATGCTATGATTTCGTTATTCAAAAGTCTTCAGAATTAATGTGCATTGAAATAAATCGAGATTAGAGACGGATTTAATTGCATTTTACCAAAGAAATTAAATTCGAAGTGATTCATTTCGCGAAATATGTTAAAGATTCATGTTTTGAAATGGATTCAATGACAATTTGGAATGTTTATCGCATAAATTTAATTATACGTTATGGATGTTTTTCTTGTCAAAATACCTGTTACGAACTATTACGAATTATTTTTCATCCACAACTCAAAATCAATTAAAGCCGAGATAAAGTCTTGGAAACTAAACAAATAGGCGGTAAATGTTTTTTCAGTAAAAATGGTTTCTATATTCAAAATTTGTTTAAGTCCGAAAATGGACATTTTCGTCTCTCCAACAATGAAGAAATATCAGACGCCAATACTCAAACGCGTCATTTCAAATTCAGATTTGATTCAGGAGCGTAACCACCGATAAAACAAATGCATTAAAAGTACTAAATATATTTCGATCATTTAGAAGCAATTTGCGTTTAGATATAATTTTTTACGGTCATTTTATATATTTTCCCACGTCATACGGTTTTCCTGGAACGTTTTCTTCTGTAATGAGGAGTTAAAATCTTACTGAATACTATTAAAAGTCGAATTAACGTCCATATTAAATCAAGCGTTTATATCGGTTATAGTTAGTATTAATTACTTTAATAATTATTAACTAATCCAATGATTTCTTTAAGAGTTCACCCAAGTTGATTAACTGTAAGTTTTTGTAATTTTTTTATTGGCTATTTTAAAGGTCACATCATTTTACAGCCTTTTTCAAGGCTGTAATTTGGGTTGAAATTCCTTTCCCGAAATTATTTTCAAAGCCTTCTTCCCTGTAATGTAACAGATGTAAATTTCCTATCTGCTTGAGATTTTCTTCTTGTAGTTTAAACCTGATATACTTTCAATCCCGCTTTTGAGAGAATTCCAGACAGCGCGTGACATTTTCTTCTTTCGAACGTTTAATTATATTTTCCTGTTTGGATTGGTTTAGATTCATCTCCTGGGATGGCTATTTTAATTCCACGCTATTAGTAGGAATTATTGTTTTAAATTCATTCAATTAATGATTGAAAGACGTGATACTTGGTAAATTTTCGTTTCTATCATCTATATGCAAGATGCAAACATTAATTGTAACCGAGATAAGAAATTTCAGCGATTAGTAACATTATTCTAAAGTATATCAAATAACCAAGTATAGGAATGTTACATTCAGATGAGTTAAAATACCTGCTGCTTCAGAGAGAAAATCAAATTTGAAATTTACCCATATATAGACTAATGTATCATTCAAGGTGGTTTAAGATTAAAAAATTATCAAAACCTGTATTTAACACAAAATCAGTTTGTAAAATGTAGGAAAGGGGCCAAAAATAGTATAAAGGAAGAATTAATTACAACAAGGAAAAGAGACACTAAAATCATTTTTGAAATTCCGACATCATATTCTTCGCGAATTTTCACTGGCAATAGTCGCGAGAATTCGGCGGAATAAAATCCGCGATTTCTCTCTTGAGCGAGTTCCTCCTCTTAACACCGAGGCATACGGAGTGCAAAAGACGGAGAGAGGAATAAGAAGAGATAAGAGCTCTCCAACCGGGAATAAAAATCTCCTTGACGACGAGAAGGAAATCCCCTCTCCCAACATTACTCGCACCATTGACCAAATCCGCACTTAACGCGCCCATCTCCTGGGGCGAGAAAAAAAAGAGAGAAATAAATTGCGCACAGCTGAAAAAAATCGAGAGTGACGCCTTTGGATAATAAACGAAAAGAAGCTTTCGAAACAGCAATGACGGATAAAAAAGCGAGTCGGTCCAAGACGTGTACCTATAAGGACTCATTGCTACATTACCGGACCATTAAACTCGGGGAAAACAGATGTAAAAATGGGGCGAGAGTTAGAGAGAGAAAGAGAGAGAGAGAGGGGAATGGGAAAAGGATGAATGGGTGGGGAAGGACTGTTAAAAACAGCTTTTTAGCGATCCGGATGTACCTACTCCTACTCATCCTCCTTCATTCCATCCGCTGCCATTCCACTCACGTCTCTGTCGGGGAAGAAAAGGGGGAAAGAGAGAGAGAGGGACACGGTGGCATACGGCGCAACCAAAAGCCTTTGGCCTCTTTACCATAACGACCACACGCGCCGCGCTGCGCAGTCTTATTCTGCCGTTTTGGCTAATCTGATCGGCAATATGGCTCTCAGATCTTCCGCGTGACTCTTAAGAAAGCGCTCCAAACCAGAATCTGAGTACCAAAGCCTTAAGGTGTTGGAATTCGCGAAATGGAGGGAGGAAGAGGAAAGTATAAAGCTGAGAATGAGCGAGGTTTATGGTTAAGGATTTTTTTCAAGATTGAGAATCAGGGATGAAAAGCCGGAATTGGAGCGAAGGAAGAAGGCAGAGAGAGGAAGGCAGTTTCGAAGAAATCCCGCTAGAGGATGCATGTGGCAAACGGGCACGAGTGAACTAGTCGCATAGTTCAGTTGGAAGCGGGAAATACGTTCTCGTCCACAGGTTTTATATCCAAACTAGGTCGCCCAAACTTCTGAACACATAGTAATTATTCAAAAGCCCTCGCGCATTCCCGCCGGTGGTTTATTCCCTATATGATGCCGATAACAACATTCTATTAACGCCTTTTCCTTCGACTTTTCATTGAAGTCAGCACTATTTTCAGAATAAATTGGACTATTCATATATAACACTAAAACTGCATAACACTACACATTTTGTTATAATGAACTACATCGTGCTATAATGTCAGGTACATTTTTATCAATTTGACAAAATGTCGAGTTAATCAAAAATGGCAGTAAATACCGCATTTCAAATTTGTCCGGTTTTAGAGCATGCCAAAAACAATACCTTGTTTGCATTACGTGTGAAAAATAACCACATAGAGGCAAGGGAAATTATCAAGTTTTATGCCCAGGTACTACAAATCTTTCCTTACTAATAGCAGCAGAATTTTTCTACTAGTAAAATTACGAAAAAACTTTTTTAAAGTGAAGTTGTTAATAATTTTTTCACTACTTTCATGTGTTTTATGAATGAGAAAGTTTTCGCAACGTATGATGCTCCGGTTTTGTTATAAATATGACTTTTGTATGTTCCGAGATGCAAGTGTGTCAATATCCGTTTTACGGCTTTTTTCTGTCCGTGAAATCACTATGGCACCGACGTGGATATTTAATAGGTATCGTAATTGCCAGTAAACTTTCAATGCAAACGTAAAGTTAAAAAAAATGCTACAACTGAAGGAGCCACGTTATAAAGTACTCAAAGGAACACTACATTTCAAACAGCAATAACAAAAAGAGGAAACTGGAGGTCATTATTCAATATACATATATATATACATATATATATATATATACATATATATATTCCCAGCTGTTTCTGCGCGAGAAATGATAGCCAAGGTACTAAACAGCCATGGAATTGACGGAGCGGCGAGTGCAGATAACGGCGTCAAGCGGCCGTAGGGGAGCAGAGGAGGAGGGGGCGAGCGGTTGATCGATTCAAACTTCACTCACCGGCCACGGTAAGATAACGACTTCGTCATATATTTTTAAACAAATGGGCGCTTGTCCTGTGGCTTCTCTTAAAACGATAGGCAGAAGTGCTTGGCGTGCGATGATAAAGGATTGCCCGGAGGATTAGGGTTTCGGAATGAGTTTGTGATACGCCGTGCATATCCCATTGGATTATTAACCAAGATGTTAATTGAGTGCCAGTTGGACTTGACTCGAGTAAATCCCTGAAAAAATAAATAGACCATTAATGAAACATTGTATTTCTTCAAATGTGCGTCACAAATCCATCCAGGTGAGTCGATTACTCAACAAAATACATGTACCCATAGAAGGATCTTTCTAAAAGCCATCCCTAATGTATCTCTTCATTAACGGACATTTATCTCCATTAATATTATATTCATGCAAACAAAAGCTAATAATGATAATTTTAGTGTGCACATCACATGGGAATCTGCAAAACGATAACCTCTCTGTAAATTTGAATATTTCTTTTGGCATGATAAAATTGACACCTCAAAAAACGAATTATTGTTATAGCAAAATTTTTGTTATGGTAGGTATTTGTCTCAATGGACTTATACTTAATTTCGCTTTCTTTCAACATTAATGTCATACTACACTGTTAGTGTAGAGGTCAGCGTACCTGTTTATTGCAATAAAGCTACGGTGTTCCACTCGCTTCAAAAAAAGAAGCGTCTCCTTCTTTAGTAAGTATATTATTAAAAATCAAAATCACTTTTTATACATGCATTGGTGGAATAGTCGTCAGTTTTTCTTATTATCTAGTTCCGATATTCCATTACCAAAGGTAGCTATATTAAAAAAACAATTATCCCGAATACGTCAGCGGGTGGCAGCATAGCCAATACGGCATCGAGTCGCAAACAAGTTATGCCAAGCGTCCACTGTCACGAAAACAAGATCGCGGGCAGTGGCGTAGACGAGATTGCGCGGGCCTCCGGGCTAGATTTTTTCAATGCCTTCACATTAGATCTCTTGGAAGACAACTATGCCACTGGTCTATGGTGGGGGTAATTGAAAAATACAGAAAACGAGGAGATACTAGCACTTACAATTTCATAGCACTGACTTAACCAAAATCCAATCATGAAACAATCAAAGGAAAACCAATGACGAAAAATAAAAATATTTATAGGTTCACAAATAATACAAACATTCGAGTACTCCTAAATTAGCTCAACGACATTCAATAAATAATTTGGAGCAATAGTGCACCATATGCTAAGGTTAGAGACTATCATATCTCCAAATCTAATAAATAACAAATCAGCAGGCAAGTTAATGGCGTCATATTTTCTGCCAAACTAACGAATAAAAGATTAAAGGAAAAGAAGAAATTATTCGAAATACCTCCAAATAGGATCACAAAAATACCGCCAAAAGAAAGCTTCCTTTCTCTTTCAGCGCTTTGTATTAGATCGAGGAAAAAATTCCTTTCGGTAGTGAATACCTGACGTCCATCACTCTGTTAAGGCATAAAAAAGGGAATCAGAGCAAAGAATAAGAGCGAGAGAGAGAGACTTTTTGGGAAGAAAATGAAATAGGCAGTAAAGGAAGGGAAAGGAAAATAAAAGGAGCCTTCATTATTTCGAATGTTACGGAACAGGTCCAAAGCTATGCGGGATTAGGGTACAAAAGGGTTGAGAGATGATATGGAAGGTGGAAAGGGGGAGGAAGGGTATGTCGAGAGGTGGAAAGAGGGAAGGAGGGTTTGTCGGAAGGTGGGGAATGAGAAGTCTGATGGAATGGGAATAAGGGGAGAGGGGAATAGGGGCTCTGAAGGGTGAGGAGGGGACTTGGTTTGGAATGGTGGAGTCAGATGATAGAGAAAAAGTGGGTGGAATAGGAATAGGGCGTAGAGGATGAGGGATAATAAGTGGGAGAGGGATAGGGCGAAGAAAAAGCGGACGACGGTTAGGGAATAGAAAAATGAAACAATAGGAAATAGCATTTACATTTGCACACGTGAGCGGGATAAGTATTTATGAGAAAAGAAGGAGACAGCAAGAAAGCAGACTGGATGTGGAAGCCCTGAAATAAATTAATATCTATTAATAGTACTTTCCCCTGATTTAAAACATTATAGCCGGTTTCACAGAATGAATATTTCTAAAATAAGAGTAAAGTTAAATCATACCCATTATTAAATTATTTCTTAGCCAGTATGATATTACTCAAAGCTGCCCTACCATCAGTGGGAAGCAGAATGATAAATACGGATGAGAAACGTGAGATGGAGATGGAATATGGAAAGATGAGTCAGAACCAAGCATGGAGATTGAAATAGGGAGAGAGGGAGAGAGAAGAGAGAAAGATTAAAAGAGAGAGAAAGATTAAAAGAGAGAGAAAGATTAAAAGAGAGAGAGAGAGAGAGAGAAAGATTGATTGATCAATGTGGTTTTTATTTGTGGCGAAATAGAGAATAGCAAGTCCCATCTTCCACCTAACCCGTCGTCGTGAAACATACAATAATACATTGAACATTGACAATGTAAATAAACATAGCAATAAAAATGCAAGTTTTGGAAAAGAAAAGATGCAATTGTGTGGGAGAATAAGAATAGCTGAATTATGAAATCCACGTAAAAAAACCGAATGCAGGCAAACACCCACACAAAAAGAAAAAGCGTAATTCGGGAATTAATGGCATGTGGGAGCAGTAGTTACAGGACGAAGAATAAAGGGAAATGTAGGGAAAAGAGAAAGTGGAGTAAGTGGGAGTCTGGAAGCGAAATAAGAAGGCGTCGAGGTAGGAGACGGAGAGAGAGAGAGAGAGAAGAAAAAGGGTTATCTCGCGATAGAGCGAGGGTTTATTAGAAGGACGGAGTGGATGTGAGGCAATAAGGCAGAGGGCGGATGTGACGGAGAAGCTGACGAGAGAGGGAAGCGAGGGTGGGAAGTAGAAATATGGGACCACGGTTTCTTAAGAAACGTGAAATCTTCGGTAGGGTAGGTTGGACTATATGTGAATGTTAATGCGGAAATTCTCGGGGGAAATCGAGATAAATTCGGGGAGAAATGAGGATTTCAAAAAAAATTCCTGTTCATAAAAAAAGAAAAAAAAACGCAAAAGACGAAATCAATATATAAAATAACCGCAAAAAGAGCTATTATAGGATGGAGCAAAAAGGTTGGATGTGCCATGTATAGGGAAATTTAAAACGAGCGTTAAGAGCGAGGCGAGAGAAGGTGGTGTTGCAAACGAAGCATTTCGGGCTATGGAGGGAAATTTGTAAATGAGGCGAGAGAAAGTATGCGGTAATGGCAGTCGGAGAGGGAAACGGCCGAGGCGGATAAATAAATGGGTAATAACGTTAGCGCTAAAGGACGTAAAATAAAAATGGCTCCAGTTACACGTTTTTTATAAATGAAATCGACTCGAATAGTGGAAAGAAAGGAGTCACTTTATTTGTAAAGTATCTTACGACAAGCGAAAGGCGTTAAGAGGAGAGAATGAACATGAAACGGAAATAATACCGAGATGAAAATGAAGAGGCATTTACACAAGAAAAAGAAGAGATTAAGAGATAAAAGAGAAGCGGATAGAGTGGCAAAAGGAATCGCGAAATATTGAAACGAATGAGAGGATGAAGTTCTTTAAAATATTAAATGCAACATCCTCGGTTTAGAGTCTTACTTACTTTAAAACCTTTCTTCTTTCAAATATGTTTTCTAGAAATATAGAAAAATCAGAGGAATGCCGTTAGTGGAATCCCATCTTATCAAACGCGAAACATTTTAGCGAAATATGAATGCTCCTTATAACACAAAAAAGCTCTTGTTTTTTTGGAAGGAAATCCGTCAATATGACACAGCTAATATATTTACTCGCATAGTAGCGCATAAATATATTCTTTTCTTATATCTATACACAAGAAGCTAAATGAGAAAACAATTCCCCATTCCGAAAAAGGAATGCAAGAGATTAATAGCAACTGATTATTGTGAGGATAAGACAAGCTTTTCAAAGTAGGAAATGAGAAATAAAATACTCAGTTGTAAACTAGAAGTAAACTTGAGAGAAAAAGAAAGTATTATGGCGGAGGGTGTAACATAATAGACGCCAGATCGGAAATAAAAATAAAATGAATGGATTTATCAAATCCTACAAAGTATGAAGACGGAAAAAGATTGTACAATATGAAAAAGAAAAGGAGAAAGGGAAGGAAATAGTGAACGAAAAAGAGAAACAGAACGAAAAGGAGTTAGAAAGAGAGAAGGCAGGCAGAGGAAAGATAGGAAGGAAGAGCAAAAGGTTGAAAGGGCTACGTGACATGAAAGCTGGATATAAGGGTAACAGTATAGAAGGGTATCCTACAAGACGTATAAGGAGGAAGAAGGAATGGGTGGAGATCTTCAGGAGGGGGTTTAGTATGAGAGAAGTTAAAGGTCTACAGAGGGAGGTTTTAGAAGGGAGAAAGATGAGGGGGGGAGGGAGAGGAGGTGGGAGTATAGAGGTTTTGGAGGAAAGTGCGTTTGGGAAATAGAGAATGAGGAAGACGTGGCAGGTGAAACCTTGAAAGATAGACTGCAAGAGATAGAGCAAGGGAGAGAGTGGAGAGGCCTTTTGGGATAATGAGATGTGTATGGGAGGGAGGGCATCTTTTTGGTTGGAGAAAGAGAGAGGATTCTGTGTCTGTGAATTCAGGATAAAGTTATAGAAGCGGCCATAAGAATAATCGGGGGAAATTACATATTTTCTCAGTATCTCGGAAGAAAAGAGAGAAATATACTGAGAGAGAAAAAATTGATGTATATAAGTTAATTCCCTTTGGACAGGAATGATATTCGATTTTTCTAAGGAGTAAATACCGGTTTTATCCATCGCTATTCTTATGTTGAACGCTCGGTCGATATTTTCGACGATAGATGGAGCTGAAGTGCGTTGAGGATGAGATAAAAGTGAAAATGAATTTAAGGGCAAGAAAAAAAATTCCTCTCTTTTGAAGTGGGCGGAATGATATTTAACGGTTTTGAAAAGGGATTTTTATTCAGACGCCGACTTTTTTGGCGGTTTAAATGATATTCAGAACTGCCGGCGGCATATTGAAAGGGAAATGGGCGTGTTGGCGAGGAGGCGAGGGGAGGAGGCGTGGGTGGGGGGAGGGGAGGGGGGAGGGGAGGGGGGGAGGGGAGGGTGGAGGGGGGGAGGGTGGAAGGGGGAGGGGAGGGCGGATGGGATGGGGAGGGAAGAGTGGACGGGTGGGCGGAGGGTGGAGGGGCAATGCCGCTTCCACGAAAGTCGTTCTTCCTGGAATTTAGTGTCGGTAATAATAGACGCCTTGAGTGGTTATTACGCTCCGAGCGAAACTTCCGGAATGCCATGGATCTAATACAGAATAACGCTTCATTAGAAAGTATGGCGATAACTAGCGGCATTGATCTCTGAGATGAATACAGTTATGAGATTTGCCAACCAATTCGAGAATTAGAATATGGCTTCAAGGCGCAAATGGCAGTGAAAAAAGGCAGCTTGCCTCTATAATATCGATTGCGATGGGTTTTAACCGGCGAAAGATGCTTCAATAATCAGTAATTGCAACTTTGCAATCGTACATAATTTCTCAGAATTAGAGAATAAGACTAGCTATACTAGATAAAAAAAACAATGTAGCAATTTATAATACAAAATACTTATAAATGAAAAGAACTACATGCAATGCTAATTAATGTAATTAATTAATTAATCATGAATAATTTGAAGAATTTTCTTAACTTAGAGTTTCACTGAGCGAGATCGACAAAATTTTATAATGAAGTCATATGGAAAAAAGCAAAATAGAGTAATCAACCAAAAAATATAAAATAATCAACAGAAATCGTTTTATAACAAGTCCCTTTGATTTGATCTTTTAGAATCTGTTTTCGGTGGATTACCACTGAAGATGGTTGCTTTGTAGGCGAAATGCGCATATGGTTTTTGACCTTGTTAAGGCTATTGGAGACACCTCAGGCCAAATATTTTTAAAAATTGTATGTTGTTGAGTTCTATTCAACCATAAGACGAGTTCGATAGTTTCCTGTTGAAGATCAATTCAGCATCAATTTTCTTTTAGATAGCGTGTAATAAAATTTGATAGATAAGAAGGGAAGCAATTGGGCCACTCATAAGGCTTTGAGTCAACTCTGCATTACTTACGATAGCAGACAAGTATTGTACGAAAACAATAGCCATCATTTAGAACGCAGTTCGAGTTAAGGAAAAATACGTAGAACCACTTTGGCGATTGTGGCATTAATCATTGAATAGGAACATGTGGATTGAAGAAAGGAATTGCTAAGAAATATGTAAAACATTACAATAAGAGAAAAAAGCATGGCATCTACAACGAAAAGGATTTTTAGGTACCTAAGGAAGCAACAAAATTTCATTTTGGGTCTTGCCAACTTCAAAAACTTGCTCCAGAAAAATATTTACAGTCAAAATGTTTTCGAAGCTGAATTTTTCATCAATCACCAACACTATCGAGGAAAACACGAACTCGGCAAAGAATACTATTGTGGAAAAAATAACAATTTCCAAAGATAATTTTGAATTGATAACGATATGCAAAAGATTAAGTGACGGCAAAAGAAAGTTTCGTAAAGAAAATTCAACGAAAAGTGCAAAAGTATTCCCTCCATTTTTTTTTCCAAAAAAGGATCATATTCACTCAATATATACAAGCACCTTAAAAAAATAATAGGATGTTTCGCGCGAAAATTGTGCAAAAGCGCAATTACGCCGAGAGGGTGCTTTATGCGCAAACTTTGTCCTCTCGTGTAAAAAATACAGCAAGCCCGCATACCTCCACTGAATTATTGTCCTTCCGTCCCTGCATTAGACTAGCGTCCTGCCCATAAACTGTTGCACTCGAAACTTTCTCCTCAAAAATTCTCATCCTCCTCTCTCTGAGCTGAGAGAAACGAGAAAAATAACTTTGCCCCTCCCTATTTTTCTGTATTCAGTCCGTGAATTATGAAACATTAGAGTGATCCCTGCGACGAAAAAAACGCCCGAAAATTACAAAAATTCTCCTGCGACGCCGCAGCAGAAACCCCTTGAAAGCAACATCAACAGAAGCTCCCTCTCCCTTGCACCTAACGCCTGCCACACTTCCCGCCCCAAAAAATATTTTTGGCTCCCCTCCTCCCCATCGAGACCATTCTCATCTACCTACGTCCACTTTCTCTCATCCCATTCTCCTCCCACACCCTTTCCTACTCTCTTTCTCTCTCTCCTACTCCCTCTTTACCACCACTCCCTTTACTTTTTTTAGCGCCCACTCCCTCAAGAGCGCCTCTACCGGTCATCACTGGAAGCGTGTTACGTGCATGCGGGTCCCTCACAGTGTCTCCCATGTCCTTTGTCCTTTCTGTGCCCTCATCCTAAGGACCAACATCACCCAACGCGTATTAGACCACACTCGCACACTACCCTTCCCTGCGGTTCCCTCTCTTTCAAGCCATTTCTCCTCCTACCGCTCTTTACCCATTCTTCTTATCCATCCAATCCAGTTCCGCATCCCTCATCATTAAGGTAATTCTCTCAATATATCTTTTTACCGCTTCATTCCATCTCTCCATTTGTTTACCTTTCTCTTCCTGGCTCTCTCAATTCTTTCCTTTGTCTCCCTCCTTGTCTATATTTCTCGACGATATAATCCATAGCCATTCCCGCCTCTCTTACTCCCTACCTCTCTCTCTTTCCCTCCGTCTTTCTGTCCTTCTCTATCTTCTGTCCTCTCCTTTTTATCCCCAGTATTTTATTCTCTCCAAACTATAATAATGCACTTCTCCCTTCTCTCTCATCCACTTTACCTTAATTCTTTCCTTCATCTTCTACCTTCTTACCTAATTCCCTTCTTTTACCACCACCTCTCTCTCTCTCTCTGTCGCTCACTCGCTCAATTTATCATAAGGAACCACTTTGTTCCCTCCGTTTTTGACCCCTTCTTCCCTATGTGCATCTTCCACTGTCTGTCATTCCCTCCATATCGTCCTCCCTCTGTCTCCACTTCTTACTTCATCCACATCTCCCCCCTCTCTCTCTCCCTCTACCCCTGTTTATCTAACCTCTTTCTCCCTCCACTCTCTCCTCTCCATCTCTTTTTTCCTCTCTTCCAGTCCCTCTTACAAACCTCCTCCGCCTCCTCTTCAACCTCCTCCTCTCCCACAAAAGGATACACGGACAAAGAATGCTCCAGGGCAGATGTTCCGCAGGGGTGCCAAATTGAAAAAAAATAACAAGGCCGGCAGAGTGAGTCGAAGAGAGAGAGAGAAACGGAGGAAATCGGAATAGTCGGGGGAAAGAGAAAGCGGTGAGTGCAGAGGAAAGAGGAAGAGGTTTGTGGTGCGAAAAAAATTTGAAACATTCTACTTTTTTCCTCTTGGGATGACTAGGAGAAAAAAATGGAAGCGGATGTTCGCGCACACGGAGAACCCAACGCAGTAGGTCGGCTTTTAAAAACTAGTTCACCATTAATGGGTTCCTTTTTAATCCCTCGAGGTAAGAAAAAAATGGGAGAGCGCGAGAGAAAGTGAGAAAGGGACAGGGGAAGCGGAATTAAATGGCTGCAAGAGACGCAAAAGAGAGAATGGGTAAATCGAAGGACACGATTTTTAAAAGGAAAATTATGGACAAGATTTTTAAAAGGAAAATTACGGACAAGATTTTTAAAAGGAAAATTTTACACAAATGATAATGGCGAGCAGGTTTTCGGAAGAATAAATGATACTTGGAAAAATAAAAGAACGAGAAGTGCCCACGTTTAGAATTCATACAAAATGCACGATTAGAAAAAAATGGCGAAAAATTATGAAATGTAGATGAACGTAGGATATATCGTATCTCAGTTGAAAATCGATACGACGCACCGATTCAAATGAGACCGTTCGATACATAAATAATTATCTGAAATTCAAATTAAATAATCACAACTGACGACAAGTGATTGTTGATAATAACAAACCTACTTAAAATCCCCCCGCGCTTTGATATCGTGTTCCGCTGTGACAATAATATTGGTTTATTTTACGTGTGAATAAAAGAGTTATGTAACGACGCCTAACACACGTAATATAATGCTGGTCCTCATTTTCCACAAGTATTTTCAAAGGAAATTGACCGTGTGATTAGTTCACAGGATATATTGGAACATCTGGTGAAACAATCATGTAATTTTCAGACGAAGATAATACAGTATACGTGCATTTAATTACAATGCATTATGTTAGGAAAACGTTAAATCATAATATAAGCGGACATAAAGAATTGATTAGGTTGAAAGACAGAGATAACACTAGGACATTTATCAGAGGATAAACCTAAAAAAATAGGTAGTTTCAGACGAAAAGAAGTGAAATGTGAAATGGTAAAAATGAGATGTCGAACAAAATAATGGGAAGAAAAGAGAATGCGAAAAGAAAGCGAAAATATAGCAAATAGTAAGGGAAAAATAGCATCGCTGGTCAAAAACAAATACGTCAAAAGCTAAAAAAAACAAGTGAGAATTAAAACTTACAAAATAAAATAAAATGAGAGAGGCTGACATAAAGTCGCACAAAAATTAAGCGTCAATAAATATCTCCAAGCCTTAGCCACGAAAAGTAATTATTAGTTAGTTCCCGAAAGGGTTCCATGACGTTTTACCCAGTCTTTCATCCACAAAAAGTCTCTCCCAAAAAAATAAAACCAATTGGTTTTCCGCCCATGGGATGTTTCGCTTAACGAGACATTTCACCAAACTAATTACTGTATTGTCATTTAAACTTGTACTGAAAGGATATATACTGGAATTAATGCATGATGATGAATAACTATGCATTAAATTAAGTTATAACTAGCCATTAGCAATTTCAGTTTTATCACAGTTGTATTAAATCTGTTTCGTTAAATAATATTTATTAACGCGACTGTAACTTTGTGAAAGTCCAAGTTGAAATAACAGACACACTTTAAATATTGAAGCGATTTATTGAGAAAATTCCGTATTTGATTATTAAATTCGTTTCTATGATTAAAAGCTTAATTGAATGGATTTTCCTTATTGAAATTCTCCGCCGTTTTTTCACTTATTAAACGAAAACTGTATTATATATATATGTTTATCTCCTTTTAGTAAATTATGAAAACTGACATGTTAACGGGGGAGATTGGTTTTTATAAATTACATAAATTTTAAACATAACAATACTAATTTAATGAAATTGGAAGGGACCTTATTTTGTTTAAAAATACTAATTGACGTGACTTTATCTTTAATTGAAGTAAATATTTCGTCAGCCCAGACTTTTCCCCAATGTGTCGTGACCTTACAATGACTTTAAAGATATTCTCCACAAACGAATGCGAGAAAACGGAAAATTAGTAAAAATGGAAATTTCTATCAAAACCATCATTGGTACTAACGACATTCTCAACAACATAGTTCTCTCGTCCCCATCTTTTAAACGCGGGCCATATCTCAACTACGATGATTTTCGAATGAAAACAGCGAAAGTGAATATTTTTTGTAAAAGTTTTATTTAAAATATTTTATAACGGCGAGTTATTTCTAATTGAGTGGTTTCCCTGAGTGTAATTAACACTTTGGTAGTCTAGGTGATAATTATAATGTTGGCGATTAATAATGGTTTGGAAATTTGCCCCAAGATTGAGTTGAGTGCTGTTATCAGACATTTTAATGCAGGAGTTAAACCGAATTAACTGCTTAACGTGTACGGTGAGAAATTTGTATCACAAGGGAGAGTGTACGAATGACTCGAAATGTTTAAAAATGGAGTGAATGTTCACGAAGACGCCGCTTGGCCTGGTATGGCTAATCGCGTAATCACGCCTGATAATACGTTAACATGTTATCCAAAGGCTCATTCGAGAAAACTGACACATCATCCTGAAAGACTTGAGCAATATGAGATTGTACCTGATACATTTCCCATGAAAATCTGGGATTCAGAAAAGTTTGTGCGAGGTGATTACAAACTTGCTGACGTAGCGTGGGTATAGTGGATAAATTTCAGGTAATTAAAAATTGTAAAACGAAAATTCAAAAACGTACTTATTCCTCTGGATTTTTAAAAATATTTCTATCGAGAGTGTAGGGAAAATTAACGCAAACAAGGAAAAATGAGGAAATAATATCTGTTAATGAATACAGATGCGAAACGAGAAAAAAATTAGCTGAGAAAAAATGAGTTTTTTCAAATGAAAAGAGAAGACACCTGTTTGTGAGAAAAGGAAATTCGACGTTAGATAAGGGCAATGTCTAAAGAAACTTCAAAACAAAACCAGGCAAAATTGTATGCTAAAACAGGTGCGATTCTGTGAAACAATTTAGGATTTGAAATTTAACTTCAGCAAGGTAGAGTGGTATTATACAGCTGTATTAACTTAAGCAACATTGCAGACCTGAATAACAAGAATATTTTTACCCCGCAGTTTAACATCAGAAAAATTTAGCATATATGATATGGAAATTTCTACTACAAATGGATGATTAAGAGGAGACGGAAGATATAGAGGAATGGAGAAATTTACAGGAGAAGGTAGGTGCCAAATGATGCGGAGATATGGAGAAGGTAAGAAAGGGTGTGAAAAAAGGATAAGAATTGGAAAGCTAACGGCCAAAAAAAGCACTAAGAGAGAAAAAATGTATAATGTGGGACCAAGTATCTCTGAGGCTGAGAAACGAACATAAATAGCTAACAGATGAGGAAAAAATGGCGAAGGCGAAAGGGATTTGGAAAAGGAATATTAATGCTACTGAAGTAGAAAAAGGGAAGATTTAGAGGAAGAAGACGAAACTCCTGAAACTATGAAAGCAGAATAAAGAAAATGACAATGAAGAGGGGTTTGACGAGAGAAAACGAAGAAAGGCTAAGTCGTCAAATTAAATCACATATAGAGTTTACTAAGCATCACACTTGTTGTACTAATAGCCATTTTGTTAAGGTAGTCCGATCTAAAAAGATACATTACTATCTATTAAATGTCCTTGAATTAATAAACATACCTAAGTGTATACAAGATAAATACATTGCGGCAGGTGGTATCAGGTTATAGAATGGGTATTGAAGGGAAGAAAAAGAGCGACACAAAAAAGAAAAAAAATGTTGCGGAAATGATTAAGAAAGACGGGAGGAGACAAGAAGGGATAAAGGATTTGGAACAAGAAAGTACAGGGACAAAAGATAAAGACTGAGAAAAAGAGAGGCGGGAGAAGAAAATATAGGACGACGTCGAGTGGGATAGTGAAGAAGGGGATAAGAGGGGAAGGGGAGAAGAAGGGAATGGGAGAAGAGGGGAAGGGGAGAAGAGGGGAAAGAGTGAAGAGGGGAAAGAGTGAAGAGGGGAAAGGGCGAAGAGGGGAAGAGAAGAAGAGGGGAAGAGAAGAAGAGGGGAAGAGAAGAAGAGGGGAAGAGAAGAAGAGGGGGAGAGAAGAAGAGGGGAAGAGAAGAAGAGGGGAAGAGAAGAAGAGGGGAAGGGAAGAAGAGGGGAAGGGAAGAAGAGGGGAAGGGAAGAATAGAGGAAAGGAAGAAGAGCGAAAGGGAAGAAGGGGGGCAGGAGGGAGGGAGAGAAAGAGGTGGATGGAAAGTACCGGACTCACTCTCACTTTATTGTCAGGGGAAAAAGAAAGAAGAGACGGCAAGCGGTTCATTAGCGTTCCATCTTTTTCCCTCCTTCGCCATCCTCCCTCATCCTCTCTCCCTCTTATATTCCTCTCTTCTTCTCACATCTCTCTCTCTCTCTCTCCACAGCCCAAGCATCTCTCCCTTATCGTTTGGGGCTTTTTTCCTGTGTCCTTCTTTATGTTAATGGCGGGGGTGCTTGCGGGCGGGAGGTAAAATAGGGGGCGGGTTTGTGGTTTCTATATACCAAGGTCCTCAGCGAGTCAACATCATTAGCATAAAAAGTCCTCGGGTTTTCTCCAAGCGGTCTCCTCCGCCATTTTTTTCAATAATGTAAATTTTGAAAAAAATGCGAGGAACCTTTTTTGCTCTCTCTTTCACTCTTTCCCTATATCTTATCTGACCCCATCGAAGGCATAAAGTTAAGAGAAGATTAATTCGTTACGTGCAAAAAATACATTACGGCAGCCCGATGTGCATTTTGCGATAATGTAATCTACGAACTGAATTCAAGAAAGCTACCGTTGTCGTTCGAGATATGCAAATGAGTTTTGTCGTTTTCACTGGAAAAGCTTATGCCTCAAATCAAAGATTGTAGCATTAAGATACAAATGTGACATTTGTGATAGGCGTGAACTAGATAATTAGTACGCGAAGCCAAGAACGTCAGATTTTTTCCTTCCTTATTATTATATTTAAAAGAATAAAGAGTAGGAAGTAGTTTCCTTGTTAAAGATGGCATCGCTTCTGTTAGTTGTCATCAAAATACGAAAGCCTAGATTATATCATTTTCTGGGTAAATAATTTCACTGAAATACATTCATTGAGCGGAAATGTTTGAAAAATGCAAAGTTGAAAAATACACGAAATTTAAATGTGATGTGAATTAAATGAAGATATGTTCCTACTTTTTAGTAATCGAATAAGCAATTGAAACGTAATTATATAGTTATTGTTCCTATTGTAATTTTTGTGGATGTTTGCCTTTTATTTTCTTAATTTTAAATATGAATTTTGATAATCCGATGTTACGGAAGGCTTTAATTTGATAATGGACTCGGCCACTGCAATGCGCATAAAGAGCGAAAAATGCGAATTTATATTATTATAGCCCAAATAAACCAAAATTTGGAAGAGAAAACTATAACGAGACTTCATTTGTCATAAAAATATAAAGTTGAACATTAATATTTAATTCTAATATTTAATCAATATACTAACATCAATTACTGTGCATAATAATATATTTTAAACTCTCTGAAAAGCACTTTCATATGCATTTATAACAATAAATATTCCGTTACATAAATAGCAACACGTAATTATGGATTTATATTTAGGATCATTAATATCTTGAACGCCGACATAAAATTTTTTGGGACCAAACTAATGTCTCCGCCATTAATTATCTCCGTGTTATCGATCAAAATATTATTATCTCGGTAACACTTTTTTCGTGATCAATTCTTTCAGCAATGATAATGAGCTCTGTTTTGCAAAAGGAGAATTTTAATAATAAATTTTAATCTGCAGAAATAGATAAATTCGGAAGGGGTTCCTCGAAGAATTATTACTAAACGATCATTATAAAGATAATCACTCTTGTTTCTGAAGACTACGACGAAAATAGTTCCATTCGCAATATACCACGTTTAACTCCATATGAGCTTAATATGCAAATAAAAAAAAACAATCGGGATTCGTGGCAATTACAAATAAATTTAGAAATTTGATTTTTCGCTGTATTTAATTGCGGTAGACATTTGAAAAGTTACCAGTGTAGAATTTTTGAATAAATATTCGTGACCAAGAAAATTTTCAAATTTGAACAAAAATGATTATTTATGTACGATATAAAACGGATGGGGTTATTCCTGACATTTCAAGATGAGGAGAATTTTAAGTGCATTACACCCAATGAAATTACTTCGTATAACATACAATTCGAATTATTTACATTAGTGTATCGTAGATAAATTGCGTATTTATTAGTCAATATGAATGTTTTTAATCACTTATTTGGGCAAGACTTTCTGAATATATGCTCATAATTGAGTTATAAATAACACTACTCTAAAAACACATAAACGAACTTTTGATTCAGTGCGGTAATGGAATCCATCACTTTTCAACTAATTTCTATCTCCAGAACTCTTTTATTGCGTATTATAACTTCTTTACGACATTTACGTAAGCTAATGTGCGTGAAAGTCAGCGTTAGAATCATATATAAATAATAAATAGGCTCAGATATAGTAAAATTTGTCTGATACCATATATTTCTTCTTTGGATAGACTACTAAAGCATACATATAAAATAATTATAAAATTGAATAGTTAGCCGAATGAGCCGTCAAGTAGTGGTAATCCTCCGAGGAAATGTGAAAATAAAATCCTCTGATTTCCAAATAGCGAAGATAATCTTCTTTTTATAATATTGTCGACATAAATATATCAGATCAGTTTTCAATCTTGTCTATGAAGACATACGTTTAAACAGATATAACGTTTTTCTTTCGTCGGAAACGTTTCTCACATTAGTTTTCGTGCCATAATTCAAACACAAAAAATGATTGCAGTAATCCGTTGAAAGCTGGCGCATTACTTACGTTTCTAAAAGAAACTTTAACGGAGATATGACGCGATACAGTTTTTACCATTCGATTGAAATTTTCTAGTTACGTTATCGTTCGAGTAAAAAGCTCTTCCTCGTCATATTAATGAAACACTCAAAGAATTCAACTATTTCCCCTGAATCGAGAAGAAGAAGAGGCGACGAGGAATCCAAAAGCGTCGTCTCTCCCGGAATTAAACTTATAGGAGTGGCAATAAAGGCATGAAGTCTGAAAAAGGATGCGAAAGAAATTCCTAATCGCAAAAGCGGTTACAAAAAGACCTCGCATGACGCCATCTTGAGAAAACCTCCGCCATAGTAATGGACACGAGAGACTTTGAAACGATGTAATAAACGCATTAGTCTACAATAAAGGCAAAACTATGCCATCTATTAAGTTGAGAATACTCATTTTCTCGTGAGAGGGCAAAATCGTCACGGAATCAAAATGTAACAGGAAAACTTTCCATTTTTCTCATTTGCTGAAGTAACAGATGGAATTAAATTCCAACTTTTCATCGCCGCAATGATATAAATTAGGTAGCATTCGAAAACATAGAATTATCGATTACGATAAAATTTAAATCGAAGATGAGGTCAAAATTAAAAGATTGCCGCAATCTTTATAACATTATTATTTATGTTTCCATTGTACGAGTATACAATTGAAATTTTAAGCACATTTTAGAATTAACGTTCAAATTAAATTCATACGAATACAATAGAGACTGTCTATGAAAAAACTCTAAAGGGCTGAAAACATCAGTGAGAGCCGATAGTTTATATACGTATACGCTGCTGTTATAATGGCAAACATGAAGGGAAATCATCGGACGTAATCATTGCTTCACGATAAAGTGAATGAAATAAACTTTAGACTAACAACCGTACAAGATGATTTTTTTAAAATTAACAGAACAAAACAAACTTTATTTATTACAACCTAAATAATAGTTTATGAAAGCATTTTTACATCTAAATACCGCAAGAATAGTTTTGGATTGAGAGAATTTGTCAAAAAACTACAATAAATTCTATACACATTATATCATGAGATTTACGCACTTTAGAGAAACACATCCACAAAAACGGAGCATAATACCATTTTGTACTTTTGTATATAGACCATCGCAAAGATCTCGCACTCTAAACATGCAAAGCCAAACAGAAGCTTTCGGGAAGGGGAAGAAATGTAGCAAGCGATACACAGCGTGAAAAGGAGGGGGAAGAGGTGGGGAGAGAAAGAGAACCCGGTGGAGTTAAATCGGATTGAAGGATAACGGAATACATAAGACATAAGTTATTAATTAAGCTTTCCCTCCACAAAAGGCAAAGAGGATTAGAGGTAATGGATAACAGACCATGCAGTTGCATTTTTCGTTGACAGGTGGAGTTGTAAGCGAGATGAGTGACGCGAAGAGGAGAAGGGTGCGGGAGAGAGAGAGAGAGAGAGACAGACGAGGATAAGAAGGATGGAGATGCGCAGTTCATGTGGAAGGGGGGGGAAGGGAGATTGAGAGGAGAAAGACAGTACGGAGAGAGGGGGGGAGGGAGGAGAAAAGGCGGGAGCGGCGGGGAGGACAAAAAAGGGAAGGAGAAGCGAATGGAATTTCCTTCGTGGAAGAGAGACCAAAGATGGAATAATGCAAGAGGCAGGAGTCAGGGCAGATGGAGATAAAACCTCTCTGGCTCTTCTTTGGAAGCTTTCAAGGCTTTGCCTAGATAAGAATGCGTCTTCAAAAGGTGGCGTGAGCGAGAGATGGAGGGCTGGTGGAAGGAGGATTGGTGTGAGAGAATATTCTGCGCGGAATACTCTCGCGAAGTTTTTTATTATTATTTCGCTCCCTTCTTTTTATGAACGCCGGTCTCTTCGAGAGGAGGAGAGACTACGAGGGCGAGAGGTTGAAGAAAAGGAAAATTATAAAAAAAGCCCGACATTACCACGGGGCGGGAACGGCAAGCATAGGTGAATACTTATGCGGCCTTAGGAAAAAGATCCCTTATGTCTGTAGCGCATGAGGCAAAGAGGAGGGGCGCAGCGTCGTCAAGAAGACGCTTTTTGTTTTACGGACACGAGAGAGGATTGTTAGCTATTACCTACGCATGGCAGTACTGAAGATCCGAAATGACATTTGGATAAAAAGAACGCATAAATATCGATCACCTCACAGAGATATAAACTAACGCATTCCTGGTAGTATACTTTGGCTCGACGCTCATTAGCCTAACTCCAAAGATTCTTTTCATCCGAAAAAGATGTTATACCTTAGGATACTATTTCAACTAATATACATCAATCAACATTTTAAATATAAAATAATTCATCGTAGAAAAGCATTGCTTTCATTTACAGCAATTTCTGACTTAAAGAAACGATAATAATCCGTAGTTTTTAAACAATGCTGTGACAATTGAGGAGTTAAATTTATTATTAGTAAACATGTAACGAAGATTTGTTCCCGACCAATGCAATGAAGAAGATGCGGCATTAGACATTCATCATAAATATCGAATTATGAATTTCGTATTGTTATCTGTTTTTTCTCAATTTCATTTTTACGGAGGATTCCTTAAAAATCAATAGCGATTCCTAGGACACAGTAACTGCATTTTTACTCAGGCTCCCTCACATTTGGAGCATGACCACTATATAAAGTAATCGTACACTAAAAAAATCAATTTGGAGGACATCTACTTTTTGCGTAAATTCATTTCCGGACAAAAGTTGACGTTTCCCAGGCAAATGAAGTTTCCACGAATATCTCGATTGTACCTGAACTTCTGCTGAAATAAAATCAAATTACGAATTTCAAACAAAAAATGTTGGAAAATCAGAAACTATGATGAATGTTATCGCAATATTACTTGCCAACAAACTATTTATGGCGTCGTCATGTTAGTTTCGCCATCGAACATCGATTCGATATAACTCGAAGTGATCTCAATTTATTCGTTTAAATTTTCAGGATGGCTTGTTTTCACATTATGTTCATTTTAGTCTTTATTTTAACTTAGACCTATTAACTATAGATATAAACAAATTTTACATATATTCTAATTTTTGCAACATTAAAAGATATCAAATTCAGAAAACGAAAATATATAAAATATATAGTGACCGAAGAAAATTTAATAATTAATAAATTAACTACATGAAAACACTAAAATTATAGCTTTACTCGTTTTTCTTGAAAATAGTGGACAGGTGTAATTAAAACACCTTCACTCGTAATACAGTAGCATTTCCATAATATTAATCGTTTTTTTCAGTGTTCTATATCAACAAAGGCATCCTAAAATACTCGTGATTGAATGGAAATGAATAGCGATGTCGGCAAATATTTTTTTTTATTCATTTCGCAGATATTTTCTGAAATTGTTGGGAGCGTTCCAATCGCGACTCATTTCCGTATTCAATCGCAATCTGATTTTCCTGTCCCATAAAAAATACCACACTCAAACGAGGCGTACCGGGTATTTAAAGTCACATTGCAATTAAAAATAACATTTTGACAAAGCATAACAGCGATGACTATTTAAAGGTTTTTTTTAGTAAATTAACTCGATTTATTGTGACACACGATTTTGCATCGGCAAAAATCTCCGCCCATCAATTTGGCTATATAACATTATCGAAAAAACCTTTGGAAGAGTATTTGTTTTAGTCAGTTCAACGAATTGACCACAAATGTAGCACGTTGAAAATTATTAGTTTCTGAAGAATAATTAACAAGAATTTTTAACTACGCCATTGGGCTGTTACTCTACCACCCGAAATATTGATCTTTTCCCATCGAACAAAAACCAAAAAGAAATGAATGAATAAATATAACTGCATTATTCAAGCCAATCAGATTTTCGTTAAATTAAACTATTTTCACTAAGCATAATTCAGCGACTATTGTAAACGTAAAATAAAAAAAAAATAATTTTGAATGAGCGTATGATCTTTGATTGTTCTAAAATATTGAAAATGATAGGTTCCCGATTTGTCACGTATATTATAAAAGCGAACCCGCAATTTGCCAACTGTAATCACCGTCGCCCACTCTCATATTCACCTGACGAAGGATAAAAAAGAATTATACACCGAAAACGTTCCACGAAACCGGAGGAGACAGACACTTTTGCTCAGCCACCATAATACGCGTGCGCGCGCGAGCAAAAACACACACACTCACCCCTTCATTTAAGGTCGAGAGGTTTGAGAATGAGATGGGATAAAGAGAGGAAAAAACCCCTTTCCTCCACTTCCTCCTATTACCTTCCTCTTGCCTACTCTCAGACGACCGCTGAGACGCGGCTAACCTCACCATCCCTCCAAACCTCCCCCTTTTCGTAAAATCCTCCCTCTCTTCCCGCATCATCCCCTATCCGATCGGTCTAAACCCTCTTCCTCTCCTTCTTTCCCTCTCTTCCTCCCTCTCCCTCCCTTTTCCCTCTACATCCCTATCGGAAACCAATAGCCAACTCGGCACAATCGAGGTGACGTCATCTGCATGGCAACCATGGTTACGCAAAGCCTTCATCCTCTTTTCCCCCAAAACCTTCTCCTCCAACGTCTTACGCTGCCTTCAAGGAGGAGTTTTCCCACCCACTAAACGCCTCCCGTCCACACGCCGTCCCCCTCTGATTCCAGAAGGCGTTAAAGACCCTTATGGGCGGAGGAGGGTGTGGGAGGGAGAGAGAGAAATGAGATGGTAGCATTGTTATCCGTTGAGTGTGGATTCGATAGAGGCTAAAAGCTGATTCACTCACTTTGATCCACGTCAACTGTTTTAAAGACAGTTATATCAAGCCTGGGTGGTCGATTAGAATGCTGAAGCCCTTGTTAATTTTTTGTGCGTTAATTATTCCATAACCCTCTTCACAAAGAGCATAACGAATGCCGTAAGTGTCTTTACTCCTTCAAGTGGCCTGTTTTTGGATACACTACATGGCTATCGTCCGATCGACTTTTTTTCGATTTAGATTCGATTTTTGTATACGTACGAATAATTATTCAGTTGTTAGAGAAAGCGTTGTTTAGCTAGATTGTTTGGTTGAAGTGTATAATTAATCACTTATTTAAAATAATAAAGGTAAAAATGTCTTTTTCTGGGATTTAATTTTAAAGATAATCCACAATATTTAGCCAATGTTTTTATTAATTAAAATTGATAGTGACATTTCAAATCGACTAGCAAAATTTATGAAAGGGACGATAAGACAAAAGGATATATCAGAGAACATATTCCGGCTAGTAGGAAAAAGTAACATCTAATGGTCGAATACCAATAACGTGATTAATGACTATACCATATATTTAAATATATAAGTTAAATTAAGTACTTACGTTTAGTATTTAGTTATATTAGATAACGAACACAAAATGCTACGCTAAATTTTAAATCCTATGAACAGTTCATGAGAACTGATTAAAATCACTGATAATCATCACATGGTTTTAAAAATAAAAGCAAAAACGCCGAAATCTACACAGCTAAAAGTTTTTGTGTAATTTTATCCAGTTTCTATTATAAACGTACCTAATTGGCAATAATATAGCCCCGAAGTATGGCATAAAAAGTGTAAAAATTAGGATAATTGATGTGTGAGGGAAGATTTCACAGAAAAACAATTTAATTATCTAAGCAATCAATAAAACAATGCGGGCCTTAAACCTTATTTTCTGTCATTATGATACACAGAAAAAAAGGCAAACGCCACATAAGAAATTACGATAAAGAAACTCAATTTTGGCGCACCATTTTCTTTTAAAATTTTACAAAGACCGACAAGGGCTATTAAAACGGGAAGACCAAAAATTACCGCGACACAGGCAATAAAGAGACTTTTTTCAGCGTCCCGCTTCCCTTGTAAAGCACGATTCACCACGATTCTGCTCGCCAAACTAATTCGTTGCACTTGTTCTTCACACTATACACTTTCCATAAGCAATTCATAAGCGACTCTTTCCTATTC
Source organism: Tanypteryx hageni (assembly GCA_028673005.1). NCBI lineage: Eukaryota > Metazoa > Arthropoda > Insecta > Odonata > Petaluridae > Tanypteryx > Tanypteryx hageni. The sequence goes on along the minus strand of CM054114.1, from coordinate 76,411,113 downwards.
CTACTTTCCCTTTTCCTGACAGTCTAACACGTAACTCCTTCCCCCTTTCCTTCCCTTATATCCGGCAGGCATGCAGCTTTTAAGAGGTATTAGAGAGAGAGGAGGAGGGCAAATAAAATGCCCTCTAGAGTGCAGTTCATTAGCCGAGGATCTTCCGAGATGGCAGCGTTTTAATATTGCAGCTCCGAGTCCCACGCGGTCGTCGAGCAACTCTCATAATTCCTCTCTTACTTCCCTCCTCCTCATTCCAATCCTTCTGCCCCTTCTATTCTCTAAGCGCGTAGAGAATTTCTATGCCCAAAGGCGAAGGAAAAGCTTTCGCACACAATAAGTCAGCTTACGACGAGATTCTATGTCCGTAGAGCGATATTTGCTGCGCAATTAAAATCCGCATTTTTTTCGAAGAAAGTAAACTCTTAAATGTGAAGCCAAGTTAAAGTTTATCTTAAAAATGGATCGAAATACAAAACAGCTTAAACCAAACATATAAATTCTTGTCTTATGTATGAGTCCCGTGCTCATCGGGTTAAATTATTGTGGAATAGTGGATCAATTATAAGATTAAAAAATAAATAATTTGGGTACTTATGTATCTCAAGAGATTAAAGACCACTATTCCATTGCATTATAAGATTCGTTGAGGGCCTTTACAACCATATTTTTACTGGCGTTTATTTGTTGATTTATTTTTGGTTAATTTTAGAATAATTTCCACAATATCAGGTTTACTGTTTTCGAAAATATAATTCCCGATTTGAGTAAATAATATTGAACATATTATCATATAAACTAAGTCGAAACCAGGGTAAACGAATCATTCTGATTCAGAGTGCGAAAATTAGGAGCAGAATGCCACGCAGTTACAGCGACCGACCAAAAATCAAACGGTTCTACCAAAAATCTAATTTATGCCTACAAAACTACTTAGAATCATCATTTCCAGTTTATATGATCCACTACCAAATTATCGACACCTTGGGAATGGTTACTCGAATAAAGCACTCTAAAACAAATTACTATGGCCGATTCACTACAACTCTAACCCGAAGCTACAAGATTCAACACTAATGCTACTCACGACCATCTCCACTTATAAATTCCTAAAATATAAGGAGAGACAAAGGATCATCCTAAGAAGAGAATGGATGTAAAGAGATCAACCACGACTCAAAAAGCCGCTCAAACCATAACAGAAAACGAGGGAATAGGATGACCGTTGTTAATCGTTTCGGAGATGAGATATCGTCCTCGTCATCCTTTGGAAAACTCGAAGCTCGTCCTGCCTCCAAGTCATATCTCAGGGGCGATGCATTATTTATGCCACTCAGTAGGGATATCAAAACTTTTGAAGGAGTTTGATGTAGATAGGTGGCGCGAGGATCTAGGGGCAGAGAGAAGGAGAACCGGTGATTTTGGGAGTGTAAGGGGGAAGGGGGCTTCTTTAAAAAAATGCGGCTGTGAGGAGCAAGAAGTGGAAAGGGCTGAGGAAAAGATGAGGGTAGGGAGAGAGCTGGGAGATTTTCGATGAGCAATTTCCTCGAAAGAGCGAGTTTTTTTCGGGGGTCGGGAAGAAAGCTATCCCCTACCGACACCTCCCATATTCCTCTCTCCCACTCCCCTTCTCTCTCGTCCCTTGAAACCATCGAAACGCCCTCCTTTCCTTCCTCCTCCCCACACTTCCTCATCCTCTTCTATAATATCTATTACCCCTCCCCAAAACTCTTCCAGGTCCCTCCCTTGTTGGCTTTTCTCGAGGAATAAGGGGAGCTGGTGGAGGTTTAGGGGGAAGGGGAAGGGCAAGAAATAATAATACCGTCTTCTCCAAAGTTTTCATCTCTCCAAAACCGGAAGAGATGCGTTATATCCTGCCTTACCTTATACTCAACCCCTCTTTTTCCCTTTTTCCCCTCTCACCGTTTCTCTTTCGTTTTCCTTTTATCTCTCTCTTCCCTCTCTCTCTCTCTCCATTGTAGATTATCCGCAGCCATGAAAATAAAAAAAAATTCCTTCCACTATTCCTTCCATACCATTATCTTCCTCTTCGTCTCTTATCATTAATAAGTGCTCTTTCTGGTAAAACATAAGGAGAGGGAAGAGTAAGGGAAATAAAGCGGGAGAGCGAAGGTTGAGGAGTAGGAGGAAGAGATGAGGGAGGGTTAGTGAGTGAGATGAGGGAGAGAAAGAAGGGGAGGGAAAGTAGGAGAGAGGAGGAAAGAGTGAGGGAGAAAGAGGTAGAGAGGAAGTAAGAGAAGAGAGAAAGGTGCGAGAATAAGCGAGAAAAGAGGATGATGGCGAGAGAGAGAGAGAGAGGAGGGAAAAGTTTCGTCAAATCCCTTAAGAATGTTATGAAGGAGGGGCTAAGGGAAGAAAAAGGGGGGAGGGGAGAGGGGATGAGTGAGAACGAAAGCTGTTCTCAGGAGATGGATCCAAGCGTTAGGGCTAGAGGCAACCATCGGAGAAAGATTATACAAGGGGATCAAGCATCTTACGAAATGGATTCTTAAGCCTTGCGGGATAAAATCGCACGGCGAACGGTAAAAATGATGAACAATGCCTTAATTGCGTTTTTTAATTTAACGGAGTATCGAAGCGCCGCGGGATTTATTACGATAAGGAAGGGGAAGAAAGGAAACGACTTTGAGTAAATATATATATTCCAAAATGGGAAGAGCTTTATATAGTGGGTGGCAACAATTAATAGTGAGAACCCCCCGCAATCAACTTATATCAAATGCGCCAAAGCTAACACAGCTAATGTATTCTAATACATTTTGATAAAAAAAATTAGCTTAATAATTAACGGACTACGACATCGAAATATTTTATAAACTGGAATACTCTAAATGTCAGTAAATTTTATGAATTAGTAATTATGGATATCAATACTACAGAAGCTAATTAGAGAAGAATGGAATACCTGAATCTAAAAAATAATAAAGTTCAATAATGCAAGTTCTTAATAAATCGTAAAGACAATGCTGGAGGAGATACCATATGATTTGTAAATACGCCCACTCTTCCATCTTTTTACAATTGGCGATCGTATCAGGACAAAATAAAACAGTTTATTATTTAGTAACATCTCCATTTAGGTTAAGAGTTTATGATTTAGTAACATCTCCATTTAGGATAAGATTGTCTTGAGACTGAGATTTAAACCAGATCGGAAAGATGTACTCCATGTCGGAGTACATAGTTTCCAAATTTCACGTTCTCAATATTTTTCGCTCAAATAAGAATTTAACGAGAAGCAAGCGAGGTACGTTTTAAAATACATATAGGTCTTCATGTAAAGTAGTTGTAATTATTGTCCGATTTTAACCAAAATTGGAATCTATCAATTAATTTTAACAAAACTCCCCAATGCCAAATCCCATCACAATTAGTCAAGCGGTTACCAAGATGAAACAAAGGAATATTGTAAACAACATGTAGATATTCATGTAAATTGGTCATCATTGTTGTCCGATTTTAACCAAAAGGAATTGTTTGACCAATTTTACCAAATCTCTCAATACCAAATTTCATCAAAATAAATAAAGCGGTTCGCGAGTTGAAACAAAGCAACATTGTCAACTACTTGTAGGTCTTTATGAAAAGTAGTAGTAAATGTTATCGATTTTAACCAGAATTGGAATCAATCAACCAATTTTAGTCAAACTTCCCAATACAAAATTTAATTAAAATGCGTCAAGCGGTTTTCGAGTTGAAACAGAGGATCATTGTAAACTACATGTAAGTCTTCAAGCAAAGTGGTTCTAGTAAGAACTTTAAGCGGGTGTCAGTGAATGTTGGCTTGTTCGTAGATAGATTTACTCCAATAAAATTTAGAAATTTGCTATCACAGCATTATACCTTCATGGTCATTTAAATTAGTCATGGCATTTTTAAGGAGGAGGGAGAGTTTCGTTCCAAATCTATCGATTTAAATTCGATGCGATTCATAAATTTTCAGCAATACTTACCTTACAGAAAAGCATTCGAAACCGGAAGAAAAATCATTAAAAATTGCAATATATACTTAACAGTAAATTAAACTGAATGTCTATTAAATGAATTTCCAAGCTATTGATACGCGTCTAAATTTTAATCTTTGCAGGCTTTCTGGTTAAGATACAATAGTGCAAGTGCACGATGATGAGAGGGGCATATTCTAAACTATGTATACGATAGCAGCAAAAACCTTTCCAGGCGTCTTGGTTCAGCCACAATTCCCGTTAAATAGCTCATTTTTGTCAAAAATAACCTGCAAAAACGATGCCTCGGAACAAAAGCAAAGACATTCACTTTGAAGGAATAAGTAAAATCCTGGTGCCATAAATAATAAAAGTTTCTCATTCGATGCATACAATTATGCAGACCATGATCGCACGATTTTTCTCTCTCCCCCCCCCCTCATGACTTCATGCTAATCCGCGCTACCCAAAAATGTATTAAATGGGTGGCTCGGAGCCTTTTTTCATTCCAAGGTACACAGGAGGTGACATTAATTGCCTCGTCGTGAGCCTCGGTGTTGCCCCACGGAGTTATATTACGGATGAGCACACACGCATGGGTGTTGCGAAGCGAAGGGGCGTCACCTTCTCCGTCGCGCTGCGTGGGCGACGTCAAAACCTTTGACCAACGTTGGAAGTTCATCTGAGCGGGATAAAACGTGTGACACGGACACATTGGCAACGTTCTTCAAATCTTCATCCAAAATATTCTCTTCTTTGATCCCGCAGGGAAATTGTGCCATCGATTGTAATTTCGTCGTAATTTTTTCGTTTGCAAGCTTAAAATTATTAGCAGTAATTTTAAGGTCTGGACGGTAAGAATACATTTGTTTAAATGTTCATTTTTATTTGTATTTCTAAATTCTCGTGGAGTTGTACTTACCTTTAAAGATATTACAAGAAACTTTCTTCCAACACTTCATGGGATAAAATTTTTACATAATTCAGAAATGAGAAATTTATTCATGGATTTTTCAAAACATGATATACTAACATAACTCTTGAAAGTTTTTCAAGTAGTAGTCGATACTAATTAACTGCAGGGGTCTTATACTGATGTGGAATTTCTAGAAAGAAAAATGAATCATTCTAATAAAAAAATATTTTCCTCTTTGATCAAATTAGTTTTTATTAAATTGTTGCTTACATTAATCCATAAAATTTTTGATAAATGAACTGAAACGAAATTCTCACTCAAACAATGAAATTAATATTATTAATTGAAATTGTCAGGTTATGTTTTCTAAACAAATGATTTAGTTTAAAGGATAAATGACAATGTTTGATTAACATTCAGTAATTCTTCATTATTGTCATATTATCTACCTCAAGGTCGGTTTTTGTCTTCATCCAACCCAACAGGACAGCCAAAACGCAAGATACGCAACAGAAGGAAAAGATATCGACAAAAGTAAAAAAGTGCACTCATCTCGAATTCGACCAATAACTATTAAGAAGATACACGGCGATTCTTCCGGTAGTGGACCTCGAGAGCCTTCTGGAGAACCCTATTTTCTTCCTCCTCCCTCCCCCCCCCCCCTACGCCACCACCCCTCCCCCACCGTCAGAACCAGAAAAAGAAAGAAATGGGTGTTGAAGGGAGGAAAAAGGCGAGAAAAGAGAGGGATTTCCAACTTGTCCTACCATCGCCTTCACGAATCATCCCTTAGTTTCCGGAGAGATCGACGCCCTGTCACTTGCACGCGACGCGCGCGCACACACACACGCTGCTTGCCCCTCTCACCCCATCCTGAAAGAAACAGACAAGGCTATTTCCCCTCGATCCTCCATTTTCGCTCAAAACCTCACGCACATTTACTCATCCCTCCTCCTAGACTCTTGTCCCAACATCTCACTCTCCCTCCCTGCGACTCCCCTCTCCTCCTCTACTTCCGAATCCGGCTTCTCTCTCGTTCTTTCACTCTCGCCTTCCCCCCTCACTCCCCTTTTCTCGATCTCCCATTCTCCCTTCCACCCCACCTCGAACTTTTAACCCCCCCCCCACCTTCCTCTCTGCCTCCCTCTTTCCCCTACATTTTCCTTTCCTCTATTCCGAAATCTCTTTTGCTCACTCTTTATCTTCCCTCCTCCGCTTCCATATAACCACTTCCTTTCTCCCTCTCTTGCGCATTTTCTCTCCCACTCCCTCCCTGCATCTTTTCCTACATTGCTGTCCATTCTCGCAGGTACCATTCTCTGTCCAGCTGAAGATGAGGGACTTAAGGACTTCTGGGTCCTTTCTAAAGGTTCTTCCCTAAGAGGCTAAACGACAAAAGTCCCTATTTCCTCTGCCTCTCACGTCTGCCGTTCTCCTCTATCTGTCTCCAATATCTTTTTTATTACCTTTTTGGAAACCCTTTACGTACATTTCTTGGTTTCTCTTCTTTTTTACTCTCGGGACATGTCTTTTCTGGAGGTCGTGGCACGACATGGAGCAAAAAAGTCAGAAAAAGAAGTGACGTGAATTCGTCCTCCCCCATGGTACGTTTTCTACTTCAGTTGTATCTTACTATGCAAAAAACATTTAAATTTGAAGATTAATTTTTAATACAGGATGATTGTAGCTCCTTGGCGGATGTGGATTTTTATTCAATTAAAATTAATCGTAAAAGAGGAGAAGACACTAATTTTCTATTTTATAATTTAAGTATACAAGAAAAGGATAGTTTTTGTGTCAAATGTACCAGCACTCTGAGAAAATAGTGAGAGACAAATTCAAAAACCTTTTTCAAAAGAAATGTAAGTGAAAGCATACGGTCGTATCCTGTAAGAATTTTACATCGTGCGAATTTTTTTTACTCTGCTATAGTTGAAGATGTAGAATATGATTGAAAAACATTCATCATCAATAAAACTGAGGAAATTTAGCACGCAAACAAAATTTTCTGAAACAGAAACCATTCAAATAAAAAAACTCCACATACGAATTTAAAACGTCTGGGAAAAAATTACGCGTAAATCGTATTCCGGACGTTTCATCATTCTCTTTACTACCAGGCGATTCACTTTCCTACGAGGGTAAATAGTTTTCTTTTGTTTACCGTTCTATCTGAGGGAGACACGCCGATTTTTCCGGGTAGATGGGTCATGCAATGACGGTAGTGGTGGTCCTTGAATGTGGAGAGCAGGAAAAAAATCCCATTTCATCGGCAGACATACTTTCCCGCCATCCAAAGCCAACCATTCCGCACCTTCTGAACAAATTCACTCCCCTCTCGCCAACCTTTGACCTCTGACTCTTCCCTCTTTCTCCCCTCCCCATTCCCTCCTCTCTTCTAGCTCTTATTTCCACGCCTATCCTCCAAACTCCCTCCATTACCCCACCCACTTCCTATTCCTCAACTACCAAAGGAATTGATTAGGAATTCTGGGATATTCCTCGCCTCTCCCTTTCCCTCTTTCTGGGTCTCTTTTCTTCTATTCGCGTCACCTCCTCCTTCCCTCCTCTGCATTTCCAGTCTACGGAAAAGCCTTTTCCAAGCCATCTTATTTTCCTTCATCCACGTACAGGCGTCGCCACTGGTTCCTCCCAACCTCTCACAAACTCCTATGCGATCCAAACCCTATCCTCCCCCTTTCCTCCCTTTCTGTGCCTCCTTTTTCACTGCACCCCTTCCAGCCTCTTTTCCCTCCCACTCCCTCCTCCTCTTCTCCCCACACCCATCCACTCTTCTCTCCCACCTGCTTTATTCCCTTTAAGCCTTCTTTTGTTCTAAGGGATGAGCCGCCATGTCACGGGGATGGGGTAAGGCGGCGATGAAAGAAAAGGAGGAGCTTTTCTCGGGAACACGCAGGCACGCGCGCGAGCGGCCGGGCGAAGACTCGCACGCACTAGACAGAAAGGCGGTGGAGGGCGAAAGAGGAGAACGGCGAAAGAGGAGAACGGCGAAAAAAGAGTAGTAGAGGGGGATAGAGGGAAAGATATGTGTTAAGGATGGCGTGAAATTTGGACGAATATAAATTAGACGATTTTAGAAAAGAAGAAAAGCAAGAGAGAGGAAAGATGACCAAGGATGAGAGAAATAGAATGAACACAGAAAGAAGAGAGAGAAGTTTAAAAGTAAGGAAAATGCGAAAAAATAGAGGTCACAGTACGAGAAAGTAATAAGAAGAGGGCAAAAAATAAGAAACGGGGTAGTTGAAAAAAAAGTATAAAGCGGGGATAAAGAATGGATAAAAAGCAGAAAATAGAAACAGAAGAGACGGATTGAGTGAACGAATGTGAGTTGAGAAAATAAGAATGAATGAATGTGAGTTGAGAAAATGGGAATGAAAGAATTGGAAATAAGAATGGAGGATATAGAAAGCAAAAGGACGAAATTTTTTAGATCTATTGGAAGTGGGAAAAGAAGAGGAAGGAAGCGTGGGCGAAGGGAAAAGGGAAAATAATGACAAGAAAAGCGATTAGAAGAGGCAAGATGGAGGATGGATGATAGATAGGAAAGAGCTTACAGAGGCGGCAGAGGCACAAAAGAGGGAAGCTGGAAAGAGAGGTGAGAGAAAGGGATTTATCTCGTAAGAGGATCGAGATGAAAGGGATGGAATGCAATTCGGTAAAAGAGAGTGGTGTTATAAGTGTGCTACACAATGATAGCAGGAAGAAGCTCTTTTAACCTTTAAACGGGCAAGCGGGGTCATATTTGACCCCACTCAGTTGTTTTTTTTTATTATTGTGAAAAGTTTTAATTTAAGCAACTTCTCGATTTTTGAGTGTGTCTATTTACTGCTAAGTTCCTTCTATGTGAATGAAAAATATTGTTATTTGTTTCATATAACAAGATAAATAATAAATGTAGGATTGGGGTCATTATTGACCCCACTACTAACTGTATGTAATGAGTGTAGGAATTTTAAATAGCTACAGTATACATGTATAATTGTGGAGATTACATATATTAATGTAAGTAAAAAAATGTTTCACAAAAATTGTAATTGTATTTTGTAGTTATTTGCATACCATTATATTAAAATTTGCCTCATTTTAAGGAAATAAATGAATTATCAAAATCAATAATAAACAAATATAATATTTAAAATTGTATGCGACAGTAAAATTTCTTAACCATTTCATTTATAATATATTTTTTTAAATAATCCAAACTCCTTTAGTTAATTTTCTGCTAAATATTTTAATTTATGTGGTCAAATCTGACCCCACTTGCCCGGTTACGGTACAAATAAAGCTTTCCCGTTTATAGGTTAAAGAACGGGAGAGGCTAATGCGAAATGAAAACGAGGAGGAAGAGCCGAAAAAGAAGCACTTGACAACGCCCGAGAAGAATCGTTTATGTCTGGAGTCAGTGGCGTAGCCAGGGGTGTTGCAACGGGTGCGTGTGCACCCCCAAACTGCCCCAGATAATATGAAATTTCAGTGCGGCGTTGACAAATGCAGTAACAATATTAGTTAAAACGCTACCGTAATATCAATATTAATCAATAGTTCTTTAAATTCAGTAAATCATTTCTGTGAATATTAATTTATATTTTTTATTATTAAAAAAATAGTATGGGGCGCCCCACAAACCGAATTTCTCGCTACGCCACTGCCTGGAGTAATCTAATTTACACTGTAACGGGTGGAATGTTTTACTTATTTATGTAGTGTTCTGTCACAGAATGGAAGAAGTATGAAAGAGATCGAGATAAGGATATCACGATCAAAAGCGGCATTTACGAGAAGGTGAGAGTTGTTGACCAGCAGTTTGAATAAAGGTATTAAAAAGAGGTCAGTGAAACCCCTAACGTTGAGTGCAGCATTATTAAGACGCGAGACATGGACAATGAGAAAATAAGAAGTGGTCAGATTAGAGGCGTCTGAAATGTGGGTATGGCGTCAACTAGAGAAAATTACTTGGGCTGAGAGAAAACGAATGAGGAAGTTTTGAACACAGTCGAGTGAAAGCGGACAGAGAGAAGAAATAGGTGGGGCAAAACTTGAAAGGAAACGGTTTACTGAAAGAAGTCATAGAAGGAAGATATGATATGATATGAAAGGGGCAAAGAGGTATAAAGAGGAATGATATAATAATACTATACTAAATCCACTAAACTTAAAAACTTCCAACCCCGGAGGGTAAAAACTTATACTGATTAAGTACTATTTAACTTAATATCACGGATTCTTAATAGCGTGTTATTTTTATTAGCCACGGATCACTTATTTACTTTGCGTGTTTATTGAATACTGTAGGTTATAATATTTTATGTAATGTGTTTATATGTTATATAGTTTCATATTTTTTCTAATATTTCCTTGCCACCTAGACCTTCTTGTAATGTTAAATAAACGAATAAACAAATACATAAATAAACAAATAAACAACCAAATAAATAAATATATAGATATTAAATAAATAACGAACAAATATAGTTGAGTGTGAAATATGTCACGAAATCAAAGACCGTTAAAAAAAATCAGTGCACATGGCTCTTAAAATACACCAACAACGGAGAAAAAGTTTAACGGCTTTACTCTACCATAAAGGTGTATCCTTTGCTTTTTCTAAATGAGAGGAGTTCTTCTGATATTTCGTCTTATATTCTGTTATCAATACAACTACAATATTTTTAATCCAGTTTGTGATTTCGATGTTCATTTCTGGAAAGAAACATTTTTACCTTTTTAAAACAATAACTTTAAGAGGATTTGTTGGTGATTTTCTTTAAACGCTTTTTATTTGAATGTTTTACCACTTATTGTTATCGAGTAATGTGCATTAATTTGACGTTAGGGTAATTTTAAAAATTGATAACATTTAACTCTAGCCGCTGCGGATGAATGGAGGATTCACGCTGGATAAAAGTTTAACAATCGTTCAGAAACTATTTAAAAAAATGGATTTGTCATTATTATAGTGCTTGATTTTGAATAGCATTCCTATATCATAAAACACAAGAGATTTTAGTTTTGTATTTCCATTGCTGTTTCGTAATTACTGAATGCAATAGTATGATACATTCATTACACTATTAAGCGATCGAACGTCATTTTATTACCGTCAAATGGATCGGATGCTAATCAAGTTTTCGGTCTCGCATAAAGATACAAAAGCAACTTTTTTTATTGCTTTATTAGTCGTTGGCGTGTTTTTGCTACCAAAAACGTACTAAATCGTTATATAACGTGACATAGCCCACGAGAAATATCCGAGGTAGACGTTACACTCGTAAAAAAAAAGATCAATGCTGGTTTCCTCTTTCAGCATTAACTTTAATTCCTGCGCATTTTTCTTCTTAGCGACGAAAATTGAATACTGATGAAAATAAAATTAATGGACGAGGCCGAGACATCGTGGAATTCCGTAAAAAGGATATAATGTGGCGTTGATAAAATTAACAACAAAATTAAAATTAATCACACTACGACTTATTCCGCATGACACTATATATAATCGACCGGTTTAGATGAATAGCAACCTGATGATGATGATTACTCATCGCAGCCGGTCTTTCCTATATAGTAGTGTCATGTGGAATACGTCGAAGTGTGATTAAACTGTGCTGTTTTAATTTTACATTAATTTTTAATTTTAACAACGCCGCATAATATCCTTACTAATGAAAAGACGCATAGTATAATGAGGTGTATTCTATGAACTATAGAGACAAGAAACATAATGCCTTCGATTTAACCGTAAATATCAACACAACATATAAAATTTATGCCGCGTTATACTTTTAATCTAAACTGAAATAAATGACTTAGTAAATAGGACCAATTACCGTATTGTCCCGAATATAAGACGAACTCGAATATAGCGCGACCCTAAAATTTTTGGAAAGTTTTTCAAGAAAAAACTAAACCTCGAATATAACGCGAACCCAAACAACATTCAGCCAATCTAACACAAGTTCCTCGTTCATCCATCCTTTCTCCTGCGCGCGAAAGATTACCCCTGACTATAACTTGACCTCTGGCATCCTTTTACGATTTAAAATTATGCAGGGAGTCAGTTTTCGCCCGTCGCGACGGCAGTGACTACAAGCACAATAGTTATCCTTGATTTCTCATTTTCGGTGGAATTTAACAACACCGATTTAGCATATTTTTCGTTGACGGTGACGTTGTGGGGATTTCGAACAATTAAACGTCCAGGTAAAAAATTCAAGAATGGCGGGAATTATAGTTTGTCAAAATCGCAATAACACCGACAGATGTGATATCGACCGGTTTTCGTATCCGAGACGGGCCATAACCAATAACGTAAGCTCTCCAAAAGAGATTAAAACGCGAGATTACGATTGGGATAGAGGCCGACGATTAAGTGGGGAAAGGCAAAGGAGAAAGACGGGCGGATCTCTCAGAAAACGCAAAACTCGAAACTGATAAGATTCGAAGTGCTCACGTCTGAATCTCACGGAGCCGACGCTCACGGAGAAACGTGAAAGTATAGCGAAATGCTGTGACCTCCTCCTAAAGAGGGAATCTAGAGGAGATGGATAAGGAAATCCAGGTCGGGTTAAAAAACGAAATTGCATTTCCAGCATAATGTTTCGTCTCTTTAAATTTAGTAAAATAAATTGAAGGTTCATTTTATGATGCAATACAAAAAAGCGCGTTTTATTTATTGAGGTTTATTTTGAATTGAAAACTTAAAATTCTTTCGAAACTTAGTAATATAATTATAAAACAAAGCAATATGTTCAATAATAAATTTAAAAAATATTTTTATACTCGCATACATGTACTATTCTAATGACTATTGGCTTATGATAGGAACATATAACAATACTAAAAAGAGCCCTCCTGACGTTTTCAGGTTTTTCATAAAGATTTCTTCTGCAATTTTATACATGGTACTAAACGTCGCACATATAGTGAACATTCTTAACTTTATATCTAAGACCATTTGCTCAGAATATTAAATGGGAGACGTTTAAGGCACCTCCTGCCGCCCACTAATTTCTCCAAAAATATATTTAGAGGCATAATAAATGGCATCGTAGATCATATACACCCTGTAAACTTCAGTCTTAGATCTCTTACTGTTTATTTGCTAAGTTAAGTTAATTGATTTCACAGATGGACAGACACAGCAAAAAATTGATGCCATATAAATACTACGATTTAAATACTTCTATTATCGCATTTAACTTGCGAATCTTATACGAAAATTTAACTCCTCTCACCTTAAATATCGAATATCTCAATAATAATTCCTTATATTTTAATAAAACCGAGCAACTCGTAGTCGGGAAAAAATGCTACATTTAAAGCAAAAGTCGTTTACGGTGACGAGTAGCGTGACGCGAAACGCATCACACCCGTCGGACGGCGGATAGTTTGATCAAGAAATGGCATACCTCTGGAGACAACACGGGAAAGAGGTCACCAAACACAAGGATGCAGCACCAGGCCGCTTTTGAAGCGAGAGAGAGAAGAAAAAGGCATGGATGCGAGAAAAGGCGCGCGCGCCGAGAGATTTTTATATTCGATCAGAGCACTCGCATACAGAAGAGGCACAGCGCACGTGCAACGCGTGGGTTTTCGGGATGAGAGGCGGCCCCGGAGAAACGACTCGATGCAACACATATGCAAAGTAGATTATATTGGATAAAGGAACTGGAGATATGGATCCGAGTTCGCGGGAAATGCGTAGGTAGGCAGAAAAAGAGGCGAGCGCACAAAAAAAGGCGAGCATACGTAAAAAAAGGCGAGCACACAAAAAAAGGCGAGCATACGTAAAAAAGGCTAATGGAGGCGAAACAAAAGGAAAGATTTGGAATGGATGGGGTTGGCGAGAGAAAGAGAGAGAGAGAGAGGAAGTTTAAAAGTGCGTATCTATCTCTCCCCTGCACATCGTATACACCCCACGCTTCCATCTTTATTTTATTTGCCTTTGAACATAAATCTCTCCATCTAAAACCCCCTATACCAATCCGAACTCCTCTTTTGCCAATGGCACTCTAGCATAAGAGACGGAGAGGGAGAGAGAAAAAGAGGGCATTTTCTCTGGAGATGCTGTCAATGTCTTATACTTGCAGGACTATCTGTTGTGAGAGGAGGGACGGGGTGCAGAAAAGTGGAAAAGAGGGAGTGAGAGAAAAGAGGGAAAAAGGGAGGATGGAGTGAACGGAGATGAGGTTGGATACGACATGCGTTTTTAAAGGGTTTGGGGGCACGGAGGGAATATCAATGTAATGTGAGGTGGCAGATCTTTTGCATTTGTGTGTGGATCGGTCGATGTGTGCGCGATTGGATCGGATACGGCCATCGGACGCAGAGATTAAGCTATAAAACTTTCGTATATAGCGTTTTCCTGGAAAACCCATATAATGATCCGGAATTTATATCCAAAGGTTGATATATTTTCTCTCTTTTGTTTCGTTTGGAGGTTTTTCTGATTTTTTTTAGTGGATGGTCAAATATTCGTCTAACACTAACATTTTAGATGGAATTATTATCTTTGAAAAGTAATTGTAGTGAGGGGCGTTGAATAAATGCTCGCGGTGCACTTTATTTTATTTATTATTAACTCCAAAATGATTAGCGATTAACATGCGAACCAAATTTTTCATCTACGATCAGACTATTGGTATGAATAGCTATTTTGCATCAAGTTCTCTTAAGGGAGGTGTAATCTCGACTCCATTTTATCAGTTAATTATCTTAACTTGTGTTCTCTAAAAAAGTAAGGAATATAGTATTCATTACACTTAATGAATTCAACTTAACGGCATTATTCTCCTAACTGCTTCACATGGGCGAAATGTAAAATATCATTTGAGAATGATCAGCAGCCATGGCAAATTTAAATCCATGCAAGCATTTCGTTAATCATTGAATGATAAGGCTAAATTTTGAGTATTTCCTTTCGATAACTGTCAAATTGGAGTAAGATAAAAAAAATGAAACGTCTGAAGACACCCATTACGGAATTATCACTATCATGTCGTAACCTTTGAGTGGAAGAAACTGACTGAACGAAAACCCTTATTGTGAGCACAACTTTTAATTCTGAAGAGATAAAAGCACTTGACAAAACCTCAAACCGAAAGAAAATTTAGTATTTTTTCAATCAGTTACTTTAAAATGATTATCTATCAGGCGGCAGACATTACATTCCACTCCAGCGCCATTCAAAGCGCAGACACGTTTACAAATTTTTAATCAACTTTCATTCATTCTTAGTTCGAATTCCTAGGGTAATCAATTATTTCCACAGTAATTCGGTGTGTCAATCGTTCATCCGAGAGGTGGATTTCAAGATTTGCCTTCCATCTTTATTAAAGCAAAAAATAAAATACCGGGAATTATATGGGATATACGCTCATATTCAAGTTATGAATCTGAGTTTCCGGTCGCTGTGTTCAAGTTACTGTCAATTTTTATTGATTAAGTATAACATAAATATAATCAATCAGAAAGAAGTTGCTCTCACATAACGACGTGAGATAAGACTGTGGGAATACAGCTTAACACCAAGGAAATCTGCCCAACACAAGCATGTGAGAATTACCCGCATTCACAATGAAATAAAGAATTAATTACATTACTCATAATTATGTTTGGCAGTATTCGATTTAAATCGAAAATCGTTGATAAACGTCGATTTTGCTTAAATTTCAAAATCGACGAAAATGAAGTCGTCGATAAGCGTCGATTTTCCAAAAAGATGGAAAAGTATACGTCTAGAAACCTATTCTGAATTATAATGAAATTGATGGAATAATAGAAACAATGCAGAAAGGCATAAGCTGTAATTTTGGGAATAACTTTGAAACAGAAAAAATTCTGCTATGAAATAGGAAAGATTATCTGCTAAGGTAGTTCAGTGGTAGAATATCCGCCCGGCAAGTGGAAGACCCGGGTTCGATTCCCGGTCATAGCAGAATTTTTTCTGTTTCAAAGTTATTCCCAAAAATTACAGCTTATGCCTTTCTGCATAGTTTCTATTATTTCATCAATTTCTGGCATTGGCAATCTCACCAATTGAGAGGGAGGGGTTTTCTTTGACGTTCTCTTGGAGGACGTCCGTTGGGGCTGGTTGATACTAGCTTGGCTAGCCCGGACCCAACTAAGATAAACACCCGCGTTCAGAAACAGGAAAGATTATCTGCTAAGGTAGCTCAGTGGTAGAATATCCACCCGGCAAGTGGAAGACCCGGGTTCGATTCCCGGTCATAGCAGAATTTTTTGTTTGAAAGTTATTCCCTGAATTATAATATTTAAGTCGTTTCCGTTTACTATTTTCACAGTATTATTTTCCACCTACGATTTCGTTCCTTTTCTGAGCTTGTATTAAAAGTGGAAATGAAAGAAGGGTATTTTCTTAGACATAAATATGCGTCTTTTTGAAAAGCTCACGCTTCTACTCTGAACAATTAGGCAACCGCAACGCCCTAGGGTATTTTTGAGAACACGTGTTTCTTAGCCCTTTTGAGGTTTTTGAGATTATATTTGCCGACTTAATGGTGGGATATTCCACAAGCCTTTCTATACAGATAAGGTCATGGATATGCCATGCTGAGAATTCCTCGACCACTGTTAAAAAAGGTTCGGAAGAAAGGAATTTCGCTAATCGTTTTCTACCCCTTCCACTCATCAACCCCGTGGAGTGTATTCCGGAAACAAATGTTTCTCGATCCTTTCTAGGGATTTTCCTATTGATGTCCTTGTTGTATGCACTTTCACCCGTTCTCCTTGTGCACAACCCAATCTTTTGGCAGTCTTTTTCTTAAAGTTATCCAGGAAGGATCGTTCTTCTTTCGTGCTTTTTGCTCCTTCGTCTTTTGCTAGAAGTTAGTAAATTTCAATTTATATATAATGGTTTAAAAAAGGTGGACAAATTAGCTAGCAATCATTACTAAAAATTGAAGCGAGATTAAATATATATATTTACTATATGCTGTAAAATTGTTTTCTGATTGTAAAAACACATTTTAATCAGGATTTGTAGTAAGACTGTTGATCGAGCGCTAAATAATAAGGTTTAGTTTTTCTCACTATATATTTTGTTAAATAAAGGGAATATGTAGTGCAGTGATGAAATATATCAAATGATGAAATGTATTAGATAGTTCTTTTTTGACATCTTAAATAGTATTGTGATAAATATATCGTTAATGTTTTTTCCTTAACGCTGAACCAGCAAATTATTTTTTAAACGAATGTTTCTCAGCAAAAGCAGCATCATATTGTTCGGATTTCATAAATTAATCGTTTCCTAGTTTTCATTGCACAATTTATAGAGGTAAATCTCAATTCGTTATTGGGTATTTTCTTTAATATAAACATTTAAAAACGAAGAAGAGTGTAAATGTGCGTAAATAAAATAAAATTTATGAAGAACATGATATATTAATTTGTAAACAAAGATTTAACTTCATATAAAAATTTAAATATATAATCAGAGTATTGCAAAATTAACGTAGAATTTCGATGTAAAAAGTAAATTTAAATCATCGAATTGAAAGGCCGAAAACTGACAGCTCTATATTTAAGTAGTAATTTTAAGCGTTGATATACGTTGATAATCTCTCGGGAAAATAAATGTCGATTTAAAAAAAAAATTAATTCTACCAAATATCAATTTGAAGCGTCGATATTCGTCAAAAATCTCGAGGAAAAATAAACATCGATTTTAATCGTCGATTTTCAAAAAAAATATAGGTCGAATCCTATCAAGATAATTTATAATATACCCCAAGATTTTATGCAAAATTTGGCGAAATACATGCTACGGAGGGCACCTCCGTACTGAACGCGTTTTTCAGTATGTTATTTAGGAATATAAAATGAACATTAGGGGAAAGAGCAAGCTTTAAATATAAAACCATTTGTGTGATTTATATCTTAAGATATAGCTATTATCAATCCTTTCGAAAAAAGTACTCATATTGTGTAATGCAATGCTATGTATATAACTTCCTTTACAATGCGGTCGATCATACAAATTATACTTCAGTCCTTCGGATTGGTATATAATAGTTACCATTACGGCCTTATTATTACAAACCAATAACAAATATTCTTTACAACCTGATTTTGTAGTAGCAAGAAAATAAGTTCTCAGAATGATTTTTCCTTTTGCTATATCCATCTGCCATAATCGTGTATTTAAGAAACGCTCCAACGGTTTAAGAGGCAAGACGAAAGTAGACCGAGAGGGAAATGGATAGCGTGGCGTTCGTGGAGTGGAAAAAAATTGAAGGGGTTGGAAGGTTTTGTGAAAAATGGAGCGGGAGGGAGTCACATGGCAAGGAATAGGAGGGAGACAGTGGGAGAGAACGGGTGGAGAGGAGGGTGTATTATAACGGACTCAGCTGAGTGATTGGAAAAAAACAGAGTGTGAGAGAGAAAAGAGAAAAGAAAGATAAGGGGAGAGGGAGAAGGAGGGTAGCTTTTAGTTAGATGAAAGGATGTAAGCTATCCCAGTGTTACACGGTTGGTGCGGCGCAAAGCTTACTTTTGTCGCTTCGACCCCGTGATCTTTGACAACGCTCGAAATGACTGGCGGTAGCGCGCGAGACGTTGAGGTTTTATTAGTGATAATTTCATATATTCTGTGGCCATAGGGAATTGGACACATTATCCGAGTTCGGCGCAGTGATCGAAAATAATTATGGCAAAGCAGAAAGTAATTTTCATTTTAGGAATAAATGTATTTTCCAGCAACGAATTTCGTGAGTGATGATATTGTCATTGAAATGTTTAGAATATAAGAAATGGCGTATCTAAACGTTAATTAGAATGTGTACATAATAATGTTAAAAAATAATACAAATAATTGTCTTCTTGTGCGTCATTCTTTCGATAATGGAACGATTATTGTTATAGCTACATAAAGAAAAGATTTTCTCGCCATGTCGGAGTAAAACGCACATTATAACTTTTTAAGTTATAAAACCGCAAATAATAGTATAATTCGCTCAATAAATAATTTGTAAAGAATTTTACTGAAATAAACAACGGGAATTACAGGATAAAACTTAGATTTAGAAGCGCTTTAAGAAAATATTTTGAAAGTACATATATAAAAAATGTTGTGTTTTTTCAATACCATCTGCTACTACGGCGCGAAAAGTAGTATCATTTGCCGAAAAAATCTATCTGATAACTTAAATTGTCGGGACATTTTTGTTAAGCAGTCGATTAGTAGGATAAAATATACGATATATGCCTAATATGCAGTATGAAAATATAAAAATAATCCACTAAAGAATAACTAAGCTAATACAACAACGTTAAACCGGGTTAAATGAGACCGAGAGTTATATGCATCGATATAAACAGGTTTTAAATTAGATTTAAGTTAATGGCACTTAGTAACCCAGGATATATATAACAGTGTAATAAATTTTAGGCGTAAACCGTCCAAGTGAACAGCCTAATTCGGTTTTAGTAATAATTTCACAATTTAAACGCATTTCCCTAGTATTTGAAACCAAAACTCGCACAAACCCTTAGAACCACATCGAATTAAACTAAAAAAAATAACCAAAACCATCATCGCCAGCACTATGATTTAAGCTCCATAAAATCGACCATTAAAATGATACGATAATATGTTTGATTTCGTCAAAATTCCCACTTAACTCCCACATTGAAATTTTTAAAAATCTAAAAAATCACATTCGTGGGGGAAAAAAATTAACGTTTCTATCCCGTGACGGTCTTTTACAGATGCGTAGCAATCACAGCTAAAATTTCGAACGCGTCGCCATAATAACGACGTGCGCCCCTACGATGCGAGATGACTCACGAAGTCGAAACGTATGGAGCGAAGATAGCATCAAAAGCAATCGAGAAACCTCTCAATCTCCTCCCGTTGGCTGCCATAGGGTACCATAAAAACGCTGATGAGATAAATGCCAACCCTCGCAATGAAAATGCATCCTACAAAACGACCGCCGAGTTGAAAAATGAAACGAGAAGACCCAGATGGGAGAAGGAGGGACCGGAAGAGTCAGAAAATGGAGGAAAAGGGTGGGGTAGAGAGAGGCAAAGAGGTGGTGAGGGAGAGGTTGTTGGAGAGGGAGGGAGGGAGATGGAAGGAGAAGGTAGAGGCAGGGAGGGAGGAGCAAGCCGCGAGGCGTTTAACACCGGATGCAACGATGCGAACGTTCAGCGTAGGGGACGAACAAATTTAACGCGGCCGCCGAAAAATGAAAATGAAAAAAAAACTGAAGGTGGAATACGTGACGCGAGAAGGAAAAAAATTGACTGGCGAGGGAGCGAAGGACTGAGCGGAGAAATTGGATGGGTTATGAATAGTGGTAGAGTGAGAGAATGAGTTGGGGAGGGGAAAGAAGGTAGATAGGGGGAGAAAAGATATGAACGGGGAGGTTTAGGGTAGAGAAGGGTGATAGAGGGAGAGAAATACATAGAGAGAGAAGAGAGATAAGGATAGGGAGATAGTAGGAAAGCGGGGTAGGCAGTGAAAGAATGGGATAAAGAGAGAGGGAGAAATATAGCACATGGAAGAAAGATCGTGAAGGGAGAGAAAAAGTAGAAAAGGGTTTTGGAGATTGGTGTTAAAGTGAGAAAGGGGAAAAAAGAATGAAAAAGGGAGAGAGAGAGAAGACAGAAAGAATGAGAGGAGATTGGGAGAGAAAATGGGAGCAAAGACTAGGTGCACGAAGGAGAGGATGGAGAAAGGTGGGATGAAATGGGACGGAAAAAAGTTGAAGTAAAGAGGGAGGGAGAGAGAGAGAGAAAGAAACAAAATTGAATAGAGAGGGTAAGAGGGTTAATGACATGGACGCATACAGAGAAAATTAATTATAAAGATTGAGGAGGATGCAAGGAAAGAGGAATTTAATATAAATAGCAAAAAGGGAGAGAGAGATATAAAGAGAAAATAGAGAGGGAAATAAGGAAGAGGTAGGCAGGAGTGCGAATTGATGTTTAGTGAGAAATAGAGGAGTTGTGCAATGATAAAAGAGAGGTGGAAAAAGACAAAGTACAGGCGGTATTATCGAGGGATGTGACTGAGGGGAGCGGATGAGCGAGTTCCAACAAGGCACAAGGAATGCGAGAAAAAAGGGATGAAATTATAGGTGTCAAGCTAAGCAGACTGTAAAGAAACGTCACGCCAAAATAAGAAACTCATTCTTCCCCCCCCTCCCGCACATATAAATCATCCAAACCTAACTGCAGATAAAGGAATAAAAATGACTTCCCCATAATATTCCCCTCTTTACTGGTGGGGGAGGTAAAATAAAAACAGATATCAAGTAGCGACGACCGAGTGCATCTTGGGATTCATTACTTCGAATGACTTCTTCTCCTCTTCCCCTCCTTATACCACTGGATATGGGAGAAGTGAGTTACTTTTACTTCTCCCCCTCCGTAAACCTCAATGGAGAAAAGAGAGAAAGAGATAAGTCTCCCTCAAGAGCCCTAGATATCCCCTCTTTCCAACATGGGTTGAGAACATCAGTCTCTTTACCATTAATTTCCTCGGCTCCTCGAACGAGAGTAATTCTCAGAAGGGAGTCAACCACGGCTGATTGATAACATTCTCAGTAACCTGGTGTATTTATGTATTTCTCTCGTTTCTCCTCCTTCCGCCCACATTCTTTCCCACCTTCCTCCTCCCGGAGGCAATCCCAATGGACTCATTCGCTCCCTGACAGTCACTCCCGCCCCCTCCCTCCAAATGTTTGATTCTATTTCCCTTGCCGCCCATATCTAAATCTTTCGCTTCGTCACCCTCTCTCCACCTCTACCCTCCTCCGCAGTTTTTTATCGAAAGCGGGCGTTTTTTTGTCGCTTTTTCCATGTAGCCGCCTCCAAACCCTCTCTGACGCACTCCTGTACACACAGTCCGACTCCCCCATCAGACACTTTTTCCTTCTTTTTTGCCTATTCCCTCGGCGAGAAACCACTCTATATAAATGGTTGCATGGTGAGTAACCATTTGATGGACAAGCGTACGATTGTTTTTTATATTCCTAATGTTATTTCCGCCCGTGGTGGTTTTTTCTTGACACTTTGCGTCTTATGGTGAATAAACACTGTTCATTTAACAGAGTTCTCGAAGTCAAAGACGCAAGGTTGTGTAATATATTTTGGAGCATATCCAAAGCGCTCAGAGGGATTTCCACGATGTGACCAAATATTTCGCGTTTGTTTGAATGGTATTGGCCAGTGTCTGCTGATACAATACTCGCAAGAGATGAATTTACTTTCCATTGAAAAACTAGATAACCTACTTCTCTAGCACTACATTTTTTATAGGTTTAAGAAGATACTTTCCTACCCTCAGTTTTCAAATATGTTTAAGCTATGTTCTAAAAGAGAAGTTTCGAAAACCTCTGCTTCTCTTTCTCTACACATCTGTTGGTCGGTCGTATGCATAAATTATGGATTTCAATTATTTTCAATCAATTCAGCAATTATATTCGCTGATCATAAAGTAATTCGAAAGTCAGATCTTTCTTCTCAGAAATCCGACTACATAATTCCTATTCTAATAATTAGTACAAAATTTGAGTAAAATCAAATTGATATTTTAAATTGGATGCCAAGCTTATATGCAAAATATAGCAAAATAAATAATTTTTATTGAGCGAATACTTGTAATTTCTCAGCCATATTTACGCATGGACTGCAAATTATCGGTGAGAATTGGTTACTTAATAAAATTCAACGCCTAAAATTATATAAGTAATAATATCTTACGGAAAGCCATATTTTTATACAAGACACACATGCGCAGTAAACTGTTCTGAATCATGGCATTGGTGTTGATATTTTACAATAAAACTATCCAAAGATATATTATGTACTCAATACCTACGTCCCTTGCTCGCCTCTATACAATTCCTTTTCCTGCCACTCTACCATTATATTCAAGTCTCTACCGCTATGGGTTTCCTGTCATTGAAGAGAAAGAGGGAGAGAGGACAACTTTGCCATCCTCCATCACTTCCTCCTCCCACTAGATCCTCCCTTTCTACTCTACAAAAACTCATGTTTCGTCGCTTATCCTCTCCTCCCTTTCCAACTCTTACCTCCAAGCCTCAACATTAGAGGCCATCTTACCTCGAGCGTTTACAATTTTAATTATCCGTGTTTCTTACATCACCACCGGACTCTATGATATGCATAAAAATGTTTCTCTTTACTGGTAAGCTGGATATATTCTAAAGACGATACTAAGAGTAAGTTGCATAGCTATCATCCGGGTAGAAGCTAGAGAGCCCGTGTTTTTTAAGGCAGAGGTTATCCAACTTTCAATTATCGCGGCCCTCTTGAATATTATGCGGCCCTTTGAATTTAAAATAGCGAAAATAAGAAACTTTATAGCAAATTTCTTCATTTAATGTAACTAATCACATCGTCTTTCCAAAAATTTCCTGATAAAATTTTATTATTCGTGAAAACTTTATTTTTCGACATTTCATCTTGCATCCATAATAATTTTGCGGCCCCCTGGGGAGCCGCGGCCCATAGTTTGAAAAACACTGCTCAAGGGGGACCCGCAATAGACGCACTGCTGTCTACGCCACTGATAAGGATACTATCAACCTGATGCGGGGAAACGGAATTTAGCCAGTGCGTTATTTTAATGTTCACTTTGTGGGTTTCGCAAGTTTTCTCAACTCTTATCTTCAATGTCCGTTTTTCAAAAAGTGGGCATACTTTTCTTATATTTAATCAAATTAGTCAAACCTATTTTTTCAGCGAATATCTTTTTCGTTCCCCAAAAAAGCGTGCGAGTGTTGAAAGACACGTTCACATACAACAAATGTCCTCACTTCAAGACTAATTTTGGTGGAAGACCTAAACATCAAGAAAATGCGAGAAGGATAAATTCTTTCTTTCCCTGTAGCCGTTCTCTGGTCGGCTTCATGATGATTGATCGACGTTTTTTTTTAAGAAAAAAGATAAGAAAATGTATATTGCATCACAAATAGGCCTAGCCCGATGACTCGATAACATCCCTTTTCTATTAAAAATTTTCACCAATTAATAGACATACTACGCAATAATAATCATTAAATACTGCAAAACAATACATCAAAAATGAAGACGGATATATTAATTTTTTGCCGATTTATTTGCTAATCAGTTGTAAGTAGTCAATCGAAAACTATTTCAAACACCTCACTTGAGTTACGTAGTTGTAATATTTACGTTTGCGTTCTTTTCTTCATTGCAGATAATCAGATTCCTTCCGCTTGCAAAATGCTGCATGCATACGTAATGATACGAAACGTATTTTCTCAATTCAAGCAGATAATATTTCCCTCACTGCGATTATTGTTTACGCTGACAATGACTACGTATCCATTTATGAATTTTTTCAAGCACAAAGCTGATTACGATTTTCTTGTTTGATTTTCTTGACAACTGTTACTCCTACGAGAAAAATGCATGATATTGAAAATATTTTATTTGGCAGGTACTATAAATTTTATTTGATGTCTTTTTCAATATGACTAATATTTTACGAAATACGAGGAAAATTTTTTTTTGTTTCCAGTAAAATTAACTATTATACCATTAACTATTTACACCATTTCCTTACTTTCTTTGGCCATAAGTCCTAAATACCAAATTTCATAAAAATCCACTCGGTAGAAGCCGACAACAAAAATGCGTACAGACGGACAGACAGACCGAAACTAATAGGCGCTTGCGTTGGAAACGAAACGCGCCAAAAATTTGATCACTGTCTGCCCGCCCGTCTGTGAACAATCAACTTTTAACTTTTAAGAGATATTTATAAAATTCTTTTTGAAGTAGATAGCTCTTAACAATCCATTGAGTGTCCATCGATCGAATTTCTACGGTAGTCAATAGATTTTCCGCTAGATGGCTCCAATTTCTGAAAATTTTGAAGTGGTATTGTAGCCAAACTATTCAAGCTTGAGTACAGTTTTCACGGATGGGAAGGTCTGGTGAGGATCTACATTCCATCAAAATTCCATCTACATTCCTTATAGGAGGAGGCAAACCAGAACCCCGAAAATATCTAAAAAAAAACGTGCTTCCACATTCTGCTTTAGCCAGGGTGTCCTACTTATTTCTACTATCAATTCTTCATAATTAAATCCTCTTTTTTCCACGTCCCTGTCTCTTCCAAGGTTTTCCTCTACATTTTTTGAATCAATCCTCTTGTCCACCATTTTCCTTGGTATCCTCCCATAATTTTTTATCATGACGTGTTCATACTAACTTAACCGGTAACTTCCAAATTGTGCAGTAATTGGGTCTACATATATATATCAAGATTGGTTTAAAATATGCTTCATAAATTGACCCTGTTACATTTCCTAGCAAATATTGATTCCATCCAAGTTCACATACACTTTCATTTAGCTTACCTTCATTATCTAACATGCTTTCTAGGTATTTTAAACTCTCTATTTTCTTCAGTCTACAACATGATTCCTTGGCCGTTTGCATCTTGCTTTTTCTTTCTTATTTTTAGCACCAAAATTTTTTAATATTTAGCTTCATTCCCCATTATCCAAATGCTCTATCCAGTCAGTTTATGACATCATATAGTGCATTACTTCTAGTTTCCATCGTCTGCATCCATTAGTATTTTTCCACTTCCTATACTCTCGACCGTCTTTTTCACTTTATTTACCAATATCACGGCGATAATACGCTGCCTTGCCTCGCTCTTTTACTTCATACTGATCCCTATCATTTTGACGCAGCTCTCTGAACCATGAGACACAATCCTAAATCTTACTAATTTAATAGCCATATGAACGCTGAGCATAAGTGGTGCTTTCATTTACTTTCTCATATACGTAGTATATTAAGAAAGTATAGTTATCGTGAAAAAATTCGACTTCGATATTTTGATGGAAATACACGTTTTAGTTGTCCTCGAGTCCATAAAAGTGGATTTCGCCATGCCGTCTGTCTGTCGATCTGTTCGCCGGTCTAGGACCCAAACGCGCACATCAAATCGAATGCTATCTCGTATTTGTGCAATATATCATCTTTTGCAGACAGTTTTTTCATAAAAATGATATTGCACAAACATAAAGGGTAGCTTATTCTGGGCGATTTTAGAAATATTTTATTTACTCAAAAATGGCTATAGAGAATTTGATTAAAATCATACCAATTGTAGAGCCTGATGTCACAAATAATACCACGTAAGCCATATATCTCTTGAACACTCTATATGCCGTCCAGTGACATTAAAATTTACGCTAAGCTACTTTACGTAAGCCTTATGACGTCACGCCTCTGCCGCGATCCATTTAAACTATTACTACAGCCTTACGGTTAAACTAAATCGAATAATATCTCACATGTATGGATAATGTCATTCATGAAAGACATTTTGATAATATAAATGATATTGCGCAACAATTAAGGGTACTTTATTCTTGGATATTTTGAAACAATTCGATTTACTCAAAAATGGCTCTAAGGATTTCGTTTAAAATGCATCCAAGCGTACATCTTGATGTCACAAATAATACTAACTAAGCCATATGTTCAAAAAAGTTACTATATATCGTCCAGTGGCATTATGTCTGTACAAAACACTCGGCGCACGCGTCAGAGGGGGGGGGAGGCACGAATTCCCTAGTCTAAAATTCCGTAGTTCACTGTTAGCGCCACTCGCTTATTAGTGAGAGGTATAAGACGTGAGAGGTTGATGGTGTCAGTCACTTTGGTTCTGTTGCTATGCATTATTACCATAATTGGCAGTGAATTGCCAAGCACACAGTTAATTTTGGGGCACAAAATGTAGCGAGATCAAAAGTATATAGGTATATGAGAAAGTTTGTGCAACGTATATTGCGATGTTTGTTTTTACTTATTTTTATGCTGGTGTGCACACACAAACGTTTATAAACTAACGCACGCAAAATAATGAAATATTACCAGGAAAAAGACATTCTAAATGGAAACTTGCCTTTACGGAGATACATATAGACTCATATCCTGTTTATTCCCGTCCCATACTCGCCCACCATCACACCTCCCTGTCCAGTCTTCTCCTTTTACCCTTAGCTTTGCTCCACCATCATCCTTCGTGTAATGTCAAAAGCAACAGAAGTGCATTCGACGCAAGAGATCGATGACATCGCGGACGCAAGCGAGTATTCAGGACCCAAGGATTTTAGTGGCAGAAAATGGAAACCTCGAGAGTGATATGTCCCAGCAATTTCGGTACCATATACACTTGCTTTTGCAGTTTTTGGCCCCATCGAGATGTGATGGCCCTAGTAAAATTTTAAATTACTTCAGCAGTCACTTTTAAGCTTTAAAGAAGACATATTCCGAAGTTAATTTAAATATTTCGTGACAAATAATCGTACGAAAGTATAGTATTAATAAGCAGTACTAATAAATTTCCACGAATAATTCACATAATTCACCGGATAGTATAAAATAATCTATTTGACCGTTACGCATTCAATCGTAAGTAATTACGACTTCCAGGAATAGAAGAACGCAGCGTAGGCGGAACTCAAGCATAAAAGCAATGAAAATTAAATCCGAACAGATTCAAAGACATACAGACTCACAGGTGCACGCACACACGCAAGCACACACGCACGAGAAGGGTTTCATTTGAGAGCAGCGTTATAGGCAGTGCGTGAATTCAGTTATCGTAGCGTTTTTTATTACAAAAGCCGTTTTAGAGCCTAAAATAAGCAGAGGAAATATATATCTTCCCAGTAACAGCCACAACATTAATATTATGGGCGACGGGTTATAAAAGAGGACGATAAATACCAAGAGGAAACGTAGAAATGGAGAATATGAGGAATACAGGAAAAGAAGAGAAAGAGAAAAGATAGACGAAGAGAAAGAGATATGGTCAAGTGGAGGAAGATATGGCGGGATAGAGGGATGGAAAATTTGGAAGTGAAAATGGAAGAAAGAGAGAGGAGACAAGATGGAGAAGGGGAAACAAAGTGAGAGATATAAATCGGAGTGAAAATCTGAGGAAATGATGATTGAGCGTATTAAGGGAAGGCGGCGATGGAGTTTGAGGAAATAATAGAGGGAGAGAGGAAACGGATGATGGAGAAAAATGAGAGAGAGTGTGAAAGGAGAGAGTAAGGGTGAGAGGAGATGAGGAAGAGAGTGTGATAGAAGAGGGAGAGTGTTAGATGAGGAGAGTAATGGCGAGAGGAGAGTGTGAGATGAGGAGAGTAATGGCGAGAGGAGAGTGTGAGAGGAGATGGAGAGTGTGAGAGATGGACAGAGTGTGAGAGAAGAGGGAGAGTGAGAGAAGAGGAAGAGTATGAGGAGAGGGAGAATGTTAGAGAAGGAGATGGAGAAAGTGAGAGCAGGAGAGAGTGTGAGAGGAAGAAAAGGAGAGAATGAGAGGAATGTGCGAGGAGAGTGATAAGAAAAGAGGAAGAGTGTAAGAGGAGAGGAAGATGGTGTGAGGAGAGTGAGAAGAGAGTAAGAGTGTGAGAGGAGAGGTAGAGTGTGAGATGAGAGGTAGAGTGTGAGATGAGAGGTAGAGTGTGAGGGGAGACAGGGATAGAGTGAGAGGAGAGAGAGAGAGGACAGAGAGAATGAGAGGAGAGGAAGTGTGTGAGAGGAGAGGGAGAGTGTGAGAGGAGAGGGAGAGTGTGAGAGGAGAGGGAGAGTGTGAGAGTTGAGGGTGAGTCTGAGAGAAGGAGAGTGTGAGAGAAGAGGAAGTGTATGAGAGGAGAAGGATAGAGTAAGAGGAGAGGAAGAGAGTGTGGGAGGAGGATAGGAAGAGAAGGCGAGAGAGAGGGAGAGAGATATCGTGCGGGTTTGAGCTTCTGACACGTAATTATCGGGTTTCTTTTGTCCGCAACGCCCTTGCCCGCACCCTCCATCAAGCTAGCGATGAAGCAGGAGGATGGGGAGATAGAAAAAATATGTGCGCAAAGTGCGAGGACGGGCAGGAAGTAGTGCAGGGAAAGTGCCTCGGCGGTGCGTCCGAGAGCGATGGGATGAAAAGAAATTTAAAAAACGATTATTTTTTTATCTCGGCTGAGCGAAGATCAAGTGTCACAAAGCCGGGAGCATGCTGGATGAATTCGTAATTTGCAATTTGCGGATTCGATTATGGCGAAGATTATTGAGTTCGGATTTATTGAGCGTTTCGAATTGATGGTCCAGTGGCGTTAACTTGGTAACTTTTCCACCGAGTGTTCTCGTCGTGCTGGGCGCGAGAGGTTCTGTTATTATCGTCATTTGCGAGCCCAGATTTTCGAACGAGGAGGATGTGGAGCGGACGTAAATTACGAAAATTGAATATTTTATTGGGCAATTGAGGCAAAACATTTCTTTCTCGGTGAGGCCAATGTCAAAATAAACTTTTTCCTCAAAATGTGAAAAGCGACGTTATTTTAAAGCAGTTCGAAATTGTTATATTCCCTACTTTTAGAATACATTTGTGATTTTTTTTCCCGAGACTGTCTAGGGCTGCTGCTAAGGCCAGAATATTGAATACTGTCACTGAAATGGAATTATGTGCTAGTATTTTTATCTACCAATCATATACGCTGTAAAATGCAATGAAATTCTGTTCCTGATCTCACAATGAACTTAAAATATCAATAAACGATTTTTAATATTAATTTCCCCAACTATTAACAAGGAAATTTTGGAAAAATCCTGCAACTAATAAATTAAATTATTCGCGAATATCGTTTACATTTGTATGTGTTCGTTTTTGTGTGTGTGTGTGTGTGTGTGTATTGATGGCTAATCAATCTCTTGGCTTACTACAGCTATAGCTCCTTCCACACCGAACACAAAAGGGAGGAGGGAAACTCAGTGCCGGCATTAGCCTACTCTTAACGAAGAGCACCAAGGGGACCAATGGCTTAACGTCCCTTACGAAGGACGGAACGCAGACTTTGCGCGGTCTCCTGAAACCACACAAACCTAGGGTCGGGCGATCTTGGAAAAAATTCCACTTTCGCAGAATTCGTGCCCGCTGCTCTTCCTAACAGCAGGCGTGTAGCAGCCAGTGTCCTAACCACTACACTACCGGCAGCCTCATTCATATTTGTAATGTCCCCATTCTTGATATAGTTAGGTATAGAAATAGTCGCATTGTTACCGACCTATTGAATACTGGAATATTTCACCATTAGGCAACCATCAAAACATTCTCTACTATAGGTCTACAACGATAAAGAGAACAGTTTAGGTGTACTGTGGGTGTGGCCTAATCCCTCACTCCACTTAGCACCCTCATTATTCCTTACCACACGGGCTATCGCTGTCTCAGTCCTTTTCTAACTACACTATTGCCAAATATTCGCAAAACTTCGTCTAGGCAGTCACCAGTAAACAGTGAGAACTGACAACCTAAGGAGGAGAAGGATGGGCTAGCGGTGGGGTGGGGGTAGTCAAGATGACAGGAGACTTACCCTCCATGCGCGGACTTTGGCCGCGCATGTTCTTATGAATGCGACGGACCTATAGCATTATTGTAAGCGTAAGCGAATATACGATGTATCCTTGAAAAAGGTCGAGTAGTTACATGTTCGTTAAGAAACATTACGCCGCTCCATCGATGTAGGCGATTAAATAGTTTTTATGGGTGAACGGCACATGCAGCAATTCGTATAAAAGTACTCTCAAGACATAGGGGCTCGAGGGAGAAAATTGCTGGGGAACTTCTTCGCCTCCGAAACTTCTCCCCACAATCGCTGCGTCGGATGATTAATAATTCCTTCTGACGGCGCGAGGCGCGAAACTGCGATATTACTCATCACCTTCGCACACACCCAGTCGGAAATTCCATATCCATATAGTCTCCTAAACGCTCCCCATTTCCCATCACGCCTCGGCATTATTAATTTCATCGGAAGGGCATCCTTAATGGAGAAGCCTTTCCGTCCCCTGCAACACACCTCCAACACCACCCCTCACACACGCAACACTCCGAACACCTCTGCAACACCAAGGCAGCCTCCCCCTTTCCTCACCCATCTCTCATCCGAATCATCCTCCACCTCACTCTCTCCCGACTGTCTTCCCTCTTCAACCCCTTCTCCCTTACTAACCCTTTTCTTCCTCCCTTGACACCATTCCTCTTCCTAGTTCACACGACAAAACTTCAGCGTCTTTCTTAAAAGGCGTCAACGCCTCCTGCTCTTCCATATCCTTCTCTTACTTTCCCTTTCTATCCCTTCGAAAACTCCTTCCTTCTATATCAGTCACGTAGCCTGTCTCTCACTCTGTCTTCTCTCGCCTCTCTCGTCTTCCACTTTTAAAACCCGTCATCTCTTCCCGCAAGCCTTTCTATATAACCCTCTCTGATATTATTACCCTAGCCTCGGTCACTTCACTACAGCACATTCTGGTCATGCAGAAGTACCTTGTTTTTCAAATAAATTTAACTCTTACTATCCACTAATATACTTATCTATCATACAAGTGCACTATAACTTTGGGAAACCTCCTCTGTTTTAGTAATCTACCAGATAACTTCTGTAAAGACATAAGGAGCAAGGAAAGCTGTATTGCAACTTTTATATTCGGTACCACAAGTGGATATACATCAATACGCAGAGGAAATCAACGTATGTAACTCTTCTAATTTCGGCAATACATTTGTTTTTTGATCTATATTTTCAAAACATACCAAGAAGTATAAACCAGGACTAATGGTTTCTCAAAGTTGACGTCCCGAACTGATTACTTATATTAAGAGGAAATGTTTCAGTATGTGTTAGTTATTCCGAGGAATTCTCGTATCATAAATACCATTTGTAATTTATAGTTTATCAATGATAGAGAAAAATTGGAAAAAAATTAACAGAGCATTACCAGGTATAAAATATTTAAAGCAATGTCAAAATCACTTTCTCACATATTTTGCATGTATTTTTTAAATAAACGAATTTAATAAATTTTACTGTTTATACAGTAATATGTATGGATTAGTTGTCCATTGCTGAAGTGTAGTCGAGTGGAAAAGAAGATAACCCATTTGCTCACTAGACTATGCTCAAGCCGAGTTCGGTAATAATAGTCTCCATGGCAACAAACCGATAAAATGCGATTTAAAATGCAAAAACGCTGTTTTAGTAGAAATTCAAGAAAATACGATCAATTGCCAAATTTCTGTTATAAGATTTAGAATTTTCATTCTTTTCCCCTTAGAACAGTACAAATCTCGCTCCGATATCAGAATTTTAACATATTTTAAAGTATTAAAGAATATTTACATCTCTGCACGATGAGTTTAAGACTTCCTACGTAAAACAAATAGGGAAAAAACGTTCCTGGAATCCAACCCGGTACTTCAATCTTCGCCAAATAAAATACATCCTGGAGGTGGGCCCTGGTAGCACGAGCCACATACCTAGATTCATGAAAATAGGTCCATTGATGCAAAAGTTGTTAGTAGGGGACACACACACACAGGACCATTTCATAAGGCTATGTTTCCTTTGGAAACCAGCCTAAAACCGTTCCTGGAATCGAACCCGGGATTTCAAGCTTTGCCAAATAAAATATATCAGGGAGATGGCCCCTGGAAGCACGAACCTCATGCCAAGTTTAATGAAAATCGGTCCATTGATGCAAAATGCTGTTAGTGGGGGACACAGACAGGACCATTTTATAAGGCTTAGTTTCCTTTGGAAACCAGCCTAAAAATTCGAAAAACAGCAATTACCAAATTTTTCATTTATATTTGATTGTGGGGCATGAGGGTGGTTAAAGTATATTTTCTATCGCGCATTGAATGTGGTGTCCCAATCATCATTTTTATTTACATTTACATTATGACACTGCAAGCAGCCAATTGCCGGGAATGTCATTAACCAAAAGTAAATTCGAGCAAAATCCGACATCCTTATTGCGTCTGGAGCGAATTATCTGTAGTATTTATCGGTTCTGGAGACATATTTTCAAGTACACTCTGATCTAACCCTTCTGTTCCTAGCACTGGCGGGTCCAACTATGCCGCGCACGTCCTCAACGAATTCGGAGCTATTCAACTTTTCGAGTGTATTCCGCTTGAATTCCATTCTTTTACACTCCATTGTCTGCCACCTTATATCTCTCGAATGCTCTGATACGCTAGCGCCCTTTATAAATCTATCGGCTATACGCTGGATCATTTTGAGGTCCCTAGATTGGCCCTCCTCGAAAGGGTCCCAGACTACGCAACAGTATTTTACAATAGGACGGATTATCAAAAACTATGCGACTCCCGTTCAAAATCGAGGGACATTCTTTTTGAAACTAAAGATGGATAAATGTAAATTATTATTTACATTTCGTGAAATCTGAATTAACTATTTTCATTTTCCAATGCTGCACATGCACGTACTCCAATTTTATTTAAACACTGCTCGCGTTATTCCCTGGGCTCAAAAGTATAAAATGTTTTCAGCAAATTTAGGGCAACAGTAATGTTTTGGAACCTACTCCAAAAATTTACTCAGAGGTACATACATCGAGAGTTTTGGAGCATATCAGACAAATCGGTATGGCAGTGAAAGGGTTCATGCATGAGTTGGGCCATGGGTCCCCTATACCTAAGCAGTTCACTCCCGGGTTTAATTTCCCTTTGCTCAGCATCACCTCACGCCCATGTAAGGTTCATCGGTTTAGAAAGAAAAAGGCCATCATTTTGATGCACACTACTAGAGATGGGATGATATGGATCATATACCACTCTTCAACAGAAGGATATACCTTCAAAATTGATGTATTACTTACATGCTCGCCAAAAGTACCCTTATAACAATTACCTTTTGAAACTTTTGCCCTTTCGCAGCAAGCCTTTCTCGATATGTCCTCTCCATCTCTGTTTCTCTCCTCAGATACTTACCCCTTTTATTCCATATACCTATACATATATATACATATACATTCGCACGAACCCGATTATTCATCTCCTCCATATTCTCCCTAATTGTTCCGGTCTTGCCTTTTACTTTCATCCAACTCCTCCCCTACTTTTCCTTTCTCGAAGCACTTTACTTTCTGGAAAGGATGGGTTCGACCTTCTCAGGTTACCTGGTTATGTCTCCCTCAAACCCCTTTGTTCCCCTCTCTCTTCGCGTCATCTTCCCAATCAATTCTCCCTTCCTAGTGGAGGGAGCTAATGGCTCCTCTGAGTAAACATTCGATATATTTTGCGATCAATCGCTTTCGGATTATTTACACCTCCGCGCGTCAACTTCTAGGGTTTCGATGGCCGATTAAAGGTTTTGGAGGACAAAGTGTTTCTCGTTTTTATTTCCTCTGGGAGTTTTTGCAAAAGCCGGGTTTGTTATCTCTGGCAATTAATGTATGTGCGTTATTTCCAGCTGTTTACGAAACCTTGAGTTTTAATAGGACGCCGTATCGTTCCGATCGGATGAGGGTCGGTCGTTAATTTTTTACGCTAGCTCATAAAAATGATAAACTAAGTACTGTCACTGATTTAAGCACTACGCGCATTTGGATGTGATAATTTGATTTGAAAGGGCGCTGAAAGATGTTATTGTGGATGAAATATTTTAATACATGCAATTTATTCGTTCGGTGTTCATAAATGTTTTTTTAAATCCATAATTGCTAAGAAAAAAGTTAAAATTCAAGCCGGCATAAAACACCCGAGTAAAAATATTTGGCTGCTTTGCAATTCTGACGCAAAATAATATATTTGGTTTAATGCAAAAACCTTGATTAATTTTGATTCCGCCGAGAATATTTAAAATATAGCAATAACAGTTACCCTATAACGTAAAAAATTAAATATATTTCTTGACGAGTTAAATGTAATTAAGGTCACTAGGATACGAATAAGTTTTGAAAACTTGAGATATCTTTGGAAATGATATTCGATGTTTTCTTCGAGTAAAGGGTAGGGAAATATTTTTAAATAATAAAACTCATTACTCTTGCTGATGAATGTCCAACATTCAGTTCACGCGTTATATAAACAGAGCACATTGGCCAGCGACGCAATGAAATATGCATGAATTTGCATGCAGAGAAAGAGAGAGAGACAGAGAGGCCAGGAAACGAGTTGGAATCCTAAACCCTTGGCGGACGACACGGCTAATCAACGCAACGGCACAGACAAAAAAATTCGAAAAATTTCCATCTTTTGTTCAGCTGTCAGAGAAATTTGTACGGCTTCCACGCCGTATCTTAAATTAATTACGAATCGGTGCCCTAAACGTGCAGTCGTCACGCAATATTTTCCCATTCACGGGACGGAAATGCTCGCTTATTTCGTTTCGCATCTGTCATCCTCCCCCTCTCTCAATCCCTTTCCGGTAGGTCGTGATCGTTCCGAGGCAAGAAAGAAGAGAAGGGGGGATGGAGGGGAGCGGAAATGAAGGGGAGGGGTAAGGGAAGGGGAGGGGGAATGAAGGGAAGTAAAAGAGGTTGGGCGGTATGTGCCGAGGGGAAGGGGGCAAAGCAGGAAGAGGGGGAGGAAGGGTAATCGTTTTGTTTCTCACACATCGCTCGATTACCAATTTCCTACTCCTGCCGAGAGTAAGTTTGCGCGCGCCAGTTTCTCAAGTAGTTACGGGAAGTAAATTCACTTTGTTCCCAGTTCCATAGTCTCCGGAGAGGAGAAAGAGGGAGGAAGGGAAGGAAAGAGAGAGGAGGTGGAGAAGGTAGAGGGAGGAATTTACTGCGAAAGAAGGAAAAAGAGGAGAAAATGGGAAAGAGGAAAATGATAAAACGTAGGAAAGTAAACCTAAGTGGACGGGGTAGAAAAACGAAGGAATAAGTAAAAGAAAAGGAGAAGAAAGAGGAAGATAAAACAGAGAAGATAAAGGTTTGAGGACAATGACAAATGCGGGGAACAAATCAGAAGTGTTATGAATAAGTACAAGAGAGGAAAGCCAGGGAAAAGAGTAGCGTAGGAGACAGAAAACGGAGTATAAGGGGAGAAGGAAAAGAGTAGGGGGAAGGGAGATAGATGAGGGAAGAAAAGATAGAAAGACGCAGGAGAAAATGGAAGGGGTGATAATAAGTGGAAAATTGGAAAAACGAAAAAGATAAGTCAACTGAGAAGAATCAACATTCACGTAATGGGATTGGTTGGAAGGAAAATAGTCGAGAATTTGTTGCCCAAACCATTAGGTGTGGTTTTGGCGGCCGTAGGTGTGAGAAAGAGAGAGAGAGTTGGAGGAACCTTTGCAGCCAAACGACAATTTCGGTCCAAGTTTTTGTGTCTCGCGTCTCTTATCCAGGAGGAAAAAAGGCTCTTTGGCCAAGAGTTGGAGAGAAAGAGAGAATTAGAGCGAGAGAGGCACGAGAAGAGTTGATCAAAGTAAGGGCTACAAAAGGACAGAGATAATGTCTGATGCCGGGCCGAAACAGAAGATTGAACGTTTAATTTGAGAATACGGGACGTACAATTGCGACCTCTTCTCCAACTTTTAAGTGGATATCCTTGAGCGAATGTGAGTTTTTTTTCTTTCGGCGGGGAGGAGGAGGAGGCCGAGAAATATATTTTGATACTAAATTCTTACTACTGTAATTTCCACCCGACTAGGTTAAGCTCTAATTAAAGCTCTTTTCTTTGTCCCTATAGTTTGTGGATCATGCTTTTCTTGGAGCACGGGAGTTTTATACAATACAGAGTTGCAAAAAATAGAGATGAAAATTAATCGAAAGAGCTAATAAGCGAGAGGGCTTAGAAAATAATAAGATTTTAATTTTTTTAAATTAAGATTTATTAATTAAATCTAGCTATGTCTCCGATAACGCTCACTTTTAGGTAATATGACAGGAAAATACATAAATCTAAAATATGATATTAGTTCAAAATCTCTATGGATAAAAAGATTAAGTATGCGAAATACATTTATTTTGCCTTGCTTAAGGGCCATGAACTATACAAAGTTTTCGGGATAAAACTGAATTAATCTAAGAGGCTATATTTTAAGAGTTGCACTTATTTATAGGGCAAACACTAATCAATGTTCACTAAATTTAACGATTGATCACTATACTTATTAAAATTAAATAAACGCGTTAACATTAAGATGAATTTTCAATCTATAAGATTCATAGTACCAACGAGCGTTGATTGACACAGTCATCCTAAAACAATTTTAGAGATTTAAAAGTTTAGTGATAAAGTTACCCACAAAATATCCAATAAAATTACTGTCGAAATAAACGACAACACTAACAACTATGTTGACCGCAGAACTGCCAACTAAATTACCGGTAAAGTTGACAAATTACCGTAAATTGACCTGACAAGATACCTACAAGGCCACCAACAAAATAAACCCAAAAAAATCAGGCAACGTAGCCGTAAATTTTCATGCATAGAGTGAATATCAGGCTTTTTGCGGATGACACCGTAGTCTATAGAGAAATTAGTGGTCCTAGCGACCATCGTCAGCTTCAGGATGATCTGGATGCGTTATCTGTTTGGTGCAAGGAATGGCAGCTAGAAATCAATCAGAAAAAGAGTAACGTTCTAAACTTTTGGAAATCTAGAAGCCCATCGTCCGTGTTTACCTACTCGATAGATGGTGAGATCATTCCTGTTTCGGAATCCGTGAAATACCTCGGGGTAACCTTGAATCGTGACCTGTCTTGGGACACCCACATAAGACGAGTGATAGGTGCGGCAAATAAGAAGTTGGCTTTTGTGCGTAGGATAGTCAGGAAAAGCACGGAAAAGGTGAGAGAATCCTGTTATTTATCGTTGGTTAGACCTCAAATGGAATACGCAGCAGCGGTTTGGGATCCATATCAGAGGGGACTCATAAAGGATTTAGAAAAAATACAGCGGCGAGCAGCTAGATTCGTGAAAAAGAATTACGATAAAAAACAGAGCGTTACGTTACTCATTGATGAGTTGAGTTGGCCATCGTTGAAAGATCGTAGATTACAGGCGAGACTTAAACTTCTAGATAAATATAGGTCGGAGATATTCGTAAATGAAATGAAGGATATTATTCGACAACCAACGTATATCGGACGGAGGGATAATGAGGACAAGATTCGCGAAATAGATAGTAGGACGGAGAGGTATAAGGAGTCCTTTTTCCCTAGGACAATACGTGACCACAATAGATAACAGTGAATAATAATTAGTTAGGAACTTGGTGCGCGGCACCCCCTGCCATCCACCGTCAAGGTGACTTGCAGGGTAATATGTAGATGTAGATGTAGAAATGTTGAGCCTATCTATCATCGCAGTCTTCTGGAAGACGAATTGAAACTCTTTTTAATAGCCATTTTTTTCTCTTAGCTTCTTATAAATGTGTTTGTCATACTCTTCGACCATACTACGGGATCCAACTCCCCAGTCCCAAACCCGAAAGCCTGATACTCGAAAACCTACGCACGCTCTTCATGTTTAATTAGCTGCAGACTCCATGAGTGAACCGTCTCGGCTGAGCGTAGGATCTTCTTCAGAAGTCCCAAGGCAATTGTTACGTCTCTTGCCCTGTGCACCAGGAGCAGGGAAGTGTTTAGAAAGTGGGATGGGTGAGGGCGGCTCGGGGAAGGAGAGTGTTCTCTAGCAACGTTCTAACCTCTCCTCTCATCCTCACTCTTACCCCACCCCCTCATCTACGAGCAGCCATTAAGAGTAGGCTACGACCCCGGAGGATATGCGCCTGCAAGAGCTTTAATTTCTTATTGCAGATGCGGTTCAGAAGGGTGAAGTCTGGAATTCAGTCTGGGCTGCGGATTCCAAGAGTTTAATTGTTTGGCTTAAGTAGTCGAAAGGGCTTGGCAAGAAACGATAATAACCCGAGTTCTATTTTCAAGAAGTAATTAATATAAAAAAAGAATCGAAAAATTAACATTTTAGGTGTTTTGGCAAAAAACTGTATGGGATTTCGAAATAGGACGCTGAATTGCATTAAAAAAAGAAATTATTTCAAAATTACACTTTAACCTCGGTAAACTTAAGGATTATTCCCGTAACCAAGAATCGTTAAATGGACCAGATGCTCAATGTAACTGCCCCCAGTTCTTTGGCAACCACTGATTTTAATGAGGACACGTCATATTCGAGCATATTAGGTGATGTTTAATTCGTTAAGGATATGAAGTAAACTAGGACAATCAATTAAAGTGAATGAAACGGTATGGACAGTCTTGAATATCAAATCATAGTATTAAAATCTCTCTCCCCGATTAATGGGGTTTACAGTGAAAAATTGAAATATTTCATTTTCAGATCCCTATCAAATATCAATAATACATAGACCAATGTGTCCCTTTATTGAGAGTAAACCATTGGAAAAACATGCTGAAATATTCCATTGTCACCATATGTTCTTCAGGTAGTATTCGCATCAACATCATTTACGAGCTATTAACTTTTATTCCGTACCTTCCGTAAATATTGCCAAAAGCAGGAATAAAAAGAATTTCTAAAAACGTAATATCAACCCTAACTTTTAATACACGTAAGAGTAAATTACTCTTAAAGAGTTTTGTTTATCAATGAGAATTCAACTATTTGGTTTACGAATTATGCACACAATACTTTTTCCTTAGCAAGTTGTGTCTTTAAAGACATGTTATCGTTTGAAAATAAATTCTATGTTTGTCTCGTTGAAACCGAGAATCGAAATTATGGGCATTAGAGATGTATAACTTAAATACAAATAGTAATGTCAATTTATAAAAATATCAAGCAACATTTTATACTTTTTTTGTTAAAGTGGCATTCACAAATGATGGACGAAAAGTATTATATGAAGCATAAGCAGCAGAAAGATGACTTTAGTCCCCTTTAAATCATTAAAAATAACTTCCAGAAGAATTCTGGCATGACAAAAAATAAAAATAATATCTAGATGTTTAAAGATCCCAACTTAACCTATTTCCTGTTTCTAGAGAATTTTTCAATAATGGTTTACAGTATAATTAATGTATTAAAATTACTTTTATACTCCGTTGGTATTAGACTCTTTCGTCAACGAGCATAATATTGCAATTTATTTGAAAAGAAGCAAAAAGTGTTAACTTTTTAATAATATATTCAACAGTATAATATCTTGTGTAAGGAGCATTTGCTTACTTTTCAATCGAATTTTCAATTAAGAGGTCCGACTAATAAATAAAACTGGTGTCAAATACTATAGTAAAAAAGTGTACGTCTGAAATGTTATATAATAGACAAATGGCAAAAATCACGAACATACAATCGGTGCCCAAAATACCACTTTAGAGACACGAAAAGAACTTACGAGTTAGCATTTAGAAGACATTCCTTTAATTGTCCATTTAAACTTAAAAACATTTTCTTAGATCGTTTGTATCCATCAGGAGCAACGCGAAAGCGGCGATCGGAAACTCCTATTTGTATTTTCGGAGAGAAAATTAAATTTCGAAATTTAAAGTCCACCCCGGTTATCGTAAGGAGGGGTAAAGAGTCCACAAGAAGCGAAAATAAAATAAAACCTGCAGAAGCTGCCTTTTTCCGGCCGTTCACAATAGCTCTTACTCCCCTATTTCCATCGCACCTCGTAAAAACCCAGGCTAAAACGCGCGCCATTCGTTTCCTTCTCATCAGACTCCTGCTGGACCCCTTAAGAGTGACCACACCCACCCTAGAAAAACGCCCCATAACCTATTACTCCCACCACCCTACGACCCGAACTCTTTCCATCTCCGAGCACCACCGCCAACACCCGCCTCTTACTTGGAAACACAACAAACCACTTAAAACAAGGGGGCGGGAGGAAGGGGTGGGAGATAGAGGGGCAGCGGGGGTGGAGGGGAGGAAGGGGGAGGAAAGATACGCGAAGGGTCAGACCGCTTCGACGTACCCACGAAGATTCCCGGATGGTAACGACCTGGCAGGGGTAAGTGGGAAACTCAATCAAGGCGTGATAGAGGTAGAGGGACATGATCTGAGGGTGAGGGAGAAAATGAGAGTGAAGGGGAGAGAGCGGGAGAGGGAGGGAAAGAGAGAGAAGGGTAAGATAATGGAAGCTAGAGAGAGATAGAAAGAAGAGTATGAGAGAAGAGGGCAAGTGGTAGCTGGGAAGAGGAGGTGGTTAAAAGAAAGTGTCAAAGAGAAGAATTAAACAGTGGGAAGAAAAGGAAAGAGATTTAAGACGAATAAAATTGAAAGAAAAGGTAACAGAAATACAGAAAAAATCTGTCACATACAGTTCATAAACCTTCCCAGGCCCGCACATTTATACTCTGCAGAATAATGCCATTACTTACATTAAAATATAATTGAGCGCCGTTTCACCCAGGAATAGTGTTGCTACAGTTATGTGGAGAGAGAGAGAGAGAGCTTGGCCGTAGGTGGCTGTAAAAATTCGATATTTATTTATTACCTTGCTGGACGCTGTATACTTAATTATTGGACAGATTAGCTCAAGTAATGTTGTTTTACACAAAAACCTGGTGTCATGATTATCTAGATAAATCTAAACCAAATTATATGCAGGCATTTTTGAGTAAATGGACGTTTTATAAAAACCGACACGAATCAAATACTCTCCACCGTTTCAAGCGATGCATTTTATACATGTAAATACGATATTTCATAAAATCCTGTTCGACCGTTTATCCCCAAGAGTCGCACAGAATAATGAGAGAGGTTCAAAAGTAGTCATTTTCGCATCGAGTGACACTTTAAATGTGCATATTCATCAAAATTTCAGTCGATTTTTTTCACAAACGTAATATATAATACTTCGTATACGAAAAGAAAAAGAAAAATATACAGACAAAGACAAATGATTATCTACGTAACTACGTTGCAGTAAATTAGTTCAGTATTAATATCCGAATAAAATAAATACCATATTTTACGATCGACATTATTCCTGTAACTATAAAATGATTGAGTAAGCAAGATGCGTATTTCAGTTGCAACATAGCCATAATGTGTCAAATAAACGTTTGTTAAGGAATTGGCTTTCATAAGAATGACTCTCCACCTATTGCAACTACTTTGACGATGATATGCTGTTAATTATTCTTCTTACAGGCACGCGTTTGCGCATCACCTCCACGGCTGTGAGTGATACAATGAATCGGAATAACATCCGCAAAACTTCAACAGAGCAGACAATAATCAAAACAACAGAAACAAATAAGATCTTCATTGAAAATTCAGTATAGCCTTATTGCCATTTAATGTTGCACGCGATCTATTTCAGTATAAAAGTAAAATGCAGTGAGGGCGTAGACGAGAAAACGGTATGAACTTGTTAAGGAATGTTGAAACTGATTTTTCATTAATTTGTCAGTAAAAGACCTCGGCTGATTTTTTAGGCATGGCCTTCTCAATTCTTGGAGAAATGTTACGAAATAGTTATCAATTTTAGTTCCAGCCTCTGAGCGATGTTATGAATTTTTTAAGAAATAAATAATCGTATTTGATTAGCTTCGCGTTCCACATGGTATGTTCCAATGGTATAAATAAACGTAATGCAAATTGAAACAACGGGTATATTCGATTAGAGCAGAATTTCTCTATTACATCTACATCTACAAGTTACCCTGCAATTCACCAAGTTGGTGGGTGGCAGGGGGTGCAATGCACCAAATCCTACCTAAGGATTGTCTAACGCAATTCGAAATTTCCTATTATGATCTCGTATTGTCCTCGGAAAGAACGAGCCTAGAAATGAAGTGAAGAAAACAAACGCAAGTAAAGGTGAATAGGAGGAACAGGATGGGCAAAAAGCAAAGGAGGACAAACAATAAAAAGTAGAGGGAAAGCGGAGTGTCAAATGGATAAGAAGAGAGAGAGGCAATAAAGAATGGCAGAGGGAGAGGGGGTAAATGGGGAAGAAAAGACAATGTAGAACAGCGTGAGGGAGAGGATAGGAGAGGTTGCGGAGGCAAGTAAAACGAGGGATAATTGAAGTCGGAAAGCGAGGGGGAGAAGGATACAGGGAAGGAGAATAGAAGGACAAACGCGCGCGTTGAAAGGGCAAAGGGCGATAAAATGGTATACGAATAGGGAAAACGGGAGAGGATTCGAATAGCAGGAGAGAACTGAAGAGTTCCAAGGATGCTGCGCCAGAGAGATAAAACAAAACGAGGAAGAGCGTTGTAAACTTGAAGCGAATTTCGTAATTGTTCGTAAATTTTTATCCTTACTTCCCTTGTCTCAGCTTCTCTTGTTTCACACGTTTCCTTCCGCATCTGATTTCCGGTTGGTTTTTTACTCTCTCCATACACTAATTATAGGGAGTGTTGTTTTCATGAAAAAATGGAATTCGAGATTTCAACAGAAATACATGTTTTGAGGTCCCCTAAACACGTTTTGACCATTTTCTCGATGGTGTCTGTGTGTGTGTGATAGCTTTTTTGTGGGTGCCCTAACTCAAAAACTATTAAGCAGTTCAATGCGAAAATTTATATTTAATATTTTTATTAAAGACAAAAGAACTGATTTGTTTTAGGTAAAAATTGGTGAAACAGAAGTTGGTGTTTATTCTTGCCACTTATCCGTTATTTTGAAATATTTGCTTTAATATTTGATCAATGTAAAATAGGAATAAAAGTGGTAGAAAATTTAATTTTCTACAATCTTAGTTTGAAATATTTTCCCATATAATACAATATAGAAGTGACTTTTTAAACTACATATTTTAGCTGCCACAACCACACCACCTACCGGAGACTATGGTAAACTCTTCACGCTCCTTTTTATTTTCTTAATTGTTGGATCTTCGGGGCTGTATCCAATATCAGAAGGCTGCGGTTTGAGTTTATGTAAATTCTTTAAATTTTTTCTCGCAGTTCCTTAAAATATTTATTATTTGGAAAT
This sequence comes from Tanypteryx hageni, assembly GCA_028673005.1. Lineage (NCBI taxonomy): Eukaryota > Metazoa > Arthropoda > Insecta > Odonata > Petaluridae > Tanypteryx > Tanypteryx hageni. Next base: position 76,367,486 of record CM054114.1, on the reverse strand, counting down.
TTTAGGAAATATGACAGGTATGAAGAAAGCCATGTGGTGGCCACATCAGATTTTTTGTGCTTTTCTCTGCGTCGCCTCATTACTGATTGTGAGATACAGGCCGATGAATGTATCCCTCGCCCCCGTAAGGTTTGCAACCGTCCCAGCGCATGTATCGCTGCTGTCGCGTTTGGGTCAGCTTGACGCAACCTGACGTGGTTCATCTGGCCGCATTTAACTTCCCTCCTCGATCGGTAGCCTCTTCATTGGGCACGCACCGTCACGTCTCTAAGAGATCAACCACATCGAGTTGCGTCAAGCTGACCCAAACACGCTAAAGCAGCGATAAATGCGCTTGTTAGCTCATTTGCTTCAGTGCATGAGTGACTTCAGCGATGGATTCGTATACATGGGAAGAATGCGCCCCCACATTTTGGTCGTCAAGTTACGGAATCAGCATTACGAGAATCGGTGTATTGGTGGTCCAACACCTTGGCCACCGAGATCTCCGGACCTAACCCCGCTTGATTTCTTTTTGTGGGGTCTTATGAAAGAGATGGCCTACAAGACTAAAGTACAGATGAGCGAGAACCTATGGCGTCGCATAATGGATGCCGCTGCGTACATACAAGACCACCCTGAAATGATCCAACGGGCAGTAAACTCTGGTTTGGAATGAGCAAGATTGCATTGAAAACCGTGGCGGACATTTTGAACTGTTAACATAAGGTGTATCTCGAAACGAACCAATAAATTCTCCTGATTAATAATTTTGTATATTATCTCCCGCGAGCACCTACAATCATCCGTAGTTCCTTAATGGTTGGAAAGAGTACAAATGTTGCATTAACTTTTTTTACTTGAAATTACCTCCCGAATCACGTCCCAAAGTATGGCAGACCGGTCGTGAAACACCCAGTATATATATATATATATATATATATATATATATATATATATATATATATATATATATATATATATATATATGTGTGTGTGTGTGTGTGTGTATATATATATATATATATATATATATATATATATATATATATATATATATACTAGAAGTTGGTGCATACTGCAAGCATTTCATCTCACCTTGAAAAAACATTAATTTTTCAGACAGACATTTCATCATTACAAATAGTCTTAATTCTAAAGATTTCACCTCCGCAGCGATTTTCGTTTTTCCCACATGTGAAAATAATAGTTTTAAACAATCCCCAAATGTTGCAATTTTAAAAATTTTACACTATCTTCATTATGGGGTACTGATGCTACATATTTTAGCCAAATTTTAAAGTTGTAACATTTCTAGAAGTAAAATAATATTTTTCTAATTGTTTAAATTTAAATAATTTTTAACGGCCGCCACAATTCATGTATGGTAAAAACGAAATGTTTATTAAACCAAATTCACTACTTTGTAAATAATTTGAAAATTTCAGCTTCCTAACTTATCCCGTAGTACCTAAACAGTTATCTATTTGTTTAAACTTTCAAAATTTTTAGCTGCTTAACAAAACAAAATATCAAAATTTGTATAATCCCTATTTCGTTTTTTTACAAATCCGACCTCTAAAAAAAATTTCAGCTCCGTAGCACATTCGAAAATACATAAACCTTGAAAATTTGTTTAAACAATTGCGAATTTTTTGCTCTCGCATTGTTGCACTTTTTCAAGATTTTCGTTTTTTCTAGTCGTTTTGCACAAAATCCTACCTACGAAAAAAATTTCGAATCTCCAGCTCGTCTGGAAATGCCTAAACATTAGTATCCTCCTGTTATCATTATATATCGACGACTCTTACAGAGGAGGAGGATATAACATACTAGTAGTTGGTGCTTGCATACTGCAAGCATTTCATCTCACCTTGAAAAAATATTCATTTTTCAGACAGACATTTGATCATTGCAAATATTCTTTTAATTCTAAAGATTTCAACTCCGCAGCGATTTTCGTTTTTCACACATGTAAAAACAATATTTTTTAAAAATCCCCAAATGTTGCAATTTTAATAATTTTATACTTTCTCCATTATGGGGTACTAATGCTACACATTTTAGCCAAATTTTAAAGTTGTAGCATTTCTAGAAGTAAAATAATATTTTTCTAATTGTTTAAAGTTAAATAATTTTTAACGGCCGCCACAATGCATATATAGTAAAATTGAAATGTTTATTTGTTCAAATTTACTACTTTGTAAATAATTTGAAAATTTCAGCTTCCTAGCTCATCCCGTAGTACCTAAACTGTTATCCAATTGTTTAAACTTTAAGAATTTTTAACTGCCAAACAAATTAAAATATCAAAATTCGTATAATCCCGATTTCGTTATTTTAAGAATTCTACTTACAAAAAAAATTTCAACTCCGTAGCACATGCGAAAATGCATAAACCATGAAAATTTGTTTAAACAATTACGAAATTTTAGCGGCCGTATTGTTGCACTTATTGAAGATTTTCGTTTTTTCTAGTCGGTTTTGCACAAAATTTTACCTAAGAAAAAAATTTCGAATATCCAGCTCATCTGGAAGTGCCTAAACATTAGTAACCTCCTATATGTTATATCCTCCTCTGTAAGAGTCGTCGATATATAATGATAACATATAACATAACCTTGCACAAATAAACATTTCAATTTTACCATATATGAAATGTGGCGGCCGTTAAAAATTATTTAATTTTAAACAATTAGAAAAATATTATTATACTTCTAGAAATGCTACAACTTTAAAATTTTGCTAAAATATGTAGCATTAGTACCCCATAATGTAGAAAGTATAAAATTTTTAAAATTGCAACATTTGGGGATTTTTTAAATCTATTATTTTTACATGTGGGAAAAACAAAAATCGCTGCGACGTTGAAATCTTTAGAATTAAAAGAATATTTGTAATGATAAAATGTCTGTCTGAAAAATGAATGTTTTTTCAAGGTGAGATGAAATGATTGCAGTATGCAAGCACCAACTACTAGTATGATATATATATATATGTATATATATATATATATATATATATATATATATATATATATATATATATGTATATCGAAAATATACAACTCTAACCTCCAAAACTACAATTTTACATAACTCCAACAGGTTTTTCTCTTCCTATTTACTTCAGCTATGCTATGAAATGAAGCTATGAAACAGTTTTTTATGATTCGGTTTATTTCCGTACTCACACAGTATCCAAATTACAGCGGCCCAAACTGTTCATGTTTCTTTCAAAATCTGTTTAGGTGAAAAAAGAGAAAACCTGCGGAGAGTAGACTTACCGTAGAAAGAAAATAATTCAGGGTTGCCTTAGAAAAAATCGAAAAGGAAAAAATAAAGAGCGACCGAGGCGAACCAAGGAAAGAGTTACGTAGAAGCGGTGGAAGTTAGTAAAAGGATTATGGAGGAAGTTAAGAGTGAGGAATGGGAAAAGTTTGCAAGAGGAAGGAAAAAGAGGACGAAAAAATAGCGAGATAGAAAGAAGTTTGAAGCGAGAGAGGATAGAAAAATTTGATGAAAGTGAACTTTTATAAAAGGAGGAAAGAAGAATCGATTGAGTAAAGAGCGAAAACCAAGAATAGATGACTTAAGGAAATCGAGACGGATTATACTGTGCCAATTATTAACAAGATTTTAATAATTGGTACAGTAAAATATAGACCTCGATTGTTTAAAAGCGCGAATTGTCATAACCGTTGCTCTAAATTTTAAATTGCGTAAGAAAAACGAGTAGTAAGTATGATTTACTACGTTTCTATAGAACAGTTTTCCTATTGTTAAATTATTTACTTGTATCAAATTATGAGAAAATTCCAATTGAAAACTCTTTTGTGCGAAATCTTTACGATCATCATTTCAGATTGGTCAAATTATGAGGATAGGAACATTGTTGTACAAAAAACATTCATTAATCCGTCATTTGCTCAGAAATTACCCGAGAAACAATTTTGTCTGTCCTACTTTGGAAAATATATTTGTTGTACCATGAATAAAAATTTTAAACATAACTCTCAAGGTAAACGGCAGAAATGATGAATGGAACGTTTCGTGACGTCATCCGCATTTTAACTTCCAATATATTCCTTTGAAATTCCCGAAACAATGGCTCTGTCATTCATGGCTTTGGTGTCCCTTATAACAACAATGGCCGTTTGAAATCTTGACGTGGACCTCTCGCAGAAGGGATAAAATTCTGCGAATAAATCGGAAGAGGTAAAAGTACACATTTTACTTTTGTCAACCGAATGACCCAGGGTCCATTTGTAACATTATATAAACAGTCATGCATATTTATGTCTCTCTCTCTCTCTCTCTCTCTCTCTCTATATATATATCATAAATACTAATATATACGAGTAAGAAAAAACACGAAAATGTTGTGTGTACCTATAAGTACTTGCGCGTCAATTTACAAGATTTATTGTCATCCTCTTATGCAAACAGGCCTTACTCTTACCTGTTTTTATTTCGCAAAATAGCATTCATTTGTACATGGTGAAGAGATACATTTCCGCGGGGTGAATTTATTTGCAAAATTTTGGACCGTCATTGTTTTCCCGAATTTTGTGCTTCGTATTTAAGGCCGCCTTTTTTCGGGAGTAATTATTTCATATCCTCTCCGCGGGAGAGAAAATTTCAGAAAACAGAAAAGAGATCCTTATTTATTGCCCCGATGAACAATTTAACGTTTCGACTTTATATTTTGAATGGAAACATCGGTAAATTTTAACTACTTCTTATGGTTAATAGTAAGTCCGATCCCTATACACCTCAAAGATGCACACGAATGAAAAATAAATCATCAAGTACACAGACATTAACGCAGATAAATTCTTGGCGACGGTTCGAAAATCGAGAGAGGCGATTAAATTGTAAGAGATTTACATTCGATGGAGTAGAAATTTGTAGATCGTAACGCTTTAATGCCAACCGCGACGTTCCCGATAGCTGACGCCTACGTCTAAAAAAAAAGAAGCCGACTATAGGTCTGTCGCATTCATAAGAACATGCGCGGACTTCGGCCGCGCATGGAGGGGAAGTACCTCTGTCACAGAGGAGAAGTTCCCTCTGTCATATTGACTACCCCTACCTCACCGCTGACCTATCCTTCTCCTCCTTATGCTGGTAGTTCTCACTGTTTGAAGTTGACTACCTAGATGAAGTTTTGCGAATATTTGGCAATACAGCGATAACCCGAGTGATAAGGAAGGGCGACAGGGGAGGGTGCCAAGTGGAGTGAGGGATTAGGCAACACCCACAGTACACTCAAAATGTTCTTTTGATCGCAATAGACCTGTAGTGTATTTTCGTCGCACGTTTACCTGGCCGAGAGATAAAAATAAACCTTTCCAGATGTCGCAATATCCTGCCAAAACAGGACTCCCGGAATGCCATCAAAGACGTTTCGTTTTCGTATGTCCTCCCCGAGCACCATCCGAAAACTCGGGGTGGAAGTATGAAGGAAGAAGAAGGAGGTGGGGGTATTTTACTGGAAGGGACGAGGGAAAGAATCTCGCAACCCCCACCCAAACATTCGAACGCAAGCCCACCTCCCCCTGCTCCTCTCATTCTCCCCGCAACCCCTTCCCGCTCCCCGCAGAGTTCCCAGTGGGAAGCAAGTGTTCCTTCTATTCCAACCGATTTCATCCAATGGATCCGTCGGGGGAAGGAATTTGAGAGAGGAAGAGGAAAAAGAGCGGTAAGGAGGGAGAAGGTTGAGTGAGAGCGGCAAAGATGGGGAGGGAGTGCTTAAGGAGTAAGATAAATCTTGGGGAAAAAATATTCGAAACACGGGATAAACTTTCTTTTGTGTTGCTGTCCAATGCTGGGACGCATTAAGGTTGTGTCCACTGAAGAGAAATGGCCGTGAGGATGCCAGAGATGCACTCATTGCGAAATGAACGTATGCTCGGATTTTTACTGCGCTCTTACACGTTGATTCGAAAATTAACGATTCAAGGAGGAAATAACGATCTCACTCAACGCTTGTATCAAACTGATGATCAAGGCATCTCCTGCACATATCAGTGAATTAGGACTGAGAACGTCTGCTGTGCAGCTAAAATACAATGATTGTATCAAGGATCATAAAATAATTTAGTATAGCCATTACTATGGTAAAAATAGAAAATTATGTTTACAATATGTAAGTCAAATATCTATTTAAATCTATGGGTTCATTGGAAAATACTTTAATAAATATAAATTCTCCCCGACAGATAATAATATGAAAAATATGAAAATGGGTTTTAGAAATAAAATAAAATATGTCAAATTTTATTTTATTAACATTTAATCAACTATTTACGGAAGCGTACTCAGTAACCTTGTTCCTGAAAATGCCGTAAGCTATATTATATGTCAGCTTTTGGTAATTTGCCATAAATAATGATTACAATAAAAAATTAGCGTCTGTAACACCCCTCTGTACGACCAATGTCACGATTTCTCAGCGAACTGGTAAAGTTTTAATGAAATCTTACAAATCTTATATTCACGGTTCGTCAAAATATTTTAGGTGAAATTCATGTATAATTAAAGCAGTTCTACATTTTAAAAAGTCAATGGCATTTCGATTAATCAATTTACACAACATTCATAACTCTAAATTGAACTACGATATGCTAATTAAATGTAAATAAATACACAACAATACCGTTCACCAAACGTAAAAGAGTATGAAATCAAACAAATCCTTAATAAGCGATGCGAGAGAAGGAATCCTTACGGCACGAGAGGACGTAAAAATCACGCATACCCTTCCATCAAAGTCATCCGGGAGGCATGACTTTCACCCTGGTTGCGAAAGGCGTTACATGAAAGAATACGGCTTAAGAGAGAGGGGGTTGGAGTAGGAGGCGGAGAGAGGGGTGGAAGGGGAGGCAGAAAGGGTGTGAGAGTGATGGAGGGTGTGAGAGAGGGAGGGGGGGTTAGGAGAAAAAATCTCCTAGAGAAAAAACTGGCGATAAACTTATCGTCCCTTTCCATTTTTTCCACTCGTCCCTTCTCTTACTCCGCCAACCTCCCGTTCCTCTGGCTCAGTCGATTCTCAATCATCTTTTTTTTAAAGGCAGCAAGGTCTGACTTGATAAAGGATGAAAAAAATTCATATCACCGTTGGCTTATATGAGCTTCAGTGTTTTTATTTTCCAGGACGCTCCATTAACCACGTGTTTACATTGGCGGAATGAGGAAGAGAGAAAAATGGTGAGGGAGGGAGGAAGGAAGAAAAGAGGGGATGGAAGAATAGCAAAGAGAGAGAGATAGTGACAAGAGAAAAGGAAATTGAGTTATGAAAAGATTAAAGAGAGAAGGGGAAGAAAAGCCGAGAGAAAATACTACAGAGCCGCAAACGGCTATATATTCGTAGAGATAGGAAGAGAAATAATTATCTAGTAGGTGATTACGTCTAACAACAAAATATCTATTAGGTGATACAGCATATATATGCATGCATAAGATACGTGAAAATAAAAACAAAGGTCTTTCATAAATTTTAAAATGGTTAACTAATTATGTTTTAAAAACTAAACAGTCGAACCTCCCAAATCCGACAATCCATTTTCCGGCACCATCCATTTTCCGACTATTTTTGGAAAATGAGTGAATCCTGCAAACCACCTGAAATTCAGCAAATAACGCGGTCCCACGTCACACACTACTATGTACAATATATTCCAGTAAAGAAATCCAGTTTTTTTTTTCGCTTTTTCTTTTTCATTTATCAAAACTGTGAAATTTATATCATGATATCTAATAACTACATATAAATAAATTAGCGTACCAGATAAAGTGTGAACTTGAAAATATTTACTGGTAAACCTGTTGTCTGAGTCGGCACATGAACCGGTCGTACCGGCGGGAAAAAAAGCTCTGATATACCACCAGAAATCCGGCAAACTCCAAGATCTGTCAAGACAGGTCCCAAAGTTGCCGTATTTGTGAGGTTCGACTGTACAGCTATAAAAACTACATAAATCAGGAGATAGAGAAAGAAATATAATTGGAGAGAAAGAAAAGAGGGAGATAAAGAAGAGGAAAAGAAAAGAGAATAGAAGAAAAGATAGAGAAGAGGACAGAAGTGTGGGAGCTTGGAGAGAAAGGGAGAGGGATGGAGGAGAGGGAAGGAGGGAAAAAGACGCAGAGGAACATGATGGAGAGTGTGGTGGAAGAGGAGCAATATTAAAAGAAAACAGGAGCGGATAGAGCGATAAAGAGAGGTGGAATATAAAGAGAAAGGGTCGAGCTAATAAGAAAAAACGGAGGCGGAAACAAATGGAGAAAGGAGCGGAAGAAGAGGAGGAAGTGCGAGAAATGGGAAATGAGCTACCTCACCGGCAAAGTGCGAAGGCGATTTACGTCTCCGGGAACAGGTTAGCTGATGGTTGGTGGGGTGGGTAGTGGGAGTGGGTTGGGGAAGAGGTCGGAGAGATTGGCGGGTATTGGATGTGCGTGGGTGGCTATGTGGAAGGGGAAGATGAAGATGGAAGTAGGCAGGAGTTGGGAGGCTATATTGGAAGGCCTTTTTCGTTAGAGTAGCGGGAGTCGGGGAGAAAAAGGCGTGTTCTGCCCTTGCGGGTGAGCGAGAGACTTTTCGGATCCAATTCTCGGTTTGACGAGCGTCGAAATGTCGAGCGGTAGAAAGCGTGGAGTTCGTCGCCTAAGTCTCGTACTTTGTTCGAGTATACCGATTCAGTCCTAAAACAAAAAAAAACGCTTTTAAACGTTTATCCATCTCCCGCACTTTCTTCCAATGTTCCCTCACTGAAAATTTTCCCTTTTTACGAGGAATTGTACGCTCGCTTTTTCCTGTTCTTATTCTCTTCCGTCTCTCGACCTTTAGTGTTCCTTTATTCTCCATCAATCACACTTCACTTTCGCCGACATCACTCTTCCACGCATTCCGTTTTATATACTCAAAATCTACTCCACAGTCTACATTAGCCATCTCTTCGAAAACGGAGAATTTTCCATTGCACGTACTCTTGACTGCCAATTACCAAGATTTTTGACCAAGTCGAATTTTTAAAATGTAACTTGGGGATTTCTTTAAACCAAACTACATGAGTTTATAAATACGTTATTTACTTGCCCTATACCTAATACAAAAACATAAACTTGAGTTACTTAAGCGTTGACTTAATTTTCTTTGTTTTCTATACCCAAAGGTATACTTAAAATTTTCTTTTGTGTGTACTAATAGGAAGGACGACCAACCAGAACATCCGAATAACCGGAATAGTATCGGACAGGATGTTAACTGCATGTATTCCATGGGCCGATCTATTGAATCGTTTAATATTCGAGGTTTTTATTTCAATAACAGACAAAATGTCATAACTAGGACGTGACTCAAATCCAGGACTTGTATCCTTGTTCATGCGAATTGAAAATGACAAAGTTGTGTAATTTCACTCAGTCAGGGCTTTCAAAATAATACAAAAATTGTGCTGAAATCTCAGCACCTTATTTTACGAAAGGAGCTAATTAAATTTAGTATATAGACAAAATGAATAGCATATTAAAGGAATAGCGTAATAGAACCATGTCTTTTTATCAGGTCTTCCACTTAACGGCTGATATATTCGAGATATTCATTCATTCCAGTGCTGGGCGGAACGCACCTAACATATGGTTTGCTTATGGTGTGCATAACTACTAGATTTCCTTTAGTACACTCAAAACTTCTATTTCCTCTTTTTCTTTCCGCTCCAGTCTATTCTTTTATAACTCTTGACACACATTTTATCACGCCTTCTCTTCCTCTCCTAATGTTCTGCACACTCGAGCTCTCATCTGTCAACTGTCACCTCCTCATACCCACTCTCTTCCCTTCTCTCTCCATCTCGCTACCCTTTATTTTCTTTCTCCTCTCTCCCACTCTCATCTCTCTCGATTCTCTCCACTCCCTTATCTTAAACATAACCTGCACTCGAGAGAGATTAATTATCTTTCAACGCTCCCATATTCTACGAAACGCCATCTTTTAGCCTCCGTTACTCTTTCGTCCGTTTTCTCTAACATCTTTACTGCTCTTCTGCGTTTTTCTTATTTCATATCATCTCTTCGCAATTATTTCCTTCTTCCATTTTCTCGCGATTAGAAAATTGTTAATATTTTAATTATACACGCAAAGAATCAATTTAAGCGCCAATTATAGCTAAATTTGGAATAAAATGAATTAGAGTGCTCCCCGATTATAACGCTCTCACTTAAGTCATGAATTCAGATACACCGCGAGCTTTCGTTACTCCTACTATATTATGCAGATAACTTGAAAATATTCCCTGTGTTGATTCCAGGATTATTTTTTGTTTTTATTTGAACATGTCAATAAAAATATAAGTAAAGGAATAATAAAAAGTTACATATCCATACGGTATTGGGCCAATGAAACTATGTACCGCGGTAAGTCCTATGGCGCAAATCGGGAACACAATTCAATATTGGCCACAATAATGTGGTACTATTTCTCATTCCATGTTCGGCATTCCAACTCCAGCGATGAGCTTTATTTTTTTACGTTTTTTCACCTTTACAGGCAATTTATTTCATTCCTACTCATTTTATTCACGCTTCCCTAAATCCTTTCTACACACAAATGTCATCCGTTCTATTTCTCGATTTCGTATTTATTTTTTTCGCCGCTCTTCTCTTATCTCCAACACACTTAACAGCCTCTCTCCCGCTTTCTCATATCCTTCGCGTTATTTTAAAATCTCCTTTGTCGGTAAGCCCACTCATTACGCACCACCAACCACCCTCCCCTCATCTTGACCGCCTTCTTCCGCTTAATACCTATTCTGCCTCTGCCTCAACTTTATTCTCTCTCTCCCCTCTCCTTTTCCCCTCTCCTTTCCCCCTATCCTCCCCCACCTCTCTCTTTAACCCAATCCTACCTTCTCCCTAATCTCATCCGACCCACTCAGATCCCCACTCCCTCTTTTCCCGCAGACTACCACACACATTCTCCTCATCACGAACCGCTCTTCCGAATTCACATCGATCCTTGGCGAAAGTAAACTTCTTTTGCGTTCGCCAATATTGACAGTCTGTTGCTCCTGGGCGCGCGTGTGTGTGTGCGCGCGCGCGACTGTATATATGTGGGTGGAGAGAAATAGAAAGAGGAAGACGGAAGGAGGGAGAGAGAGGTCGTGGCGATGGTTCCTGCGGCGTAGGAAGCGAGGAATGTAGTTCCAAGATTGGGAGGGAGTTTCCTCCTCCTCCACTCTCTCCGCAAGCAGTGGATCTTTTCTCTTATGGGAAAGAGGTTTTGTGTACGGCTCCGCCTGCAGGATGAGGCAGGATTTAAGGAAGAGAGACTGAGGAAGGGACGTGGAAAGAAAGAGAGAGAGAAGAGCGGGAATAGAGGAGGAGTTAACAAGGTAGGAGATATATATATATATATATATATATATATATATATATATATATATAAGAGAAGAGGAACAAGTTCTTTCCTCCTCTTTTTTATACCTTCTCTCTCACGGTTGGGAAGAGGAAAGAAATGCATGGGATGTGTGGATTGGATATGGGAGGGATGAGCAAAAGAGGGTGGCTTCGGAGGCGGAGGAAATTGAGTTAGGGGTTGATCTGGGTAGGGTGCGTGCGCGTGGGTGGAAAGAGAGGGAATGGGAAGGAGAGATGGTGGAAGGAGGAGAAAATGGAGGTAGATGAGAAAGATGGCGTAGCGAGGAAATGGAGATTTAAGGTGGAAATGTGTGGGGTTCACACGCAATTGGATGAGAGACAATCGGAAGAAAGGAGAAAGAGAGAGTGAGGGTGGCAGTGGGAGGGAGAGAAAGAAGAGAGAGAGTGAAAGAGGAAAGGAGAACCATAAAAAAATCAAGTTTGGCGAAGTTGAACGAGAAAATTGGAGGGAAATAGTTTGGGAATCGTAAATGAATGGAAAGAAAGCGAACAGACGATAAAGGTCGAGATGTGGGATGAGGAACCGAAATGGCGGAATCGGAGGAGGAAAAATCGCCGGAAGAGGAGTGAGAGAGGGAGCGGGAGAGAAGATAACAAGAAAATTAGATTTGGGAAGGAGAGTATCATGGAGAGTGACGCAGCGAGAGAGATAAATTTCAAGACGGAGGGAGAGGAATTATAAAGTGAAAAAAGGAAAATGATGAGACTCGATAGAAATACGAAGACAGATACAGTTTATGTATTTATAGGTCTATATATCACCATCATAAGACTTTACTTTTGTTCTTTCATATAATAAAGCACTTTTCCATTACATATAAAACCTCTTTTGTCTGCGTCACACAATTTTCAGTTCTGCGTCAGTCCGTTTTCAGTTCCCTTTTATTCGAGTCACCTTAAAAGATGAATTGGGCTTCCCCTACAGCATGCAGACAAAAATTCATATACGAGCGCGTATTCTCCTGGTTAGGTTCATTTTTCTACGCCATAATATGATATAATGTGAATTTATCAAATATCCACGTCACTCCTTAATAAGACCGCGACATCCTGGGGTGTCACGTCACCCTGGTTGAGAACCACTGGTGAAAATTTTCATCAACTCAAAGAAACATAGTGGTTAATTCCGAGAAGAGAGCTAATTTAGGAATATAGTAAATTTATGAAGACATTTTATGGAAGATCTTCATTCACGGATATTACACTGTGCGTGAAAATTTAAAAGAGCGTCTAAAATTTATATAGTATTGGGACATCAAAATTCTTTAATAAGAACTTGAAATGTTTTTTGGATTTGGAAAAATTAAAATTATTGCAAAGTTACTCAATCTAAATGAATAGAAAATTCTGAAATTACTAAGAGTGCGTAGGGCAAAATATAAAGAACCGAATGATCCCACCTTTGTCAAATATAAGAATAAGACAACAGCATTGCGGAATTCTGGCGAATTTCATTGCAGACTGACTCCATTTGATACAACTTGATGTGAACTGACGAAATTAATCCTTCCTTCGCGTGAGATGAAGGATAAATAATTCCCTTTTGCTCAATCTGCATTTAATCAAAGGCTGTATCATTTCATTTGGTACATCGGGGTCGTTTAAATTGAGAAATTTTGATAAATGGAAGTAAATTTACGAATAAATAAGGAAAAGTGAGGGACTAGGAATCGATCCCTGGAGAACCTCGATAGTGTGTAAGACGCCATTTAGGTTCAATTAAAAACAAAAGCTACCCTCGAATTGAAAATTTTACGCACTTGAGAATATGCGGAAGTAATTTCTAAGATCATTCTATTTAAATTTGTGACAATGAATTAGTTCTAAATTTTCAAAGAAAGATTTATAAGATAAAATATTGCACAATGTTTAATATGTTGGAAATGTCCAATAAAACAACATGGGGCCGAACTTTGAAATTGATTACGGAATAAGGAGAAATACGTGCGTAACGTGACGATACAAGTAATTTATTTTTGAGGATTATAGTAATCGCGCGGAAAATGTCTTGAGCGGAGATACAAATAGACGACTGAAACCATGTTGAGAAAACAGATGCGAGAGTTGATCGGCCAAACCCATAAGCAAAGAGAGATGCATACAAGCAGCGCCGTAACTAGATATTTCTGCACCCGGGGGAAACTACCAAATATGCGCCCCCTCCAAAAATTCTCTAATACCAATTTTTTTAATATATGGATTTTGGGTGACCAATTAATAAATAAAAATAAGATATAAATAATGTAGTTTCTCACTATAAACGTACATATTTAAAATACATAATTAAAAATGTAATTATATATATATATAATTTAGATAGAGAAAGTATAAATATTTTAATATTAAAGATTTTGTGTGATTTTAATGCGGCAAACTCATCAATAACATCATCGAAATTTTTAGTTTCTGCTATACGTATTGTCTGGAACAAGTATAATAGTGAAATCGCCCGTCTTTGGGCCATGCAACCTCGCACAACTTGCCATCAATAATTTTTGCACCCCTTCTTTAGTTGCGCCCGGGGCAGATACCCCGCTTGCCTCACCCTAGTTACGGCACTGCATATAAGACATAAAAATGGAAAATAATGTACTTCAGTTTATACGAATACAAATCCAAGGGAGGTGTACACAAGTCTGAGATTAAAGAACTGCTCGAACTTGATAGAAGAAGCCCTGCAAGTTAAAAATCCGGATTCGATTCCCATTCAAACCTTGAATTTTTACTCTTCCATCCTTTGAAAGACAAAAGTGATGGATACATATAAGGCGGCAGATATAAAGTATGAATGGAAATATGAGATTAGAGTTGGATGAGATGAAAATGGAAAGGGGATGTTGGATAAAGAAAAAAGCGAAAAACTAGGTTTTTAAGGCTTCCCTGCGCAAAAGAAGATTACCTACATACGAGAGAGAGAGAGAGGAAGCAACGAAGTTTTCTGAGTTTTTTTTTAACCTCCGCGTATGGGATGGAATGATGGATGGGTTGGTTTCATATTTTTCACGTTCTTCTTACGCCTGCGTTGTTTGTGGAGGCGTTGATTGGCTAAGAAAATTTAGATGTCAAAAGTGATGCATAAGACGGCTCGGTATTGCTTTTCCAAGCGTAGGAGTTTCGGGTTGGCTTAAGTTCTTCTTCAAGAAAGAGGAATAAGATATTCCGGAACCGTGGTGGCAAAATAAAGCAAAGCTGTTGAGATGCGCTCTTCCGTAATATGTGCTAGTTTATAAATACGTTTCCAGACACATAATTCCTAAATAATAATTTCAAAGAATTAAATCTATTCGAAAAGCTCAATAACCGCTTCAGCTATGTCTATCTAGCGCAATTATTTTCACTTACTATGTTAATAATTAAAGAATGCGCAACAAACATATGCTGCCTTTAAATAAATAAATAAGCAACTATTATTAGCCTTATCATAATAAATACTTAAATCTCAAACATAAAACTCTTTGCTTCCCATTTTCAACCAATCCTTTCTTAATGTTAAAAGATAAATGAAATCGACTTTTAGAACTTGAAACAATTGCCTAATATGTATGCTATCTTTGTACATTTAACTCAAAATTAAATTAAATGAACTCATTTTATGCTATTATTTAAGCTACAAAAATTTGAAGCCACTGAATACATTCGTGCGCATATACAAAAAGAAGCTATTCAGAAATATATACAATGTAGCATTAAAAACTTCAAATCAAAGAGCATATCCGACTTTTGTAATTAAAACAACCACCAAACGCTATGACTTCATATTTAGAAAGATGTTTTTTTTACATTCACAGAGACTTTGAATAACTGCGAGAGAGAGAGCGTGAGTGAGTGAGAGAGAGAGAAAAGGCATAGAGATAAAAGGGAATAGTACTCGAATGCTGAAATTCCATGTCATCTAGAAATAATCGGAGAGAAGAGACCAGATACAGAAAGATCCGATTAAAAGAAAATACGAGTTGGTAGCGAGCAGGAAATGTTGATATACAGAAATGACTCATTCTTGACGTTGGACATAATTCACAAGTAAAATATAAAGGAATGAGGCTAACAAGGCTAGTCATTCTAAAATAATTTATCGCTAACCTTGGGAGTGTATTATTTATCATCACTGTATAAATCAACTTCCTTGCCCTTTTCCCTTTGGAAAAAATCTTCAAATTATTTCAGCGCCATTCATTAGCCAATATTCCAAATTTACGGTCTTAAA
This sequence comes from Tanypteryx hageni, assembly GCA_028673005.1. Lineage (NCBI taxonomy): Eukaryota > Metazoa > Arthropoda > Insecta > Odonata > Petaluridae > Tanypteryx > Tanypteryx hageni. The sequence continues at coordinate 76,351,868 of CM054114.1, read as the reverse complement.
AACTGCCGTCTTCATTTTTTAACAGTACTAAAATTTAAAATGCCAAAGCAAATAAAGAGATTAAATCCTACAGCTGATTTTATACAACTGCAGAGTCACCTCGATTGACCTACAACCGCCGCTACGCTTCTCTCTCTCTCTCTATCTTTCTCTCTTTCTCTCACTATCTCTCGATCGCTTTAGGGCATGCCCCGTCCTACAAAAAAAGGTGTTCCGGAAGACAAAAAATAAACAAGGGAGGAGCGAATGAAAAGGAGAGGCGGAGAGAGAGGGTGAGTCGGATGCTCGGGGTGGCGTGTATTGGCGCAGAGATGACGCGAAAGCACGTAAAAGGAAGCGAGTTGAAGGGTGGGAGGGGGAGTGAGTGGAAAGGGTATGAAAGGGTTAGAGGGGAAGGAGGACGACAATATAAGGGGCAGGAAAAAGGGAAAGGGATCGAGAGGGGAGGGGATAGGATGGCACGGCGGAGAACTTGGAGGACAGAGGAGGGGCAAGATAGGGATCGAAGGGTGAAATGGACGGGCAATTAGTGACAAGAGGGAGGCAGATGAAGGGAGGCACGGAGGAAATTTGAGTGTGGTATGGAGAAAACATGGTTGCTGAGAGGGTAAGATTAGGATGGAATGAAGAAATTGGTTGAGAATCAAGGGAAAGATAGCAGATAAGATACTCGAGATCGTTTTTCGGGCTGAGCAACAGAGAGATTAATTTCCTTGATGAGCAACATGTGATGATAATACGAGTCAAAAATACACGCAAGAACTACAATGAAATTTTTGGTCCATCGCAATACCCACCATCCAGCTCCATGATCATTTTTAGGTTGATATGTAGCTATACCGGTAGAAATGAGGGTAGTAAAGGAGAAGGAGCAGGAGATCAGACGAATCCACAGCGAATAGTGAAAAATGGTGGACAAAGAATTGTCATAAGCAGGCAGTTGAAGGAGGATAGAGAAGGGCAAGATGAGATGAGGCCATAACAACGAAAAATACACTAAGAGCAGACAAGAATAAGATTGAGGAAAATAGAGCAAAATGGAACTAAATGGAGCAGAGGTGACAAAAAGTAAACCTAAAGGGCCAAAGTATGATAAAGATGGAACTAGAGGGGGAGGGAGGATAGTAGAGGATGTAAGATGAGTCCACGGCAAGGTGTGAAGAAGTAGAAGAGGACGGCGGAAAGCACAAAAGGGCAGTAGGGAACAGATAAAGGACACTGAAGGTCAAAGGTAGAGCAGAGGGAAGAGGATAGAGGGAGGATTGGTACAGAAGGAAGCAGATGGAGCAGAATATGGGAAGGAGTCGATAGGATGGTTTGGGTAGGGGAAGAGAGATGAGAAACTGACTGGGTGAAGGGGGTTCGAGAGGGGGGGTGAGAGGGGGAGGGCGAGAGGGGGAGGGCGAGAGGGGGATGGCGAGAGGGGGATGGCGAGAGGGGGATGGCGAGAGGGGGATGGCGAGAGGGGGATGGCGAGAGGGGGATGGCGAGAGGGGGATGGCGAGAGGGGGATGGCGAGAGGGGGATGGCGGGAGGGGGATGGCGGGAGGGGGATGGCGAGAGGGGGATGGCGAGAGGGGGATGGCGAGAGGGGGATGGCGAGAGGGGGATGGCGAGAGGGGGATGGCGAGAGGGGGATGGCGAGAGGGGGATGGCGAGAGGGGGATGGCGAGAGGGGGATGGCGAGAGGGGGATGGCGAGAGGGGGATGGCGAGAGGGGGATGGCGAGAGGGGGATGGCGAGAGGGGGATGGCGAGAGGGGGATGGCGAGAGGGGGATGGCGAGAGGGGGATGGCGAGAGGGGGATGGCGAGAGGGGGATGGCGAGAGGGGGATGGCGAGAGGGGGATGGCGAGAGGGGGATGGCGAGAGGGGGATGGCGAGAGGGGGATGGCGAGAGGGGGATGGCGAGAGGGGGGTGGCGAGAGGGGGGTGGCGAGAGGGGGGTGGCGAGAGGGGGGTGGCGAGAGGGGGGTGGCGAGAGGGGGGTGGCGAGAGGGGGATGGCGAGAGGGGGATGGCGAGAGGGGGATGGCGAGAGGGGGATGGCGAGAGGGGGATGGCGAGATGGGGATGGCGAGATGGGGATGGCGAGAGGAGGATGGCGAGAGGAGGATGGCGAGAGGAGGATGGCGAGAGAGGGATGGCGAGAAAGGGATGGCGAGAAAGGGATGGCGAAAGTGGGAGAGCGAGAGGGCGAGAACGAGAGGGCGAGAGCGAGAGGACGTATTAGGGAAGAGAGGGCGAGAGGAGGCTGAATCTGGAGTTTCCTGTAGGAAAGGTTTCTTGACGCCTCTGGTGCTGATCCTTCCGCCGAAGGGGGTTTCGGCATGAGGAGTCCAACCGGATCTGTTACCCAGAAATCAGCGGGGTGCAGGAGGGATCGAGGGACAGGACCGAATAAAAAAGGGGACGCTTTTTTTGGGATTCCCTCCATCAATTGAAGTTATATTAAGAGTTAGACAGATCTTTCGCCATGCAAATTTTTGCATTTGTTTAATTATGATCTATGATTCTTTATAAATGGCCTCTGCATAGTTAAAAGCGTATATGTGACGCAAAATACTACTACACGTATGAAGAGATAAACTCAGCATATTAAATTTCATTTAGTAGATAAAGCATATTCGTCTTAGTATTATATGTATATATTTTACGAAGGACACGAGAGTTGATAATAATCAATTCCTACAGCATTCAACGGAAAAAACGTAAAACAACCGACGATATCATGTACTAGTAATCAGAATGAGTTTCTTTCCATACATACAAGCAGTTATATTTCTCTAACAAAGGGGTTTATTCGAGTAACACAAATCAACCTTGAACAAATAGATTATACTCCTATGTACTGAAATAAGTTTCGGCGTAATATAGGCAGGAATTTTCAATTTGATAAAACAATGATAATTTAAAACAACTAAGAGGATAAATTCTGAAACGCTGAAACTTGGTTCTAATAATTAAAAACCGACAAAATTCGTGGGAGAAGCCTCCTGATTGCACGAATATTTTAGGCTTTACCCTCGAAATACCTGCCCGGAGCCATTTCCGCAAAAGGATCGTTTTATTAAATATCCCATTTTACGGAGGTTCGATTTTAATCAATGTGTGAGAGAGACTTTCCGAGGCGCCATATCGAGAGATTTGTGCTTTACGCAGCAGCGACCATGATCCAAATAGGGAAGTAAGCCACCCCGAAAACGGCCGCTCCCTTCACCTTTTCCCGCATTAGGCATAATCTCAAGGATATCGGATACATATCGCTACCTGAAAATGAAATTCCCTCTATTAATCCTTTCTTCATCCCAATTTCCTACGGCCTCACCGGAGCGCCGCTTACTAAAGCGTGCTAATTTCCTATGATCTCCAGTTAAAACCGCTGCCAGGAGGGAGATAACCCACACGTCCGATCGGCGCACACGCAAATACGGGGATTCCTTTTACACTTATCTACCTTCACGACGCGCCGTTTTCAGTTCCTTCGCCTTCAGGCCCGTCGCTGGGATAAAATCTAGATTATAATTTAATGCGGATAGTAGACTAAGGAGGATTTTTTCACGCAGACAGCTTTCGATTAAAACTCTTAATGACAGGGATTTGGTTTTCTTGGGTTGAATAAATAAATGACTAGGATAAATTATACTTGTTTTTCACAAAAGAATTTAACGGCGTAAATTTCTACGAAATATTGAACGAAGGGGCCAAACGAGCTTTCGCAATTCATATATATCTATCCACCACTTTCAAAGGTAACATTGAATTGCTAAAATTGTGTGAAAAAAAAGATTACATACTTGCCTTATATGTAATTTTGCAGGTAACACTTGTTTATGATTTGCCACAATTTAAAGCACAGATTATATGCCTGGTAGGTTGTCTTCTTTGAAAATCAATTTTGAGATTTTTATCATTGAAAAAATGGGTTATTATTTCAGAGAAGCATTCAAGCTCTCGCAATCACACAAATCACACAGGCGCTAGTTATCTGAATCGCTTTTTTTAACGATTCCCGGCCTTTTTCTTCTTAAAAAAACAACCGACTTTTTAATAGTAGATGCTTACATTTCTAGATAACCCCTATTTCTGGCGAGACAAAAAATCCAATGTGATTAAGAAGAATCTATAGAAGCTGACTTATCAATTTCCGAGGCAAAAACTACCTGGATTAAAGTAGAGAGCTCCAAACCGAATATTCTGCGCCAAATCGATACATTTTTTCCCTCCATCGAAACATTCTCGGTCCATCGGATTGCCATTTCAGCGACCCAAAAATTTTGATGGAGAACCATTAACAAAAAAAGGATGAAATGCTTCGAACCGCGCCGACACACACACACACACACACACACACACACACACATGCACACGCATACACACACACACACACGCATACGCACACACACACATTGAGCTGGTCCATTTAAGTTCAATGTATAAAAGGACACATTTTAATTACAAGTTGGATTAGAGTAGATTATGAGCTTCGAAAAGTGAATCGGGCATGGAGTACACGCAAGGATGGGAAGAAGGGAGAGAGGAGTAGAATGGAGGATGCTAGCGGTGGAATAAAGACAACCTCTCTCTCTCAGGCTGGTCCACCTCCCTTAACAAGAACAACCCCCTCCCCTCCCTTAATGAGCACGCCCTCCTCTCCACCATTCCTATTCCCTTCCCCTCCCTCTTCTGCCTTACCTCTCTCCGTTTTTCCCTCTTCCCCATTAACGTCCTGCCCTCGCCTTCAAAACCCCTCCCCCCTTCCAATCCTCTCCCATTCCCTCTCTCTCAACCAGTTCCCTGAAACCCTTGTCCTTTTCTCTTTCCTCCAAAACCTAGGTCCTTCCACATCCTCCTTCCTCACCGTGGGCTAACCGTACAAAATTTTAAAGCACGCCGTCTTTTGTTATCTTCGCGTGATTCAGATTTTTAAAATCCAAAATTGCGAGCCATTTCCTTCTTTAACAATTTAACCTTCAAATGCATATTGTTTTTAGATAGCAAGTTAGTGACCCGAACATGTTTTGTAAATAGCGTTTTCGCAGGATGTTCATTTCTTCTAAACAAGATAGAAAAGTATTCTCCAAAAATGGAATACACAAAGATTTCAAAGACGTTCTTAATGGGAAATACGTACGTATGGAACGGTATAGAAAGATTAGATGATTCTCAAATTTTTATCCGCGACACTATACTCTTGGGGACTAACTTCTAGTAAATGTTGTTCTCTATCCAAATAAATTTTTTAATCAATACCTTACAGATCATATAAGAGAATGGGAGAGAAATATGTAGATTTTTAATTGTTGTTTGCTGAGGAAACCGTCTCAGCGATTGATGTAAGGAAAACATTATATGTTTTGCTCGGGGTATTCTCGAATTTTTATCTCCAAAAGTATAAGTTGTAATTATGTGGTCTTTAGACCATCATTTAGTAAATGTTGTTCTATATCCGAATAATTTTTTTAATCTATACCTTACGGATCACATAAGAGAATGAGGGAGAAATATATAGATTTTTAATTGTTGTTTGCTGAGATAACCGTCTCAGCGATCGATATAAACAAAATATGTGATGTTTTGTTAGGGATTTTCTCGAATTTTCATCTTCAAAACCATAACTCGTAATTGCGTTGCCTCGTGGACTTTCTTGTAGTAAATGTTGTTCTTTATCCGAATAATTTTTTTAATGTATACCTTACAGATCATATAAGAGCAGGGGAGATAAAAGTTTGATATTTCTTTGTTGCTTGACGGATGCCATTTAATGAGATACGAGTATAAGTTTATTAAAGTATTTAAGTAAAGTGGAAGTTCTAACTCACGGATTCAGTTAACAATCACAATTGGGCGATAAATTTTAATCAAGGTCACCCATACCTAATTAAATTAAAATCCATCCAGCAGTTTAGGAGATGAAAGTTATGACGGACAGACGGATCAAACGTGCCCATAAGGCGTTCCGCTATTACCGCTTCGCTGGTAAAGAACGCCTAAAAAGTGTTCATAAGCAGTTTTGAATTCAAGCTTCTGTTTATCTGACATTTATATACAACGAGTGTGTGAGCATATATTTGCTTTCATAACTGCATACACAGTAAAGATATTTCTAACAATTTAATCATCGATTATATATAAGTATTCAGAAACCCTACAATGTATCAACTTGCAATTTTTACAGCCCTTACCTAAATATATTAGGAATATGAATCTGGAAGTGTTATTTTATAACTGCAATATTAATACCCGATTTTGTTATATTTGTGAAAATCGGCTATCTTCGTTATTCCTGTTTTGTTTTCTCAGTTAGAGGTACCTTTGTCACCGAACAAATGCCTATATTACTAATATGTAAAAAATAATATTAGAAAATTATTTCCCAAAATGATACCGATTTTTATTTCATCTTCATTCTGCCTCCGCCTCCGGCTTAGCTAAACTGGCGGGAGAGAGAAGGAAAGTAGCAATTGCAGCGTGCGCTGTTGCCACGTATTCTATATTAATGTGTCAATTACAGAATCGGGCATGCAATGAATGCGGAGGAGGTAGCAACAGCGCGCGCTCTCTCCTCTCTGCCGCCGTTTTACTACGCCAGACGTATCTATAAGACGATGACAAATTGGAGAAAAACAGGAATAACGAAGATAGCCGAATTTCACAAATATAAAAAAATTGGGTATTAATATTGCAGTTATAAATTAACACTTCCAGAATCATATTCCTAATACTTTTAGGTAAGGGCTGTAAGAATTGCAAGTTGATTCATTGTAGGATTTCTTAGATGTAAACATTGAAAATTGGTCTTATCGGATTTCCTGGTCTAAAAACCGTGTATTTTTTCAAATACAGCTAATATAAAATATTTAAACAGACTACAAATTTAATATGTAAACAATTAACGTAGAAATTAATTCTCTAACCGTTACTGATCACTCCATTTAAATCTTTTGTGTTGTTTTCGAGATATACGGTCTCAAACACGGGGGTCTAGACTTTTTGCAAGAACTAGTAGTAACTTTATCAATCGATAAACGAAAATAAGCTGAGATAAAACATTATAAAAAGAAATTACATACACATGCGATAATTACCACGTTACAAGATATATTTTCTCTTTTTACTTTCTTCATACGTACCATAAGAGAAAGTATAGTTTTGTGAAAAAATCGCCTTCGAGATTTCGACGGAAATGTATGTTCTGAGGTCCCCTGAACACGTTTTGACCATTTTCTCGATGTCTGTGTGATAGGAATTTGTGATAGGAATTTGTGAGAGATCTAACTCAAAAAATATCAATCAGAAAAAGGCTACATTTAATATTTGTTATTTTTATTGAAGGAATAAGAGTTTGTAAGTTTTTGGTTCAATGCGGTCAACCGGACGTTGGTGTTTACTATTGTCATTTATCCGTTTCTTTCAAATATTTGATTAATACTTGATAAATGTGAAATAATATTAGAATAAAAGTTGTAGGAAATTCAATTTTCAACAACTATTGTTCGAAACATTTTCCCATATACTGCATTGTGTAAGTGATATTTTTAAAAACATATTTTTGGCTACCACCACCACACCACCTAGAGGCGACATTGGTGAACACTTTTGTCTACACATAGTTACGTCTCAGTAACGCTCCTTTTTTTCTTAAAATCTGATGTGGCCACCACATGACTTTCTCCATACATGTACTATTTCTAAAAATGGTGGAGCTTCGTGGCTCCATCCAATATCAGAAGGCTACTTATTGTATGAGTTTTTCTGTTCTTTTTAACGTCTTCGAATTTTTCTCGCTGTACCTTAAAATATTTATTATCGTGTGACCTATTTGCAATTTTTAGAAATTTTGCAATTAGGCATAGAGACTGTCATGTGGTGGCCACAACATATATTTTAAAATTAATATGAAAGGTAGAAAATAAAACTGTACGAGGATCCCAAGAAGGCCCAAGTGATGATACAATTTATTGTTACGCGGGAATCAATTTTTGTAGACCTTTCAATAACAATGTAAAAACCTCTTGAAGGAAGAGCTTCAAATTTTCTCCCATAACCAATTAATCCTATCGATATTAATAGGCATGGCTAATTTTAAGTTTTCTGCGAGCCTTTATTGAATAAGGGCTTTCAATTTCCTCCCTCCCTGTAATTAGTGATGAAATTTGCCAATTTCGTTTCAATATTGCTTCAGTCTTGCAAAAATCAATATATTATAGGATGCTCGCCTTGGATAATCATAGGTTAATTAAAATAATATTGAATTTCTCTTGGATAAATCGAAGTTTATAGTGAAAACAAATCGCAAAGTTTGAATTTGAATGTTCCCACAAAAATCGTGGATATGGTTTTATTTTGAAACCATATTTATTTATAACCACTTATTCGTTTATTTTTTTAACAGGTGTACCTACTCGTCTCATAATTTTAGGTTTGCCATTTGCTATTACAATAATCATCATCAATTTATATATATATATATATATATATATATATATATAGAATAAAAGGACTAATTTTCTAAGCATATATAGACTACTAATGATTATCGTAATGGTCGACTGACGTAATTGCGCTGAATATAGGATTTGTCTACCTTTACTGTTCCATTAATTCCCTTATTGGATACAGCATTACACATTTGCTAGAGCCAATATCCTCTATCGCTTCTCTCCAATCTCTTCAAATACCCTTTTCCGTTTCTACCAAACGCGCAAACCATTCGATTCCTTTCGCCTCCCAAATTTTTATTTATCTTCTTCCTCCTTTCAACCTCCCTTCTCCCTCCATACCCTTCCTATCCTTTGCCACAGAGCTTTCTCCCTCCCTCCCTCTCTCTTCATTCCGCTCACATCTCCACTCTCATAATCCTCCGCTTCTACCTCGTTAACTCCCTCCACCGACCTACAAGTCTTAAACCTTACTACTCCCTTTCCCTTTTCTCCTCCTCCCTCCCCCTTCGACCACGCCCTTCCTCCCTCCGTCCTTTCTAACCACTCCAGGGTAACTACCCCCATTTTCCTATCTCCTCTCTCCGCTATGTCCTACCTTTTCCTCTCTATCTTTCCCCCTCTTTCTTTCTCTTGTTCCCCTATGTATCAATCTTCCTGCCTTCCACGCCCTAATTCCCAATTGCTTTGCCTCGTGCCTATCTTTCGTTTCACCCTTTTTTCATTTCGCCATTCCATCCTCGTTCATAAATACTTATGTTGCGTTTCTCTTCATCCGTTATTCGCATATTTCTTTGCAACTATTTCTTTTTTCTCGTTCGTTTCATTCTCGTTTCTTATCCCATTCCATTTCTGTTCACTATCCTTTCAAACTTTCATCATATTTTCCCATCTCTACTTTCTCTTTCCTTACTTCCATTGCATTTCATATTTATTCTATATTTCACCTCTTTTTCGGTTCCATTTCCTTTTATCCCTTCCTTATTCTTACATCCCTTTATTCCATCTCTTTATTTTGCCTCCTCTTCTTTCTGTAGTTACTTCAAACCCTGCTTCATTTTATCGGTCTATTTCTATTTCCCTAATTTGTTATCTTTGCTTTTCTCAGCTTTTCCCCCTTTTTTCCTTCTACAATTCTCTCCGTCCCGTTCACATCATCTTTCTCGCTTTATTCCTTTTTATCTTTCCTCTTCCTCTATTTTCTCTGCCACGTAACCTCATACTCCTTATTGCAATCTCTTTCCTTCCCATTCTCTTCTAAATTACGTTTCTACTTCCCACTTCTTGTCTCGGTTCAACTCCTTCCCTCCCTATCTCGCGCACGCACACCAATCCCGCATTCCACCCTCTCTCATTGGCTGCGTTCACGGACTCCACATCGTCCTTTCTCCATCTCCTTGCCTTCCCTCTCCATCTCGTTCTTTCCCTTGTTTCAGGCCTCGTTCTCACTTAATCTCTCTCCATCCCATTCCCGTTTTCCTTTTCCGAGGCATCTTGCCCGGTCGGCGTTTTCGTCCCCTGTGTTTCGAAGAAATGCCAAACGATCCTTTAATGAACAAAACTCGGAGCGTTTTGGAGGCACTCATTCCCGTTATGGGGATCTCGTTCCGAATGGGAATAAGTTATTTGAAAATCCCGGCGACGCACGCCAGCTTAAGAAGACTTCAGATTGCCCTCGAAGAATAGGTTCAGAACCTTTCGACAAATGGATTCTGCATTGCAAATGGCAGCACTCGGATACAGCAAAAAATAGCTCGCTTCAAAATTAATATAATAATGCTATGAAAAGTTATTTAGGTTACAAGTTATTTTTTGCAGTTCCAGGTAGTTAGGAATGTCTAAGGAATTAATTCCTTCCGACCCTCAAGGTAAGCGATAGTAAATTCAATCTTTAATTATTGTAGATAGAAAATGAACTCAATTTAAACTATATTTTTGTAATAGTCCATCCCGAAATCAAAAGAACTTCAAGCTGGTTAATTAATCCAGAGTGAACTATATTTCATTTAGTGTTTCAATTTACGGTAAATTTCATGTTATTTGTAAAATATATTTTTCATGGATAACACTCCTAATTTGTATATATAAGGTATCTCAAATTTGATCAAATAACTAACAAATAGGAGTACATTTCTTTGTTTAACGAATATGGAAAATAATAAAATGAAATCGCCGTAATCTTCGTAGAGATAATCAGGAACCGGGTCAAGAAACAACATTTTAATAAAAAATCACGAAGGAATAAATTTGAATCTTGAAAAATATCTCGACTATAAATTTTTGTGATCAATTGTGGTACTGATGCCTTGGTTGTTGAGCAAAGGTTTTTGAGAATGATGCGTAAGAGAAAGCGGTGTCATTGCATTACATTTGGATGAAGCACGATCTTAAAATATTTCACGAAAAGAACACTCCTTCTAATAAAGCAATCGCAGTATCGATAATGAGAATCCGCGAATGCCGTATTTTATGTGTATTTCGTGCTAAGGAGCGGTAAGTACGCCATTTTGAAAATTACTCTGATTATATTAAAAATAAAGCGGAAAACGGCGCCTTTTTATTGCCGTGGATACTGAATGGTACATTTTCACGCCGTATCGCGTGGCTTCAAAGCATATCCGGAATCTAAGGAAACAAGAAAGCTACTTCCTAAGAGAGGTCTATTCATTATTATTGCCATTATTATTTTAACGCAGAGTTACTGGCGAAGCGAAAGGTATTTGGCACCTTACTTCCGAAGACTTTACCAGTCTCTTTTATTATCCTACAAACTTCGCAATATAACCTTGCGGTCGCGATCAATTTATCGATTGGAGGGAAATAATGGCGAGTCGAAAGGATTAATAAAACAGAAAGGTATCACAGGATGTGATAAGCAATTTCACGAACGTGAAGTTTATTAATTGCGTCCATTTCCGCCATCGATCGAAAAGTTTTCTCAACTCTTCTGGAGCGTGAATTATTTCGGACAAAAGGGAGGTTCGATTAATTAAAGATTTAAAAAGCAGCCGTTTTAAACGCTTCCGCGTGGAATAAATGGGTTTCCCTCAAGAGAGCCCAGTTGCCCTTTGTCGTAACCGGGTACCCATCTCGTGTTTAAATAACGCGACAAGCCCTTCAACTAGAGCTTCTTATCAGGTTGTAGTATGTATATACTTAAGTAAAAATAGAACTTCAGCCGACCATTTGTCACGTGACCGCTGTTGACTCGCCTTGTCTCACGGAATCAAAAGAGATTGACGATAGGGTTGCATAAGATTTAGGATAAACTGTTAAATACCTCTCTTTTACCACTCCATTCGAAAATTCTTTTTTTTATCGTAGGAAATTGTCCGTTCGTACGTAATTTTACCCAAGTACCTCAACTCTTATTACTGAATAATTATTTAGTTTTCCTTTGTGACGAATATCTCGAGTTTCTTTTGAAATTACTCCTTATACAATATAGAATCCCAAATCTTCTACTATATCACTCATTGACATGAAATCTGCGTAAGTTCTCTCGCTCTTTAATTTAATCATAGTTCGAAAATTTTATACCTTGAGGTTAGGCATATATATTCCTCAAATCACATTACTTTCGCTAAAAACAAGATGCACTCCAGATCGAATATCTCGCATAATAACATTTCATTTACTTGGTATATTTACAGAACGCGACCAATACATTTGATTTCAAACCAAAACTGACACTGACAGAAAATAAAATTCGGCGAAAAGAATTGCATCGTCAAAAATTCCGCAACCATATTAAAATCAATAATGCTCGTACAGAGATTACGAGTTAATAAGAAAAAAGTGTAACGACGACGTTGAAAAAATAAATCGATAATAATGAGTAGAAAGGTATATCGTATCATATTCTCCAAATATAGAAAGTCGGTGTTATTACGTAATTCGTAAAATTTATGTCCGAGTGCAAAAACCTTTTCCTTTGAAATAAATGGGAAGAACCAACCTTCAACTTCCTTCAGCTCACGTAACATCGCAAGGCAGCTGATAAATATGAATAAAGGGAAATGTAACACACTCAGATAATCATGAAGTTGGCAATTGTGCACTAAATTTTACTAATAAAAGAATCTCCATGATGCTTTCAGTCCAAGCTTCTTTTATTCCTTTAGGGGAAATGAAATGCGTTACAGATTTTGATAATTTAAAAAAATGGAAAGCCTTGAAATACATGATATATAATGTGCTTGACGACACAGCATTTAAAATATACGATTGATTAACAAACTGTCATTAGGTTATTATCATATAAACACATCATTTATCGGGCGACGTATATTTTATGATTATAATCGCAATTCAATAATAAGAGTAATTAAAAACAAGAAAATATCTTTCACTTAAAAATGTAGGAGCCTTGAAACACAAATTGGTAGCTTGAACAATCGTTTATTTTTTAAATGTTCCAAATAAATAAAAAATATATATCTATATATTTAATATAACGTCCTTCAGCAATTAAACAGGACTGATGATCAAATTTCTAAAATTTACATACGGTCTCTTAAAGACTCAACCTAAAAATCCACTTTGAAAGAATTTCTGTATACAGAGCAATTACTTAAATGTGGGAGTAAATAATGCTTAATGATTAGATATTAATAACGAAGATAAAGACACAAAAAAGTTTAATTCATTATTTTTGAAACTTATTTGAATTTTACCTACATACAAGTATTCAATGGGCACTAGAACAGGCCAATAACCTAATCAGTGAAGATACATACAATGATTATCTATCAAGCCTACTATATGAATATATATATATATATATATATATAATATATATATATATATATATATATATATTATATATATAATATATATATATATAATATGAATAATTTAGGTTATTAGCATTAAATACCACAATAGTAGACTTTCATTACAAAATTTTTGACTGAAAACTTCTCTTGTGCACAACAAACAGATTCTGTGATGTAACCGCCAAGTTAAATATTAACAGATATATGCGTTTAACAATTTTTGATTGACATTTCCGACGAGTTTATTCAGTCTTTAGGCAATTTCAATAATTAAACAATCCGATTAATTCCATTAATATACCTTGATAGAGATTCATATTGAGCAATTACTTAAAGGTGATTGACATATCAGCTATGGATTCATTTAATCTGCCATTCATTTTCATTAATATGGACCATAAAACGTGAATAATCCATTATTACCAGATAATTAATTTTAACTATACACAAATAAATGTATACATTACATATATACATATATCAATCAAAGGCATATCACATTTAACCAACGACATTCGATAAACATCAAAAATACATCTTGAAATTCGCCTTCTAAAATGAAATGCCACAATTGCCGTTCTAAATTATCAAAAAACGGCATTTCCAAAAAAATTCTAATTTATCTAGAATCCATATTAACTCTCTCGTAAACACGCGCTCTTGTTTTAAGCCTATTTAAACATTTATGGCAGCATTCATCGCCAGATAACGGAAATCACTAAAAATCCCGAGATAGCGTAATGCGTAAAAGTTACAGAAGGCGAATTTATCGATCGCGTTACCAATCTTCGCATTTCGAGCCATCAAAGCGTTAACTACATGCGCGCACCATCAGAAAAAAAGTAACGAGAAAAATCTGGGCGATAAAGGGTGAGCCAAAGCTGGTGATTGGCATATTCCTCGCCCTCTTCTGCCCCATACAGTCCTACCCTGCCCACCGTCCTCACGTCTCCACCAAAGATGAAAAAACGTATTAAAAAGTATCGAACCAAGCTTACCACATCCCTCTCTTTCCCCCATCATATTTGTACGGAAACCCAAAACAGGAGGTGGAGAGAGAGAGGGGGGAGGAGAGAGAAAGAAAGCAGGAGGAGAGATAAAGAGATGGAGGATGCAAAGGCTTTGTCGTCATAATCGATACTATGGTAATCTCCTCCTCTAGTGTGGTTCGGGCATCTTGAGAAGCCCCCTTTTTCAGCCCTGTCTCCCTTTTACTTGGCTCTACTCCTCGGCTACTCCTCTCCCTCCCTTTCTCATCCCTCTATCCATTCTTGTGTTAAACTGTCTTTTCCCATCTCTATTCTTCGCGCTAACGTCCACCATACCCCACTTGCTTTATCTAGCATTTTCGCTTTACCTAGCATTTTCTCTTCATCTGTTTCTCTCTCTTTCACTCTCCTCCCTTATATGGATATTAATGTATATATTTATTAATGATTTTTGCTCTCTTTCCCTCAAATTATAGTTTTTCTTTCTCTTTCTCTGAAGTATTTAGGAATTTTTCGCGGTTTTTTACACCTCTCCACTTCGTAGGTGTTTTCCTCAGTGGGAAATTTTCTGTTTAAAACAACTTATACACATTTTTTTCGACCCACAAAACTAACAATATTCTATGGTAATGCTCTGTGATCTATTAACCAAAATATAATTAACATATAATTAACTTATAATTAATATGTATTTTATTGTAATTTCTATGTAATTAATTTCTTTTAATATGTAAATGTTGTAACTACTTATATGACGACAAGGTTAAATGTAAGAAGGGACTATATAGTCTCAATTTCGCCCTAAATAAAATCGTTTGTCTGTCTGTCTCTCCCTCTCTCCGTTTAACCATCTCCCCCTATCGCTTCCTCGGAATCTCCAACAACCTACCATATCTGGCCGTCCCTCTTCCTAATTATATATCCCTTCATATTCTTGATTCTCCCTCCATCTTCCTCCTTCTGTCTCTCCCTTTCATTCTCATCCTCTCTTCCCCACACTCCCCAGCTCCATCTTCCTACCTGTCTTCCTCCTTTCACCGCCCTCTACATTTCTCCTATCTTCCTCCAGCCCGGTTTCTTCCCACATATCCCTCTCTCTCCACTCTCCCTTTTCAATTTCCATCTTTCTTTTCAATCTCCCTCCTTTTTCAATCTCCATCTTCCTTTTCAATCTCACTCCCTTTCTATCCATCACACTCTCTCCATACATAAAACACCCTTACTCAACCTTACTCTCCATCCCTATCTCCCATATTCTCCCCTTTTCACACACCAGTTCCCCACTTTTCTCCCTCCTCCCTCTACCCAAACCTTCCCCCTCCCTCTACCCAAACCTATCCCCCCTCTATCCAAACCTTCCCTTTCCCTCAAACTATCCACTCCTTAACCTTCCTTACTCCATTTCCTCCGTTAGGCCTAAATCCCGGCCATCCCTTCTCGCATTCATACATGCACCTCCCTTACCCCTTCCACTCCAGCCTGTCCGGTTGAGTTACGCTCTTTCCTCGGAGCGTCCGTCGACCTTAAGGAATTTCAAGAACTCCGCTCTGGCTATTGGATCGTAAGATAAGCGTGCTCACATTGTGAAAGGAGTAGGATGTGGGAGAATTTTGGGGGAGAAGGGGAAATATTAAAAGAGAAAAGAAGATGGGAAGGGGTTGGAGAGTTCCTGAAGGGAGGTTATTGAGGTTGAAGGATTTCTATCGGAGAGAGTAAATAAAAAACGATGGGAAAAATGAAGAGGGAGAATTCTTCTTAGAACAAGAGAATTGGCGAGAGTGGATGTATGCCCGCGAAAAAATGTGTACCCACTCCATTTTTCTATTCGCGTTGCTCAAACTGTCGAACTAAAAAGAAAAAAATGCCATTCCATCTTTGAACGATGTTTTCCAGATCATCGCTGATATTTACCCTAACATTTTTAAATGGAATTAAGAAACTGCACGGAAATATTCTTAGGTTCTTCCTACACTTATACACGTAATATGTACATTTTGGAATATACAAATACGAAACAAACAATTTAAAATAGGTAATACATTGACTGTAAATTTTTATTGCTTAAGAGATCGTCAAAATTTCAAGTACGTTGTTAAGAAGAAATATCGACTGCACTTGGGGGGAAGAATGTTTTTGAGTCGATATATAATCAATTTTACCGTTACGTCATATTAAGAAGGTCATTTTTAAATTAACTCGTTGGGAATTAAGAACACTAGTCAACAAGGTTTTGGTAACATAAAATAAAGCTAACTTTATACATTAATTTTGACATGCTCATTCCAGATCTGGACTTGAAAATTTAGCATCACGTTACAGTTTAGAAAAACGCAGTAATGACCATTTGTTATAAATTCTAGTAAAAATAGCATCTCTTATTAAATGTTGGCAGAACTGGAGGCTATAACGTGAGTGTTGGCAGAACTGAAGAATATAGGGGAATTAATAGTGTGACATCATAACAAACATGTATTTTAGGCACCAGTCACGTTGATGTTCTGTGACTTTGTGTTCTACCGATGGAGAAAGGACACCATCGTGGCTGTGTGAATTCGTCAGACAATATTTTTATGTATGTAGACAGTTTACAGCAAAATCACAATGTTGATCCATAACAAAGATGGTAAAACAAGTTGTAAAGGACTGGCCAGAGAGAGAAGTCTTCGTTCCTGGGAAACACAATGTTAAGTACACGCCATTCGTGAATCCTAAGTTGGTACTACTTCTTCCGTTACACATAAAGCTGGGTCTAATGAAGAATTTTGTGAAAGCCTTGGACAAAAATAGTGAGGGTTTTGCCTGCCTAAAAGGAATATTTCCAAAACTGAGTGACGCAAAACTCAAAGACTGTTCTTGGTCCCAAAATTAGGAAGCATTTGCATGATAACATTTCCGAATGCAAACAAAACTCCATGGAGTTAGCTGCATGGAAATCTTTTAAATCCATAGTTAATTGGTTTCTGGGTTATGAAAAAGAGGAGAACTATCAATAATAACTATAAAAATTTAGGATGCCGGATGTCAATAAAAATACATTTTTTACATTCTCATTTGAATTCCTTCCCAGACAACTTGGGTGATGATAGCGATGAACAAGATAAAAGACCACCAAGACCTAACATGGAACATCGCAATCAAGGAAGTTAGGATCCTGCCGTGACGGGTGACTTACTCTGTAATAAATTTAGTCAGAATAACATGTTCATCTTCACTTTTATATTTTTCCGAGTGTTTCTGTTATATTTGTCAACCATATTGTGAGACTATGATATTTAATTATTGGATTCCAAATATATTCTCATTTAAATTGTGAGCTTCTTTTAAGTGGAAAATTAACATTCTATGATTTGAATTCAGAGAGAAAACAGCACATTTTTCTTCATCTGTGTATTTATTCTTAGTTTATTTTTATATTTGCAACCATAGTGTGAGTCTTTGATGTTTTAATAGTGATTCAATGTTTAATATCATTTAAACAATGTCAATCTTTCAAACTGCATAATAGGTAATATGTAAGATCATATATTTTGAATACAAATACAACTGGGGAGATAACAAAACAACAGCCCGTGCTACAAATTTCTGACTATCATTTTCATGATAAGCGTACTCGATTTAGTAAAAAAACAGCTAATTTCGTTCATGTTATTGACAAAAAGTGAAAATTTGTTGCCCTGCATAATTTTCTGCAATTAAAATTATTTATGAATTAAAATTTCCAATTTCTTACATTTTCGAAGTTATTTTAAATCTATCCTACAAAATAGTTTCCCTTCAATTATTGTAAGAATTATATAACAAGATATTTTGTCAATGCGTCGCTTAAAATTACAATTAATGATAATATATGGAATAATAATTGCTTCCGCTATAACTGTTCTCTTAATAAAGCAATAGTAAAAATTTGATAGTCATAAAAAAATTATTTTATCTCAGCATTAATAACTTATACTGTAATCATAATTAAAATAACCTTTCTCGCATGAAATGTTTTGGTAATAGAATTTTTTTATTCTTACAATATACAATTTAGAATAAATTTCCATGAAATGATATGTACGGAGTTAGGAAATAGATAATTTAATATAACATCGGAGAAAATCTAGTACAATAAATTGGAAATAAGCAAAAGTTTAGGAAAAATATACAAAGGTTTTAATTTTGAACTCGGCCCCGGAATTAAATTTATTTCCCGAAACGTCCTTTTATGGAAATATTTTCTTCGCCATGCGCACATAGACTCCTTGCCTTCCAATTTAGTAGAAAAACATCCGATCTCTAAACTTATAGAAAAAAATTCCATATGAGGAACGAGGGACTGAGTAGTCGTCCTCGAAAAAAGAAGTAAACGCCCAAAAAAAAACAGGAGGACAAATGGTAAAACGAAAACATCCGAATCGAAGTCACCAAAAAAAGAATGCTTTAGCGATAAGGAAGAGCATAAAGTATGATTAGGTCTCTCTATTCCCCATTCAAGGGGGGGGGGGGAACTTTTTTTTCCTTATTCCGATTCCCCAAGACGGGGTTAGTGGAGAGAGAGAGGTAGGATGAGAGAGAGAGAGCGAGTGAGAGAGTAAAAGAACCAGAGACAAAAAACTAAAAATTTAATAAAGGAAACGCGAGGGAGGATTTTTCTTAAATGCAAAAAGGAAAACAGACTCGAAACTTCGGAGAATAACTACCTTCTCTCGAGTTTTCTCGGGTTCTCGGCAGTGGAGTTATTTCAGAGAATTATAGGAAGTTGGAAGGAACTCCTTTTTAATTTCTCCCCATCCTTGCGCAAGAACGAGAGGAGGAAGGACAGCGTTGGGAGAGGAGAGGGCGTGAGATTCATAGAAAGCGAATGAGCGGAGGAAGGAGAAAATGTTATGGGAACTGGTTGATGATTAACGGATGAGAAGATGGGATAATGAAGGAAAACCCGAAAAGAGAATTGTAGGAGGGATCAAAAGGAAAAAGATGAGGGCGACGTTAAGTAAGAGATTCGAGGAGGATAAAAAGAAAAGATTATAAGGGATTTTTACATGATTAAATCTCGTGCAGTCAAAATTTAGCTCCGACAGCAGAAGGGAGCGAAGATGCCAAAATACAAATAAGGCAGGACATAAGGGAAAGAAGAGAAAGCGGTTGCGTACGCTGTGGCGACGCTGCTGTTCAGAGATTGGCTGGAGATTTTTTTTCAGAACTCCAACACTACTTTCTTGGCTCTGAAAGCTCAAGTATGACAACTCGACTAGTTAGAAGAGATTAGAAAATAAAATTCCGAGGGGAAAGACGGAAAATATTCAAGTTTTTTGGAAAAATACAGATGGAAAAAGGAACTATAAAAAAAATGAAAAGAATATAAGAGTGGAAGAGAGGGATGGAGCAAGCGAAAAGAAGCTGGCTGAGTGAACGAAGTCGTAATGATGGAAAATATGAAAGAAAAAGTAATAGGAACGAGAGAAATAATAATATATACTAACGGGAG
This sequence comes from Tanypteryx hageni, assembly GCA_028673005.1. Classification (NCBI taxonomy): domain Eukaryota; kingdom Metazoa; phylum Arthropoda; class Insecta; order Odonata; family Petaluridae; genus Tanypteryx; species Tanypteryx hageni. The sequence continues at coordinate 76,332,192 of CM054114.1, read as the reverse complement.
GGTATGGGTAGAATGCAGCGGGGACGAAGAAGAAACAAAGAAGGATACTTAATAAGATAGTGCTGCAAGGAAGATATGAATAAGAAAAGAAGAAAAAGACGTGAGGCAAGAAGGAGAGACTCAGCAGGAATAGAAGTGAGGTCGGGAGAGGTAAAATGGACGTCGGAATGGGAGAACGGGAAAAGAAGAAGAAAAGTTTTAAACTCTCGCTAGAGCGGCTTGATTAATACGGGTGGAGTAGGAGAGGGAGAGAGATGGGAGTGGGAGAGATGGAAGGGGGAGAAATGGGAGGGGGAGAGATGGGAGGGGGAGAGATGGGAGGGGGAGAGATGGGAGGGGGAGAAATGGGAGGGGGAGGGATGGGAGGTGGGGAGATGGGAGGGATGGGAGGGGGAGAAATGAGAGGGGGAGAGATGGGAGGGGGAGAAATGAGAGGGGGGAGAGATGGGAGGGGGAGAAATGAGAGGGGGAGAGATGGGAGGGGGAGAGATGGGAGGGGGAGAGATGAGAGGGGGAGAGATGGGAGGGGGATAGATGGGAGGGGGAGAGATGGGAGGGGGAGAGATGGGAGGGGGAGAGATGGGAGGGGGAGAGATGGGAGGGGGAGAGATGGGAGGGGGAGAGATGGGAGGGGGAGAGATGGGAGGGGGAGAGATGGGAGGGGGAGAGATGGGAGGGGAGAGATGGGAGGGGGAGAGATGGGAGGGGGAGAGATGGGAGGGGGAGAGATGGGAGGGGGAGAGATTGGAGGGGGAGAGATTGGAGGGGGAGAGATTGGAGGGGGAGAGATTGGAGGGGGAGAGATTGGAGGGGGAGAGATTGGAGGGGGAGAGATTGGAGGGGGAGAGATTGGAGGGGGAGAGATTGGAGGGGGAGAGATTGGAGGGGGAGAGATTGGAGGGGGAGAGATTGGAGGGGGAGAGATTGGAGGGGGAGAGATTGGAGGGGGAGAGATTGGAGGGGGAGAGATTGGAGGGGGAGAGATTGGAGGGGGAGAGATTGGAGGGGGAGAGATTGGAGGGGGAGAGATTGGAGGGGGAGAGATTGGAGGGGGAGAGATTGGAGGGGGAGAGATTGGAGGGGGAGAGATTGGAGGGGGAGAGATTGGAGGGGGAGAGATTGGAGGGGGAGAGATGGGGTGGGGAGAGATGGGGTGGGGAGAGATGGGGTGGGGAGAGATGGGGTGAGGAGAGATGGGGTGGGGAGAGATGGGGTGGGGAGAGATGGGGTGGGGAGAGATGGGGTGGGGAGAGATGGGGTGGGGAGAGATGGGGTGGGGAGAGATGGGGTGGGGAAGGATGGGGTGGGGAGAGATGGGGTGGGGAGAGATGGGGTGGGGAGAGATGGGGTGGGGCGAGATGGGAAGGGTAGAGATGGGAGGGGGAGGTATGGGAGGGGGAGGGGAGAGAGATGGAAGGAAGAGAGAGACGGGAAGGGGGAGACAGATGAGAGGGGCAGAGAGAGGGTGGGGGAAAGAGAGGGGAGGGGAGACAGAAGGGAGGGGAGATGGAAGGGAGGGGAGAGGGGGAAGAGGAGGGGGAGAGGGAGGGGAGGGGTGGAGAGAGGGATGGTTGTGGTGGAGGGATAGAGATAGGGGAGGGGGCTATCCAGTAAGAACTGAAGAAACTACTCGGTCCAATAACAATCAAATATAAAAATGAAAGAATATGCTAAATGCGGCTGACGTGGGTTGGGCTCGAGTTTTACCGGAGAGGAAATGGAAGAGAGGGTTGAGGGGAGAGAGAGGTGTGAGAGAGGTTTTAGGAGATAAAAAGAGAGGTTTTAGGAGAGAAATAGAGAGGTGAGGAGAGATAGGTGAGGAGAGAGCGGGGAGGGAGAGAGAGGAGCGGGTTAGGAGAGAAATAGAGGTGAAGAGAGGAGAGTAGAGAGGGGGAGGGGGGAGAAATGGGGAAGTCGCGCGATGAGGCCTTGGAAAAGAGGGTTTACATTCTCGCTCATAACTTGAAGCGGCTTTAAATATTCCTTTGAATCCATTATCTGGAATGTTTTTCCAAAACTCTTGGAGGTTTCCAGTTTTCTCGAAATCCCTTTATCGCCTTGGAAGGTGTTTTTTTCATAAAAGTGAAATCTTGAGTTGGGATGGAAATCGATACTTATCTTCGCTCGAATGCGATACTAGTTTACAAATGCTCGAATCCTCCAAAATTTTATTTCTACTATATAACTTCTTTGATGCATATTTATCGTACAACTATGCCAAACACAGTGTACCACATAAATGCGCAGTGCAGGGAGATTGTCAAATTCGAAAAATAAATTATATTATTTACTTATAGCATATTTCTCATTTTTTGCGTTCGTTTGAGTGTACAAGGCTGAAATCCCAGAGAAACTTGTTTATTAGGCGACAGAATATTTCAAATTTTACGTTTTCTGCAATGGCGACTTGCTCAAAACACAATTAACAAGCTCATCTTGTTCGGAAAAATCACCTTCACATTCCAGTTACAATAATATCGTAAACAGTGACGTTTCACCAAAACTATATTAAAAACTTTTTAAGTAAACATGGATAACTGGTTTTCTTAATATAATTTATGGCTAATAGAGTCATAAAGGTAATTGTTTGAATCAAACCTCGGACAAAACATTCCATACCTTACAATTAGATCACAATCACCGCTGAATTTCTATCAAAAACTCCATTATTCCCTCTAAGTTATGTTATGCAACTTCACTGCACCATTCATATTTTTAAAAACCATTTTCGCCGACGAAATATCTAATCTCCCTAGTAATCACGCTTCGAGAAAAAATACTTCCACAGTTAGAGAAAGTTGAAGTTGCCCTCTAGCTCCAATAAATTGAAACATCAAAAGTGGCCCCTTTCCGCCCTAAAACAGACAGATGAAGACATATCGGCATTTCCGTTATATCTTCCTCGTGCTCGTGGAAATACCGCCCCTTTTCTGCGGACTGCGCAAGGTTATTGAAGGCCCTTTCCGGACGGAGTTAGAGGGGATGGGGAAAAGAGTGGGAAAAGGGGGGAGATGGGAATGGGAGGGAATGAGAGGGTAGGAGAGGAGAGGGGAGGAGAGGAGAGGAGAGGAGAGGGGAGGAGAGGGGTGGAGAGGGGAGGAGAGGGGAGGAGAGGGAAGGAGAAGGGAGGAGAGTGGAGTGGAGAATAGGGGGAATAGGGGAGGGGGATAAGGGAGGGGAGGATAGGGGGAGGGGAGGATAGGGGAGGGGAGGATAGGGGAGGGGAGGATAGGGGAGGGGAGGATAGGGGAGGGGAGGATAGGGGAGGGGAGGATAGGGGAGGGGAGGATAGGGTAGGGGAGGATAGGGGAGGGGAGGATAGGGGAGGGGAGGATAGGGTAGGGGAGGGTAGGGGAGGATAGGGGAGGGGAGGGGAGGATAGGGGAGGGGAGGGGAGGGGAGGAGAGAGGTTGGGAAGAGGTGGAGAGAGACGGAGAGGGGAGGAGGGGGGAGAAGAGATGTGGAGAGGGGCGGAGAGGAGAGGAAGAGATGCGGAGAGGGGCGGAGAGGGGAGAAGAGAGGCGGAGAGGGGAGGAGAGAGGAGGAGAGGCAAGGATATGGGGGAGAGGGGGAGAGGGGGGAGAGGGGGGAGGTGGCGATATAGGAGATAGGGGGAGAAGAGGAGGAAGAAAGGCGAAAGAGAAAAGGTTTAGGGTGAGTACGGAGAAAACGAGATGAGCAAAGTTTCCGCGAGAATGCTGGAGGGGAGAGAGAAAAACGGGAGAGAGAGAGAGAGAGAAGGGGAGAGAGAGAGAACGGGAGAGATAGAAGGGGAGAGAGAAAGAGAAGGGGAGAGAGAAATAGAAGGGGAGAGAGAAAGAGAAGGGGAGAGAGGGGGAAAGAGAGAGAGAGAGAAGGGGAGAGAGAGAGAGAAGGGGAGAGAGAGAGAAGGAGAGAGAGAGAGAGAGGGGAGAGAGAGAGAGAGAGAATGGGGGGAGACAGAGAAGGGGGGAGAGAGAAGGGGAGAGAGAGAGAAGGGGAGAGAGAGAGAAGGGGAGAGAGAGAGAGAGAGAATGGGGGAGACAGAGAAGGGGGGAGAGAGAGAGAATGGGAGAGAGAGAAGGGGAGGGAGAGTGAAGGGGAGAGAGAGGGAGAGAGAAGGGGGAAGAGAGAGATGAAAGAGATGAGAAAGAGGAGGAGAGAGAGGAGGAGAGAGAGGAGGAGAGAGAGGAGAGAGAGGAGGAGAGCGAGGAGGAGAGAGGAGGAGAGCGAGAGAGAGAAGGAGAGAGAGAGAAGGAGGAGAGAGAGAGAAGGAGGAGAGAGAGAGAAGGGGGAGAGAGGGGGAGAGAGAGAGAGAGGGAGATATAGGGGGAACACATGGGGATGGCATGGGAAGGTAGCAAAGAAGGAAGGAAGCGCACCCATGCGACAAAGACCTTAATTAACACCGCCACAAACGGTTTCCTTAGATACGAGAGAGAGAGGGAGAGAGAGCGACAGAAATCGAGAAAAAGGGAAAAAACAGGAGGGAGAGAGCGGAGGGTAGAAGAATTTTCTCCATTCGACTAGCATTATCCGTCTTAGTGCGACTGATGGATTTATTCTTGTAGGTAAAGTGTGAAAGAGGGGTCGAGAGGAGAGGGGAGGAGGTTTAAAATAGGATGAAAATCGCCCCCATGAAATTCACACGGATAAAAAACAACCTCGAAAAAAAACCTCAAAGGAGATCCGCCCCCATAACCCTCATTGCTCAGACAAATTTACGAAACGGATTAAATAAGAGAGAAGAGGGTAAAGAAATAAGCAAACTCTCCTCTTCTTAGCTCTGTCACTAATTTCTATTCTTTACACCTCTCTTCTCTCTATAAAGTTACTTTACTCTCTTACCTCTAAATTCCTAGCTAACTCCCTTTTAGTTACCATCCTCTTTCCAAGAGAGACGGAGTGGTAGGAGAAAACGGAGGAAGATAAGAGAGAAAAGTGCATCGAAAAAGAAGATAGAGGGAGATAAAGTGAGGATAGTGGTGAAGAGATTTGAGGGGGGAGAGGGGGGAGAGATTTGTGAGAGACGAAGAAGGTGAGGAGAAAGATAGGGAGAGACATAGGAGGGGGAAATAGAAGGAAAAGAAGGGATAGATGAAGGCGAAGAGGAGGGAAGAGGTGAAATGGTGAGGAGTGGGGATAGATGGGAAGAGAGGCAGACGGGTTGAGAAGCAGAGGGGGGTGAGAAGCAGAGGGGGGTGAGAAGCAGAGGGAGTGAGAAGCAGAGGGAGTGAGAAGCAGAGGGGGTGAGAAGCAGAGGGGGTGAGAAGCAGAGGGGGGTTAGAGGCAGAGGGATAGAGTGAGGCAGAGGGGCTAGAGAGGCAGAGGGGGGAGGGAGGCAGAGGGGAAAGGGAGGCAGAGGGTGGTGGGAATCAGATGGGGTGGGAGTCCAGAGGGGGGAGGGAGAAAGAAAGGGGGGAGGGAGGAAGAAGGGTGGGAGAGTCAGAGGAGGAAGATACAGAGATGGGGAGAGACAGGGAGGGAGAGAGACGGGGGAGAGACCGGGAGGGGGAGAGACAGGGAGGGGGAGAGACAGGGAAGAGGAGAGACAGAGATGAGGAGAGACGGGGAAATAAGGGAGGGGAGATACAGGGAGGGAGAGAGTGACGAAAGATTGGAGAGGGACGCAGAGGGAGAAAGAGACAAAGAGGGAGAAAGATGGGAGGGTCAGACGGGGAGATAGGGTGACAGGAGTAGGAGAGGTGTGAAAGATAGAGAAAGGGGAGGAAGAGGAGATGGTAGAGATGATGAAGAAAAGAAAGGGAAAAAAGAAGAGGGCAAGGGTGAAGTAGAGCGAGAATACCAACAGCCAGACAGGCGGACTTGAGACTATGTAGCCTCCTCTCACAGGAGAGGGAGTAGGAACGAAAGAGAGCGGTGAAAAGCTCGCTTCGGGTTCGTCAAAAGAGTGAAATTGTCTCGATCAAATCTTAGAGAAAATGTTCGAAAGATGAAAGGCTTCTCAGTCGGCGAGAATAGGAGTTTGCGTAAGGCTTCAAATGCTGCGCTAATACTCCGAGAATCCCAAAAAGACATGGCGCTCGCCGATGCCTTCGTCATTTAGCTCGAATCTTCCCTCTCGTCTCGTGGGCTGATGTAAGTGCGACGAATTTATTTCATTTTTCGTTAAATTTTTGGATTAAATATTCCTCCGGAATAAAACCAATAAGCTCAAAGAAAGTCATTCATTTCGCCGAAAAGGTCGTTTGATTCCTTCGAAACGGAGAAATCGTTCCTTTTATATCCAATTTCGGATGGATTTTCAAAACTGAACTAATTAGTCGGATGGATTTTTTTTACTGCGTTTCGCACAAAACTTTATTACTTAAGAGTTGTAACTTAGAAAATATTATATATGATATATATGGCTTCGTTTTACCAATCTCAAACAATATGTTTTTCTGCTCAAGTTAATTCTGAGATTGGTATTAATATATTTTCTGTTCTCACCCATATTACAAAAATATTATGAGAAGAAGGTACTATTAAGTCTTTCACGCATCAACACACTTAAATCTTCAACCATACGCATGTCTAATTATTTTTAAAGCCAACAAAAACTATAACTATTAATTCCACAAAGTCTAAATTCATATATTTACAAAATTATGAATAAAACAATCAATAATTAAATTTTCTCCGAAAATGTTTTATTACGAAGCAAAATCAGTTTCATTTTTTCGCATAGATTTTTTTTTCAAGCAATGTGATGCGTATTAATTAATCGAAGTGTAATTACACCTTTATCGATAACCAGTAAATTTTAGCAACTCGCCACTTCCAGATGACATCACAACTTCGCGAATAGTAGACCTGAGTCAGGTATATTTAAAAACTGATAACAACACAAATGAAATTTCATTTGGTCTAAGGCGTTTCCATATATTCATGTGGGCCAAGAAAATGACCAAAAAACGCGATGGATTATTCTCACATCTTAAATCATTCACGGTCTTTGACAAATCGACCATTTGCTTTTAATGCCACTGATTTTGAACTACGTCGGATCGATCCAAGGACCCAAACGAATTTGCTGCTCTGTGGAATCACGGCAATGTATTTGAAGAAACGTGCCTTCCAAGTCAATGTCCTTATCAAACTTTTTTGTGGAATATACATAAATCCGAAAGCGTCTCACACACACACACACACACACCATTCCATCTTGCTATCAATTTTCTTTTTCCTTCTCTGGGGAATAAATCCAAGAGCAAACGTTTCGACACGCGAAAACCATAGCTTGAAGAAAATTCTTTTCCGACTCCGCGCGGAAAAAGTTTCCGGCGAAGTCCGTGCATGCTAAACAGAGGCGTCTTTGGAAATTTTAAAAAATTAAAAAAAAAGCCACTCGCCATGCCAGGATTCGAGCCAAAAAATATTTCGCAGTTATGTCTCATTCACGGAAAATGAAGGTCACTCGGGGAAAAATATCTGAAACCTAGATATTTTTTCTATCTTTACTTTTCCCAATCTCTCAGCAAATTCCAGTATTCATCGATAGGAGCTTAGAGATGGCCTCCTTTTCTTTGAGTTATTTCTCAACTTGTCTGAAGCGCGGAATCGGAAACAAATAAAAACCTATTTTCTGCGTGAGAATGAACTGAGGAACAATAATAAAAAATTTCCTGTCTTCATTTACAGCACTAACCCGCTCAAACCACATGTATTGACGAAAATACATACAAAAACATGCAAAAAATATTCGCCGAAATTTGGATCTGCACGAACTCATTTTGATACAGAAAAATTATACAATATAATATCAACTTCATATAGAATATTAGTAGTCTCTTCAAATGAAAGACGCAGGCGCAAATACGAAAACAAGGAATCGCATAAAATACTTACACACGCCAACAAGCACGCACACTACACGACCGGGCACACGCATGCACCAACAGGCGCACGAACCTGCAAATGCGCGCCTACGAAATCCTACTGGAATTCATGCACAAAACGCGCACATACACACGCGCACGCATGGGCACATACATTTACGCAAACGAACTTGCACACACGCACCTACACGTACTAATACACACACGTTGACATAGGCACAAAAGGGCGTAAACGTGCACGAACAGACGCAAGAGAATACACTAAAACACAGGAACACACACATGTACGTATCGTATTCGCAGCCAAACATTATCAGGTAAATACGTAATGATGGCTAAACATCTCGGTTCAAGGATATCCAAGAAAAAGATCAGCCAATATTAGCAGTAGAGCTAACCTTACTACACTGGTGGTTCATTGTCCTCCATACGATTTCCTATCCGGGCGAATTTTTTTCTCGTCCGCCACTCCATCCTAGGAACGATCTTTTTTTCACCACCTAAAACCCTCCACTTGGCCTCGCAAACCTCTTCACTCTCCCTTACCCCTTCCTTCCTTCTCCCTTACCCCTTCCTTCCTCCTCTCTTCCACTCCCTCCTCGCCAAAGAACTCGGCTATTAACATATTTTTACTGCACTCTCGAGTTGGAGAAAGAGAAAGAGCAAGGATATTGCCGTTAGTGGATTCCGAATGCATTCCCGTGCCAGATTTTCTGATATTAAAGTCTCTAGAGAAGGGAAGCGTACAGAGGATGTGGAAGAGAGCATTTGGACAGCGCTGGCAAAGTGACGGCGGCGTTTTCCACGAGATAAGTAGGAGGTTTGGGTGGAAGGGGGCGATGGGGGGAAAAGAGCCGGAAGAGGGATCTTCGGGAAGGGAGGAGCGGGGGCAGAGGCGGTTGGCCGCGAGTGAGTCGAGGGGATGCGGTTATATTCCCTTATACTAAGAGGAGATATCGTTCTTCCGACACTTCAACTACGTTCTCTCTCTCTTTCTCGGAGTCTTCTCCGGCTGCTTTCGAAATTGATTTTGGCGACTATAAAACGGACCGAAAGTGATTTTTTTTGGAGGGAAGTCTGAGGAGAGAAAGAAGAGGAATAGTTAAGTATTGAAACGGAGTGGAGAGAAGAGTTAAGATCGTACACCGCAAAGAGGACACCACTATGGTTTTCGAGAGGTAGACTATTATTTCATTTCTCATCTGCCCGAACGTTAAGTGAAATGAGACGAATTCGGAATATTATTTTGTCTATCGCCGAAAAGTTTTTCTGTACAACAGCTATGGCTTTAATTCCTACTGCAACCTACACTGTTTTGCTATATATTCATTTATGTCCCGAATCTTAAAAAAGGAAAAGTTAGCGATTTAAATAAAAAAAACACTTACTTTTGAGAAAGGATGAAAAAATAGAATCCACTAATTTCTGAAAAGATTGTAATAATTACAAAAATAAACTATAAAGCAAAAACTGATGGTAAAAAAGCGAAACTCTCGTCACAATTAACCTTCATGTGTTGTCCAATCAACTTTAACTTTCCACTAACATTACTCCACCTTTCGAAATGTTGAGAACACAAAAATGAGTCAGAGCTGGTATACATCACCTAGAACAACAGTTACGTGCGTATGTTCGGTTCCATAAACCATCTTTTTATCTCTCAAAAAGCACGAAAGACATTCACTTGCTTCCTAAATACCCGAGTCATCCCAAGTATGAAACGATCTTTAAAAATATACATCGTCCTATTCATCTGTAATGCGGCTCTTCTCTGCTGAGATTTACTCTCAATTTGAAAAAGTGACTCTTTTTGTTGAATCGTTTGCAGAGCCCTGGCCTAGGATAAGGAATATCCACTTGTCCCAAAAAAGTCTCCCACTATTTCAAGCGAAAAGCCAAAAAATACCAGCACTCTACAGTCGAGATGCGATAGTAATCCTACATACATGACTTAATCCACATACGTTCACAATTCCACCACAGCCAAGTATTGAAACAACGTGGTGAGACAACTGAAGATATCACACAGCAAAATGGAATGCACTACGGTTTTCAAGAAGGATTTTTTTAAGGACAGCCCCTATAAAAATCAGCATTTTTTCTATTTCTCGTCTGACCGGAACATCTACTACGATCCGGAAAAAATCTTCGACGGTCGGTTGGAGATCCCTCTCCGATGTATAAATACGAAAGATGGCGCGCGGAGGATTTTCTTCCATTCTCGACGAGCCGATGCTCGCGAGAAGCAAGCGATGGGAAAAGCAAACACTCAAATTAGGCGATCAAGTACCTCGGAACGCGGATGTAACCCACTTTTCCGAATCGACGGAGGAAAATCCATGCATATTCAATTTCCTAGGTGGAATATAAATGGATGGAATTTCGATTCGGTGCTGTCTCCTCGGAACGAATTTAGGAAATGTGAAGATGTTTTGCATAGTCGGTTAATTTATATATTTATGATTGATGATCGAATATATACGCATTGGGTCACTTGATTAAATGAAATGTATACGTATATATCAGATGGGTACGCTCTTGAATAAAGTGGGAAAAAAGAAACACATCAACGGGATCACGTGTTTAATATTATTAAATTTGGCTTAATATAATAATAGTTATGTTGTTGTCAATAGAAAAAAGTTAATATCAAAAACATTTTAAATGTAAACGGGAAAAATGGTGAAGAAGTTCCATTTCCACAGGTAGAAATGCAACTTTAACCCTAAAACACCAGGCCGGGTCAATTTGAACCGAAGGAGAATTTGAATGCGTATTTCTACTGTAATATGATTTTGATCCCAATTTCCTCTCGTGACTTTTGATCATTTTAGAAACTGTTTATCCACAAGAGATTTTAATCTTGTCATGACAGTATTTTATGAATTATAAAGAAATTTACCTCGGACGCCCGAACGGGACATTATAACCCGAGCGTAGAATGAAACGTATTTTCTTCAAATTGGAATGTCAAAATGCTTCTACGTTATCGCAGCTGATGATATTGAGTTACTACCTATTTTATCAGCTGTTCCTTGCATTCAACCCTGCGTTCTTCTATCTCTCTCCCACCCTCTCCCTCCCTCCCTCTCCCTCCCTCTCTCTCCCTCCCTCGCCCTTCCCTTCCCTTCTCTATCTCCCTCCCTTCCTCTATCTCCCTCCCTTCCTCTCTCTATCTCCCTCCCTACCTCTCTCTCCCTTCTTCCCTCCCTCCCTCTCTCTCTCTCCCTCCCTCTCTCTCCCTCCCTCTCCCTTCCTCTCTCTATCTCCCTCCCTACCTCTCTCTCCTTCCCTTTCTCTCCCTCCCTCTCCTTCCCTCCCTCCCTCCCTCCCTCCCTCTCCTTCCCTCCCTCCCTCCCTCTCCTTCCCTCCCTCCCTCCCTCTCCTTCCCTCCCTCCCTCCCTCTCCTTCCCTCCCTCCCTCCCTCTCCCTCCCTCCCTCCCTCTCCCTCCCTCCCTCTCTCCCTCCCTCCCTCTCCCTTCCTCTCTCTATCTCCCTCACTACCTCTCTCTCCCTCTCTCTCCCTCCCTCTCCTTCCCTCCCTCCCTCGCTCTCCCTCCCTCCCTCCCTCACTCTCCCTCCCTCGCTCTCCCTCCCTCGCTCTCCCTCCCTCGCTCTCCCTCCCTCGCTCTCCCTCCCTCGCTCTCCCTCCCTCGCTCTCCCTCCCTCGCTCTCCCTCCTATCCTTCCCGATTTCCCCTCTCCATCTCGCTCCTAATCATCACTCGATCGTCTTCTCTCCCGAAAATGCAACATAGGGTGTCCAGGTCTGAACTTTCAGATATTGTTTTCCACTCATTTTATCTCAACAAGCCCTTTGCTCAGTCCCTGGCGGTATTTGGACGCGCAATATCGTGCAGGCAGCTTCGCGTGCATTTGTACAGAATAGTGTCGGATAAATTCTCGTAGACGCGATTTATACTCGGATGAGATTCTCGCGAAACTCAAGAACATCTCCGAGGATGTGTTCGACGCTTTTATGACATCTTTGATTTTTCGGCAATAAATGCTGTCGTGATATATACAGCTATAGTTGGTAAGAAAATTTCGCGGAGAAAGTTCATCAGACAGCTTGATAGAAGCTACGAGTGAAGCGGGTACGTAAAAAAGCGGCCAAATTATTATAATAAAAGCGAAGGATCTGATTTTGAAGTTGTTCCAAAAAGCCTAAAATGCCATATTATGGAAAATTGCAGATAAAAGAAAACCTCAACCAAATCAACAGAAAATGTTTTGCGGGAAGTGCATGAGCAAAATGCGTTGCACTTGCGTCAGATGCACTAACGTGATGAAAGAATAATAATTTTATATTGTTATATTATTTTGAAACTTTGTTTGTTCTTCACAAATGTGTGTCAAAGAAACCTATTTTTCAGGACCAAAAGATTTTTGTTGTTACATGGTATAGTAAAATACTTACTATTTATATTTACCGTTAGTTTATTAATATAGTAAATATAGTATATAATAAATCAACCTGTTCGTAGGATTTATAATCGAAATGAGTGCTTTCAACCTGAATGTATTACCACTTTGCATATCCGACTAATAATGCCTTTTAATAATTAGCGTGTTTATCTCGGTATATTTTAATTATGTACATTTTGTTGCTACCCGTACCTAATTTATTCGTCATGTTGGAAAATATGGGTCTGCCATATATTACTTAAGCATAAGTGTTTTACGTTCTTTCGCAGTTATGCAATCCTTGCGTGATTTTCAAATATTGCTTTTAAAAATTGACATTTTGAAGATGTGTGTACTTATTTTTTAAGTTACAGACAGTGAGTGTACCGGCTCATGCTATCTATTAAGAGTAGTTAGTCTGAATAGGAAATGTATACCTTATATAAAAGTAATAAATACTCGCGAAGAAATAATTGCTTTATTTTATTAAAGGTTCCTACCACATATATACTAACTATTTATCAATAGCATTTCGGGTTTCTTAAGGTTCCACATCCCAACATAAAACTCCATGGAAAAGGACGTCTTCCCTTAGGCGTACCTTCTCATAAGAGAGCAGTAAAATAATTATCACGTTGATAAATTACTATAAAACAAGTTTCATTTTGAAAAATAATTGTTACAAACATTATTTTTGACCATGAATGTATCAGTTTGGCAAAATTTACTAAACATAAACATAACTTATAATTGCTTAAATAACAAAAATAATGAACCGCTTTTAATTTCGCAATTTTAAGCTATAAAAGATGATATTTCGTAGTACGGGCTAAATTGACCAGGTTGGGCGTTCTAGGGGGTGAGCTAAGTCCGGGCGTTAAACCCTTTCATCTCCATCGCTATGTGCTCAAACCTATCAATTATTCATAAAAATTTCTAAAAAGATAACCAAATACGGGTCTCGAAACGGAGTATGCGCGAACAAATTAAATTACAATCTTAGTTAGTTGATGAGAGAATATACTTTGTGAATTGTTAAATCAATAGCTTTAAAGCTATATAAATCACCATGGTAATCAAATTTGAGGTTTTGACTCCTTAAATAAACAGGTATTTTTTTAAATTTAGGATGCAAAAATTATACATGAACGTTAGATAAATTCAATTTTTTTAACCTATGCCTCTCACTTAATAGTACTTAAAACGAAATACGTATTTGAAATTGAAGTGATGGGTCGACATTACTGGGTGAAATCCGATTTTGTGAACCCTGAGAATAGTCACCTGCAATATTCGACTATAACGACAACCGTGTCACTATTCTAGTTAGATGACAAAGGAAAGCAACGATAAAATCAAGGAAAACTCGCTCTCACCATAACTGAATAACACCTCGACCTAATAATTACAACTTCCACTTCGACAGTCGGAAACTAAAGACTTCTGACAATATTGAAACATTCTCGATAACTTTCACTTGTTGGTAAGCGGCGAGTCGAGACGGAATTAATTCATCGCGGAGAGGAAACGCGCCTTTAATTTCGCAAAGCAGTCTTGGCCGGATCGAATTCCTACCATAAGGTAAGACATTCAAAATCGAGACAATCAAAATCACTGGAAATTTGAGGACGAAAATTATATATATATAATATATATATATATATATATATATATATATATATATATATATATATATATATATATATATATATATATATATATATGTGAAAATTATACTAGTAGAAGGTGCTTGCATTCTGAAAACATTTCACCTGACCTTGAAAAAACAATTTTTCTGAGAGATATTTCATCATGGAAAATATTTCTTAAAAGATTTCTCTCCTCTACGCCGATTTTCGTTTTTTTCTTATGGAACAATTATGGAGTAAAACAATCACTATTATTTGCAATTTTAGGAATATTATACTTTTTCCACATTGGGTTAATAATGCCACACATTTCTGCCAAATTTTAAATTTGTAGCTCAATTAGAAGTGAAATAATATTTTCTAATTTTTAAAAATTAATTAATTTTTAACGGCTGTAATAACAATTTGATGGATACATTGAAATGTTCAATCGTTTATATAGACTATGTTCTAAATAACTTTAGAATTTCAGCTCCCTTACTCGCCCCGTAGTATCTAAACATTTACCTATTTGTTTAAAATTTAAGAATTTTTAACTGCCAAATAAATTAAAATATCAAATTTTGTATAATGCCTATTTCGTTTTTTTAGAAATTCTAATAAAAAATTTCAGTTGCGTAGCACATCGGGAAATACATAAACCTTGAAAATTAGTTTTAAAAATTTCGAATTTCTAGCGGCCGCATTGTAGAACTTTTTCATGATTTTCGTTTATTCTAGTCGGCTTTGCAAATCCAACCAACAAAAAATTTTTTGAGTCTGTCGCTTTTCTGGAAGTGCCTAAACATTAGTATCTTCCTATATATATGTTATACGTTATATGTTACTCCTTTGTAAGGAACGACTATATATAATGATGTTATATGTTACTCCTCTTCTGTAAGGAACGTCTATATATAATGATACAAACTAGATTGCGGGGAAACTTATTTAAAAAGCTGTCTTTAAAAACTGAAATTAGGAGAGTTTATTCCCGAACGCGGTCGATACATGTCCCACGTCCCGACCATATATCTTGCACCCCTGCATCTTCCTCTCCCCTGGAGGGAATAGTGGTGGAATGACTCGAGTGCCGACTTTCCACGCTGCGGCCCCTGATGCGAATACCGGCCTGGGGTATTTTTCAACCCGGAATTACCCCACCCGCCACTTACGTGTTGTAAGGAGGACATGCACGTCAGCATTTAGTCTGTAGGATGGGACGTTAAAGCAGTTTGACTCCTTGGTGCTTCTCGCAGAGTGTAGGCTGATACAGACCCTGGTTTTCCTTCCTCCTGCCCGTGTGTGAGTGAACGCGTAGATCGAATCCTCTGAAATGCCCATAGCCTGAGCAGTTGCAAATGTCTTCCCGATGTCTCTCCTTTCCGGTTAGATTAAGACTTGAGATAAGGGTTGTCGTACAGACTTATCATGTGTAAAATATTATGCAATGTATTCCTAACTTTTGGAACCGTAGCTCGCGGTGGTTTCGTGAAACATATTAATTCCTCGTTTTCAAACGCGCGATGCCCAATGAAATGCCAAATGATACGATACATTTGCGACTTCGGCAGTTAGCCTCTCATATCTAATTGATGATTAAGCAAGAGAGATAAAATTCGAGGGGTTTTCGCCATAAAATTGTTTCCAAATTACAACTTTGGCAAACTCAATTGCCAATTTTAATTTTATTTCGCCTAATAATGTGCATTATGTGAAAGATTCAAACATAGTTTTGTCGTTTGCACAAACACAATTTACCATCCGAAAAACAGGTAGAGGGTGTGGTTAACGTGTCTATCTCCCAATGCGGGTTCGAATCCCGCCGGGGGCATAGACGTATGTGCTTGTTGTACATCTATTATAACACATGTAATTTGGAGAAATCTGTTTGTTTTAAATAAATGATTATGATTATGATCAATACGTTGATTCCATCCTAATCTTCCGCGCTGAGAATGTAATACAGTGTTGCAACAGAAGTCCCTTAAACCTTAAATCACTAAGATGAAGGCTATGCCTTAAGGAGATTTTCAATTTTAGAGACGGAATGCTATCTGGATCAACTGTATTTAATTTTGTATGCCGTTAAGGGCTTATTATACATTTACCTTTCTTCAAAAAATCAACAAACACCATTGAATAAGAATGTTTAAAACGTAAAATTTTTGACGCGCATTTTATCCGTAATCAAAGAGAAGCAAAATATAATCCACTACGATAGCCTAAACTACGTGAAATTTCATATTAATGCAGAGGAATAATGATAACGGTTTTAAATACTACCTATTCAGTTGTTTGGAAACACATTTCGGACTTCGATGCTAACAATGTCATCGCCAGACTAAATGCTAACCGATCACGTTGAAGCGTAACCTTAGCAATAAAAACCAACCCACCCCGTCAATTAGTATAACATTCTGTTACCGTGAAATATCGCCACGTCCTCAAACACATCTTTTGATAAAACGGTAATGATATACCCGTTTACCTCGAGTAGTTTCATAAGGACGGGATCGAATCGACTGCAACACGAGATGACACACCTTTTCAATCAGAACAGGCCAATCAAGCTAGCCTGCGAAATGTCGGAAGTTGACGTTTTATACATAGAAAATATTGTGAGTTCATTGATGATTACCGTATACGATCACCAAATCACGTTTCTCCACGTATGCTGTTCAACATTTAAAACGTTGAAAAGGAGTTCTTAAATAATCTGGGGTACATTTTGCAATTATTATTATTCCAGCATCACAGAGATTTTGAACGTGAAATCAAAGACTAATTCTCTTGGTTTCAAGTTTCAACAATCGATGAAAATCTTATCCTAAGCTAGAAATCAAATTTCCTTTCGGAAGTACCAATAGGACGATGGCGAGAAACGCCCGGGCCCTTCGGGGCCCGGATCGCTCTCTCCCCGCTAGTATCGCTGCCACCTATTAGATAGACTTACGCCGGCATGGGGAAGAGAAGAAAAGACCCACTAAAAATTCGTCCCCATTCTTCAAAATTCTCATTTCTGTCGAAGCCGGCTTTAAAAACACAGAAACTCGGCTTGCGCAATCACCGAAGGAAAGTTTTCCTTCCGCTATGAAAATTTCAGCCTTTTTAAATTATTCATATTTCCCGGATCTCCCGGAAACTTGCAAGAGATTGGAACGTTAACAAATTTAATCTAGAAAGTTTAAAAAATTCGAACTGGAAAATGCATTCCGAAAAGCTAAGATTTCGATCTGTCATTCTTTCATGGGAATATTTCTACAAGTTTCGCGTTCAATTAAGGATTTTGGCTGCTAAACGTACATAATTTATCGACTACTAAAGTAATTTGACTGCATATATTAATATCTTTAATTTTTATAATTTTAATTAAATTTTATATGCTTGAGGCTGCTTTTTCACGCAGGAGCAAATGACAATATTTAAAGAAGAATTTGCATTTTCTTGTCAACTTAGTGCGATACGTTTGATGTCATTCGTTTGCCCTTTATAAATATGCTGCGTTCTTCGTATCCGCGCTAATACACGGGTTTGTGTTACTTGCGTAATTATTTATCCATATAATTTTCGCATTTTAATTTTCATATTTTGATTTATCTTACTCTGTCACTGCTTTAGAAATGAATGAAATACTGCCCAACCGTTTATCCTGCTACAGAGATTTACATAATCCACCACTATTGAGATTGGCGTAGCTAGCTTCCACGAGTATACAAAGCAGATCATCTCGGTGCAACTGGTTTGCTTCTTATTAATTTTTCAATTAAATTTCGCGTCATAAGGAGTAAACGAGAGAATTCATTTAAAAAAGAAGTCTCAGCCAAGCATCTGCCTGCCATTATGAGGCGTTTTTTGTTAAATACCTCGATGCATGACAAAATATACATATATTTTGTCGGCATGCATTTGGATAAATCATTTACTCGAAAGTATCAAATTCCTATCTTAATAGAAAATCAGGCTAATAATTTTTTCGGTACCTAACCGCCTCAAAGCATCCTAAAGCAGTTAATCGTATATGCTGCTCACGTGCTCGAACATCTGACGAATAATTAATTTGAAAAATCCGTTACTCCTCTAAAACGTTTAAGAGGTTGCATAAGACGGGGAAAACTAATATTTAAGTATAATTGGGAATGAGCTTCACGGCACATACACAA
Source organism: Tanypteryx hageni (assembly GCA_028673005.1). Taxonomy (NCBI): domain Eukaryota; kingdom Metazoa; phylum Arthropoda; class Insecta; order Odonata; family Petaluridae; genus Tanypteryx; species Tanypteryx hageni. The sequence continues at coordinate 76,314,175 of CM054114.1, read as the reverse complement.
TTATATAAGGTAAATAATCTCCAAATGCCGTCATAAATTAATAAAGTTGAGATACTCCACTAACATAAGGGAAGGGGGGAAAATTTTTTTAAAATTATAAATTTAAAAAATTAAAAATTGAATAAATGAAAACCTCACCCATACAGAAAAGCCTAAACAGCAGATGGAGTGTCTGGTTGTATGGGTGAGGCTTTCATGTATTCAATTTTTAATTTTTTAATTTTAAATATTTCCCCCCTTCTCTTATCTTAGTGGGGTATCTCAACTTTATTAATTTATTACGGCATTTGGAGATTTTTTTACCTTTTATCATAATATTTATGTGCACATTTAATTTGTTTTGAAGCTGTTATTTTCACCCGTGTGCCGTATTGTCAGTAAAAAGCGCATTCACCAATCCCTGATATACAACAAAAAAGTTCCTATTTCACTCCCAAGAATTAATACAGACTCAGCGTTTTATGCCGTTATCTGTTGGGTACAGGTGTCTTTCGTCAGTAGTAACCCTTATGTAGACGGCCTCTTTACCTATGGAGCGTTTTGATTATTATGATGGGGGAACGCATCGATAAACCAACTCTATTTTTTGAGGAACAAACTGACTGAAAATATTTTACTCACCATCTTTCGCCGTGTGGGCGTAGGGAAAGAGCGACGACAGCATAAGCAATACGGTGGCGGTCATCCCTTGCCGTTTTGATACCTTCTGCCCGGCTGTCCCACCGCGCGCGGCGCAGCGGCGTCCATTCCCTCCGTGGCCACCACTCCTGCGGTCAAATCCCTGACCACTGTGTCCACTCGGAGCCATCTTCGAGAAGGGCTCGGCGAAATAAAAACAAACTAAACACCCACACAAAACTTTTAACTCGCGCGAGCTTCGGATTCTTCTTCTCCTCGGCGATATTCGACGTCTCTCAACGGCTGACGTAACGCAGTAGAATGGGACTCGAACTCCACCGAACACCACACAGTATTTGCCAAGTCATCCATACCGATAAAAGGAGCTGTTTTCATCCGATAAACCCCTTGATACAGTTATGTTACTCGAGGACGAACGAAGAGTTTGGTCCCGATCCGTTCAGTTGGGCCGCAAAGGGTTGAATGGCATACCATAAGAGGCAAGAATGCGTTGCGACGCGAGGAACAAACATTCGCTCTCTTTAAAGTATTTAACTGGCGGTCGAGGCGACTGGAATACCTCGGACACAAAACAAAAACTTACGTTGACTACTACGCCGAATTCATAATCTTGCTTTAAGGTTTGTGAAATTTGCTTGCGTTCCCAGGTTATCTTGCTACGCACTCCCGGCTAAGTCCCATCAACATAGCGGAAGAACACTCCGTGAGAAGAGGTATTCCAATATACGTAAAATGGCATTAATGATTCCTTTTAAACGACCATATATAAATTATTCAAAGGGAAACCTCGTAATAGAACGACCCTATGCATTTAAGGCTATCAAAAAGTTCATTCGATTAACTTTTTTTAATGACAAAATGTTAGGATTATATTTTTTCCCTTTAAAAATCATTTATAATAACATATCATGAGAGACTGTTTAATGCACCGTTAATATTCTTCCTGATTTTTTTTTCGATTTTTCTAACTCCACGAAAAAGTAATAAATCACCTACACCTTGAACGGCAAAAATCTAATTATCACAAGAATCACACACACAGAGAACTTCTTTTCAAAAACCATTCGAAAAGTCCGCACCTTACGTTTTCAACACACCGAAGACACAAATATCTCACACTCTGCCACTTATTTTAAAGACGATCCTTCTTTTTGAAACTATTTTTTTCATTCCCCTGAAGGGATATCGCCAGCGTGAGAAAGAACTTCAAGTCTTATCCTCAACGCTTCACGAAGAACACAAGACGAGTCACCCTTTTATTCAACCGTGCGTTCCACTTGTCTTAAATCCAACAACACGGGACGATGCACAGGGCAACATCTTTCTCACCCCTTCACCTCACGTACCTACGGTTGAACAATTCAACCGAACACGAGTTCGAGAAGATAAAAACGACCGAAAACGAAGAAAGTATTCCTCACCAACACACGAGCGGCTGGAAGAACATTACCACGGAATCGCACCGGTCCATCGACATCTATCTCACCGAACGACACCAACCAAGGGTCCCTCGACACTCACTACGAAACACACCGCATCCCGGCGGCGAAGAATATGGCGTACGCGAAAATTCGAAGATAAGGAGGGTAATTTTTACCCGAATGTTTTTATCCCGTCTCCACCGATTAAATGGCTAATGAAGCCAGGGGTGGGGGGTTAGAGAGAGAGGCGAGGCTGAGAGGGGCGGGTCGGTTTATGACCTACACCGTCACGGTCGCTATCCCGCCGACGACTGCATTCGGAGAATCCCCTTGAACCAGGCGGCTCCCTCACGCACCAACGCCGCCAAGCGGCGAAAGCTGGAAAGAAAAGAGAACGGGGGTTAGGATGGATAAATGGGGAGGGAGAGGCAAGGGGTCGGAGCAGGATAATGGGGTTGCGAGCGCGGGGTAGGGTATACGGGAAGCTTTCGAGGGAGCGCGGGGAGGGGAGGGGGAAAGACAGAAAGGCCTTGACTCAATGTACTAATATAAACTTTCAAAAACACTCGCGTGGAGTAACAGGAACTGCGAAAACCCCTTTATTGATACTCTGCGACGAATTTGGCTCGTGTAAGGCTTTCGCGATTTCGGTCAACCCTCCCTTTTACGGAGAGCGTGGCCCATTTAATTGCGGCGGAAGTGAGTTTTCGAAAACTGCGAAAGAAATATCGCCGCTTCTTGCACCGAACTGCACTCCGAGGCACTAAAAAGACTCCAGCCACCGCACTTTTAAAGCATCGGATGGAGTTGAATCAATGCGAAGCTCATTAAGCGTTCGTTCCGAAGAAAGAATTAATGCATGAAATGTCGTTTCAGGATGAACAACATTGCTTTCTTGAGAAAAAACAAATCGTAATCTTAATCGAAGCGATCAAGATTTTAAAATTTGTATGGTTCCTAAAACTTATATAATACAGATTAAATGATTGCCGTCGTTTTGCAAAATTTAACATTTAGTCCTTAAGTAAACTAATAAAATATTATATGCACTTAGATATTTATGACAATGACGTTCGCCAAGATTCTCAAGGAAAACAATCAGTCATTAAATAGTATATCACTACTACAGTACAGTACTACAGTAGAGAGTAAGAAAAACAAAAACTAAGAAATGATTGAGATCAAATTCTTCAATTTTGAATTACCTCGAGTGCAAATCCACTAACTCAAGCTAATGGAGCAAATATGAATGCTACCTGAAATTTTTAACCACTGAATCTCTCGAGGCATGGATAAAGATATAAAAACAAGAACTTGCCAGCTGATTACAACGCTTCTTCCATATTTCGAATGATTTCTCTTTGTGTAAAAGTAAAAAATCCTAAAAATACCAAATAGACAGCCAAGTGTGAATCGAATTTCGATAATGGTAACAGGATATTTTACTATATAATTAACTCGGTATTACAAGTATTAGGCTAGAATAGTTTCATAATTCCTCAAATCAAACTAGTCCATTGAAATTGTTTAACAATTTTTGTATTGATCAATCAATCAGTTTTTATTTTGATCTCGGAGCAAGTTTTAAATATAATATAATGCTTAAAAACCTTAGCCACCGACGAAATATGCTCGAGAGATTTATCCAGTACAAAAACAGCAAAATGAAAACAATTTTGTTTTTCATAGATAATTATTTCAAACAAATTATTTCAAGAATTTACTCAAAAATTTATGTCATGCAGCATACAACCGAATCATAAAGTGAATTTTCTTTTAATTGACTCATACTTTACAAGAATTATTTAAAATCTATAATGCTTTAGTATTAACACTAGAACCGCCGATGGGACTTTTTTGTCCAATTTCAAAATTCAAGTTTCTCCCGGCACTCGAATTTTCCTCGGAAGTATTTGAAAATTTCTGGCTTTTAATCATTTTGGACCAAGACCACCCTGCCAAAATTTCTCTCATATCAGATCAGCAGTTTTTGAGAAAATTTACCTAAAACCGCCACCGGGACATTTTTGTCCCCTATGGTAAAACACCTAAGCTCTAGGAGTATTTCGGGCTAAGTTGCAGCTCACTCGACTTAGTTTACTATGTTTAGGCGTTCTATGAGTCTGAAATGTCCTCCTGCCCTTCCCCTCCCCCATCCACCCTCAAGCCACGTGATTAGGCGTCTACCGTGCACTTCGGGACTTGCGATAACTTCTTCACATCACTTTCTTTAGCAGAATATTTGAAGGCACATGGAACGAGCTTAGTTGGAACAATCAACAAAAGGGAAATACCTGAATGTATGAAGAAAGCCGGCGAAACGCTTTACAAAACCGTGGCTTTCAAAAACGATGACATTACAGTCACTGTGTATCAGCGAAAGAAGAATAAGAATGTGATGGTATTGAGTTCGTTACACCCACATGTGCAAACTGGAACAGACGCAAAGTTGAAGCCTGAGACTGTCCGCTTTTATAATGAAACCAAATACGGAGTAGGCGTGGTAGATCAAATGACCCGCAATTACTCAGTGAAAGCTGGGAGCCGGAGGTGGCCTATTCACGCCTACAATATTTTAGATTTGGCAGCAATCAATGCTTGGGTCTTATACAAAGCAGTTACAAAAAAGAAAATTTCAAGGCGAGATTTCATTCTTCAACTCGGAGAGGAACTTGCCAAAGAGTACACTGAACGCAGGAGGCACAACCCAGCTCAAGTGGACCCTCCGAAACAAGCAGGTCCTGTCGACGCTGCCAAGTGCGAGAAAATTGCAACGAGGGAAAAAGTGCATATAAATGTGCAGCATGTAACAAAACTGTGTGCAAAAAATGTACTGTTACAGTGTCGTACGTTTGTGCATCATGCAAACCCGACTCAGATGATAAAAATGATAATTAGAGTTACTTACCATGAGTGTACCTGGTAATTTTAGTTGACTTTTGATCTTGCCTGTATTTTTTGATCATTGTAACAATCATTAGATTACTTTATACTTTTTCTAACCATTACTTACCCGATTTCCAATAATGTTAATTTTTACTTCAATATTTTTTATCTTCATTTTACAGTGTGTATCAAGGAAAGAAGACTAAGAGCTTTACTTACATGTACAGTTTTATTTTTACGCTGGAGGTTTTTTTAATTCGTTGTTCATGGCCGAAGTTGAATGTAAGGTTTATGTATCTCACCGATGTGTACTTAAAAGTGCGATATATTGCTTTAAGAAGTTGGGCTATGGTGATTACAAATATAATTTTTATTCATCCAAAATTACCAATCCATGCATTGTTAATGTAATAACTTTTAAGTTTGATGATACACTGTCGTATTTCAATAAAGTATGGCTTATATCAGGAAAAAGGCATAACCAACTAATTTTTCAGCCATTCACAACAAAAAAAAGAATCTACGCCAAAAAGAGTAACTAAACCATATGGGCCATTTTTGTCCCACTGGCGGTTCTAGGGTGTACGAGAAGTCCGGCGGTTCTAGTGTTAAACGACTTCAACACTAATCCCGCTTGAGAATAGAATTTGCCAATATTCTGCTTTTATAAATATATGTTACATAAATAACCTCTGGAATGGAGGAAAAATGTTTTCTATGAATATATTAACGGTTATTCTTTGTGTAACATGACAAATTTACAAAACAAACGAATTGTGCAATGATGAATAATATCTCCAATGCAAGCTATATATATTTGTTCAGTGCAAATTATTCGTAAATATTGCTGAAGATTTCATAAACCTCTACTGAAGTAGATATAGAATCATACCTTGAACTCGCAATCGCTGCGATATCATTTAAATTAAGGACTGATTAAATTTTTGAAGGGATTCTATATATTTAAGGTAGGGTATATAATGTATGGAATTTATTTGGTTTAACTGCATGTATCATGGCAAATATGTTTACTGTAGACATTTCATATATTTATTAGGTGCTTTCATATAAAAATTATTCATAAAGCATTGCTCAGCGAATTCCTGTTTAACGAGATGTACCTTTTTTTAATTTCATCATAAAAACCGAAGAGCAATTAAAACATAATATCTATAACCGACGACAGCAGCATCGGATATTATATTGATGCATGCGTACTGATGTTAAAATACACTTCACAATTACGTTAGTAGAGGATTTTGAATAATGGCATATATATCACTTCCGCTAAGACAATTCGTCATTGCGAAACGTCCATGAACGGAAATTTGAAGAGGTGAATGCATTTAGGGAGTTCCATGACTAGTCACCGCAAATTGTAAGACGGTTTCTTCCTTGTGGGCAGCAAGGGAAAGTGAAGGAGAGAGAGAGGGAGGAGAGGAGAGAGGGAGGAGAGTGAGAGAAGAGGAAAGCGGGTGAGGAGAGAGGGTCCGAGGAGAAAGGTAGGAGAGGAGAGAGAAAGGGAGGAGTGGAGAGGGAAAGGGAGGAGAGGAGAGAGAGAGGGAGAAGAAGAGAGAGGATGAGGAGAGAGAGGATGAGGAGAGAGATGGGGAAGAAGAGGGGAGAAATGGAGGGAACGAGGAGAGGGGAGGTAGGGGAATGAGGGAGATAAAAGGTATAGGAGTGACGGAGATAAGAGGGAGAGGAGAGAGGAATGGGCAGAGAGGTAGGGAGAAAGGCATAGAGAGGGAGAGAAAGAGATGGGTGAGGTAGGAATTAAGAGAGCATAAACCCGTGCCCAGTAAATTTTCGGACACCTCCGAACCACCCTGATACAACCCATAAACAAAACCTACTTCCTACTCTTCACCTTTTTTATCCGAAACCCCCTTCGACCTCCTGACAATACCAGCATTCTGGTGCTTCTAGCCCACAGCTACGCAACCTCCACCCCCTAAAACATCCCTTTCGGGAGTCCTCAACGTGCCCTCATCAGCCTACTCCCACGATTCCCGCCCCCGCATCCCCCCTACCGCATTCACCCTCCACGAAATTGTCCGTACGCCCCATACAACACCGCCCACACACACACACACACACGACCGTCTTTTCCGTCCGAAGCGATGTAACTCTCGCCCTTTCGGAAACCTTCTGAGTGTGACTGCGTCAGAGAGGGTTAGAGGAAGAAGCGGTTAAAAGGGGTGTGGGCACACCTGCCTTCCCCTCATATACCCCCTCTTTACCCGCTCGCACCCCAACGGCCACCTTCTCTAGAAGACCCACAGCTCTCCGGTCCGAAGGGAACCGAGGTAGCGGAACACTTGACTCCAAAGGACAGTTCCGCATTTCTGTCCGTGTGCTGCGGGTTGCGTTCATCAGATGGCGGCGAGGGAGGGAGAGGAGAGGGAGAGAGGGAGAGGAGAAGGCTAGCGGTGCGAAGGTGGAGGGAGAAAGGACCCTTCATGACTAAGGGACTGGATGCTCAGAACGTGTGTTCTCTCTCACGCCACCCCCTCCCACCATTCCCTCTTCCTCCTCCCTCTATCCCTTTCTCTTCCCGCGTCCTAATCTTCCACTTCTTATCCCTCTCTTAAAACTCCCTCAAACCTCCTCAAGAACGTATCCTACGTCACAGGATTTTTGTTTTTATTCCCCTCCAACACTCTCCCTTTGCATCTTAAACGGTTCCTTTAAAGTAGTCGGATTGGAAGCCATTCATTCTTTCCTCACAGTCTCCTCTCGGATTTCGTTCATTGATTTCGATTGTATTAAACGAGTTGTATTTTTTTCGAGAGGAATTCATTCGACAAAAATATTATCGATCCTGCGTCAAACGCCTTTGTCGCGCGGCACCTCATGAAAAACGTTGCACGAAAAGGTAGGTCCTACAAAATGTATGCAACAATTTTTTATAACGAATGAAATAATTGAAAGAAGATATCCGCGGTCAGGAAACGTTAAATTATAAAATTACAGTTTTATTAAAAACTACGTAACTTTTCCTGAAAAGTTAAGAACTAAAGGATCATTTATAAAAAGCTCTATTTAAAAAAATGATTGGAAAATAACAATATAATCCACTGAGGTTGTAATGAAACACTGCAAAAACAACTCGTTTCGAAGTTTCCCGTATTTATTTGCATGGGCTTATATGCGTACGCAAACACATTCATGTGGGTATCTAAAGCTTTATATGCTTTGAAAACTAATATTGTCCCATATACTTGACCTGACCTTAATGTTCGAAGCGCTATAGCCATAAAATAGAATGAGTCACTGTGATTACACATTGTTTTCCGGAAAAATCACATTTTCATGCATATAAAAACTTTTATAATCTACATTTAAGTATTTCAATTAATTTATGAAATAATGCCGATTCAGATATATAGAGTGGTGTACTGTAATCAGGCACTGACAATGGCAGTCTGGCTTTAGCGTTAAAATTGAGTTTATTTGTTAACTAATTTCAGATTCGGAGAGGTCCTTGAAAAATAGGGCGAATTTTAAATCATATATTATAGAAAGCAATCAAAACCAACAAATAAAGTCAGAGCATTGTTCGAGCAATGTAAACGCGCTGCATATTGCTTTAGGTTCAATAAAAAATAGAACTAGACCGGTCGGATCACAGCACTGAAACGGAACGAGAAAGATATATTTTTAAAAAAACGCATTTCGGTTCATCCGCGGAATATTTCGAAAACGCTATAAATTTCTCATCTGAGGACAGGGATGGCAGACATCAGCGAAGGGAGATAAATCATTTTATTAACGGAGCTAAGATTGTACGCGATACGGGCCTTTTGTGGCGAATTGATAGTTTATGGAAACCGGTCTCCAAGATGGCGTGTTCGATAGTTGACGTTCCAGTTTTATGAAAATCTGAAAAATTGTTCGGTTTTTAGGTTTTTTATTCAGTGACCTGGTACCAAGAAATGACATCGACAAAAACTTCACTCCAGGGACATCATCTTCCTTTTCTTCCCAAAACCCTCGACGCAAGCATGTCTCAATATCTTCCAATATGAAATATTTATGACGTATTCACTATCATCTGTGTATTTGTAGTTGATTTTTATGTACCATAATTGTAAGATTAATTAAAATTCAATGATATTTAGTGAACGGATGTCATGAAAGCCCATTTAACCTTTTTAACAATAAAATGCATATTTTTTGCAAAACCTGTTTTAAAATGTATAGTTCATAGGACGTTGATAGTTTCGGTACTATAAGTTAACTTGGCGCGGGTTTTCCGTTTAAAACGTCCAGGTGACATGTGAAGATATAAAATGGCAGAGGAACATTTCCTAGTGCGAGACGAGATAAGAAGTAGGCCGTCCTGGGAACGGCTTTTCCTAATATTTGATCTTTTATGAACTTTTACTTTGTGATTACTGAATGGAGATTTGGTGTTTTGCTATATCAGAATGGATGCTATCGCTTCTGAACTCCTTTTTCGATGTCAGAATGAAAATTGAAAATACAAATTCAGTCCAAATATACGATACTCTATTGTGTATGATTAAAGAAAATTCCAACATATCGGAACCATTACTTCATGGTATTAGCGCGCAAAAAGAAATTTAGATTTGGATGTCATTCTACGTACTTAAAGCAGAGTTATAGGAAAGTTCTTATACCGTTGCAGCTTCTATAATTTTTAATGGATTAAAAAATTCGAATAGGAACGACAAATTTAAATGTGTGTAACGATTACAAATTGAATTGGGATGAATATTATGAATTTATAATCTCATTGGAGCATTTCCTTAGGGGTATAAAAAGATTCAAAAGAGAAATGAACATCATTCTAAAGGGATTTAATCTACTCACACGACGAAAATGAACACTTTTTTCAGAACTTTTAATACATCAATTGATTTTAGTTTACTATCACATTTCGTTGCGCTGAGACAATATTTCGGTGAAACTTTTATAAAAAATTGTTAATTTAACGCTTAATTAAACCGAATTTTACTAAAAATTGAAGAAAAATAATTGAATACGTGTAAATGTATGTGTGCATGACTTACTCTTCTGATATGATTAAAAGAAAAATTGTTTCTCTTTGTACTCTCAAAATCACACAAATATGAGGGCAAACTAATAAAAACGCCGAAGGTTAAATGCCACATATTTTCCGATAAACGTAAAATATAAGATGGAAAAAATTAGATATCTTTTTATATCTTAGTTTGCCCTTCCTTTATATCTGACTCGAGTTTAACCTTCGTTTTTATCCGAAAATGTGGCAGTATTCAGAAAAACGGCGAAATTCTAACGTGGTTTCGCTTCCTGCGAAATAGCAGAGAGGTTAAAAAGAAGTCTATTTCAAAAGGATTTAAGGCGTGGGAAATCTTATTCATTAGGAGATCTATTACAACTTAATAATAACACATCCGTATTATTTTCAGATATCAAAGGTCGAAAAAGCAATATGACGCGCCCAAAAATTCCACCGCTTCTCTATAAGTAATGGATCATTAATTCCACCGTAATGAAATAACGTCGTCGAAATCATCTCAAAAACAGATCACTAAACGGAATAAATAAACAAACATTCAAAGGTGAAAGATCGAGAAAATCCTCGCAGACTATCCTTCCTTTGACAGATACGGTTCAGAGGAAGACGGCGGAATTATGCCGACTCCGGCTCCCTCATCAATGTGAGCGGCAAAGGAAGACAACTTAAAAATCGCTTACGTCAGTAAATAATCCTTTAAAGGTCCCTAATGATATCTGATTGTTGTCATGGCGACTACGATAAATTGGATTGAAAATTAGAGACATCGGCATTCTAGAAGCTACGGTATACGGGATAACTCATTGGCACATACGCCCGCGTCCTTTAATTTCTCCGAAAACTTGAGTGTTTCGCCTATCTTCCAAGATTATACGTTATATGCTTTCGCGACTGAAAAGAGATGAATCTTTTTGGTGGAATATGGCTAAAAGTTTTTAGTAAAGAAGGAAATTACCAGATTTTCCACAAATGCCGGATCCGTTTCACTGTTAAAACAATTTTGCATGGGAAACTGAATTTAACAAATGAGGTCTGAGAGGAATAAAAATTATCTTCAATTTCAGTACATGCGGTTGAAATAGTTTACGCTGATCGGCAAGGTAAAATATGAAACTCCAAATATGTGGTTTCGGTGGAATCAAATTGTTTGCTCTTTGGAGTTTAAGGAAAGGTATAATAAATTGATTAAATCATCTTAATATTTAAATAGCAATCCGTTTGTTTGCGCGTCCAACCATTCAATGTAAATCTTGCAAAATTAAATTCGAATTAGTTGACCTACAATCTTCGGATAGGGACCATTTTAAAGAAAAATAAACAAAGATTCTTATTTTTGTCGTCAAATTTTGCCTTCGGCTCGAAATCGTTCTAATTTTGCTTAAGAATTCAAAATTACATCCAAGTATTGCGTTTTTAGTGAAAGGTTCCCTTGGCGACAAAATAGATTGTTGAACTCGAGATCCTCATTGTTATATGGCTTTTTATATTCATATGTATGTACTAGTAGCTGGTGCTTGCATTCTGCAAGCATCTCATCTCACCCTGAAGAACATATTAAATTTTCAGAGGGATATTTCATCATTAGAAATATTTTTTTAACTCTAAAGATTTCACCTCCCCAGTGAGTTTCGTTTTTCCCTTATGTAAAAATAATATATTAAAATAATCCCAAAACTTTGCAATTTTAAGAATTTTATACTTTCTTCATTATGGGGTACTAATGCTACACATTTCTGCCAAATTTTAAAGTTGTAGCACTCCTAGAAGTGAAATATAATTTTTCTAATTGTTTAAATTTTAAACATTTTTAATGGCCGCCGCAATATATTTATGGAGAGATTCAAATGTTTATTTGTGCAAATGCTCTACTTGGTAAATTGCTTGAAAATTTAAGCATCCTAGCTCATCCCGTAGTACTTAAAGAGTTATCTATTTGTTTAAATTTTAAGAATTTTTAACTGCCAAACAAATTAAAATATCAAAATTTCTATAATCCTTATTTCGTTTTTTTTAATCATACCTCTAAAAAAAATTTCAGCTCCGTAGCACTTTCGAAAATACATAAACCTTGAAATTTTGTTTAAACATTTGCGAATTTTTAGCGGCCGCATTGTTGCATTTCTTCAAGATTTTCGTTTTTTCTAGACGGTTTTGTACAAAATCCTATCTAGGAAAAAATTTAAAATCTCCAGCTCATCTGGAAGTGCCTAAACATTAGTATCCTCCTATATGTATGTTATATCCTCCTCCTCCTCTGTAAGAAACGTCTATATATAATGATGTGTGGGCTTAATAAGAAGTAATATATCATTCCTAAGGCAGATGTAATGTTTACGTGGAATTTAGACGAATCGTTATAATTCTATCCTGAATATTTAGAATTTAAAACTAATTTTTTTACGTTTAATGAATATTAACGAATATTTCCGAAATATATATATTCGAAAACAAATCTAATTACTACATTTCTTATAGTAATTTTAAAGGTATTTACGTTAAGAAGTAAAGGTATTACTCAATTTTGTGGCTTAATTATCAAAATTGGATACATAATGTTGACATGTTCGAGATCAAAATAGATGTTTTTAAGTATGCATACACACACTAGCCGCGTTTTACCTAATGATATACAAAGAAAAATCCAAGGGCGTCCGCTCGATGGAGCAAAGGGGGGGTGGGGGGAGGGTGCACTTTCCCCTCCCTGGAAATGTTGAAATTTTTTTGCAATTTGAAATACGAGGGTTTTTACTTTAGAGACATCTAAACCAATTTAATATCATTTTAAAGTTATTTAAATTTAAATTGCACCCAGGGGAGATGAAAATGAAGAACAGGTCGAAATTAATTAATTTCCTTTATCAAAGAAAATCACATTGGCTTGCAAAAATAACAATTACGTCCCATTTTCACTGACCAAAATATTAGATAAATATAAATTTTTACCATGCTTTCAAATCAGCAACGTAAATTGCTCTACTTTTACCTGCAACAACGTGTACCATCAAGTGATCATTTATATACTTCCTAAGAGTGAAAACTATACTTTAAAACTGATGAAGATAGACTTAGTGGACTGTGAATGTTAAGTGTTCACAGTAAAATAATTTTGAAGAAATATTTTATCGAACGAGTAATAGACGTTTATGGGGAAAAACAAGGAGGCTTCTGTTTGTCTTTTCAAATGAATAAATATTCTTATATCTCGTATTTTTTAATATAAAAATGTTATCAATAACGCTGATACAATAACCAATTTTTTTGCGAATTTTTCTCATGGGTTTCGCTAGTTTAAAATAATTTCTCTCAGGGATCGGCAACATTTTACCGTGGTGAATATCCATAATCTGAGACACTTCGCGCGTGCCATCTTTAAATTCTTTTTTTCCATAAGGCTTACGGAACGCGATCCTTAGATTATCAGGCATTGCTAATATGATGCGTTATAATAAAAATAAGAAACGCAATTGTAATGAAAGTAAAATCGGTTTTAAAAAAAACAAACATTTTTTCGAATTTTTTCTGAAATATCGTGTAATGCAAAAATCTATTTGCGTGCCACATTTTTATAGGCCACAAGTTGCCGACTCCCGATCTAGAATCATCTGTATTTCTCTTACTCCGTTTGCAACAACTTCCACCACGCGCCACCAGACCGCGTCACTGAAGCACCCATGCCGATATTAATCGTTTATATTTCAAAAATGGTAAGAGATGATGGTACGAAATTTTCCAGGATTGCTTGATCCACATATAAGAAGCGATTGACGAATCAACATTTGGAAAAACGATCCGGGTTCGACTCAAGGGAATTACACGTAAAAATGGACTTTTCGACGCGCACGTTCTTCTTCTTTCGGAAATTAAATTAGAATCATTTGACCTTCTATCTTCGGATCTAGACCATTTTGAAGAAATCGTTTTCATTTTTCTTACTCTATTCGACTTTTTTCGCCTTCAGCTGGAAATTTCTCATATTAATCGTTTGATTGGCATATTTGGAAAAATCTTGGCATTTAAACGGAATGTTGCCTTGCCGACCAACTACATTGTTAAACCTCGAAATCCCATGGTTACTTCTATTCACATAGGTTTAAGCGTGATTTGAATGTTTTTATTATGAGAAGGAGAGAAATACGGAAGGAAGAGGAAATAGTTTTCATAGCAATCAATGTAAACAATATTCGTTGCGTTATTTACAAGAAGAAATACCTAAAAATCTGAAATACTATGCAAAGAGATTAAAAATCGTAACAATGAGCTAAATTCAATGTTATTGAAGTAGAAACGGTATGAAAATCTGAGGAACGTGCTTGACGTTTTAATGAACAAACCGAGCAAGTAAAATCTTTATCGGGTGAAAGATAGGTTACGGGTGTTAGGTAGAAGAATGGAAGACTTGAGGACGGTTTTGAAAATAGGGAGGGAAAGAGAGGTTTAAAAGAATCATAAAAATAATAATAAAAGTTTATGTTGTCCCTCCGTTGGTCTGAATGTCAAGCTAATAAAAAACTTATAACTCAATCAAGGATGTAGATAGAAAATTAAAAATTTTCTATTAAAATATAAAAATGCTTATCCGAATGAAAATTCAAGAAAAAATCCAGAGTTCAACTCCAGGGTTATATTTCCATTCTTTGAAAGATAACACTAAAAAATCGACTTTTTGTCTAGCAGGCTGTTCTTCTTTTATGGAATTAAAATTGGAAAAACCTAACCGATCATCCGATTTCAACTATTTTAAAGAAAAATTAATCAAGTCACTTATTTTTTTCCGAAATCGCTCATTTGTTTATTTTGACAACCGACTGCTCTGAGAAACAAAATCAATACGAATAATGAATGTCAATATAAATTATTTAAAGTTAAACATTGTAATTCCGCTATTTTATATATATGAACCCGTCATTTGTGACGGGCAATTGCGCTAGTAATATGTAAAAACGCAAGAATAACTACGATTTAATCCACAAATTAAAATTGTCAATTCGGAACTAATGATTTATAAATCTGATCGATTCAAATTAATTTAAAGAAACTAATAAATCAAGATTAAAAATAACTACAAGTTAAAAAGCCAAGATGTAATGCACGAATTATGACTAGATTTTTTTTTTAATTTAGTGCACTTTATTTGCCTATATTGTCTTTATTTAAACGTATATTCTGTGAATATCATGCAAGAGATTGTTGTAAAGAATGAATATCCAATTGCTACGTTTTTCAAAGGTGAAAGAGATACCTATCGTTGTGAAATTAAAGCCCATGCCCAGTAAAAAAAACCCTCTCTGCAAAGAATGCATAAATGAGCCTGATCCAATAGCATCAAGTATTGGTGTGATTAAGCGATAACGGTAGTTTGTTTTGGGGAGTCCAATGTGCTGATACCTGCAAAATCCTACTCTCACAAACAAAAAAATTACAGTCACAATAATCCGCCACGTCGATTCGATTCTCAAACGCAGAGGAAAAAATCTCCGCGGTTTCCGCCATCGGGAAAATGCGGCCAATAATGGCGGAGGACACGTAAATCTGGGTGAACTCGCAAATAAAAACATCCACACGTCCCACCCCCGAAGAAATTAATTTAAGCAAATTTTCGAAAGCACGAAAGAGACCTCGTACCTTTTCCCCTTGACACGACCTCGGGAAATCCAGCCGCTTTTAATAGGTTTAGTTCCGGGACGGCGGCATTTTGTATTAATTGGCATCGCCTGAAAACCAGCCGACGCTTTTCGTTCGGGAGAGCTCTTGACGGGCTCAAGGTCTCCCTCCAATTCTGAGTTGTTTGACCTTCCCCCGGTACCTCCGCCCCCCCCCCCCCCACACGCCCTTCCCTCCCAATTCTTCCCCACCCCCGACGTCACGTACAATACCCAATTTATGGCGTAATATGCGACTAGGTGGCATTGCGTGACTGCTCTTTATTTAAGTAACAGGTTTAAAACCGTATCAACCTCGCCGGGATGAGTACGTGACTTCCGCAATTGCCAGTAATTTTTGCCCGAGGACGGAAAGTGCGAGACCGGGACTTAACCGAAATTGTAATTATAGAGCCAGGAGAGGAGAGGTTGTCGATTAGAATTTTGAAACTGCTTATCTAAAAGTAACGGAATTATCACTCGGCACAGTAAAACGAGTGTTTACGCGAACGTCCGCCGAACTTCGAAATCAATTCGCAGATTGCAAATACGAAACATTTGCCCGAAAAGGAGAAGCCTCGAAAACTTAATCATGGGAACCTTTTCCTCCAATTTTCAATCAAGTTCTGCAAACAAATTGCTAGCAACTTCTTCAAAGATGATATACTCAATTGAAATGAAGTTGAACGCGACCTCTGCTCTAATCCGTCTGCTTACGAGTTGAGGTGACTCAAAGGGATTTCTGCAGAAAGTTCTACCAATATCGAGTTAATAACTTAACGTCAAAATATGTGACAGTGCGGAGAGTAAGTAAAATGTTCATCAGAACCTGCTTGTCATTTTAGATAATGGATTCAGCTCTCGGTAGGCAAATATAAAAAATAAACAATGAAATAAAAGTTACGTCTAATTAATTCCTATAATAAAAAAATAAATAAAATGTTGGATGTATTAATGTAATTAAAAATACGTCACTTGATTCGTTTACAGTAATTACCTGCAGAAAGAAATATAGCAGTTAAATGTAAATTACGGAAGTTCGGTATTCTGGATTAAATATAATTTAACTAGTGTTGACAGCCCATCAAAACGAGTATATGTGAATTACGTACTAAGTTAAAATAAAATTAAAATAAGAAATTAATGAAACCAACTGTTATATTCGGTAAAAAGTAGACAATAAAGAGAGAATTGAATGTTCAAGAGAGTAAAAATAACTCTTCATTCGTAGTTGTGAATGTTTCGGAGGGCCCCATTAGAAGTAAAAAGAGCTTCGGAGAGCCGGATGAGTGTTTACGTTAGAAGTCACCAAGGAATTCTGTGGTCTCAAATTAGCGAAAATCAAGTCTAAATAAATTACTCGTGTTAAAGCTCCATCGGGAAAGTCTTTCAGACGATAATTATAAAGAAAAATATGAAATTGTCCATATCATATTTTACCGATCACCTTTTCATCATAGCTTCGCGGGCCACATTGAGTGCACTTGAGGACCTCATTTGGCCCGAGGGCCACAGGTTGGGGACCTCTGGTCTAGAGCATGGCATTTTCATTAATCTTACTTTGCCGATGGTAAAGTAGTATTAGTGAAGATTTATTAGACAAACATTACGCTGCACACATTTTATATGTAAAATTTTTAAACAGGAGAAAACATTTGCTGGTAAGCGGTTTACTTATTCTCCCATTTAATTCCGTTTACCGTGACGTAGATTCAACGACTTATTTTAGGATACAAATTACAGGGGAAAGGAGGGAAAACATTTCGTATTTTACCAGGAATCGAATCAAGATTTTTACGCTTGGAGAGAATCTGATCCTACATATCCATGCATTTAACGGTTCTAGGGAATTTATTCGACAGCATTTGTTCAAATGAATGAACATGAATTTGTTCGACAAATTATACTTAAAAAAGCGGTGTCGTATTCTCACTTAAGACCATTTGATTGTACATTTCTATAAATACACAAGCAGAATAGTAAAAGAAACACACAATTCACTGTTTCGAGATATGTAACGTTTGTCGCAGGATCAAGAACAAAATGTTCCTGGAAGAATTATTTTGCCTTCCCACTCATAAATACTAAACCTTTTATGGGCAAAGCAATGCAAAGGGTAGAATTTTTGAGTCTTAAGAGGGCACGAAATGACACGACCCGGAGCGGTGGTCAGTCCTCCTCCACCTCCTACTAAAACCCATTACTCCGGGTTTTCCCAGCGTGCCAGACGGGAGAGTGCCTTCAAACAATAGAGGTATACTTCGTACCGTACATGAGGAATAGAATGGCAAACAAATCAAATCCCGAACCAGAGGACCGTAGTGATTATTCCTTCCGCCTTTCACAGTTTCAATTTACATTTTATGATACAAAACTTACTGGAAGAAATCCTTTCTGTCCGCGTCTCGCAGGTTCCGCGTTACATACGGGCATTCATATGAAGTATGGTATCATTATGCAGTACGTGTTTTAGATTTCCGGCTTTGGTAGGTTTCCGCCTTATACAGATTCCGTCTTTCACATGTTTCACTGCATGAGAAAATCCAAACCAGGCGCTTCTTATGTCTCATCCCGGGTCCCGGACATAATGGTCCCGGACAAAACGGCCCCGGACAAAACGGCCCCGGACATAATGTCCACAAACGCAAACTAGGACAAAATGTCCCCAGGCAAAAGAATAAGTATTAATTATTCCCTATCCGATGTTGTTATGTTGTTCATAATCAGTCAGATGATTAATTAGAACGCTCTTAACAAATTTTCTGTATTTATTTCGGGCTAAGCTCTCAAATTACCCGGCAATGCGATTTCCGGTCTTCTTTTGTTGTTTTGGGAAATTTCAACTTTGCGCGAATTCACCAGGTTGGGTAAGTTGGTTGCAGTGTTTTGGTTCTTCCTCAAAGGGACATTTTGCTTGACCAAGAATCATTTCAGAAAAAATATTTTGATTGATATTATTTTTTGCGCGAAATCACCGGTTTGGGTAAGTTGGTTGAAGTGTTTTGATTCTTCCAATCTCCTGATAAGCGTTTCAAATCCAAGCAGAAAACAACAAAAGAAGATCGAAAATCGGACCGGGGAAATCGGACGGGTAATTCGAGACTTGTTCTTTATTTCTTTCTGAAAAAGTTAATTAGCAACATTGTCCTCCATAAAGACGTTTTTACACATCACGTGATTTAATTAACAACCCGACTAGGTAGAAGATTGAAATTTGGCAGGAATACATAAATCGTGGTTGGATTGGGTTCCGTAGGGACATATTGTCCTAGTTTGCGTTTAGGGAAATTATGTCCGGGGCCGTTTTGTCCGGGACGTTTTGTCCGGGAATGTTTTGTCCACGGCCGTTTTGTCCTACATCCCTCATCCCTGGCCAATCACATAAGATAAACTGCATTGTCTGTATGAAATATGAGCCACTTGTTCATAGCATGTCTATTTACACTCTCTGTAAGCAAAACATCGGTCGTGAGCTCATAGCTCTTGGATTAAAATATTCAACCATGTCCCTCAGATAATGACTACGTCCGAATTGAGGGAGAGAGTGCTATGGGAGAAAATAGACGCCTTAAGAAGAATAAAAGGTTCCTATTGTTAAATTCATAGAAGGCGAGCGTCCAGAGAATGGTGAAAACAAACGAGTTGAGTTTGTTGATTGGAAGAGACGGGTGATATCTCGCCATTTTCGTAAAAACGCATCGAACAGAATAAATAGCCGTGATCAAACGGTGGGCTATATTCTGTTCACAACAGACACAAAAAATCAATGTGTATAAAAAACGTAATAATAACGCCGAGAATAGCTCCAGATAATTGAAGAATCAGACCGCAAAACAAACGAAGTTGTGAGACTGTGAAAATATATAAACTGCTAGAGATTGTACTGCTACGTCATTATAAACTTATCACAAATGTGGTCACACAAACAGACATCCTACGGAATTTACGCTGAAAAATGTATCATAATTTAAAACGTAAAAATTTCTTGAGAATCTCGAGAAAATTTTTTCAAGACTCGAGATTCTCGAATTTTGGAGAAAAAAATTTCTCGAGAAATGAGAATTTGAAAGAAATGGAGAATTCGAGACGAAAATTCTCGAGCACAATCACTACTTCAAACAAATCGGACAACAATTAGACCACTTTACTTGAAGACTTACATGTCGTTTACAGTGTTCCTCTGTTTCAACTCGGGAACCGCTGGACGTATTTTGATAAAATTTGGTATTGGGGAGTTTTAATAAAATTAGTCGATTCCAATTTTTGTTAAAATTGGAAAATTACGATCACTTTACATGAAGACCTACATGTACCTTACAATGTTCTTCTGTTTCAACTAGGGAACAGCGGGATTTTGATGAAATTTGGTATTAAGAAGTTTTTTTTTAATTGGTCGACCGATTCCAATTTCGGTTAAAATCGGAGAATAATAACGACAACTTTACATAAGGACTTATATGTATTTTGCAACGTACCTCGCTAGCTTTTATTTAAATACTCATCTTAGCGAAAAATTATGAGAACATTGTGAAATCCCAAAGAGCGCATTTGGAAACTCTGTCCAATCTTGTTTGTGTACCATCCGGTTTTTTTAATTCAATCTTTGGAAGTAATCAAATTAACCGTTCTCGGGAGCAGCTATTTTCAAATTACATTATAAGTTTCTTATTTAATTTAGGAGTTTATTAGACAATTACCAATCGCAATTCAATAAATAATATAATTACTTCGATTCAAAAGTATTACATAAAATGTTTCGTACTTAAAGTTTATCAGGTACATTTACCTTTAAAATATCATCAATTAATTCAATAAATTTGCTTAAAAGTTAACAGTTTTTAGAAACTCTGAAATACCATATGTTGATATCGAAGTCATGATTACTCAAATTATATCAATTCCATTTTTAAGCTCTCATTTTTAGGCGTTCTTTGCACAAAATGCACCGAGTGAACGCATATAGGGGAGATCGTCTCCGTCCGTCCGTGTGTTTCAATTCGGGAACCAATGGACAGATTTAGATGAAATTTGGTATTGGCGAGTTTTACTAAAATCTTTACACCGATTTTAAA
This sequence comes from Tanypteryx hageni, assembly GCA_028673005.1. NCBI lineage: Eukaryota > Metazoa > Arthropoda > Insecta > Odonata > Petaluridae > Tanypteryx > Tanypteryx hageni. Next base: position 76,293,489 of record CM054114.1, on the reverse strand, counting down.
TTTAGAAAAGAATGCAGGAAAAGCAAAAGAAAAGTTGAAAAGTAGAAAGCGAGACAAAGAGAAAAAGACAACCACCAGGATAGGGAGAGTCCTTCTTAGGATCTGCTTACGGTGGTGTGCCTTTGATCTACTTTCACCTTGCTGACAGCAGCGATTTTTGGCCGTGAAAAGGGCCTTTGCTCTTTCGGTCCCTCCGCCACCATGGGGGACAAGGAACCTGCATCGGCGGCCACTTCTCTGGAAGGGGAGTCTACCTCTCACTCCAAGAAAAAGTCGCCGTTCCTCACTATTGAGGACAACTTGAAAAAGAGAGCCCGGCTCTCTGAGACTCATCTCTCCCCGGCCGCAGTTCCGGTTTCCAACCGGTACGACGCGTTGGTGGACGGCGTAGAAGGACCCTCTACTGCGATGGACTTTTCCGCCCCTGCTGCCATGGATGCGGAGCAGACGCCTGCTCCCAAAAATCAGTACGCCCCCCGGCGATACTGGTTTATGAGGTAGTGGACTACCGCCTCTTTCTGGAGGCCATAAAATCATCTGTGGAAGATCTGAACTTCCTCTGCACCAAGACGAAGGACTGCATCAGGGTCAGCGTCCGGAATACGGCGGACTATGTCTCGGTTCTTCAGATGCTCCATGACATGAAGGCGCAGTATAGCTCCTGGCTGCCAGTGGATAAGCGGACGACAAAATTCACCGTCCGTGGGCTTCATCCAAACATGGATGTCACATATATCCAGGAGGGCTTCGAGTTGCTCGGCGCCCCAGTAACCAAGGTCCGAAACATCTTGAAGAACGGCGTCTCCACAGACACCTATGTCGCTTCCTTCCAAGTCAACCCAGAGTGGACGGCGGAGAAGGTGTGCGAGATTCGTCGCCTCGTATACTCAACGGCGCGGATTACTCCGTTCAAGTACCGTCGCCCCCAGATCTGTTACAATTGCAATCGATGGGGGCACGGTTCTCTCTACTGTACTGCGGCGCCCCACCGTTTTAAATGTTCCGGCCCTCACCCCGAAAAGGAATGCAGCTTGAAGGAGACAGATGCCTCTACCTGCTGCAACTGCAAGGGCACACACATCGCAACATCTCGGCTCTGCCCACACTACAAGAAGGCTGACCAGGACGGACAGCACAATCCCCCGGGGAAGCAGCAAGCGGCCAAAAGGAAGAGGAGATCGGGGAAAAAGGGGAAGAAATCCTCCGAAACGGCGCTTAAAACCACAGCCCGCGCTACAGGATCTTCCTCCCTTGGAAGCGCCGCTGCGAAGGCCAGGCCGACTCTCCAAGCACCGCGTCCCCGTCTGGATTTGGACGGGATTTCCAGCCGCTTAGCCATAAAGAGCAGTCTATGGATGGACCACCGGAGAGAAGAGGTTCTTCCCGCCGACAGAATACAGCAGAGAGACATGCTCGCTCTCTCCACCGCGACATTCCTCCCAGTCAGGAATACACATCGCGAAGGAGTGGCAATCCATGGAACAGGACGGTTTCCGAAGAGGCGGGCCAAACTGACTCCATGCAGAGCCTTCTGACAACCCTCGTCACCATCACATCCGCTATCCAGCAGCAGATGCAGGCGCTAGGGCAGGTCATCACTTAACTCACCGGCTATATTCGCGGCCCCTAAGCCCCGACGCTTGAGCCGTCTCATCATCGTCTTATGGAATGCCAATGGGGACATTGCCAGAAAGACGCCGGAACTGCAAAGGTGTCTTCAGTGTCTTCCATAGCACTCATCTCGGAAACCCATCTCCAAGCTGGAAGGAGATGGTCTGTTCCAGGATACAAGGTCTACCGCACAGACAGAGACACCGGGAGAAAGCCTTCCGGTGGAACAGCAATCTTGGCCAGAGAGGATCTGGAGGTGTCCTCCATCCCAACTCCGTTGATGAAGTCCATGGAGAAAACGATGGCCATCCTCGCGCTACCCAATGGACGTCTCCGCCTGGCGTCCTGCTACCTGCCACCTCAGTCGCCCTTTGCTGCCTCTGATTTCGACACAATCTTTTCCTCGGACCTTCCTACGCTGGCGGGCGGGGACTTCAACTCCAAGCACCCTAATTGGAGCTCAAGCGTCTCCAACCCGAAGGGGCAGCAGCTGCGTAAATGGCTGGACAAGGGACGCATCAAGGTGGCGAGCCCACCCGCTTCCATCACGACGGGAAAGGTGATGTCCTTGACATTGCCTTACGCCGATCGCTGACTTCTTCCATCTCGGACTACAGCGTCCCCTGTTTGTCCAGCGACCATAACCCGGTTGTTGTCGGACTGAGAATGCGGCCCTCTACCATACCGCCTGTGCCTTCGCTGGACCTGAAGGCGGCTGACTGGAAGGCTTTCAGACATCGGATTGCTGACTCCATACCGTCGGACCTCCTCCCCCCGACAACGGCGATGGAAGTTATGTCATGGCCCAAGATCTCACCGAGATCATCCACTCGGCTCTCCATGCCTCTACACCAGTCCGGACCAAACATCCTCCGGACTACATGGAGCTTCGGCAGTGGATCCTTAGCGACATCCGGGAAAAGAACAGAGTGAGGAGGAGACTCATGCGCCGTGGCACTCCAGAACTGCGACGTGAGCTCACCCGTATGCAGCATAGACTCCGAGATGACATCCTCGAGTTCCGACAGCAGCGATGAGACACGAAAATGGCGGCTCTTAACGTCTCCGACAGTTCCATATGGGGAATGGCCAAGGCACTTTGGTCCTCCAAGTCCCAGGACTTCGCTCTTCAGAAGGACACAGCACTGGCCTGTTCTGATGAGGAAAAAGCAAATATATATATATATATATATATTCCATTTCGTCCCCGGTCAAAAAATGAAACATTATCGTATTCATTAAAATCGCTATAGTTTGATAATTTGCCCTTATATTCTTCTGTCGGCGTAGAGTCCGCACATGCATTTTTAATACAGCCTTTGTTAACAACATGATCCATACAAGGCGATAAATTTCCCATGTCGACGAATTTACCATGGCGGTAAATTTTCCGTGGCGATGAATTTCTGTCGGTGAAATTTCCGCGGCGTTGAATTGATGGCGATGAATTGATGGCGATGAATTGATGGCGTTGAATTGATGGCGATGAATAGCTGGCGGTGAACTTTCCGGATACCGAATATGACCTTAGTTCTAAGAAAGATATTATTGGAAAGGACTACTAATGCCTTCTCTATAGATTTAGATATCGTGCGACATAGGCGAAATACAGATGATATATATACTAAAAATTAGACCATTTTCTTCGATAAGACTTTGGTTATATCTATGAATGAAATTACTAAAAATGTCGAAGATTTTTGCGTAAGACGAGAATAATTCCCTATTTTAGCATTTTGAAATCAGTAGACGGATTATATTCGACCTACACGAAATAATTATCTCCCCGTGGATTGAAACTCTTTTCGGCGTTTTCGATGGGAAATTCGCTCTGAAACATCACAGAAATTGAGCTCATAAATCTGATTGGCCACGCGGAGTAATCCATATTGGTGTAGGGCCCTAATTTAGGGGAATATTACCCCGTGGAAAAGTTGAGACCTGTGGTTCTTAACTTGGGATCCATGGACTCCCAGGGGTTTCGTGGAGGATCCATGGAAACAAATATATTAATATAATTTCCCTTCAAAACTGACAGGTATACGTGAATCAAATATTAAATTAAAATGAAAACACCTCCCAATTTATCTCCCTCTCTCATTCTCTGTCAAATTTACTGGAGCCTTATGAAAATACATTATGTAGATGGGGTGGGGTTCAATGGGTAATACTGGAGGATCATGAGGACCGTAGGTGCAAAAAGGTTAAGAACCCCTGATTAAGTCTAAGACGGCGTTTCTCAACCGGTGGGACGTGAAGGTTGTCTAGATGGGACGATAATTTTCGAAAAGCATTATTAAAAAACTTTTTCCCAGCAAAATGTTACATTATTTAAGGTTCACAAAACTTTCCATTAACGATTGATATAATAGCAAAATGAATTCGACGTAAATGTCTTGGAAATCTCATAACATCGTGTTAACAGGGTTTCTTCGATAAAATAGTTGGTGGGACACAAGATGCACAAGGTTGATAACTGTTAGTCCAAGAGACCAGAATGGGAAATCGCAGAGTATAAAGAGTTTCGCTTAAAAATAAATAAGAAAGTGCAGATAATTAGTTGTGACGCGAAACTTTAACGCACATGCAGGTACACACGCGTAAAAGACGGGGTCGAGAAAGATAAGTGGTGGCGAGTTCCCCAAGGGACGTAACTAGAGGAGGTACGGAGCAGAATGATGACACCAAAATATAAGAAAAAGGCAAGACCCCCTCTCGCGCTCCATTCCCAAACCCTTTTTCCCTCCATGAATATTTCATCCGCGGAGGAGATGAGACTCAAGCCATCTTATCGCGTTAATTAATTAAGCGTTCATTTTCGGCCGACGAAATAGTTAGATGGAGGAAGGCTCATCATGGTCACGGTCCTTTGCCTCCCTCGTCTTCAGGAATGGAAGTTTTCTATTTTATGTTTAAAGAGAGAAGGCCTTTCGGGGGAGGGGAGGTTTTATTCTTTTGTATATTACGAGGATGATGGCAGGGGATGGGCTGAATTTTTGACGAGACCCAATAAAAGTGGTGACTAAGATGGACGCGTAGATGGCGCGTTCAAAAATTCGTGCACGATGATTACATTTTTATGTCTGGTTATTTTATTCATTGTACACTAATTGCTTTAGTCAGGCGTGCATTGAAAAAGTAACGCGTGAAATATAATTACCTAAGTGGATAATGCATTTACATCAGCTACAATGTAAATATTGTACATAAATCAGACTGCTAGTCAATTTCACCCCACTGAATTTTCTAAATATATTATTAGTATAAAAATAAAAAAGTATATTTTCATTTTCCGTAAACATTTGTTTTCTTTTGGGTATCCCATGACAATAGTTATGAAGAAATTAAGTGAAGGTTCGGTATATAACGATCGCCCGAGACTTTCAACGTGGTTGAATATTTTACAAATATTTTTCAAATGTCTATATCCAACTTTCAAAAGTTTTACTCCATAATCATAAGTAAATTTTATTTTCTTTATAGCCTTCGTAAAATTCAATAGGTTTCACTAGCGATGAAATGGTGAAGTTTGTTTAATTTGTAAAAATTTTATTTCAGATTACTATATGTTATTTTTACTCCAAAAACAGGTGTTCTACTGGCTTTCCTTCTATGCATAGATAAAAACATTTGCTTTGGGCTTCTAACAGAAATCATCGATCAACCGTAATGCAATCTAGGTAATAAAAGCGAGCACTGATAATCAAGTCCGTGGCGAAATATAAGTTTACTCGCAGAAAATTGTTGGTTTCCTTATTTAAACTTAATTATAAAGCCATATAGTACCCGTAAAAATCTACACGATCTTTGACGACTTCTGAATAAAGCGGCAAATTATATGAAGCCCACTGGATTTGGGAGGGAAGAGAAACTCCAAAAAACGCTATAACAGGTCGCGCGACGTTCGGAATATGACGGAAACGACGTGATTCGTTATCGATATTGAACGAGGCTATCAAAATTGTATCACGAACCGCATATTTTCTCGAGGAAAAAATTTCGTCGGGATCTCCATCTGATATCGTAAAAGGCTTCGTAAACGATAATTAAAGCGCTAAAAATCCTGCAAGCGGATCTACCGATTTAAGCCATTCGATCCGAAGCATCGAAAAATTCATTGGCCGAATAACATCAAAACGGAAAATTACTGCCCAACTGTTTCCATTCAATCAGAACCGCGGATTGTTACGCGGAGGGGGAGTGGAAGAGGGGGGATTGGAGGGGCGAAGTAGGGTAAGGAAGGGGGAGCAATCCTATCTTTTGTTCGCCCTGTAAATGGAATCAGTTCCATTTCGCTGGTCTCCCTAATGATCGCTGCTACACGCACACACGAATCGGAGTCCATCTCCCTCACCCCCCCAAACCATCCCCTTTTCCCTCTTACCATTCCCCTCCCCGCCTGTTTTCACATTTTTACTCTCCCATTTTTCGTAGAGAGACGCTTTGCGACGCGCGATTATTTTACACGCCACCTTTCATCGGTGATTGGGACCCAAATCCATCAAGCGTTTAACAAAAACACCTTCTCGCTCTCTCTTTCTCTCCCCCTTCCTCGCCGTACACCAAATAAGCCAGCATTTTCAACCCCTCCGTCGTTCTATCCTCGTCCCTTATGCGAAAGCTAACCATCCGGAAAACAAACGACTTATGGGTCCCGGAGAATGTATAAAAGCACATCAATGCGGTCCCTGTTCTGCATGCGTACCCGTACGCATTCACATGCACAAGGACTCCCAAAACTTATCCAACGAATATATTTCTCCCTCGATCTCTGTGTTAGAGATCGAGGGAGAAATATATTCGCACGCGCGCACAGACACACTATATCTCTCTCGTTCCAGTCTTGGAAATGACACCGTTAAACATGGACGTTTGACGATTGTTTTATGACTATATCATTCCATGCCGCTATTCTCATTTGCACGTCTCGCTATCCATCAACATTTCCCTCCGTCTCTCCTTCGCCCCCTCCTTTCTCCTCTTATACCACATCCACACATAAAATGTGCGCTGCAGTCATTTCGTTTGAAATACAAATCCAGTGAAATGGTTGATCTTAAAATGTTAATTAAATTGGGCAGATTCTATTTTTAAATTGAACAGTAGTAAATGTTTAGAGAAAGCACTAAATAAAAACTGAATGTTACTTAATCAACAAACAATAATTAATCTACTCCATACATCGCGCTCAGGCGTCACGACTAGAGCTGCTGGCTCCAGCTAGTTCGAGCCGAAGAGTTCGAGCTTACTCGCCAATATACAATTGCTTCGAGCTCGAGTTTTTTTATGAAAAAAAGATCGAGCCTTGATCCTAAGTAACAAAACCTGCTACGCAGCACTTCGCAGGACGGGAATGATGTCTTGTACCCACCACTGCGAAGTAAAATAATAATCAGGGCCGGTTTTTGGCGTGGGCGACCGCCAAGGGCGGCCACTCAGCAGAGGCGGCCACCGAACCTTAGGCGTACTTGTGAAAATTGGGATGGACAGGGAATCCAGACAGGCCATGAAACGGTATTTAAACTAACATAATAATAATAATGATTTTTGGAAAAAAGCACTGAAAAAACTACCAATTAAACTAAAAACTAAAACTTAACTCAACAAATTTATGAACCAGAATGATCTCTAATCTTCTTTTTGCTAAATTGCTGCATATGAACATGTGAAGTCAACATGAAACACGACAGTATCTTTCAGCGAAACATGGCAGGTCGACCAAATGACGGTTACGTCCGCGAGAATAGGAGTCGTTCCAAATGATCTAACCGTAGAGCGCATCATTCGCTTCTCACTTGTTTATTTGGTTTTTGACTTGTCTTTGTTTTCCGGATGACTGGCGCTTCGACAGATTTAAAACCGGAGACTTTATTTGTCGAAAATGATTTAATCAAAATATAAATGTGTGTTGTGGTTAAAACGCATCGAAATTTTTACGAAAAGCTCGGGGCAGCGCGATTACCCGAGCTTTACCTTAAAAAGAAGCTCGCAAACACGAGCTTTGGAAAATCGTCGAGTCTCAGCAGCTCTAGTCACGACTACTGTTGTCATCTTACAACATTTAAATATGAAATCGCTAAGCGCAATAACAGCTAATTATGATACGGCCACTAGATGCCAACAAATTAAATTTTAACACAAATAGTATAAATTCCACTCCAAAGATATTTTAGATTCAAATAGCACCTACGTATTCATAAAATATCTCCCGTTTTCACGTTTTCGGTGAGCAAGACCATTTGAATTTTATTTTCAACGACTGAGAAATTCGAATTTCTCAATAATGTGCACAAAACATGTTTACTTATCTTTGTATATATGAGCAGTTTGGTTTTGGGCGGTTGAAATGCTTAAATTGGCCAGGATGAGGAAAATCTATCATTCTAAAATTTTTAAAAGTGTTTTTTTCTTCTGTTTCAAGAAAGATTTTCCGCTTTATAGGAATCCGTACGAATGAGTACATAAAAATTCGCTTATTCAAATTCAATTTAAGATCGTATTGCACACACGTCAATATTTTTCTAATGGCAAATAGAAATGATGCTATAAGAGTAAAATTAAAATATTTAGAACTTTGGATTTTCCGCCTCGTTTGAATTAGCTTTGAATTATCGCAATAACAATTTTTACGTGTGAGTTCTTCTTAGAAATAACTTAGAACTATTACTGGTCTCTAAAATTAATTACTTTTGTCAGGCTATTATAAACAAATGTGCTTTTATCCCGATTTAGTTTCTAACAACGCTGGTTTATGTCATTATTTCTTCCAAAACACACAAAAAGTGCTCGTGAAGTTTGTAAGTAGATAGGCATATGCTGGACGTGAAGATTTCTGAAAATCCAGAGAAAAACTCTTCCTTAACCGGGAACAAATCCGGGTCTTCCACTTGCCGAGCGGATATTATAATCACATAACTACCAAGGCAGTCTAATTCTCCAGCTTCAGAATCGAGTATTTCTCGCTCTGAGGTCAGGCCAGCCAAGCAAGTATCAACTTCCCTCAAACATATTTCCTCAATGAGGACCAACCAAAGAAAACTCATTTCACATCCCAAATGTGAGATGACCAGGTTCTGAAGCGAGAGAATTACTTTGCCTCGGATTTTCAGTGGTAAAGATATCCGTCCGGCAGGTGGAGGACACAGGTTTGTTTCCCGGTCAAGGCGGAATTTTTATTTTATAAACATCATCGTTTCCTCTAGTTAGACCAATAATGTATTCCGTTCAAACGATCAAATAGAAAAGTTGAATATTGAGATTTTATCGAGAAAAAAATAATAGCGTTATAAATATCTGATAAACGTTAATGATTGACAAAACGCAATTTAGGTTTAGGGAAGAGCACGTAAAGTGAAACACAGGAGTGAAATTGGTCAAGACCTGGAATATTTCCGTACTCGACATTACCAAACTCAGGCCCCTTTGAAGAAACCTAAGCTTGAACATCTAGATAAGAAACCGTGTTTCGCGAACAAATATCCATCAGTAATGGAGGATTTTATTTATTTAAATAAAATATTATCCCATTGATTACAGCAAGAGTAACCAACCGAAATACTTTTCAACAACATACACATTTTGATAATTTTCTATTGATTAAATCCGATACTACTCTCTAATTCTGTAACCTTTTACTTCATAATTTGCCTTAAGAGGTAACTTGGCTTACTTATCGGTATTCTCATGTCTCTATTTCTCCACTCTTTAAACACTATTTTCTCGACTAAATAAGCAGTGACAAATAATTATTGAGCGGTTGGATGCAAAAATAGAATTTTCGTAATAACTAAAGTTTTTTCGATGGTGAAATTTGAATTGATTTTTTTTATTTATAAGAAAATTGATCAAAAACTTGGCGGATTCTGATAGTAAAAAATTGCCGCTTTAGCTGTTTCCGGATCAAAAAATGGTTACATAATCAAAACTCCTAGTAAGAAGCGGTTTCTGGTACAATTTTGGCCGACTAATACTATTAATAAAAAACGGTACAATATGGCTAGTACAAAATGTCTCTTATACGTGTGCATCTGGTGTCACTACACTCTTTCTAGACTGCAAAAACAGCAAAGCCGTTTTAAAATGAATTCTGCCCCCTAATGTTATTTTATACTATGCTGATAGGCGCATAGCTGTAAAGATCCAACTTGATCAGTAGTAAAACCATACATACATAAATACATACACACACACACACACACACACAGACACCAGACACACACACACACACACACAACACACAAACACACACACAAACACACACACAAACACACACTCACACACACACACACACACACACACACACATACACACATACCCCATCGCCGATTTTTATCTTTTCATCCTTCTCTCTCTCTCTTTCTAAATATATATATATAATATAAATATATATTTATCTATTTCATTGCTCGCCTTCTGTTGTCGTTTTTCTCTATTTGTCATGGTCAGAGGGAGACAAGAATGGACCTTCTTGTCCCTGAATGTTTGCCTCCGTCCGCAGTGGGGCTAAGTGGGCTCAACTCACGGCTTTCTTGCGACGTTGGTCGCCGGATATAGTCTTCCTCCAGGAGACTAATTCGACGGCGGCCCCTTTTCCAAACCTCCCGGAGTACCGCATGCACTTCAATGGCCCTCGGACTCCCAGAACTGGCACGGCGGTGTTTTCAAACACTCCCTCCGAGCGGTGGTAACGCACGACGTCGTCACCTTCGACGGCCACGTCCAGGAATCGACCTAAGGTTTGAAGATCTTCCCGGTGCAGTACTCGGCTGGTGTGTTTTCTACGGACCGCACGACGAACCGGTGGCGGTCGAGGCCACGGAGGCCCTCGAGTCGTCCATAGCGCACCGCATGCGCGACGCAGATGATACGTGTGTGGTGCTCGCGGGTGACTTCAACGTCGCGCTTGATCCCGCCCGAGATAGGTCTCGGGTATGGAACGTCATCCTCGCTTCGCTTCTTCTGCCCTAGGGGACTTGTGGAGCGTCACCGGCTGGTGGACGTTTGGAGCGAGATGCACCCCCACCGTCCTGGACACACTTTTTACGGACGCGGGCCTGGAGAACCCAGCGCGAG